>JAWWEE010000001.1:94263985-94317935 GCA_035221455.1 Xenops minutus
GCGCGCGCCCGCCGCAGTCGCCGCCGCTTCCCGCCCGGGCAGCGCGCGCCCGCTCCCCTTTCTCCCTTCCCCCTTCTCTCCTTCCCGCTCGCCGCACGCCATGTCGCTGGGAGCCGGCCCCGAGGCGGGCTTCTCCAGCGAGGAGCTGCTGACCCTGCGCTTCCCCCTGCACCGCGCCTGCCGCGATGGGGACCTGCCCGCCCTGTGCGCGCTGCTCCAGAGCTCGCCCCGCTCCGACCTGGCGGCCGAGGACTCCTTCTACGGCTGGACGCCCATCCACTGGGCCGCGCACTTCGGCAAGGTGGGGCCAGGCCGGGCCCGGGCGGCGGCGGGAGCGGGGGTGGGTACGGGAATGGGAACGGGAGCGGGAAGGGGAACGAGGGCGCGATTCCCGCTCGCGCGCGGCGCGGCGCCATCTTTGCCCCTCGCGCGCCGTGCCGCGAGGCGCCGCCGCCCCCCCGGCCCGGCCCGGCCCTTCCTTGCCCTGCCCGGCTCCGGCCGCTCCTCGGGGAACCGGGCCCGACCGAGGCACGGCCTGGCTCCCCTCCCGGCCCCGGCCGGCAGGGCGGGGGTGGCGCAGGTCACGGGGCTGGCGGCACCTGCCGTCCCCGCATCACTCATCCCGTCCCACTGCCGCCGGCAGCCGCCTCCCTGCCCTGCCCTGCCCTCCCTCCCTGCCCGCCTCGCCGCAGCCGTGCCGGGTGGCAGCGGCGGCCCCGCAGCCAAGCGGCGCTCCGGGAGCCCGTGGCGAGGGCCAGGGCAGGGCAGGGCGCTCCTCCCGCGCTGGGCCCCCCGGAAATCCCGGGGCACGGCCGTGCGGACAGGAGGCACCGCCTTGGAGCGACCCCTCCCCGGCCCCCCGGGTCATCCCCGGCCCCTCTCGCTTTGTCTACAGGGCCCGATCCGGGTGATTATCGCCGCCGGGCTCCGCACCTGGAGACCGGTTTGTTATGGTGCCCGTGTTGTGACGACCGGCTCGTTGGGAGTGCCGGGAGAAGGCGCTTGTGCCTGGGAGGCGCTCCTCTGTTGCCCTCGGCATGAAAAACAAATTGCGGTTTATACGTTTTCGGTGTTGGCATCGTTGCGATGCAGAAAAGACCGAAACGTAAGAAGTAGCTGCGCTAACTTCACCTCTTAAAATGGGGGGTATCTTAATTTCTTGATTTTTGTACAGGCCTTTCCTGTTTCTGATGCAGTGAGCGTCCCAGCCTGTGCAAAATTCCAACTCTTTGATTTGTCTGGGTTTGGAATTCGAGGGCTTTTGTTTGTGTTCTCCTTCCCATTTCCTATGTACTTGTATTTGTTGGTTGTGTGCCACAGGAAGAAGATTGATAGGCAGTTGTCATGGTTCATAAAAATACATTAAGAGATGGTTTCTGTATATTACATGATCTTATCTGCACTGCTTCTCTGAGAAACCTTTTAGAAGCATAGCTAAATAGTCCTTCAGTCCTAAAACAAAGCAAAACAAAAAAACGTAAACCCCCAAAAACCAAAATGTAAAGCAGCATTTTGTGTGTTCAAAAGGAAGCAAATAATCTACACTGAAAAAGCTTGAGTGCGTTAAATTTTATCGGGAAGTAGACTCGTAGAAAATGTGACGATACTAATTGCTGTTACCGTCTTTTGTTTCCTTTTTCTGTCTCATAAGAATTTCTTTGCAGTGCGAGCTTATGGCAGCCCTGGTTTTGCCTTCAAACTATACGTGTTGTTGCATTTTTTTTTTCCTTTAAGCATCTTCAGCTTTCTGCTAACCATCCTAGGTTGTGTGAGTTTTCTTGTGTGTTCCAGTCGCTGTTGAAGACACTCTTGCAGAAACAGCAAGTAAAGGGAGCAAGTCAGTCTGCAACGTTGTGCTTTGTATTTGCCATATTCATTCTTAGGTATGGGCAGTGTTACATAGCAGGATACAAATCTGGCAAATTAAATGAGACTTGCAAAGATGATATAGGCTATAAATGGCTTTTATACGATTTTGCATATATGTACTTTCCTAGAAGCCTTCAGATCTAGGCAATTTCAATTTATGGAAGTTATCTGCATGTTTGATAGTCTTGTTAGGTAGCGTTCCTTTCTCAGAGCCAGAGATAGTACAGCACATTGAAAAAGTTACAATAGTGTAATTGGATCCCAAGCCCGGCTTTGTGTTTTTGTGGCACAGTTACCTTTCACCAGTTAATAGACTGTTGCTAGGAGTGGCACAATAGCTGCTTTTAGTGGACACTCAAGTGCACCTCTTGCATTCGTACTTGGTGCTTTTTTTCCCCAAATTCACATTCATCAAAGCCAAATGGAGGGTTCTTCTCAAAGTACTGTAGTCTTCAAACATGAATTTTTGAAGTGTTCATTGAGAGTTACTGACCAGGACTCTTCCTCTTCACTTCTTTCTTTTTCTAGATTTTTTTTTTTAATTTTCACATGTTTGTTTTTTTCCTTTTCATGAAAGAAATTAAATGGTGACAGAACTTCATGTCTGTCTTTCTGATATAAGGCCATTTAGCAACATGGCTGACCAGACATGTACTGGTTCTAACCACAGCTCTGTAGCATGATGAAATGACAAAACTGATTAAGTTTCTTTCTGGAAGAAGTCCTTGTGGAACAGCTCATAAGCAGTGAAATCTAAACTGGTCCACACATGTACACATATGTGCATGCACTCGCAGCAAGAGTCCAGGTTTGGTGAATTTTAGCAGCATAGCGATACTTTCTCTTTGAGGGTTGAACATGGAAGATGGCCTTCACTGTATCAAAGGACAGTACAAATCAATTTTACAGTAAAGCTCTGTAAAACTGCATTCTTGCACACAGTTGTAGATGTGCTTCAGTAAGGAAGTAGTGCAAGGGTCAAGTTGGTTATAAATGAATGTGCAAAAGAGGAAATGTAGCTTGCAGGGGATTACTGATGTAACACTAGGACCAGTAAAAATGGAGTCTCTTAAGACTGAAAATGAAAGCACTCTAGTCTTGAATAACTTACTCCCAAACATACTTTTACAGCCTGCAAGTAATAAATAACATACCATAAAATTGAATTGGACATGATAGACATTAAAACTAGTGTTTCTGGTTGTAATATCTGGGGTTTTAATGACAGCATTGATCCTCTTTTAGAGGCAGTAGCAAGTTCAAATTCACTTGCTGTGTGCAGTGCCTGTGGTGGAGTTTGCATTTTCAGGATGTTCCCTGACTGAAGAGAAGTGCTTGTCTCCTGAGATATGAATTAACTCCCATTAGAGTTGCTGTAGTCTAATTAGAGTTAATTATATAGTGCCCTAAATTACCCTATCATTCTGTAGATTTCTGAGAAGATGGGTCAGAATGTAGAATTGTCCAAAAAAGCTACCAGAAAGGTAGAAAATTAAGGGCTTGCATAAAAATCAAAGTTGCTATTAATTCACTTTGGTTTAGACCAACCTTAATTTTTCTTTTTAATTGGTAGCATGTGAATTTTTATTTTCTCTGACCCCATGTGTTTGCTTGTGCTCTTTTGCTTTTAATTTTTGCCATTTGACTGTTTACATTTTAGGAAGCAAAATAGTATTAAGTACATTCTGTTTCTTTTGGAACAAAAGTAGTACAGATAAAAATGCCTGTCTCTTCCTTGGCCAGTGTTGTGGCCTGTGTGGGGGCCTCTCTTTCTTCTTGATCAAATCAATTTAGCCTCTGCTTTAAGTTAGAACAATACAGTAGAAAATATCTGCTCTATTAAATTCAGGTTATTTAATAAAAATGGACTTGTCTGTCCTGATCTCAAGCATAAATAATCAAGAGACGTATTGGTTTATTTATTTTGTTGACTTCTCATGTCTATGGATGTAATTTACTTTCTCCTTCCGTAGTGTTGCAAGAAACAGGTTTTTCTGACAGCCATGATACAGAGGACCCATACTTTAGCTTTTAATGTGTTGAAATGTCTTCATTGCTAAAGTCCGGTCAGAGAATGTCAAAAAGAGCACACAAGAAAACCTAATATTTAAAGGTGAAGTTGTACAGATAATCATGACATCTTATAAAACAGATTTAAACAATGCAAGATAGTGTTGGAGAATGAGTTTATTTTTCCCTTTTGAATTGGTGGGCTGTAATGCCTGTCTAATTATGGAATTCTTTTAGCCCAGTGCCTATGCAGGAAATATTATTCTTTCCTGAAGTTGTAATGCTTATCTGAAAGTGTTTTCAAATTAACTCTGTTCAAAGTTTATTGTTTTAAAAACTGACTGAAATTTATTTTTTTCCACTTGCAGTAGATGAACATCTTGGTGTAGATGGAGGGGTTTTTTCCCATCACATGACTTATTAATAATTAGAGTGTTAGAATTTAATTAATAATGACTACGGGTTAACAGCAATATTGAGTGCTAATGTGAACATCAATGAAAGTCTAAGATTGGCAAATACAAAATGTATGTTTTCTTTTGAAAAGGTTCTTTGGTAATACTGAGGTTTGTGGAGCTAGATTCATTAATAGTGCAATATTCCACTTACCCTCACTGTAACTTCATGCAGTTAGTGAGTTAATGGTACATCTGTGTTCAGCCTTAACTCCATTACAGTCCAAAAAAAGGACTTCTCTATATCCTGAAGGATAGGCTTCTTATGTGTTTGTTTGAACTGTATGAGGGAAGGAATCAATTTTATTTCACAATATATAAAACTGGTATCAAATACTTCATTACAGTGATTTGTACTGTTATCTCACGTATGTAATTCAGCAAGATCAGGAATTTATAGGTTAAAAGAGGGAGAAAGACTGACATACAGAAACAGAAGAGTGTTTGTTATAATCCTGATGTTGATGTTTCTATCTGAATCAAGCTGCAGCAAGCCTGCATTTGGGTGCTTTTTAATTGTTCTTTTGACAGACACAGCTGTGATGTGGCTGGTGTTTTCTTTAGCTGTGGGAGACTGAAAGACCCGTGGATTTTTGGTCTATGTGAACCAATGCCCTGAGCCAGTGTGGGGGGTATTATCTGTGTGTGCAGTGGTGTTTGTTTTCTAACCATAATTAATGGATGCCTAGACTAAACTGTTTATTTCAGCATAGTACATTCCTTTTCCTTTCAACAAGAAGACAACATTACTGTGTGACAGGAAAGGAGCATTGTTGTTTTGACTATTTTTGCAAGTTGAGGTCATTGTGGCTGTGGTTTGCCTAGTTTCTACAAATGAGATGCTATGAATATTTAAAAATAGTATCTGGTAATCGGACACTTCTCTTTAGTATGTTGGGAAAATAAAAGTCAGAATGTAATGTGATGAAATACTACAATTTTTAAAAACAACTTTTTTTTTCTGTATGGCCACAAACGTGCAACCTGTTTTAACAGCTCCTCATCTGTAATAACAGAAAAATGGCAGAAGAAATTTGTTCCTTTTATAGATTAATCATGTCATATATTATTATTAGTATTCATTACTAATCTTCTGTCACTCCAGGAAAACATTAAAGAAATGAAAAATCTTGTGTTTTTCTGATTTACCCTTCTTTCAACTCTCCTGACAGTACCTCTATGTATTTCCTAACAACACACTCTTGTTTTGGCAAATGTTATCCACTAAGGTCTGGTTAGTATCATGTTTGATGGATCAGACCCCCCCCCCTTTTTTTTTTCTGTCTCCTTAACAAAAATGAAGCAAATAGCTATTGCAATTAGTTCTGAAGTACCTTTTATGTCCTCTTTTCCCCTTTCCCCCCAAAAAATGTGGAACTCAGTTTTGGAGGTGAGAAGTACTTTTAGAGATACAGTCTGTAGCCAACAGAGAGAGGAGTGAAAGAGGAGTGGGATACCCTATATTTCATATTCTCTCGTTTTGTATCTTTTCGTATACATGTTGTCTTACTAGGAAATTCAGCTTTTCTAGGGTTTATGTGTTTATTTAGCATATGCTAATTGTCATAGCACATCTGTGTAACATTCTTGGTTTTATTCCCTCATGTCTTTAAAGCTGGAGTGCCTAATGCAGTTAGTAAGAGCTGGAGCTTCTGTAAATGCCAGTACAACACGTTTTGCTCAAACACCAGCCCACATTGCTGCTTTTGGAGGACATCCACAGTGCCTGAATTGGTTGATTCAAGTGGGGGCCAACATAAACAAACAGGTATGGATTCATGTGTATTTCATGTATGCATAGAGTTTTGGGAGGAGTGTCTTGATCCCATTTTACGACATGTGTGATCCCTACATTAACAATCTGATACTTCAGCATCAGCTGAAGTCAAATGGTTTAATTATCAGCTATAGACCTTTCACATTACAGTAGAGATAGGACTAATAAATGTCCTTTAAGCCTCTAGGGGTTTGGAAGACATTTATTTTAGGAATTGACATGTTGCTACTTTTTGAACAAAATGATGATGCTGCTTTGGTGTTGGCAGCATTAGCAAATATTCTGATATTGTAGTGCTGCTTTAGGGGCAAGAGAAGAGACTAGTGAGGAACATAATGCTTATTTAATATGCTAAGAATTGGAAAATTTGCCATCACCTACAGAACCATGAGACCTTTGTGGTGCTTCATGATTAGTCATATGTCTAACTAGTAAGGTCTGCCATGGTTTATTTTAAGGTGCACGTGGGTTTATGTTTTTTTTCCTTTTTAGATTATTTCAAAAGCTTTTCTAGTAACTTCCTGAAAATAGATCAGAAACATGTACTTTACTAACAAAGAATGAATGGGTGACTTAAATTTATTTTTTTGCTATAATTTTTTGTTCCTTTTACTGTTTGTAATTTATTTGGTAGCAGAGAGTGCATAAATATAGCAAAATTCCTATAAAGGACTGTTGTACTCTGGTACAGTAACAGAATCGAGTGCTTAAAATCTCAGTTAAGAAGAAAATGTTTGAAGTACTGAACGACTCTATTATGTATGCTGGGCATACATAACGTACCTTTTTAATGGTAATAAGTATTTTTAATAATTTTCTATGAGAGTAATACTACAGCATATGCTCTTATTAAAAGCTGTGGTATAGCGCAGCATCCATAAAATGTCTGGCCTGTTAAATGTTATATCGTACTTTTTAAACATATTTAATGGCCAGACTCTTGTTTTGTGTGCAGTAGAGTTAAGCTAAGTCTGCTGAAGAACTTAAGCATTTGCATTTCTAGAGTATGGTTCTTTTTTTTTTTAAGCTATGCAAAAATAAGAAATGGGGAAGTTTGTGTTGAGTTTTCAGAAAAGAAGGCTGGTGCATTGAGAACAGCTGTGAGACACCAGGAGAATTGTAGAAACAATGAAGGTGACTGGATGCAGAGGCTATAGATCGCATCTTCTCCTTGATACCTGACAAAAGTAACTTATGCAATAAGTTATTGCTGCATAGTGGTAGAACCTTCAGACAAGAAAATACAAGAACTATAAATGCATCTGGAGACCAGGTAAGAATGTAAAGAAACGGTGATTAGAGAGGAAACATGGCATGCACAGAATAAAGATGTACACATAACTGCTAAATGAGAAGAGAAGAATGAATGAAAATGAATGAATGAGAAGAATGAAAGTTTCCAGCTATGAGGATAAAGAGAAGAACTGACCAGTGAGGTTGAAATGGAGTTGAAGAACAATCTTGCTGTCCTGGAACGTGATGGGGGGAAAAACCCACAGGTAGTGAGTGAGGTTGTAGCAAAGAAGAAAGTAGCAGCTAGCCCTCAGAAGAGGAGAAGAGAGTGGAGAGATCTCTCCATGGGCTCAGGGCAACATGCAGACGACTGTGAAAGAAAGCAGAAGGCAGTATAATATGCAGTTAAACGGGGCAGGAAACTCATTCCAGCTCAAAGAAGTCACTAAGGCAAGCCAGTGACTCAGGAGTCTCTATATTAATGGCTTGTCACCAGAGCAAATGGTTCACCACAGGAGAAGAGGACTGTGGTTCTCAAGTTCAGATAGTGATGATAGTATCTTACAGACTTCTAAGGGCAGACATAGGGATGGGAAGGCTAAGGACACAACAGGGATGGAGACTGAGAGTTGACACCATCGGTGCCTTGTATGTCAATAATGGTAGGCTCAAGTTAAACTTGAATGTAGTAGCCTTTTTTGCCCCCACAAAATAATTTAACATACAGTAAGAGGTATTTCAGACTCTGATGATAAAATAAGATACCTCTGGTTAATTCTAAAAGGTAGTAGGAACAAAAACATCTCCCAAGTTCTTTGTTAGGATGCATCTGGTCAGTCACACTGGTTTCACGTGCACGAGCACTGAAAGCTAGGTGGTGTGCCTTGGTGATACCTAAAGCAGAGAACTCATCCCACAGATAGTTGGAATGTTTCATACGTGGCTATGTAAAGCACAGTGCATGGTTTTGCTCTCCCCAGTTCCTTCAGCTGTTTATTAAATTGCAGTCAAATTCTGCTATTCTTGTTTGATTTGAATTTCTTAAATGATCTTGGTTCCTTATTTAACTTTCAAGCACTTTCAGGTGATCATCTAGGGCTTCCACCCACACCTTTGAGCTTTTGGAGCACTATTTCCTGATGTGTATTTTGTTTATTCCTTCCAGCTCGCTGACTGATGCTGTACTCCAAACAGACATAGTCACTGGCTAATGCTTGTGTGAGGACAAGTGTTCCATGGACACTGGATACAAAACATGCTGAGAAAGATCTGGGAATATTTGATATTTAAACTAGTAAACTTTCCTTCCAAACTGACTCCTGATCATTGGCTACAGACTAACCCATCACTTCTGGAAAAAGAAAAGGATAGCTTCTGAAAAGGAATCCACTCGAGTCTCTCAGTTTTACTGTAAAGCTCCGGTACTCAGTAGAATTTGCATGCACGCTTTCTCATATCTGCCCTGAGGTATTGTATTGTAGCCCATGCTGCCTGCCCTGAAGTTTAGGAAAACTTAAAAATGTCATATCTTGTTGCTGGTGACAGTTGCCCAGGACACTTCTGAGGCAGCAGCAGTGAAGGACAAATGCTGAAAACTTCTTGTCCCAATTGTACTGTGCTTCCCAAATAAGTTCTGTGAGTATATTCTGTGATGCCCAGCCCTCTTACACAACGCTGTGTGCTGGCTAGAACCATCTCTCTCTCTATGATCAGTGGGCGGTTCTTCCCCCCCAGGATCACTGTAAAAAATGTACAGGAGGAAAGCTGAAGTGCCAAACAGTGGCCTTAACTGTTTTTACCCAGCAGTGAACTCAAAAGAATGTCCTACTGTTTGTTTGGGTTTTGATTTTTTTTTTTTCTTCAGTGGGCAGTGCCTGCTAAATAGTTCTTAGTAGTGTGACTCAAGACCTGCATTTGGCTGCCTGCCTGCTGTAGTTCACCATAACAGTGCAAAGCAATTATGCTACTACTTTTCCTGAGGAGTTTTTTCTTATGTTTCATCCTTGTCACAACACAGATTGATTCTGGGCTGTTGTACATATTAACATCAGATAATCATGAGCACTTTTTGATTTAGAAAACTATTCACTTCATTTAAATAATTTCCTGCTAGCCTCAGCCTATTAAACATTTCTGTGGTGTGTTGATTGGCCAAAAAATGCTGTGTGGCCCGTCATAAAGAGAAACGAAAAGAAGTACTGCATCGTTACAAGTGATGCAGCTTTTCATGCAGCCAGTTGCCATCATGTGACAGTGATGGCAGATAGATGTAGGAGGGCTAGATTACCCATACTAGCAAGAACTGTAAACATACTGATATCCTTGGTGGGGAGGAAAAAAATACTCATTCTTTTGGTATGTTATAGTTTTGTATTTTAAACAACATTTTGAACTAAATCTAGGTAGGACTATACCATTAGTTCTCATTTGCACTCAAAATGCAGAAGGAGAAATCATCACAAATTCAAAGCATTTTTAGCAAAGAAAGAGGAAAAGTACTCTGTCTTCTTCAGTTTCTACTTCCTAGCTTCAGAAAGGGTTGAGTGCTGGATCTAAGATATGTGAGTAGCTTTTGGAAATGTGATCATCTAATAGAACTTGAAATTCAGTCAGTTTTGTTAAGGAATAGGGTTAATTTTTATTTCTTATCAGGTAAAATAGTGCTTCTGTGTCTTAGGTACCATTACTAGAAGTGTTTTACAAGTGCTTGCACAGTGTTGAGGTTTAACCCCATTAGGCACCTAAGCACCATGCAGCTGCCTCCATGTTGCCCCCACCCAGAGAGCTGAGGGGGAAAATCAGAAGGGAAGTCTGAGAAGACTCATGGGTTGAGATAAACACAACTTAACACAGGTAAAAAAGAAAGCAAAGAAAACCAAATCCAAGTAAATCTAGTGATGATAAAACATTTTTTAAAATGTCACACCACAACCAAAACTTACTTGTTCACCACTAGATGACTGCCCAGCCAGTGTCCTGGCAAGCTTCTCCCCTCATCAGCCTCAGATTCTCTTGCTGAGCGGGATGTCATACAGTTCAGGATAATCCTCTGGTCAGTTTGGATCACTGGTCTCATCTGTACCAGCCCACTCCTAGCTTAAACTTCTGTGTACTGAAAGCACAGCTTTGATCACAAATCCAAAACACCTTACTAGGTACTCTGAAGAAAATTAACTCCATCCCAGCCAAAACAGTACACATAGTTAAAAGCTTTCAGTGTAAAAGTGTGTGCAAGCTTTTTATTTTAAAAATAAATACTTGCAGGTAAGTTGGTTTTGGGTTTGTTGTTTTGGGTGTTTTTCTGTGTTTGGTTGTTGGGGTTTTTTTAATAAATGGAAGAGATGTAAAAGTACCAGTGAGTGGAGTTAACTGAATCATATCCAGGGACTTTGAGAAAATGGGAAATACACTGAATTCACCTGGGAGATGGTGAAGCCAACAGAAGCTTGGGTCCCAAAAGACAAAGAGGAAAAGTGGAGTAAAAAAATGGCTTTAGACTGAACTGAAAAAACACCCACATCTAAAAGAGGCCTAGGAATAAGTGAGTTTGAGAAAAGTATTTAATTGGTGGAGGAAACAGCATTTGAGGTTAAGCAGCATAGTGAGGAAAGACAAGCTGATCAGTCAAGCTGAGATAGATCTTCTGATTAAAGCAAAAAAGCAAAAGACTTCAGTCACATAAATACGACAACAAAGAAGAAAGCCAGATGCTTACTCAGTAAAATGAAATAGAAGTCAAAGGTAATCTAGTCATGACCCTAAACTAGAGAAGACTGTCCTTGTCTTTGTGAAAGGATAGCCATGCTTTGCCAGGGGAGAGGAGGAAGATGTTCAGCAGAGTTGCAAAAAAATAAGTGTGTCTGATGCTTCATGACTGTCGTTTCTTCAGGAGTGCTGTACACAAAATACTTAGTTTCCACAGAAACAAACATGTTATCTTGAATGCTAAATCAATGAAAGTTAATTGGCATTTCTGCGCATTTATTTATAATGCGACTTCTCAATTGTGAGAGAAATTTGGGCTGTTGGTATAGTGTTGCAAGGGAAGGGTAAATGGGACCTTGACACATTCTGCTCTAGGTATGAAGGGGCAGTACAAGTTACTGATGTTTCCCTTCAGGGAATGTTACTACAAAGGGGATTATATCAGATTGAAACACATATGGGAAGTGTGAATGGTTTATAGGATTATGAGGTATTATCAAGGATAATTAGGAACATGTAGAGCCCCTCAAAATAAAATAACTTCTTTTGTTTCACATAGCCAAGTAAAGATAGGAAAGGGGTGTCTTTATCATGAAAATGTGCTGGCAAGCTGGACCCTGAAGTGTTCTCAGAAGCTTCTTGGAAAAAAATGGCACTTTGTTTTTCTGTTTGGTCACATCCACTCCAGTTGTTGAATGAAAATAGAATTGTTTTGAGGCTCATACAGAGTACTTTTGTTCCTCTTTGTATGTATTGAAAAGTAAACATAAAAGCCATTTTTCAGTGGGATATAATTTTTTTTTCCTTTTAGTGTAGCTCATAATTTAGAGAGAATTTGTTAATAGAGGTAAGGGACTAGTTCAGAAACTGTTTCGGTGCAAATATATTTGGCCCCTTAGGAGAATTTCAGAGGAAGATAGTAAGAAGATGACTGAAATTTAGGTACTGTCATTAGAAGGAATGCTATTTAAATCTGCATGTTCTGTTATTTTCTAAATATTTTCTCAATTCCTTAGCTTTAGACATGCTTTTCTGGGCCAATGATTGAAAGCAGCCCTTCTCAAGACATACTCTCCTGAGATACTGATCTTTTTCTACTTGGTGATGGAATTTTTAACTGCTACAAGCTTAGTTCATTCTTGTGGTGGCAAAGAGTCCTTTTGCAAAGGTCTTTTCTCATCTTTTTTTGTGTTTCCCCCCAGCAATACTTGATAATTCAGTTCTCTACATCTTACTGTGGGCAGTGTGCTAGGTTTGTGGGGCTAGTAGAAATTTTTGTTGTCTTTGTCATATTCGTGACTAGTTGAGCTGTCTTTTTGCTAAACTGAACTTTATATTGAAAGATTATCTTTTAACTTAGCGTTGTTCTTGTAAATACTAATGCAGAGCAAAAGAGGCAAATAGCTGCTTTTCTACACTTTTACCTCTTTAACCAAAAGGGAGGGAAGGGCAGGAGGAAGGAAACAATAACAGAATGATGAATGAAAGACAGCTTCCATGATTGGAAAATTTATTACACTAAGAAGAAAATTTTCAAGACAAATTATTGTGATACTAATTTCCATGTATTATAGTTATTGGAGTTGTGTTCTCTGTTAAGTTACTTCAGGAAAAGTTATAAATACGAGAATTTACATGAACTTCATTGGAAAGCAGTCTTTTATCCATCAGCTACAGGCAGCCATTTTGGAAGCAGGGCTGTATGGCTCTTTCTAATCCCTGGGGAAGTTTCTGCACTTTTTTCACTCCAAACTTAGTCAGCCTCAGCAATTTTCCTTAGTTTAGAAGAGCGTAAACTTTGTCTAGTACCACTATTGTTCCCTGCTGGGTGTGCTAGGTAGTTCACTATTTGAATATATATCTTAAGTGCTGCTAAATTGGCTTACCCTCAGTGAATTTGTGACTAATTTTAAAAAGATTTTGCCATAAAATAAAATTGACAAGTAGAAAATTCAGAGTACAGTATACAATACAAAATTAATTTTCAAATTACATTTACATGGTCTAAAAGATGTGATTAAATTTCTCAAAAGCTTGGCAGACCATTTAATGCTTTAGTATCTTCTGTCTAGTCTATCAAGATGGTAGTATGATCATATTTTGAATATATTCACATTTCAAATAGAGCTAAACTGTAACCAGTACTATAGTGTTAGGCATGAACACTGTTGTGTGTAAAGACTGGTGAGTCAATAAAGGTGCTGTGTTAATTTAATAGCTAGTGTTGATACTTTAATAAAGGGAACAGGGAAGCAAAACTGAGACACATAGAGTTAGAATGTGTTCAGTATTAGTGGAACAGACCAGTAAAGTCCATCAAAAGTTTGGGGAAAAAGAAAGAAAATGGGGAAGAAAACAAAAAAAATAATTACCCCTTGCTATCCACTGGAAGTGTTAAAGGAATGTGATGATTAAATCATATTAGCAAACCAGTAACATTTACTTCCTATTTCAAGGCAATGTTTCATTTACAGGTTCTTTGTGGTTCTTAATACTGATGGCTAATTGCAAGTACTGAATTTCCTCTGCAACCTGTAGATCACAGTGCATGGAATTGACATGCTGCTTCCTTGGATTTGTAAAATTGCTGTAGATTCTCCCTGTTACTTGTGAAGACAGTTGGTAGGGAGGAGTTGCCTAAAAAGCTATACACTACTCCCAGTATGTTTACACATAATGCAAAAAGATTAAAGGAGTGGATGTGCTGGTTAATAGTAATGAAAGAAAACACAAGTAAATAGGATGTGGGTCAAAGTTTATGTCTTGGGAGAGATTTGGCCTGTCATGTGAACACTGGGCATACTTTTATTACAGTAGGTTTCTGCATACATATTCCTCTCCTGCTGAGTACTGATGGTGCAACACAGGACTGTAAGTGTGTCCGCAAGATATGAAAGCAGTACAGTCCCACAAACTCAACCTTGCTCCTTCAAAGCTCCAGGTGGCTTGCTCAGGCCAGCGGTATTGAGAAACAATAAAGGTTCTAGAATAACTTGTTATGGTGCAATATATTGTGGGAATTTTTAACAAGGTCTGCTAAATATGACTGCTGATTGCCTAGTTACTGGATAAAGCTTATCTTGTGAGATAAATGCCTTTAGTGTTATTTCTTGCTAAATATCTAATATACATGGCAACCTACTGCAAACTTTACAGTAATGATAAAAGTACCTGATATATTTGCTAGCTTATAAATGCTGCTTTTATATATCTGCTTTCTTAATTAAAGTGAGTAATGTAACAATAAGATTTTAATTTTTAGAAAGATTATGCTTGACAAAATGTAGTTTGTCTTTACAGGATTATGTTGGTGAAACTCCTATTCATAAAGCAGCTCGGTCTGGTAGTATGGATTCCATAAGTGCCCTTGTGGCTCATGGTGCGCAAATAGAGTAAGTGAGGTATTTTTTTTTGTTGCTGATTGTTGTGTGTGTAGCTAACTAACTTAGACCAGTAAGCATAGATACTAATTTCAGAAAGAAAAGTCAAAACAGCAGACACCTGATTATAAAAGACAGCTAGACATGTTCAACTGTAATGAAGCCCAAGATGTTTTGCATGTCTAGTAATAAAGATTATTTTACTTAAATGATAGCAGTGTGCTAAATTATTACTGCATTTATATCTGATATGTTAAAATATTTATCATGCTTCTGCCAGATGACCCCAAATTGTACACTTTTCAGTATGTAGTTATTTTTTGCAACAAATCCACACCTTGCGCTGGTGAATAAATACAGAAAACAATGCAAAAGCAAATGTACAAAACAGCAATTCACACACTCTGCAGTTAGTTTAATACTGTATGTTAGTGTATTGTGTGTTTGCCCTGTTAACTTTTTTCTTTAAAGGTTTATGTACTGCAAAAACATTCAGAAAAGCTCACAAACTTTTGCAACTTACAGCATGGACAAAATGGATGCAGTTTTCACCTAGAAATGTTGAGTATAAGCTCTATGGCTTATAATAATGTCAATTCTTTAGCAATTTGTTTTAATTAGAACTAGCTGTATTATCTTAAATGGTAACTAGTTACTGTATTTTAACCTGCAATATGAAACTGAAATTGTAAGTGAAATAAGACTCATTTAGTTAATTTCTTGTTTTACCCTTTGGTTTCCATCTTACTGTTTTTGTAATGCTGCCCTGATAAATATACCATAAAACATAATCCTGTTCAGGAGTATCATAGAGTATTCAGGAAATATGCTACCTTTTAAGTTAATAATAGTGAACTATGGATTGCTTCATAGAAAAATGAAATAAGCTGTTCCAGTTATTGAGAAGATCATGAAATCAGTCTTAAATTTATAAATTCCTATTTTACTCTCACTTTCAGATATTTTAAAGATAAATTTGGATTTAAATTTACTGTGGAATTGAGCGAACCTTAATTATCATCATCAATTAGTACGTAATCTTGTAGTTTTTACAAAGTAGCCAACCAAAAGAGAAGTTGTGGAATTGCATAAACAATGTGAAGTGATATCTGTCTTTGACCAGAGCTATTTGCAGCAGTAGTATAGGTTTATAGCAGTTTTAGGTAACAGGAAATAATTTGAATTCTCAGTTTTTTAACTTTGAATTCCATCTGTGTTTCAGTAGACTAGACTTGTCACGAGTTTTATAGGTAATTAAATATCAGATCCTATCCAGCAAATGGTAAAATCAGGGATGCAAATGCAGTAGGCTTGTGGAGCAACCCATGTTCAGTCATTTAGAAGATAAGGACTTGGCCCTGTTACCTGAGAGAAGTAGCTATACTGATAGGGGTGAGGATTTATTCCCATAGAACTCAGTTTCCAGGCTCAATATGTTAAATTAGGCCAAATCAATATATATGCTTTTGGCATTGGTTTATTTCGGGTCATCTGGGTTTGAAAACGCCCCATATTAATGATTATGTTGATTTTCTGATTTGTGTAGCAACTTGAACTCTGTAAGTTTTGACTCCTGTATTTTATGGCTTCAGTTAGAAGAAAAGGAGACTGATTGAGTTCTAATTTGTATATATTAACTGAAATGATAATTAACAACATAAGACCAAGTCAAGATTTCTATTCAATACAGAACTAAGCAGTAGTGCTGATCTGTACTGATGATGAATAAGACCTTTTTATTTTTACTGGGATTAGACCTTCTAATCCAGTTTTTTCTTTCTTTGTGTAGTTACAGTATCAAAATCTAGTTTTGTGAACATGCAGCGAATGTCCCTTGTGACTGCAAATAGTCAAGTATACTACTTTTACGTGCTACTTATAGTATACATACAGAATGGCACCATCCCTAGTTTTTTATAGCAAGTAGAACAGGGATGCTATTACACAAACATTACTAATCAGTAGTGTAATGTTGCAAGAAATACATTTTTTATTAATGAATGATTATTGAAATACTGCTGTTAGAATGAAGTAACTTGGACTAGTGTAATCTTGTTACCAGTGTTTACTGCATTTCTACTTTATTTACTCCTTTGGTTATATTGGAAGCCAAAGAATATTGACAATAGTCCAGTTAAGGATAAAAGTAAGAATTCTAGTTTTAATGAAATGGCTTCACTTGAATTGCTCTAGTTTACTTTATTTCAGACTTGTTAGTGTATTGCTTTTACAGAGAAAGGACGGTATGTTGCAGTCTCTAAATTTCATTAAGCTATTGCATTGTTTTCCTAATTGATGAGAGAGAATTTGGGTCTCTATTCCTGTGTAAATTTTTAATAATATTAAAAAATAATAATTGTACCCTAGTGAAAATATTTTGATTTTTTTTGTGGTATTTACCTTTTCATTTTAGCTGAAGCATATTCTGTGCACAGTATGTCCTACAGCCATAAAAATGGTTGCTCCACTAACTATGGTATTCATGGACCCTTGAAGAGGGGGAAGCAGGTGGTCACAATGTCCTCATATGAGTGAAAAGGTTTGCTGTGTAACTGACTTTTTAATGTGGATAGTACCTTTTAAAGTATCCATAATAACTGCTGGATTTTCACTAAAAAGCATATTTATGCAATTTATGTATGATTAATTGTGTATTATTTATCATGGTGACAGACAAGCGTCCACAGCTTTTTATGGAGGAAAAGCCTTCTTGGTGCCAGGTTTTGTTTTGCTCTTTAGCACTACTTTTTAAATGCTGTGTATTAATATAGTTATATAGATTTCATCACAGCATATATTAAAATATACAATTCATCTGTAAATACAGGACACTGTTGAATCAAAAAAAAATAAGCAGATGCAAGTGTTAATTATCCTGACTTGAACTTCCCTAGTTTCATGTCTGTTTGCTTGTAGTGCACTTGTTGAGCATTTTGTCCCCTTATTTCTCAATAAAATTTCTTCTGCAACTGTCATTTAAGCAGTTGTATATTTCTTAGTGTCTTGATTTAGAGCTATGAGGGAAGTTTCCAACACTGTATTTTCCTGGGATAGAGAGTTGTAACTTGTGGGATGGGATGTGGCTTGGTACGCACCCATCCAATCGCACTCAAGTACTTGCTTCATTGTTTGGTTGATCAAGATGCTTGAAAGATGCTTGAATAGTATAGGAAAGTTTTTGGTTTGGTTTGCCTGCCAGAAATTTTAAGGGTTTGGGGGAAATTGGTTTGTATACCATGATGGGAAGTTACAAGACCCCAAAGATACTTTCCAGTCTAGTATCTTATACTCTGGTCTCCGCATTTGAGGAGAACTGACATGCTGGGATAAATACACCAGTACATCTGTTTCTACCAGATGACAGATTCATGCTGTGAGGCTGATCTGGTTTAGGCAGACACTTCAGCCACATTCTCATTAAAGCCGTCTGGCATTCATTTGAGTGTGTAAATTTACTCCTCCTATAGTACCAGAAATATCCTATTGCTGATACTGAGTTTTTTAGCAAAAACTTTATTCTCATTCTTTGACAGTGGCTTAATTTTATTTCTGCTTTGCAAAGTCATGTGTCACAAAGTGCATCGTGTTTTTTAAAAGAGCATCATTCATTTGTTTTTCCTTCTTCACAACTGCTCTCCGTCTTCCATAACACAGATCTGTCCACTGGGAATTTTTTAGTGGATTAGTCCTTTGTGAAATTCTTGTAATAGGTTTTTGTTTGAAGTGTGTTTCACATTTTAATTGTGACCAGTCTTGTAATATCTCAGCTTTTGTTCTTCTCATTTGTACTTTTGAGATTTCTTAACGTTCTGAAAATCAGTCACCTCTAGTGAGGAGACAGAAGAGTAGTGATGTATAGATTTCATGATAACAACACAGAAATCGGCCTTTCCTTTGTGATGTAAACCCTCAGTTTCTTTCCAGTCTGGGGGGAAAGCTTGCATGGCCTGTTCTCTTGAAGGGTCTCAGGGTTCGGAGATCTCCTGCATTAGTTCCTGGATTTTTTCTCAATTTCTTAAAATCTTAACAGCTAGTTGCAGGGTTTTAATGTGTGCCTAGCTAACTTAACTACCAGACTTTTAATATTGAACTGCTGTACATTTCTGGTGTTAACATACTTGTGAGATGACTGGGTCATCTTTTTACTTCAGAAGCTGCACTGCTATCTGGATTCAGTGTAGAAGAGCCAACATCCACTTCCTTATGGTCATTAACCTCACCTTGAGAATAGTGCTTCAGGTATTTACTGATCATTTGTCTGAGAATAGGATTAGGTGCTTTTTCAACAGATAGGTTCTTATCTGTTAATTAGTATATTAATGCTTATATAATCTCTTGGTAGTTTTCAAACTCAGGCCACTTCATACACAATTCTTGTTATAAACCTGATGGCCTGCTGTCCATATAGCAGTTAAAGGACTGGATTAATTTCTGTTGTTGCATTTTTAGACAGTGCAGTATAGTTGAGGAAGAAAATGGGGCAGTTCTTGTTTAGTTGTATGTAACAAACCTTTTAAGGGTTGTCACTGTAGTAGTCTTGTAGTGACCATTCTACAATACAGAGGTATGCACATGTTGGAATTTGTTCTGCCTTTTCCACTTTATAAAATTTTTTACAGAAAGGCAAATTCAAACTGGCATGTACATTTCAGTGTTGAAATACTAATAATGCAAAAGAATTTCTAGTAAAGCTTGATAGTTTCTTCCGTGTTTGGTTCCCTGTTTGATTGCTGTGATTGTATGAGAACTTAAGGAAGGCTGTAGGAGCTTGTGACCATAGGTATGGCCGTAATTGGGATTTAGTCGCCAGAAAATACTTAGAAATACTGAAGCAGAGTGTATGTGCATGGATAAATGATTAAAAACCCCTCAGTCTTAGAGTAAACCAGTGTGGAAAAGGCTAGTTTTCACCGTTACAGCTGTTTCAAATAATTAGAGGAAGCTGAGACAAACTCTTTGCCACTGAATTCCTGTTCAATTTGAACACGGATTATTCCTAATGGGTGTGGAATAACCACAGTGGTTTCTGACATCAACCCTGAAATAGCACAGAATATGAGAGCTTGTGCTTTTTATGAATAAAGTACAATCCATCATTAAAGCAATGATATTTTATGACCTTTCTGGAACATACAGAGAAAGTTCACAAGATACATGTGAGCTTGACAGGGTAGCTTATTCTTTAGTGACGAGCCTCAGAGCACTGGTTTCTTGGCTTTTCTTCAGTCCAAAAGAGCTGGATGAAGAATAGTGAAGTGTTACCAAGCCTTTTACATGAGGATAGCTCTGATTTCTGACAGGAATGTTTGAGTTTTTTGTTTAGGAGTGATCTGCCTTCATTGTAGATACTGTGCTAATGTGCACTGTGCAGTTTCCCTTCAGATACAATTTTTTTAATATTTTTTTTTTTTTTTTTTAATGTAAGATAAACTATTTTGCTGCTATTCTGGCACCAAAACCTAGGTGCAGTTAAGTCAGGTCAAGAAACCAAAGTGTTACAAAGTGGAACTTGGCCAGAGTTAAATACAGTGAAAGAAATAATGGTACAGTATATTGCCAAATGTAATAATCTGATTAGTTCTGATGGTTAGTCCAGACATTGGTGATCGTGATCTGTACTGGTGCTGTGCTTGACCTACCACTGCTTTTTGACTAGGTACATAATGAGAGAATTGTTAATTGCAGTATGTTTACTCTAGCCTGCTGTGCTTATTTGGGTTTTGTTTGCTGCTCTA
The DNA here is from genome assembly GCA_035221455.1 of Xenops minutus. Lineage (NCBI taxonomy): Eukaryota > Metazoa > Chordata > Aves > Passeriformes > Furnariidae > Xenops > Xenops minutus. Next base: position 94,284,150 of record JAWWEE010000001.1, read on the forward strand.
GTGTCTTTTTAGTAAAGTTGTTAATAGACCAACTAGTACCTCTGCACCTGGGCAAAAAGCAGTTAGTTGTGGCATGGCCCAGAACATGTTCAAGTTGGTCAGAAAAGTTTTCTAATGTGTTATGTGCTGCTCATTACAAGATGTATCTCATTGCGTGGAGGCTTAACAAGCCGTGGAAGAGCTTTGGCGTCTAACATAAGGGAAGGGTTACTCCTCAGTTTCAGTTTCATTCTCTTTTCTTTGTATGGCATGTACATGATAGATAAATTTTCTTTTAAATGGAAGAAAATCTAAGTTGGAAAAAATTTCTTGTGAAGCTCGTTTAAAGGGTTTTATGTACTTCAGTGGTTTCCTAGTTGCCTGCCTGAGTGAGAATATCAAGTTATTTTTGTCACAAAAAAAATTTAATCATGTAGTTCGGTAGTCTCCCTCTATTATAGGACAATAATGAATCCATCTAATACCTATCATCCTTTCATTCTTGATTTTTTCCCCCCATTTTTGGCACAAAAATACCTTAAAATTCATTTACCTCTCCAGCTTTATTCACAAGCTTTCACTGTCCATGCTTTTTGTACTGAATCACTTGAACTTCCGAGTTTAGCACATTGGGGAGAAGCTTGCTTTCTTTGTTCTAAGCTATCATTTGTTTTCAGTTACTATATTGAAGAGAAACAACATCCCTTTTATTTGCTGCTAGAGGCATCTTGGCAAGAATCTGTGTTGCAAGATTTATCTTTTCAAGTTGAAGTTTACAATAAACCTTTCCTTCGTAGTTTTCCATACCACCTTATTCATTGTAAGCCACTGCAATTCCTGCCCTCTTTCTAGAAACGCGAAAGCAGCAGCAGTGATAATTCTCATTGTCATAAAGTTGGCTGGGTAACTACTCTTACATTCTCTTTGGATTTAAAGTGGCTGCAGTACTATGAAGATGCTTAGCTGGAATTCATTTTTGCTAGTGATCCAGGAAATACTTATTTTCATTTCAATAGAAAAGGTCTTTTCTCTTATGCAGTATTGCAATTAGACTGTTTTAAGAGCTACAATAGTCTTTCATGCTTTCCCTTTGTCAGTTGCATTTAGGAATCACTTCTTACATAATAAAATAAGAATTTTAAAATATTCTTGCTTGCTGGTACCAGACCAAGTCAAATAGGCAAAAGTTTACTTGGAAATGTGAATGTTTTTTACAAAACGTAAATGAAAGTCCGCTGTTTGAAGTCTTTATTAAAGCATATAAATGAGATTACAGATACAGCAATAAATCACCACCTAATGGTGCTCTTGTAGTAATTCTAACATTGCCTACAATGGTTAATGAATTCTTTCTTCTGCCATTTTTTCAGGTGTGAGTTGGAGTATCTGTGAGATAATTATAGCTGCATAATTCATGGCTCACCTTGATTTTTTTGTAGAAAAAGTGGTTTCACAGAGAAAAGTCCTTCTGTCCAGTATATTCGCCTTGTTACAGTTTTGGAGGATGTTCACAGGAACTCCAGCACTGTTTTTAAAAAAGTCTAAAACAGTTTGAGCTGCCAAATGCTTTGTTGTGAAATAAAAACTTGGCACCAACTTGTGCTTCTGTAGATGCCCAATATGTAATTCTAGCATGAAGTTTTATAGTTGTCCCCAACAGTGACACACATCTGTTTAGTTAAGAGTATTTTTCTCTTGGTATCTGGGAAGAAAAAAAAAGTTTGACACTATTTCATAACTTCTGTATTTGGACACCAAAGGGTTAAAACACTTAAAGTTTAGTATTTTAAAGTAATTTTGCTTTAGAAATTTTAGACTAGTATACTGCTGTTTATATAGGAAACGTTTTTTTCTCACTGTGGGCGTTTTAGTATTCTGATCTTTTTTTTCTCTTTCTTCTTTTGTTTTGTTTTAATCCTTGTATCTGCTAATTTTTGTATAGGAATAGCTACTAATTCTTTTGAGATACAGCCTACTAAATTTAAAGTAATTGAAGCCATGAGTTGACCGGTAATTTTAATCACTTCTCTGTAAGTTTCAGTGAAGAACTGACAAATTGGTTTCAGGATGAAAGTAATAATGCTTTAAAAGGCATAAAAGGCTTAGTATCTTGTTGTTAAGGTGGTCACATGATAATGGCTTACATATCGAATATGTGCTACAGCACTTTATGTATGTTAATGTACTTTTAATCTTAATGTTGCCTGCAAATATGTGATCCCTTATGGTATAAGTTTCCTGTTTATGCACCATTGCCCGTTTAAATCAAACAGAAGATTCTGAAACTGTAAAAACTACACATGTCAATGTTTTACAGCTACGTAATTCGAATTGACTTGATTTTTTCAAGTAATCCTAGAAAGGGGGAGCATTCCATATAGAAACTGCTGAAACTGCCACAGGTGCTTCTCCGAAAACCTTACAGTTGTGGCATTGAATGTTCAGTATCGCTTCCTTTCTGCACACAAGGCATACTGTTGAGGTATTTGTTGCGGTGATTGGTTTTAATGCTAATCTAGGAATTCAGATATAGAATCTATAGATTTGCATGCTTTGCTTACCCTAATTTACAATTATCTACATTTTTATTTGTAAACTAACAATAGATAAGTTGAGATCAGTAATTTTTAACAGATATTACATTGATATACGAAAACTGTGGTTTATTTTCTTAGATTGTCGCATGGCATTAACAAAAACACAGATGTAGGCACTGTAATCACTATTTCAAATTAAACATTTAGGAGACCTTTTTTACATATATGAATGTTTTTTAAAAAAGATTTATTGTTGACTTTTTGTGGCAAATGTTTGTTTTGTTTTTCAAGGTATGTGACATTATAAGTGGAAGATAGTGTATTTCAGATGTATTTCTATGTTAAAAACAACTTTTTTTCCACCGCTATGAAAAATGAACAACTGAAGCAACTTAGAAGCAATTTTTTTGAAGTAAATTCAATGCAATTTGTAATCCAATGCAAGAAGCACAAGTCTTTCTTTCTACAGATCTTTTGAAGAGTAAATTTTGTAAGTTATCCTGAAGTAAATCTTTCTTGCACAAAGATAGTCATATTTAAGCAATTTGAAGTTTTGGATTGTTTTGTTTTTGTTTTTTTTTACGTTCTATGACTTCACCATTGTGGAAGTGTCTTGAATATGTTTTGAGAGCTTGCCTCAGTTTTTGTCCTTTCTTAGTGAACTTAAAACAAATTGTGATTAGATAAAAAAAAATAAAAACATCCTCCTAAATAAAGCTAAACTGGAAGTTGAATTCATGTTTCTTTACACCAATCCTGTTTGGTCAGACAATGCATTTGTCTCTATTGGTTTTGAACAACAATTGAATTATGCTTACAGCCAATGTTTCTGAGAAAGCATTTCAAAAGAAGGAAATACCTAAACCTATGTTTCATCAGTCTCCTCTATAGCTGCTTTAATTTGATACCAGGACTCTCAGATGAACTCAGCCTTTAGAATGGGAGTTCAGATGATGTCAACCAGAGGAAGAAAAATGGGTATAAAAAAAAAGTCCCCTTCGTGCCAAGAGTAGTAAGTTTTGAAGACTGCCTGTGGACATCACTTGATGGAAGAAGAAAAACATGTTATAAGTGTGTTGTTTTAAGCACAGGTGTGTGAATAAATGTATATGCAAAAGTCAGAGCTTTTACTATCAGTGCGTGTTTTGAGTTTGTTTATAAAAGACCTGTCACTACAGAACAATTCAGGTGTCATCTGTCAAGGAACTTCAAGATCACCTACTTCTACTCTTCTATAATCAGACTTCTGTCAACTTCTCTCATGGGTTTTTTCTCTATTTAGAATAACTTAATAGTGTGAAAATGTATCCTTCAAGTTACACTTGTCTTTCTTCTTTTGCTTTGGAGTTAGCGTGTCACACTTCGAAGGCTATAAGATGTCTTTATTTCCAGCTCCTGGATTTTAGCCTATGAGAAGGCTGAGGGTAAATAATACCATGCTTCATGATTCTTGTTTGTTTCTAGTAATAAGAATTACATGGAAACAGTGAATAAACTAGAGCAAAAAAAAAAATTCTACCATGTGAAAGAATCTTAACAGGACTCAGTCATTTTTCAAATAACTTGAATTGCTTTGGAAAGGATGCGAGGTATGTGTTTTTTAAACATGGAGTGAATTGACTTTCTGAATTGACTTACCAAAACTGTGCTTAGCCCTGGGCAATGTTAAGTAAGGAATTTTCCTCCTGTTTGTGAGTTCAAGCTTTCACATATGTTCCTGTGTGGAATAGGTGCCATAAAGGGCATGATATTTTCAGAGCTTTAGTCTTTCTTCAGTTTTCCCATCCGTTCCTGTAGCTGGACTGGTCTTCAGAGTTGTCTTCAGTTTTTGACCTTTTTTTTTTGCTGGAGAAAAAGGGAATTAAGTTTTTGGGGCACAGCTGTCTGATTTGACAGTAACTAGGCCAGCCTAGTCAATGAATATACTGCACCAAGTCAGTGAATACTGTTAAAAAAGGCTGGCTAGTCATAAAACACATGTAGCTTTTCAGTTCTGATTTTCTTATTTATGACTTTTTTCCATCCTTCCACACCTTCCTTGGCAGTAGTTTCTTCCTTCATAAGATCATCCTTGAAAAATGCACTGTATGTAGCTTGCTATTTTTCTTGTTTCAGCTAGGTAAGCCTAGCTTAGAGAAGAACCTCGAAACATATGCTTGTCCTCAAGTTTGGCATCTTTGTCAGGGGAAAAAAAAGGTTAAAAAAAAAGCCAACAACCAAAAAAGCTATAAAACAAAAAGTAAAACCTGCAGGAAATTTCCTTATTTGTTTTTGAAATCTGAGTACCACAGTTGCAGAAATAGAGCTGTCATATTTGCTGTATGATGATTAGCAGTAACAAAAGGACAGCTTACCTGAAGGTATAATATAAAAATTGTGTTCCAAGCTTCTTTGGAGCTTCCACTATTTCAGTGTTCAGGGTAAAAGATAAAAGCTAGTACAGAAAAGATTTTTTTTACTACTAGAAAATGGAGGATTGGTGAAAAAGATTTTTTTTTTTCCAAGAGTCATGACATTTGAGATAATTCTGTGTTGTACAGTGGTTTACTTTTTTTTCCCACTGTTTTTCACAGTCCAGGTCTTGAAGTTATTTTAAGTTATAATATCCTTCAGGTATTCTTTATCTCAGCAGCTATGAGAAATGAAGTACCTTTCAAGGGACAACTAATAACTGAAGTAGTTGAAAATTTACTTGGATGTAGTGTTTATCTCTTTTGAGTTTTCTGCTTGCTGATTTTTTTTATTTTTTTTTAATTATTATATTTTACATGCACCCCGTGTCATGTATAGTGTACTTAGTAGCCAAATGACTCTTTGGTTGCTGTTCCTCCTTTTCACTTGATACTCAATTTACATTATTGCAGTTCGTAACCAAGGGCTAGCAGGGATTGTACATAGGAGTTTGAACTCCTCTTAGCCTTATGTGTGGTTAAGACAGTGAACCGTTTCTATTTTCATCCCTATAATCTAGTCTGTTTACAGTAATGACACTTGCATTCTTAGCTCTTGGGCTAAGCTGAGGTAGCTGCTTCGTTTTCAGCCCTTGGTGACATTTGAGACAGATCAGACACCACAGATGTGGTAATGTATGTGTTCCTACTTCCTTGTAATTACTGCTGGAATGGGGTTGTTCCGCTCCAAGTCCAGATTAGCACTTTTAAAGAATGGTCTAATAGATGTCCTAGCTTTTTAATTCATTCAAGTACCCCAGGGTTTCTGAAAGGATTCTGTTACACTATTTTCTGTTTTGTACTTGGAATCCTTACAGTGATGGCAATATTTCTAAATTATTTTGAAAATACGTAAAATTCCAGTCTGCTAAAACGATGAGATCTGTTAAAGAGCATTTTCTTTCCTACTTTGTTCCTAGTTGAGTTAGCCCTTTATTTTTTTCTTTCTTGGATCACTTGCATTTTGTTAGGATATATATAACACGTATAATATAGCATGGCTAGCTCTTGCTGTCTTTTGTGTTACCACTGATAGATTTTTCCTCCTAGAGAAGACTAGAAAAGTCAGCTAAAGAAGTAGGTCTTTTTTATCTTTCTCGCCTAGTTTTGAGAAAGTGACAGGAAGTTTCTGCAAAATTTGTCAGATTTTTCTCTTCTTCACATTATTATTGGAATGCAAGCCAATTTAGCTGAAATTTGAAAGATACTATATATAAGTCCCAGAATAATCAAGCTTTGAGTAAAATAATGGACATTGACAACTAGCTAGAGAAAAGATACTCAAATTAGTGTTCTCACTGTGAGGGATCAGAGGGAATTTGGCAGTTGTGTTCTTTGTTAGCATTTGACCAAAAGGTTTTTAGAGTCATCTAGATTCTGTAATCTCTTTCTCTGATTGAACTTTTCTCTTTTTTTTTTTTTTTTCCTTACTAGCTTCTGAACACAAGACATTCTCTTGAAATTGATAAACTAAATTCAGGCTCACACTTTTAAGAAATATGTCTAAATTCTCAGAAGCAAGAATGTTACATCCAGTGGCCTTGAATCCCTTATAAACCTCTGCAGTGCTTTCAGAATACTTCTGTAGAACTTTGTCTGCCTGTTGAGAGTGAGGATGGGACAGATCTTAAAATATCAGAGGTCATTACATTTTAAAATACAACAAACTCTTAAGTTCATTTATTTTGTTTCTGAGGAATTTTAATTCTACTTTCCCAGAGTTTGGTTGTGTAGTCTTACACACTTGGATCTTTGTACATCTCCAAGTGCCTCTGGCATCTCATATTGGTGTTGGTTTGAGGAATGGTGGCTTAATTGTAGTCTTAGAGTTGATTTTTCAAAGCACAGTCATTTTTCAATAACATTTGCTAAGTAATAGAATTACTGACTCCTTGAAGTTTTATTAAATTACGTGGTCATTCAATACCATATTGTTTTTGTAATTCTATCTTTGTGTAACTTTAATTTGCTCTTGCTTAAGATTTCGCTTACTGTCCCTTTGGAGCTCACAAATTTAAAACAGATTTCAGAGAACTGAGCTTTTCTTTTTGATCAAAACAGATCTGTTGAAATGTCTGTTCCTTAAGCAGTAGTTTCATTGTGTTACATCTGTATGCTGCACAAGTAAATCAGAACTTCTAAAAGCATTGAATTTTATCTGGAACCTCAACAAGACACCTGGTTCAGCATGGCAAAGGATTGACTGCATTTTGCAGATTTTCTGAAATCGTAGGCTGCTCTTAAGATGAGGAGAAGAGACTCAATACTTTTTCCTGATGCCTATCTTTAATTATCCTTTGTTTGTGTTAATACCATTCATATACTACTTGCACTGGATGAACAGAATATTTTCTTTTGCAGACATCTAGGTATTCAAAACTAATACCTCCACCTTGAAGTTTTCACTTCTTTTGCATAACTAAGGTTTTCAGTCTTTCAAAGTCTTACTTTCTAGACCACTCTTGACTGCTGTTCTCTGGTTTCTCCCTAGTAATCCAAGTTAGTAGTGACTTAGTGTAGTATGGAATGAAATTAACCGTGGTCTAGCCTAATAGGTTTTGTGATTTTGTAGTATTTTGATTTGTCCATTTATGGAAATAGTCTTGCTGTAATAGTCAGCTTCTAAAGATCTTTTTAGTCTCATTTTTATAGCAAATAAGTTACAATAATCTGGGAAGCAAATCTGGGCTTTGTTCTTTGATCTCTTCATATGCATTGGATTCAGTTGTTTTCTACTTCATACCAGTTTCAGCAGAATCAGGGCTGTTAATCTGAAATCTTACTCTGTTGGCTGGTCTGTTTCTGGATTTTTAAGTAATGGACTTGTCTAAACTACTGAAGGCAAGAAGCAAAAATTCAGTTTTTCTGACCAGTTACATCTGTCTGGAAAGGCAGAAAAATATTAGGAAAGATTAGTTGGCATCTTTTGCTTCACCGTCTAGTTTTGTCATTTCTGACCCTCTTGTCTCCACATTTGTGCTCTTATGAAGTTAGCCTAAATTTGTAAGCACAAGATGTATGTTTGTGTAAATCCATATGATATACAGCACTTCTTCAAATTAAACCTCTGCCTTTCTACATGTCCTTTCTGATTTCATTTATAATCTCCTTGATGCATTAGAATATTCAAAATCAATGCTGTTCTCTTGTGCACGTAAAAGTCTTGATTCAAATTAACATAGGAAGTCCCAGTACTTATGATGTCACACACTTTGAAATGAGAAACAAACCATAAACAAAAGTATAAGCAAAGCATAACTAAGTATAGCATCTTTATCTATCTATTTTTTTCTATATATGTATATATTTTGTTGTTAGGAAGAATAGTGATGTTGTTGTTACCTTAGAAACCAGAATGCCATGGACAATTGCCAAGTCATGTTAAGTTTGTTTTGAGTATTTGATCTTTTGCTCAAGTTAAAGCAATAGATTGCAGAATAAAATGCAGAAGATGGTAAAATTCAGCACTTAATTAGTCTGAAGTTTATGTAAAGATCAGATACTTCAGACTATTTTAGAATAAAGCATTTTGAGAAGTTTAAATAGGAAGTTGGTTTAAGGCACATAGTATATTGATTTTATTTAAAAGTGTATTGTCTCCCAAATTTTGCTTAGAAGCCAGATATATGTGCAAAAAGTTAAGTTAGTTATAAAACTAAGATTGATAACTAATTTCTTAATGGAAATTTGCTAAGTGTATGTTTTCTCTCATCACCAGCAGATAGATAGTCAGTAAGGGCAGCAGCAGCAGCAAGCCAGCGTGATGAATGAGTGTAATTCAGTTTCTTTGTATTGTACAGCTTGAGAAATGCCAGTGGCCTGACAGCAGCAGACCTTGCACATACCCAGGGCTTCCAAGAATGTGCCCAGTTTCTCTTGAACCTCCAGAACAGTCACCTGAGTCGTTTCTATAGCAATGGCACCTTAAATGGGGTTCATCAGAATGCAGGTCCCAATCCATTCAGTGGTGGGACAAGTCGAAAGAGATCATTTGAAGATACGGAGTCTGCTGGAGCAAAGAAGGCTAGAACAGAAGGTGAGACCCCAGAGGTAAAAGGGATGGGTTGATATGGTTGCTGAGAAAGGAAAATAAACATTTTAAAGCCTTTTGGAGTGAATGTTGAGTATTATTGACAAACTCACATATCTAAGTTACATATTAATACAAGAAGCAGATGAATATAATTCCATGCTGCAAGATCCCAGTTCTCCCTGTCATCATCTTGGCATGTTTGGAAATTTCTATTTCCAGAGAGTGCTATAGCTGCATGATGCCAAGAATAATTATGCAGAGGAGTAGGAGCTAAAATTAGTTCCTACTCCTTCCTCAGTTTCTTCACCTTCAGGAGAGCCAAGTAACATTGCGTTGATTCACATAGAGGCCTGGATGTTCTGATGGTAATTTTCCACTTGGGGATTAATTCACAATTCAGAAACTCTATGCTAGGTAAGGTGAATGAAAGAAATTTAATGCAGAAAGGTTTCTCAGATGAGGGGGATTATGTCTGTAAATTAACATATCTTAAGTTTCCAGGATTGTGTTCCAAGGGGAACTACTCTCTTAGAGGAGAATGTAAGACTAGAATTAGTCTTGAAGACTCCTGTTGTGTCTTGCACATTGAGGATACTGCTTCGTTGCCAGCAATGAGGCAGTAGTACAGCCTAAAGATATTTTGTGGTAGCTCTAGGAGGAAATTGGTTTTTATGTCTTACACACATCTTGAGTACCACAATACAGATCTCCTGCCTTTCTGTTGGCTGTCCACTAGTCTTACTACACAGCAGCAATTCTGCACTCAAACCTCCTTTTTCGTATGGTTAGCAACAGGAAAGGGACTTTATAGATTTTCATTGAAGACACTTTCTTCAGTTAAAGTTGATGTTCCAGCATGTGACTTTCAGTGAGCCAGATAGAATGGGCTTAAACAGGTAATAAGATAATAGGCAAATTGAGACTTAAACTGTGTTCCTAAATATGCCATCGGCAACATAAATTACATCAATATTGGTACAAGTATTGGTTCATTACTTGCTATCCAGACACCACTTCCAGCTATCCCAGGATCAGAGACCATAACTGGGTACTCCATAGCCGATCATAAACAGGTTATGTTACTTCATGTAGCTGGTCTAAATGATAAATTGCATGATAAAGAAGAGTCCCTGTGCAATGAAATGCAAGACTTCAGGAATAATGTCCCTGAGTAGCTACATAGAAAAAGAAAACTTGCCTTGTGTCCAGGTGCCCATAACAGCTACAGAAAGACGTCTTCAGTGCATTGATGTTCTGCTACTAGAAGGCACTGCTTAAAGTAAACTTTATCTTCTGTTTTGAAGAGCTTCTCCTTCTGAGTGTACCTAACCAGCCATCTCTTTCGGTTTCAGAATGTGGCTCCAAGCTAGTCCACAGGTGGCATTTCCTCACAGTCTGTGGAGGTGGCACTGGGCTAGCTATGTGTATTCTCTCTTTTGCCATGAAATAGCAGTATCTGCATCACCTTTCACTGTAAACAGTTGGTCCAGCGTATAAGTTAGATCAAACAAAAAAATAGACGTGTTGAAGTGAACAAGACCTCCCAAGGAATTACAAAAATGTTGGAAAAGCAATGGAGTAGGAAATATTTTGAAATAGTTACCAGTATGACTTTTTAAGACCTTTGAAAACAAGTGGAAAAGCTTTACTGCATTAGCTTGAAGGTTTTTGGATTAACTAAGAGATGCATCTCGGCTGTGAAAGCTGCAGTTTCTAATCTGACGTATCTGCCCTCAAAGACATCGGCATCAGTAATAACATATCAGTGTAAAAAGTCTGCTGCAGTGTGAATGAGTCACTGTTCCTGAGGCATTTTTTAAACAACAGAGCTGAGTAATGAGGAGTCATCAGTATATCTTTGTGCTTAGCTGGCCTTTTTACAAAACAAGCTCAATTTTGTGTTAATTTTGCTCTTGCTGAAACCACACTGTTCTGTTGTGCTTTAAAGACTATTTACACGGGAGATTCCAGATGGTCAAAGAGTGCAGGCAACCTCTGTTTGCAGGAGAGGGTCAAGTTTTGATGGCCATACCCCAATTCAGAACAACCACTGCTTTGAAAAAAACTACTTTTTGAGACTATATGTCCCTTACAAGAACCTGTAAATGGTAGAGTTGGAAGAAGGTAAATACTTAAGCTGTACTTTGTCCTGCAATAGCTAGAGTGGGCAATGGTTGGGGATTACTTGTAATTTTGTTTATATGCACGCATATGTATCTGCTATTCAGGTACATAGTATTAAACCTTCAGCCTCAAAAGTGAGTGACACTGATACGTGATACACCATGATTCAAACTAATAGCTCTCTCAAAGGTAATGCAAAAATGAGTTTCCGGAGGCTGAAGCTAAACTTAACAAGTTGGTGGCCACTTTCAGAATATACACCAGATAGTTTTTCATTTTGACTTAGAAACATGAGCTGGATGTTACGTCTCTTTCTGAAATCAGTTCCAGAAATTTCACTGTTCTACCTGGTCAGGTTGGCAGAGGGTTATGCTCAGGGTCAGAGGTTATGATGATGATACACACCAGGCCACCTGGTCACACAGCTGTTCATGGCAATCCTAATCCTGGCCCCTCTGGTCCGGCCCTCAGTGGGTTGACTACACTCTGTGTGCTGCACACTGTACTGACTTGCTACACAAAACCAGTGACTGTATCAGTACTGTGAGCCTAAGCATGGCTGCTCTGGGTGTTCCTTGTGAGGTGGGGATGGAGAGCATTGCCAGGTGTAACCTTGAATTGGCCAGTGTGAAAGAGCACTTACGTATTCATCTAGGTAATTAGAAAAAAAATACCTTTTGTTTGAAGCTCACTGATCCAAGAGCCCTAGCTTCATTTAAGCCCTCTGTGATCTCTTTGGCCCTGGAACACTTTAGCTATTGCTTAAGGTTCTTTAAAAATGAGCCATTTACAAAAACCTTGGTTGCACCCAAGGTAATGAGAGCTGACTTGCAGTCTGCCAAAGCAGCTCTTTGTAATGTGAGGGTGTGCAGTGTAAATAGAAATATATGTTAATACCTGTGTGAGAGCAGGGTAGGGCCTGCTGTGATAGAACTGGAGGAGCTCTGGGCAGTAGGTATAGGAGGTAGTAGTGAAGTCAAGCCCATCTTGGTTATGAAAACATTCCCCACAGCAGTTTCACCACTTGCCAGCTTGTCCTAGAAGACAGAACTCTGTATTCAGCTCTTGAAGGGATCCCTGGAGTGGTCTGGTATGAATATGGGTGAATTACTGGGACCTGGCCCTTGAGAGTCAGAGAGGGAACAGTCCAGACTGACAGTAAGACAAATGTGAGGTAGAGACTACCTTTTATCTGCTGAGCATGTTAGCTGTAAAGCTAATTTAAATTTAAAGTAACTTAAATTGCTCTTTATTTAACAATTAGTATGTTAGACTAATAAGTTTGATGTGTAGGTATAAAGTCTGATAGGTACCCTGGTAATACTCCATTTTGAGGAATTAAAATGATTGAGTAAGTACTTAGCAGTTACTTACTCTGCATTTTGAATCTCAAACATCAGAAGGTTTCAGATGTGTGCCATTTACATTTCTTTGTAAAAAATGTTTGGTTTAATAATCAAAATACTCATCTGTTTGTTGGCTGAGTTTTCAAGTGGGCAGCAGTGACTAAACATGACTCCTTTTTTTATCAGCTTACAGCTTTGATGGCTTAATACCAATGATGAATGGAGGAGCTGAGGACGATGCTGACAATATGCACGTTGATAGAGAGTTTGCTGTTGTATCAGGTGGGAGTGGACAGTTTGCTGTTAACTACAACAACATTCAAATGGTTGAAGACACCAAACAACAGGAGAGTACTTCTGTTGGACCAAAAGAAATTGAAATATACACTGTTTCTGCAATGCAGACTCCTTGTCGTTGCAAGAATCAATATGCCTTTTATTTTTAAGCATAAATACTAGTTCTTCATTTTTGCCCATTGTTGTTTAGAGTCTTGGAAACTGTTGTATTGCTGTAACACCCATTATATTGGGGGTTTAGTAGGCATCAAAAATTAGCTGTTTCAAGCAATGTATTGTAGTGGTGAAAGAGAAGGTTTATTAGTAATTTCTTAATATTTCAGATAAACAGAAATCCACAATGGCTGTTTCACTTTTAACCTGAGGCTTGTATTACATTGTGCCTTGTTTTTTGTTGCTATAATTTCAGGTTAGAGGAAATTCAGAAATTATTTAAATTATTCATAAAATTTTGATTAAATGGATTTCATGGCAAATAAGAAGACTTGATAGGAAAACATATCCTAGCTTTGAAAATAACATGTTATGACAAAATTATATACAAAAATATTGCAACACATACTATAAAGAGTAGTCTGGACATACATCATATGTTCATAATTTGTTCAGACACAATGGCATAAGTGCATGATCCTGCTATGGGGTTTTTTTTGTAAATAAAAGACTGGACATCACAGGTCTTAAACTACTATTTGGAACAAGTGTACCTTGGAAAACTTTTTGTGTTTTGTACCAATCATCGTAAGACAGTCAAAATTTACTAGTATTAGTGAATATTAATGCTGTAGGTTTTTTAAGGGCCACTTAATCAAGCTGCTTTTGGTAACCCTGGGATGTGTATAGAGTTTGATGAAAACTGTCTTGGGTCAGCTTTTTCCATGCACTTTGTAGGTTAAGACGTAGAGTTACTACGATAGTGCATTATTATATTCAGAAATTAATTTCTTATTTATTTATTGGTTTGTTTTGCCATAAATATGTTTACGCTTTGTACCACAGATCAGATTCACCAAAGGGAATGATAATTAATGGATATTTTAATATATTAGGAATAAATGTATATACATATATATAATCAATGCTTTAAAAGTAGACTATGGTATTTTCCAGTGATAATTGCTAAGTGTTCTTATATATGGAAAAATGATTGTCTTTCATAAATATACTCTATTACTTTTGGTGCTCATTTTTAACAAAAAATGGCATTCTGTAATTATCACTAGAACTATTCATTACCTACTTTTGCATATTAACTAATAGAAGTGCCAATTTTATTGAATTTGATTTGGCAAAGCCAGCCTATAATGGTTGATTTTTAAACAGTTAAATTTTGCACTTTTCAGTTAATAAACACTGTATAAAATTCCTTCTGTGCGTTTTCATCACTGAAATACTAGCTTTGATGTCTTGATGGGTTTGTGGGGGTTTTTTCCATTTCTGGTAAGAATTTGTGGTTTGTGAGTTCAGCTGATAAGGTTATTTTAACTCATGTAGGGACTAAACAGGAAACTCCAGTGAGTTACAAACTGAACACATTTTTTGGCATTACATATTGGTGTCTGTGGAGTATCAGTAGCATAATTTGTATTTCACATAATAGCCATGCAGAAGACTAATAGAGAACCAAAACTTAAGATTCTTCCTTGTCAAACAGTGGTACTCATTCTATGTCACTTAAATGGGAACCCAGTGTTTTACAGATGTGGGAAGACCTACTGGCTTAACTTGGATACACACAGTAAATGCAGTCCTGTTTTGCACATGGGTTCATGCATTCATGTATACATAAACATATGTGCACGTATCCAAGAATAACCAGAGAATGTAAAATCTTTAAATGTCACCACATAGGTGTCTATGTTTGCCTTGTTCATCTTTACTGATATAGACATACATTTTGTTTTTAAGGCAGAGTGTATCACTCAATTTTTGTGCTAGTACTTTTGAATACCACTGCAAAAACATGCATTTGAGACAGACTGATGAAATCTGTTCATGGAAACAAAACCTAATTGTACAGATTACTAACTTCAGAGGAGAAATTGCTTCAAAATAATTGTCAGTGGTTTTTGCATGCACATCTTTAGAATTTTCTTTCCTACTGCTAATATTTTTTAGTCTTTTGTGCACTCTGCTCTTGCTGTTGTATGGCATTTTGTGTGTGGTTTGTACAGATACTATTATAAACTTGTCATTAAAAACAAACCTGCCCAGTATGTTATCTGGCAAGCTGCTAGGTAAATTGAAGTACTTTCTGAATAAAGGAACTTGGAAATATTTTATACTAGCACCCCAACATAACATTTCTTTGTTCTACTTTTTTCGGTGCATACTGTACTATGAGAGTTACCACTTAAAAGAAAATTAAAAAGAGCCATGGTTCCATTACACCTGAAAAATTAAAAAAAAAAAAATCCTTCACTCTCTCACAAATACTCAGTTCTCGTATGTACATAATCTTTCATCCTAAGAAGGCATTGCAGTTAAGGTGGAAAGATGCCTTTTAGTCCACCTTTGAAAACACTGCCCAGAATGTTGTCTGCTGCACTTACTTTATGGAGTTAAATGAAAAAAAAAAATCTGAAAAGTTCACATTGTCTTTGCAAAAATGAATACAGGCATATTTACAAATTGAATGTAGATAGATAGTTGCATTTTCAACATAAGAATCCATGCTACAAGCCTACTGGTCAGCTCTCGTGACTTTGAACTACCTACCTTGTTATAAAGAAAGGGTAGAT
Organism: Xenops minutus; assembly: GCA_035221455.1. NCBI lineage: Eukaryota > Metazoa > Chordata > Aves > Passeriformes > Furnariidae > Xenops > Xenops minutus. The sequence goes on from JAWWEE010000001.1 coordinate 94,299,657, forward strand.
TTATTTTCAAAGCTGTGTATGGAAACATTTTTTAAATAAGTATAGTGGAGACATTTTGATGTATTTCCGTTTATTCTTAATTGTTGGTGACAGGTGTATTTCTTAATGCAGATATGAATAGCAGTAGCTCCATATTGAATGCACTGACAAACGGATGTGCCGTCAATGGACATTTGGATTTCATCGCCGCACAACAACAGCTCAGTGGGATGGATGCCAGGCGTGAGGAGTGCTTAGCATTAACACCTAACGGAATAATTCCTGGAATAACTTCTCCCAGTAGGCATCGAATTCATACCAGTAACGGTGCCGAGGAACCAGAGAAAGCCATGAGTAATCCCACTGATATGTGTGGATCTCTCCATCTGAATGGAAGCCCGAGTAGCTGTGTTTCCAACCGGCCCTCATGGGTGGAAGATCCTGGAGACACTTTGCACTATGGACACTATCATGGTTTTGGGGATACTGCTGAAAGCATCCCCGAACTTAGTAGTGTTGTTGAGCATTCCAATTCTGTGAAGGTTGAACAGAGATATGACAATACTGTCCTAGGCACAATGTATTTGTATCACGGTTCCTAGACAAATGACCTTTATATCAAATGCATATTGAAATTGCTACCAAATGAAACCGGGGGGGACAAAAACCTCACATAGCATTAAATTTGAAGATTGCAACTTGTTGCTATTTTTACACTTTGTTTATATGAAAAGTAAACCTTTAATTTGACGGCCTTATACAATAGTTGTAGTTTGTTGCATGTATGGGGCTTATTTAGTGATAGAATAGGTGCTGTCATGATGGAATGTTTATTGTTTTCATTTTTTTATTATGGAATGTTCTGGTTTTGTATTTTTTTTCTAAGCTTGTGAACACTATCTTTCCCTTTTTAGAGCTGTTTTATTAAAACAATGTTTAATTGAATTTTGTGAAGAAAATGTTATGTATGTGCATCACTTAGAGGTAAACATTTTTCTTTTCCGTATCTTCTGCTGAAGCTATGGTAGCAATATCAATGCCAGCTCTCACTATGCAAGGTTGAAAGTGGCAATCTTCTGGAGCTTCTCTGACTTTACAGTTTGTACATTTGTTTGGTATAATTAGATGTTCATCTTTAAATTTTTCGAACAAGTTGTTTAGAAACGTGGAGACAAATTTGGAAGAAGTTACTGTTTCACTTTCTGTAGCATAGAAGTGCTTTTTGTTGTTGTTGGGCTCTTTGCATTACAGAGTGGGAAAGTTCAGTTGCAGTTGGGTGTGCCTCAGGTTAGCTCTGTGGTGGGTTTCTTTGGCTTCTCTCCTTTATGTGTGTGCTTGATATTTTACCATAGCTCACAGACCGGAGGCATGTTGGCACTGTTCTGCTTTGTACGCAGTTTAAAATTGCTGTTACTCGTTATAGAATTTGCCAAGTCAAAATATTTGAGTTTGACTGTCTTGGATATACATTTATTGTCTTTTTTTTAACATATGCTTTGAAAATGTAGCGTTGTGTACTCTTTGGGCTATGCTCACGGAAAATACATTGTATTTAATGCTTAATACACAAATCAAAATTCATATAAGTGCACTATATGAGCACTAATAATATAAGTTGCTGCTTGTGTTATAAGTGAAGAGTGGGGAAGAATAGGGTAAATGAGATAAGCCCTCTGAATTGTGTTGATTTTTTGTTCTTGTTTTGTTTAAAAAGGGACCTTTACAAATTGGATTAAAAAAAATAAACCTATTACATTGTATCTGAATATTTTGTTTACATGTTATTATTTTAGTGGCAATTTGAGGAAGCCTTTAGTAGTTTATAGGTCATAATTCTCCATCATCTTTCTCAGTGCTGCTGTGGAATTTCTTCACTTTGTCAATATATGGAAGCCAATGGAAACAGCCCAGCAAGTTGTTCTTGACTGAATTACAGAAGCACATGCTGGATATTCTGTGTATGATATTTGTATCAGCCTTCAACTGCAAAAATGGGTTAAAATACTGCCTGTCTGATTTTTAAAGAAATTATAGTCTCTTTCAAACATTTTTAAGCAAAGTGCTGCTAACTATGGAGAAGTCAGTGTTTTAAATAACCTTTACACTCTTAAGTGGTTTACTACACACAAGGTGCTCACAGTGTGTTCATGTGTTCAGATTGAGAGTAGCACTGATACGAAAATTGGCCAGTTCTTTTGCAGGTAGGCGACCACACCAGATGGTTCTTAGACAGTTTAATTTGCTGATGTGTCCAGAAGAATGTGCGCTTTTGCCATCATGCTACCAACAACACAGTAACTGTAATTTGCTGTAGCATTTGGTTCTGGGGATCTTCTTAGTGTTTGCTGAGTTTGCTACGTATGCTTTCTTGTACTTCTTCAAATAAAGCAACTCATAATGAGCACTGCCATCTTACCTCCAGGGCTGTAAAGTGATCCCTGAAGGGCTTTCTCTGGGTACAACTAAATTGGCATGTGATGGTGGAATTTTAGGTACATAATCTTAGCATGGTAAGATTATAAAAATTGTTCGTAAGGCAAGATTTTTAAAATGTGTGTACATTTGGTTTTCGTACACTTCCTCTATTCATCTTTTCACCTAAAAATACCTTGGAAGAATGTATTTCAAAATCAAAGAGAGAACTTACAGCTTTATTTTAAAAAGCACTGTTATGCCTGTGTGTTCAGCCACATGCTAACAGAGATACAGATTTCAAGGTCTGTATCAGTTGTCAGGCCCCATCAAAGCCACTTGTTAAGTTATGATTAAATGTAGAAGATCAATGAGGGCCATATGATGTAGACACCTTGTGTGGGCTTGCTGGGTGTCTTCATTTATGGTTAATGTTGCAAAAGGTAGAATTCTGTGACAGAGGATGCGTCAGCCAAGACCAGAGATGCATCATTTTTAAAACATCAGATAAGAATTCCATGACTCCTTTTTTCACAAGTGCTCTTTGAAACAATATATATACTTAGAGCAAAGGCCATCTAAAGTCTTGGTTTCAAATTGTTCCATAAATTATCACTAGAACATGAAATAAGAGTCACAGAACCCCAGCATGGTTGAAGTTGGTTGATACATACCTAAGCATATGGTGCTGTTGTGAACCCAATACCACCCTCATAGGAAAAAGGTTTTCTCATGTTTATTTGGCATTTCCCATTTTTCAGTTTGTCTTGTAATTCAGATACGTGTGAGCAATAAAATTTATAAAAGTAACAAGCTTCATAGATGCAACTGCACTTCTGGTAAATGAGTTAGTGGGTGAAGAGCTTACATTGTCAAGCGTGGAATGAGTTCTGCCAGGTGTAGCAGTGTCTTTCTATGTCAGAATCATAGAATGACCTGGCTTCAAAGGGACCTTACAGACCATCTAGTTCCAACGCCCTGCCATGGGCAGGGACTTGTAACTGTTGAGGATGCAGAGGTCTTGTTTATAAATACCTTGCAGTTAAAATACAGAAGACTCATCTGGTTTTGCTGTAGTAAACCAACTGAGGTAGTTCAAGAAGCCTGGCAGAGCTCTCGAGCCCTGCTCAGGCCTGAGTTGCCAAGTCTCAGGTTCTGCTGACAGCAGTGCTGAGCCATTTGGATTTACGCTGTGTTCTGCAATTCCTGAAGACTGCTGTCTTCTAAACACCTGGAGCTGAAGTCTCACAAGCTTTTTGCCCGGTTAGGGCGGTAGTATTGTAGGACTGTTCATACTTGAGCCTTTTTCCAAGTTTAGAATTTTCAAGACTTTTATCAAGCAAACACTTTTCTAGGCATTGCTTTCTCTTACTATTGCCTTGGATTGGGGAATAGTTGTCCAAAACCAAAGTTTTCTTTCCATCTGCCTAGATTTAACTCGATAGCAGCAACCATAAGTGTCATACGGAATACACTAAACAGTTTTTCTCTTGTTACCTTTTTTCTTGAGATTCAATTTTGTGTGAAATTTCTGTTTACTTCTTTCTGGCTTGTGCAGATGTTTTTGCCCTAATTCCCCCCAAATGTAAGTTCTTTCCTATTTTGTTTTTCAAAACAATTTGCAGAGTTTTGGCAGGAATACAAGAAAGTACAGGTTTGGGCAGAATTTTAATATGGAATATTTCTGACAAGTAGTTAAGTTTGGCCATGTTGGAAGAGGTAAAACGGAACTGTTACACCATTTCATACATGGTTACAGTCTTTAATACTTTTAACAATCCCTAATTGTTTCCTGAACATTGATCTTGCACCTGAGTGTGATCAAATCCTGATCCTTCAGGGTTGCGTTCCATAAGCTAGCAAAAGACACTCTGCAATGCAGTGTATTTCACTGCTTTAGAAATCATCCTGCAGCCTGAAACTGAACCCCAGCTTAGTATTCATATCCAGGTTATAAATCACTAAGGAGCATCTGCCGTTCAGATTACAAATGTACATTCAAAAAAGCTGCCTCACAAAACATGGAAATCAGTCCTGAGCACAAAACACACCTAGATGGAGGATTCCTTGCTGTCCAGTCTACTAGGACCAGCCTACAGTACGGTAAAGTATGGCTTTGTGTCAAGGTACAGCTAAAATTATTTTCTCGATGTTTCAGGGAGGAAGTCCTGGGTGCCTTGGTTTGGGGTCAGGTGAACTGGGAGCAGTGTTGTGGAGGTCTTACAGGAATAAAAAGAGAGGAAGGGCAGGGGAAGCTTCCCGTGCCTGACAGTGCTGAGAGCTGCAGCAATTGTGCTGCAGCAGAAGAGGCAGGAGTGGAAGATGGTACCCTAGGAGGATCCCATTTTCCTGTTGCTGCAGGACTGGGAACCACAGATCTACAGGATAGGAAATCCTTGAGAACCAGCTGAATCAAGGAAAGAAAAAAAAAAAAAAAAGTCTTGTGTAAACAGGATTTACTATTCCAGGCAACTGGTAACTCTATTTCTGCTACACTACTTAATGACTCCCAGACATTTCACACCTCTCCTTCCTTTCCCAGAGTTTCCTGTCTCGAATGGGTGCCTGTTTGTTCACAGGCAGGGATCAAAAGAACTGCTTTACTACAGATGGTTTATTTTAAAAGCATATCTGGCTGTAATTTTTTTTTTTTTTAAAACCACAGCAATAGTTCATAGCAGAGCCAAGCATATGGGTCTGTTATGAACTTTATTAATCTCCAATTTAAAACCTTTGCCACACTCAAAATTACATGCCCAAGAAACCCCATAATTTATGTTACCTGTAGTACGAGAATGAAAGTTAGGCATCCCCTCTCCCTCCAAACAACATGTTTTAATGAGTAAGCTCTCTTTTGTGTGACTCAGCTGCACGCACAGGACTTGATAACCATTTCCAGATCAGGAGGAATTAGTTTCAACTGACTGAAGTGCAGTCAGAGGAGACACACATTTGACACTGAAGACATATGTCCTGGCTCAATCACTAATCTGAGCAGTGCTCCATAAGGGAAATAGCCAAATACTTAAAACTGAACACAGCACCAAGTTGCATGGTCTTATATATGTTTCTTCTTGCCAGGCTAAAACTGTAAGTTAAAAGAGAAAAAAAGTTTGTTTGAGTTCCTTTTTCTGCAAAGGCAGGATGCAATGCAATCTTACTACAGAGGAAATCCCATGTATTAATACAGCTCTTCTTTTGATGTTACCAAAAGGTCAAGTGCTATTTGTTAGTGCTAGCTGGCAGCTTGATCTCACCAAAGACAGTGAGTGCTTTGGTGACACAACCACAAACTTCATAGTGTCTGCAGTTTTTGCCAGATTTTGTTTGGGGGAGGAGAAGTTGGGGGTTGTTTGCCTTTATTCTGACTGTTTATAAAAGTTGTTGTGAGCTGGATCAAGACTCCATAATGTGTACAACTTGGAATCTCAGTTTACTCTATTTTATATGTGACATATTTTATAATATGAATATTTTATAAAAAGCAGTACCAAAAATACAAGTTGTGAAAATCTGGTAGGTACACGGTGTAAGAAGAACCAAGCAAAAAGTGCATCCATGATGCAGAGAAAAACTTACTTAAATGATGGTTCCTGGGATCAAGCAATTCTTCCAACTACAAGGTGTCCAGCCAGAAAATTTCATAATTTCTAAGAAGTATAAAATCCTCAGGATTTCTTTATATATAGCACAGCTCATAAAATACCTAGATATTTATTTATTGGACTATGTTCATCATTAATGTTCCAAACCTTCATTTTCAGCTGAAATTTTAGCCCTGATGAATCACAGACATGTCTCCCATTAGCTGATGTGCTGGGCAGTGTTATACTAGAAACTGCCACCATTTGCCAGATAGATTTTTCACTCTTCATCTTGGAGCATTGTCTTGCAGGTACAGGTTTGCATTGTTGACAGTAACCAACTATGACATTGGTGTAAAGACATGACTGTCACATGTGTGGAGGGGATTGCCACTCTTTTGATTGCACAACAATTCTCTTGTCGTGTAGGTGAGCAGTGCTGCAGTATTGGCAGAACTTCAGGAAGTTTAAGACTAAAACGAATCTTGTTACCATTGCTGGAAAGCAGCCTTTGGGATGTGAGCTGAGGGAAAGTATTAATGGGGATTTGTCCAAATGATATGTCAAACAGCTGTGATTGTCACAGCACTGAGTAGGAGTCGGTCTTTTCACTTCATGCTCAACATGTGCTCTCTGTTTCAACCATCAGTCCTGGTTTCCTTGTCTCTTAGCCAGGGCCTTGCCACATGTGGCTCTGGTCCAGCCTGCACACCCGTGCTGCCTTCCCAGGGACAGCAACAGCCAAGGGGAACTGATGGGCACCTGGACATGAGACATGCTGAGCGAGGAGCTAAGAAATGCTCCTGGAAGCCACTGTGCAGGGTAAGTTTTGCTTCCAGTCTCAAACTAGAGGTCACATCCTGTGCTGTTCAGTATCAGATGCAAGGAAAGGGGTGGTGCCAGAATGGCCATCACCCCTGACCGATCCCTCTCCGCACTGGGATGAGCAGCTCTCCCAGTCCCTGGTGCCCTGATGCTTTGCCTGCTGGGAATGACACAGGCTTGATGGGCACATCAGCTGCAACAGCCCCATGTTCCTCAGGATGTTGAGAAGCTGCTGAGAACAGGACTGCACAGCCCTGGCCAGACGTGCCAGGTGGGTACTCTGTCACCAGGTTAGCATGGCACCAAGCCCAAAATAACAATGGTGAGGTTTTTGGTACCCTGCTTGAGGTTAAGCCTGCCATGACCCCAGTAGTAAAAGGCAGAACAGCTGAGGGAATAATCCTGCTGAATCCAAAGGCAGGACCATAAGATCATCCCTTGGACTCAGTTTGCAGAGTGAGAAAACTGAGTTACGCACAGGTGATCTCTTGGACAGGACAGCTGGGTAGTGTGAGACTGAAGACAGCAAACAGGAATGTTACTGCCTTGTCCTGAAAAAAAAATAAATCAGAAAATGGCCAATGAACTATCCACACAGTAAGGAGAAAGGAGCAGAAAGGTGGAATTCTTGGTATGGGTGACTCTATGAGACACACATTCTCAAGGATTCACCAGAGATTTTCCAGTATAGAAAGATAAATCCAAAAATCTAATGATGAGACAAGATGAGTTCCAGTGATGAGAAATCCAGAGATTTCAGTATAGACATGCTCCCAAGCTGTGTAAACTCAGATGGCTGGGCTCAAAAACAGTTTACTGAATTTGAGAAGTTTTTCCAGGCACTGAATAAATTCTGACTTATTATATCATCACCCTGGTTCTGACAGGGAAACTAGTGAAAGACTGAATTTTTGGTATTTCATTTAGTGTTATTTCAGGACAATGACTGACACCAGTTTAAGCATATGCTCTTAAACCTATGTCTTCAGGTATATTTTCCCTGGGAGAAGCAGACAAAGTAGCGAGGGGGAAGAAAAAGAAAAGGCAAATGCAAAGGCCAAAGTCTGCTATGACTAGCCAGATACAACCTTTCTAGAATTAAAGGAGTTACATCTTTCACAGTCATTTTCTTTCAAGAGGCCTGAGTCTATACCTTGTACAAACAACATACAGTGCCCATTTTATCTGGTAGAAATGTTTCGTTTCCCTTTTGCTTAAGCAGCAAATAAATTTGCCCAATCTAAGCACAACATGGGCTTGAGGAACTGCAAATGCTGGTTTCTGATGTCCAGGAGCAGAGGTCCATGGGGAACTCATGGGTATCAGAAGGATTCCAAACCTCCAAGTGAACTGCCACCACATCTGGGTCACCACTGAAGTGCCTGAAATATACACAAGATACTGTATATACAATAAGTCTGAATTTTGTGAGATCAGGGGATCAGGACAAAAAGGTCCTCAGTGCCCTCAGGACCATTTCCTACCCTATTGATTTGATTGTATCACCCCTTTCACTATCTCCTCCTTGGGCTCCTTCACTCCATGTCAAATACATACAATGTTCTATCAGTTTCAAGGCCTTTCTTTTATTTCCAGTCCCTATCACCCATCACTCAGTACAGTCTGGCCTTGCTGATTCTGCAAGGCCATCCTGCCAGCTCCTTCACCCACTTGCTTAATGTTTAAGTGACATCTTCAGGGGTTTCCACTGCAAGCTCCCATGCTTAGTGAAACTCCTCTTTCACGTATACTAATCTACTTTATTATGCTCCTCAGGATGTTTCCTTGAAGAATGGCCTTAAAAAAACCCTTTGCGTACTTTTTGAAGCGCTGAGGGTTGAAACCTATCACCTTGACCAGCACTCTTTCTCTGATTGCCTGCCTGTATCCACTAGTCATCTCTTGTCCTAGGTATAGTTTGCGTGTACTTGGAGACAAAGACTGATGGTTTTGGTTGCGTGTTTTGATGTTATCAAGTGCAGTGACATTCCAGTGTAGTGGGTAGGACTTCCAGGAATGGTAGTAATAATGACAACAGCAACAGCAATACTAAGAAATTAAGAACATAACCCAGGATTTACACAGTCCATGGTAAGATGGGACTAAAATCCATGGCTCACAGCAGCAGCTCCAACATGGCAGCAGTAACACTGAGATGTCATTTTTTCTTCTCTTCTACATGCTCTCTATAGGAGAGAGCATTATTTAATTAATATTAAATAATATTAATGTTACAGATTGTGTCCCACTGTGATTATTTGCAAGCAAAAGTTTATTTACTTATTTACATTTAAGGGCAGTCTTCCTCCACATCCTGCTTCTGTAGTATGTCAGGCTGAAAAAGCTCCTCTCTTTACCTCAGGTCTCATTTTCTGACTTCCCAGTCAACACAAATGTGTGAGGCTTCCAATCCATCATTACACTGTTTCTTGTCTGCAGCCTGGAGTGCAGCTCTGCTCTCACCCCACTCCGGACTCAGTTCTGCCACTCTGTGAGGGTGTGAAGAGCTTGGGCAATACCCTGAAACAGAAAGTGAAGTGGCACTGGCAAAGCGAGAGAGTGGGAGAGAAACCAAAGCTGATCATTTCAAATCTGTTTTGAAAAAGAAACCAAAGCAAAACAAGCTAAAACAATACTTGGGAAGTCAAACTGCAGCCGTGGAGGTGCAGAGCTCACAGGAGGAAGGAGGATGGGAAGGAGGTCTCAGTCCCGGAAAGCGCTTCACTGTTTTGTGGTAGCCTAAATTCTGCAGGAAGGCTGGAGCGAGAAGCAGACTCCACATCCCATTTCCCACCTGAAAAAGATTAACTGAATTAAGCAGGACAGAAATAAAGCATAACCAGCTAAGAGGTTGAAAGAACCCTTCCAGCAGCTACTTTGTCCCTCCATGCCTCTCCAGTGTCTGAGCCCAAAGTGAGCAGAACCACGTGGCTCTTCCTCGCAAGACACAGCACAGCTCCTTCCCCTTTGCCTGCAGCAGGAGGGGTTCCCCAGCCCAGCCTTGGGCTGCCAACAAGGTGCAGTTCCCCGCTCAGCAGGAGCCAGGGGCTACCAAGACAGAGTGGGTGGGGGTTTGTGGCAGGTCACAACCACGCTCTAGTCCCTCTCATAATTTCTGCTGCTGAGGCTTTCAAGGAGCTGTGCTGGTAAAATGAAAACAAAGTCCCTTCTCAAACTGTGAGGGGAGTAAATTATGAGATGGTTGTAGGAACAGATGCTTGACACAGAAAAAAAAATGGAAAATGGCAAAAGCAAAGTGGGAAAGCATTTAATGAAGACCCAGCAAACACTTTGTGCATTCCCACACAATTCCTTTTCTGTTCCAAATGGCTAGAGGTGGGTTTCAGTATACTTAGGCATTCCTGAAGGAGTTTAATCATTGCATATTTGCAAGAAGGGAGTCTCAGCATGTGCCTTATGTAGCATTTAACATGTGGGAGGTTTTTATCTTGCAGGATACAGCTGCTGGTTGAGTTGGTCCCCAGTTGCACCTATATTTCTGCTATGCACATCAGCTCTGGTGCCCTCCTAAGAACCTTCTCCTTGAGACTACTTTGTAGTGTAAGTGGGAATGGTGTCACACTAAGGAGTGTGTTTTGGCTTGCACAGGGGACTGTACAGCACTTTTTCTAAATAGTAATTTGCTATGCTTTAGAGCATGTGGCCTATGGAACATATGGGCCTCTCTGCACAATTTAAATGTTACGAAAACAAGTCTTTGAAAGGAAAGAAATGGTACTGTATAGGCAAAGAGACAGACTGAGTACTGTGACAGACCCTGGGACAGAGCTATTGAATTAGGGTGCTACTGAATGAACTGCAACTACAGTGAGAAGGGGGAAGAAAAAAAAAATCAATCTAACAAGCAAACAAAAACAAAGAAAAAGAAGAAAAGGCAGTATCTCATAAAATACTCAATAAATAAAAACAGCGGGTGTCAGTCAGGGTGCACATAAAAGCCAAATCCAGAGAGAAATAAACAACTAGCTGAGAAGACTGAAGACAGAAACATGCTTTCTATTTTAATGCCCACAGTGACAGCACGTGTGAACATCTGTTTCCCATGGCCATCAGGAACTGGTAGTGTCTCTCCATCACAGGCACTGAAGTCAATCTGCCCAGCGCCGTGTGAGACGAGTGAGCCTGCCTGCTCAGTGATCTCTCAGGGCCATGGAGGCAGGCAAGCTATAGAGATCCCATCATACAAGCTCAGGAGAGCTGACTCAGGAGAGCTGTCTCTCACTTTCATAACGCTTATACAGCTCTCATGAAAGCCTGAATCATCTTTACTCACTGCCGTGATTAAATGAACAAAGGCAGCAGAGAGTTCCTTGGGGATCTCTGTGGATTACCGCCTGCTCTACCCGTCCTCTGACAGGTGGCTGTAGTAAAGCATCAGAGAAATATTTTTGCCTGTTCAGCAAACTACCGACTCAGCTGGCTGAATTCACACACCCCCGAGTGCAATCACACATCTCTGCTACTCTGAGGGCTGTGCACCACCTCACTGCCTGAACCCCTTATTGTTGTGGGGCAGTTTAGGTGAGCGCTTGTAATGAATTTGTGTGCATTTTTCACCACCTTTCCTTCTTTGAATATATAACACTGCACATGCGGAAGGTAGCCAAATGGTCACTTCGGTCCTGTGTTTATTCACAGGAGGGATAGAGTACCTGTACTGGAAGATTGCTTTGTCCTCCAGTCTTTCATGACACATCTCTGGTGGGTCCTAGAGCAACCAGAGGCTGTACAGATCATCCCAGTCTCAACTCTGAGGAAGCCCTTGAACTCCAGTTTCTTCAGCCCTCCATTCCTCCCTCACGTGCATCTAAAGCCCTGCCCTTCTACACATCTATTGCTCAGTGAAGACAAGACAGTGATAAGCATCAGCCTACGGCAGCTAATGATTAAGCCCTCTTGGGTTTCACTGTCACACCAGCTATTGCTGCAAATTAAAATAAATAAATTTCTAGCAAAATAAGGCTGGAGCTCTGACATTATGCATTCCTATCCCTCCTGTGGCTGGATTAGGGCAGCTGCTGGAACCAAAGGAGATGACTCAAAGAAAAGCCTGCTTGGTCAGCTTTCTTGTGTTGTGTGGTCTGTGTACCTCTTGTTGAACAGATTTAGTCAGTTCAGATGTAATGGAGACAAACTCCACCTTTAAAAACCTCCATAGAAAGGTAGAGCCTAGGATGCATTTCTGTTACCTGGCATGTATATTTGTTGGAGAGAAACTTGAATGTGAACTGAAGACTCAAGAGAAATTCAATTACTTGAAAATGTACTGTAAATGAAAAGAAGAGAAACGTGTGTTTGAAAGAAGTTTATTTACTACCATGGGAGAAGTGTAATTGAAGAAGAAAAACTTGTAAAGTGAAGCATTTGGAAATTACTTGAGAGGGAAAGAAAGGACAAGGCTCCTGCACTCTGAAATTAGTGTCTTGCTTGATTTGTAGTACCAAACTTTGGAAACATCCCTATCAATTAACTTTAAAGAGTGATATCTCACCCTAGAGAGTCGGGCATTGCTGTTTAGGGGTAGAAAGATATAATTCTTTAATCTTGTTCCTCAGCTCTTACACAAAGTGGAACAAGGCATTGATTAAGATATAACCAATGGCGTCCACTTCTGGACTCCTTGGTAGAAAAGAGATGTGGAGCTCCTGCAGCAAGTCCAGAGGGGAGCAACAAAGATGATTAGGGGACTGGAGCATCTCTCTTATGAGGAAAGGCTGAAGGAGCTGGGCCTGTTCAGCCTTGAGAAGAGATAACTGAGAAGGGACCTCATCAATGTATTTAACTATATGAAGGGAGGGTGCAAGAGGGTGGAGCCAGACTCTGCTTGGTGATGCCAAGCAATAGGACAAGAGGCAACAGGCAGAACTTGGAACAAAAGAAATTCCACCAGAACATGAGAAAGAGCTTCTTTACAGTGTGGGTGACTGAGCACTGGAACAAGTTGCCCAGATAGGCAGTGGACTCTCCCTCACTTGAGTTGTTCAAGAACTCTCTACACACAATCCTGTGCAATATGCTCTAGGATAGCCCTGCTTGAGCAGGAAGGTTGGACCAGGTGCCCTACGGTGGTTTCTTCCAACCTCACCCATTCTGTGATTCTGTGATTGTCTGATGGCAGCACTGGGTCTAGATTTCAGACGCAATGTCACCAAGGATTTCTTCTCTGCCTGTGAAAACCTGGTTCTATCTAAAATCTACCTTAGGGTAAAACTGAATAAGCATCATCCACATCAGGACTCATAAAAACAGAACTGTCTCAGAGAGTCCTATTGCACGAGCAAAGCGACAAAATTTACCAACATCTGACTAGTATTTGATGAAGGAACTGGTTTGGCCTTCTTATAAAAGGATAAAAAAGGTGGATATTGCTGAACCATAGACATTTCTCTGCAACCAGGAGTGGTGAATGTTTCTCACACCATTCCCAACCTACAGACCATATAGTGAGTGTCCTGCACCAGTAGGTGTGCTGCAGCCTGTTCTGGGGCTGGCGGGCACCAGACCACTCTCAGCACCATGGACCTTTATGAAACATCACCATTGGACTTCCACATGACCAATAGGTCTTTCACTGATGCTGACACTTTTGTGAATTCACTCAGTACCAAAATATGGGCTGAAAATAGGTGAAAAGTGGCTTTACCCCCTCTGTGTTTGTTGCACTACAGATACAGTAGTTTGTGTCACTCTGGAAAACGCCTGTGCTAGGTCTTCTCAGCCACAAACCCTACAAACTCAGCCTAGGAACATGGGTCTGAGCTTGGTTTTTTCTGTCTGATGCACCACTGAGCGCATTCAGGACCATGGAGGGTGCTGAAGGCTTTCATTGACACCTCTGCAGCCACAGGGCAGGAATGATTGATCAGCTGTGTAATAGGAGCTTGAAAAAGGAGCCAGCTGAGGATACAGAAAACAGAGTTGATGCCTTAAACTACTTTCTCTTCCTTGCAATAGCTCCGTAGGGTAGACATGAATCAACTGCTGTTACAGATTCATATTGTCATAAGGCTCAGGTCACTTTCAGGCCTCAGGGTTTCTTATGGAATTGTTCTCTGGTATCTCCAGAATTGTGCTCCATTTTTCTTAAAATTTACTTTTTTTTTTTTTTTACTGTCTACATTTATTTCTTTGTAAGCATACATTAAAAATAAACAGATGCTTTGAGTTCAACTCAGGGACAATCTTGTCTAATACATTTTGCTCCATACAGCTTTCTGACCTCCAACAATTTTTCCCTAAAGGAATTAGGATTAGAGGATTAGAGGATCAGAGCATAGGGTAGGAAATTCAGGCTGGAAGGGACCTCAGGAGGTCCCTTGTGCCCCTCTGCTCCAAGCAGAGCCAGCTGTGAGGTCAGACCAGGTAGCTCAGGGCTTTGCCCAGCCAGGTGTTGTAACCCCCCAGGATGGAGTCTGCCCAACCTCCCTGTGCAGCCCGTCCCTCTGCCTGCCCCTGCCCTGCCTGTCCTCATGGGAAAGGTTTCATCACCCACACTGAACCCCTCTCATTTCCATTCCTGCCTGCTCTACCTTGTTGCCCTGCCATGCATGGCTGTGAAGGGTCCGGCTCCCTCAGCTCCATCCCCTCCCCACGGGCACTGGGATGTCTGTGAGCTGTCCCCAAAGCCGTCTCTGCCCCAGGCTGGACAAAGCCCCCTGCCTCAGTCTCTGTTCATGGGGTCACGCTCCAGCCCTGAGCATTGCAGGGGTGAACTCACTCCAGGTTATCAGTGACTTTCTGTGTTGTGGGGCACCAAACTGGCGGTAGCTGGATATGCTCTAACAAGGAGTTCTGGGCAGAGGGGGCAGCCCCTGCCCCGAGCCCCTGCTGGTGCTCCTGCTGTTGCAGCCCCAGATACTGGTGGCTGTCTCTGTTGCCAGGGCTCACTGACAGCTCCTGCCCAGCATACCCTCCCAGTCAGTGTGTATCTGCACACTGGTTCTCCACAGCCCTTGACTGCCTTCCCGTATCAGTTTGTCTCAGTACTTTTGAACCTGTTCATAATTCTGACTTCTACAACACCCTTTGCCAATAAGCTAAACAAAAAACAAACAAACAAAAAATCAGTACTTCTTGAAAATTCAATTCTCATGAAAAAGTGCTCCTTTTTATTAGCTGTTTCATTTGGTGACCCCCAGTTCTGTGAGAAGCAGGGAATAAATTTTCTCATGCAGCATATGATTTTATAGAGCTACACTGTGTTTCTCCTCAATCATCTGTTTCCCAAGCAGAGGAATTATATTCTGTTCAGTACTTTTTTGAAGTATATCTATACAGCAAATTCCAGTTATTCCCTGCACCACTTTTCCATTTCCATGATAACATTTTGAGATAAGATGACAGTATATGAAAAGATGACACATCATAAATTTATAGTGTAATGATGCACCCTGCTTTGCGGTCCCTTCTTTTCCTAGTGATTACCAAGAGTCTCTTTACTACTTTACACTGAACTGATGTTCTCAAAGCACTGCCAGGCCTTTCTTATGTGGTTGGAGGAAATAGAGAGCCCATCATTACACATATGTATGTAGTTAAGATTATTTTCCCCATGTGAATTATTGTGAACATAGTAACACCAGCTTTTCATCTCTGCCTTTATTTCCACTTAATCAGTACCATGAGATCCTTCTGCAACTATCTGCAGCTGGTTGCAGCTCAGATAACTGAGTATAATTTTGTAGATGTGGCACTTAGGGACATGGTTTAATGGTGGACTTGGCAGTGCTGGGTTAATGGTTTTATTCAATAATCTTAGAGGTCTTTTCTAACCTAAACAGTTCTAGATTCTATGACCAACAAACCCTCTCATCTCATGTTGGAAGCTTTTCTTTCTACACCACTTAAAAGTGGTGAATTATTTTGAATAAATTTCTCTCAGACTTCACTCACATCCTCTTTTCAGCTGCTTATTTTTCTCTACTTTCATATCCCTTCTTCTAAAACTACCATTGAAGCTTTCCTGTACCCTTGTTTCTTCAAAGATCTTAGATATAGGGACCTAGGAGAAGACCTGAAGGGCAGCACTGTGCCCACTGGTCTGCACTGACCTTTCAGAAGATGGTCAGCCTGCACCATAAATTGTCCACAACCTAAAACCTCCAGCAGTTACTAGGAAATGCCAAGGTACCAGCCTTTATCAAATAATGAAGGCTCTAAACAAATACTTAGTGCAAGGTTTCTTTCACTGAGATAGATGAGATGTGGCATTATATCGGTGCAGCCCTGGTAGGAGGAGAGCTGGTCATTCCCCTTAGGGCAGGACAAAGCCTCCTCTAAGAAAGCTGTACTTTAGTGACCTACAGGCCATGCTGTCACACTGTTATGACAGCAAAGAAAGTGAAGGTTCCTGCTCACTGGGTCTGTAACGAAAAAAGAGTCTCATCCTCCAAGAGAGGAAGACCACTTGTACTGCTTTGTGGAGACTGCAGGCTGCCCAATTCTGCACAGGGAAGCACCACAGCAGGCTTACCACATGCTCTTCTCATGCAGGTAAAGTGTATGTCCTCATTAGGGAAGAAGAAGCGCAGCCTCTGACTGGAACAAATCCAGCATTTCTTCATAACCTTCTTGAAATGAAGGTGGACCCGGTGTAAATGTCACCTGTGTGCCTTTTGCTGTAACATTTGAGAAATGCTTTTACATCTGAGGAGACATATTATCTTAACAGAGAGAAGTTGCAGGTTTTAATGGAAAGCCACCCGGAAAACTCGCAGACAGGAGACAACTGCTCACCAACACAGGCTAGGATTGTGCAGTTATCACCTTGTGTGTTGCCAGCCTGTCAGCTAATTCTTCTGCAGAGCAGAGCAGAGCAGAGCAGAGCAGAGCAGGAGGACTGGGGAAGTCAAGAGAGGAAAGTTGGAACTGCTGGACCTGAGGCCATCTATATTAGAGCCACAAGACCTCTACACTGTTAGCCTAAATAACACTAAGCAGTGGTTGTCCTGACACTTTTCTGCTGAGCAACCCTGAAGGGGGCACCTGAGAGAGGACCACTGCATGGGATCCAAGGCAGCACTGTGTATGCTCTGAAGTTCGTGCTTGTGCACACATAAGGTCAGTCAGACCTCCCATCCTTGCTCCAGCAGCAGTCTAAGAAAGGTGTGTGAGAGAGCTGAGACAGGAACCTAGGACAGGACTCCTCAGAAATGTCTGCCACAGCTTCACAGTGTCATCAGTCCAAGGGTATCCTGTGCACATGACGCACTGTTTGCTCCTGGACCTGGCTGGTGTGCAGCAGTCAGCAAGAAAACATGTCTTGATTCACCCCTGGTCTTGCATGTCCAGTGTCAGGGGGAGCGCTTGAAACATGAGGGATCTCTTGTGCTACTGTCATTAGCTCTGAGCTCTGTGTCTGTCACAGCACATCCTCTCACAGTTCATCCTCTCCTTGTTTTTTCTGCTTGTTTCTTCTCCTACAGCCTAATCTAAGGCTGCAGAACTTAATTCTGAACTCAGTACTCAATAAAAGACAGAGATCTGGAGCTCCTTCAATTTTTATTAGTTTAATACAATTGTTTTTATATAGTGGGATTGATTACTGTGCAAGAGGGACAAAAATCTCTTTAAATAAAAGATAGTTTTACTATTTTTGTTCACAGCCTCAAATCACGTTAACATTGAATTTTAAAGGTCAGGACTGAAAGTAATACAACTCACCAGTTAGGTCTTCACTAGCCTATTATTGCATCAATTTCAGAAGGAGAAATCTGAAAAAATTGCCAAGGGAGATCAAGACCAGGCTGGTGACAAAAAAATTGAAATGAAACAATGAGGCTCATGGTGATGGTGACTTCATTAGTTTTTCCCCTTTCTCCTAGAGTGTGCTTCTCTCACAAAACTTAAACACCAATGTCCTGCAAGAGAATCCCCTGGCATTTGGCCTGCTGGGTCAGACATCTGTGATACCACAGTCATGTCCAGCCCCTGCAAGACACCAAGGGCACCACGTGAACTGCACAAACAGAATTGCATCAAAAGTCAGGCATTTTGGACAGTGTAAACAGCAAATTTTCATGCAGCTCCTAAAAAGGTTTCCTATCACCTATGAGAACACAAAAAAGTGGTGTCCCAGAGTGCTCCTTCTGTATGTGTGATTTGTAAAGTGTTTGGAAGTCAGCTGATGGTTGCAAATTGCTTGACTCAAAAGAGAAGGGGTAAATAAAGGAAGAAAAATTGGAACATCAAGGACTCTACTAAAACACCTCACATTTAAGAGATACTTCATTGGTATCAACACATCAGCACAACATTTGTAAAGCAACATGTTTTGGCACTTCAAGAGTTACCATAAAATGTCCACATGCAAATAAAAGAAGTTAAGAACAGGATTCCTTGCTATTTTGTTTGAAGTTAAGCAGTGTCAAACAGGGAGAACATCGAGAAGACAGGAGAGGAGGGCTTGGGAGGGCTTGGGAGGGCATGGGAGGGGAGGGGGTCCCCGCCGGGGTCTCCC
>JAWWEE010000001.1:94318035-94346084 GCA_035221455.1 Xenops minutus
GAGGAGAGGAGAGGAGAGGAGAGGAGAGGAGAGGAGAGGAGAGGAGAGGAGAGGAGAGGAGAGGAGAGGAGAGGGCTAAAACACAGGATTGGCAGCAGGTACACTCTTTTTCAAGTGGGCTAAGACTTTACACTAGCTTGATCAAATAAACCTGGTTTATTTCCATTTTCAGTCTTGTCTAGTAATAAAGTGATGTCATAGTAAGCCAGGAGGTGGTGATGTTCCTTACAGAAACAGCAAACTGCTGAACAGGATGCTCTGGGACAAACTAACAGCGCATACGGTTCAGCACGTGTGTTGGAGGATGCCACGCACAGGGGTGTGTGCTGTCGTAAGTCGTCTGGCAAGTGTAAGAGATAGCAAGAGCAAGTGATAGCCAAAGGAGGAATATTTTCTCTATCAGCCTCTTTGGCAAAAATATGCAGCTTTTTCACAGCTGAAAGGAATATATTCAATGCTCAATTAAATAATGAGTAAGCGAAGTGCACACAACATGGGAGTACTGATACACATGAAAGACTTCAGTGCCTGAACCTGTATGTGTGGTGCCTTCACCCACGAGTGCTGTTCTCCCTCTGCTCTGGCTTTGCTTAGCAAAGAACGCCTGACAGCCAGCCCATGGCCCTTGCAAATATCTCTGATGGAAAGTGACTTGCCAGGGAGGATTCTGTGATTAAAGAAATTAATTTGTTACCTCCTTGACTCTAATCAGGTTGATTTATACCACTGAAAGATTTCAACCATGTACATGACTGAAAAGTGTCTGCAATACCTCTGATTTGACAATGTTCAGCTTGACCTTTCTGACCTTTTCATCCACTCTATGGATTGTGAAACATTCAAAGTGCTTGAGCACTTTCCTTTGGTTGGGGATTTTTGGCAGTTATTTTTGGAGCCTTAATAAATGGCCGAAATATTACAGCTTTGGATTTTCCTGCCTTAAGTTAGATAGCTTTTGCACTCTAGTGCTAAGAAATTACTGTGCCATCACTTCTGAACCTCAGCTTTATGAGTATGATGTATTAGACAAAATCAGAACTGTGCAACATCTCCTGAAGGTGGGTTCATGTTACAATATTAGTGTCATGTAATTCTTTCTAGGTCAACTTTGAATGGCATTTGTGCACTTGTAATGTAGGAACAGCTGGCCAAAAGTGAAGTCCTAGACTTTTAAATTACTTGGCAGAGCCTTCTGGGTCTGAATGTCAAGTCTAGCTAAATACGTCTTCAGGGATCAGATTTGAGTTTTCAGTCTTCAAAAACATGTTCTAGTATCAATATTCCTTATGGGTTTTGTTTTTTTCTGGGTAATTTGGAATGATCATCCTTTGCCACTTTGATATTTTGCCTCCTAGAAGTTTTTTAAGAGGTGATTCCATGAAAAGCAATGTTGTGGTTGTTGCTTGGGGCTTTTAATTTTCTTTTTTTTTAATTGCCTCTGAGCCTTACACTATACTTGTTCACTGTGTGTGGACTTCTCTGCAAAGTGCCATAGAATCCACTTAATATCTGCTTCAAATGTGAACATTGAAACTTCATCCAATATCTCCAGACTCAAAAATCTTATTAATTCATTCTCATTTTCAAATCCTAAATACGCTTGTGTGTTTTATAGCAGACCACATATTTGCTAGCATGAATGAAATTATCTGATTTACTGTTTGGGAATTGTGGACATTGTAGGACACCTCTGAATGCCATCATTCATTTTGAAATGCTCTGAACTAGTGGCACTGTGAAGACTAATTACTGTGCTGTGATTCTAGGTGTGTTACAACAGTCTTACATGCTTGATTTAAGACTAACATGTTGTGAGACATGCTTGTATTAAGATACAGTTTGTGGCAAATGAGGCATCAAACCTAACAACAGTTATCTCCAGTGTTAGAAGAATCCTTTCTCTTTTTCCTACAGGGCATACTAAATCACTGTCTTTCTCACTTCAGTGCTGAAGTTTCCTGACATTGCTGGGAATCAGAAGGCAGCAGCCTTGCATGAGGAAATGTGTAATACATGTGGGATAGAAATGGTATGAGTTAATTCCGTGAGGATGACTCTTCATGTGAGAAAGGACATGCCAGTGCCTGCATAGATTTAGCCTGGATTAAAAAGAAAATAGCTGGTTGGTCTGTCTTTTCTGTGGGATGCTTGAAGAGGAAGTTTTTTTGCTTACAAGAATTAAAATGAAACATATTTCAGAGTCTGAACTGCACCACTCTGTTTATGTGTCCATTTTATCTGGAGAAGCGTTCTTCTCTTTGCAAGACCAAGTTTGTAATACCAAATAGCACCCTCTTGCCAAAAGGGAGGGCTTGAAATTCCTCCTTGAATTTCTCCTGTGAGCATGGGCACCTGGCACTCATGCACAGCACACAGCTGTGTCTGCCACCCCCAGGGCTCTTCCCTTCTGTGTGCAGAGAAGTGGCACCTGGGAAGCACTTGCAGAATGCTGAGCTGGCAGAGCTGAGAAAAGGGAGGTGGTCCCACTTCAGCTGCTGCTGGCCACACTGTCCCACCTCCCTTGCATGGCTAGCACCTTCTTACACCCACTCCTGTGCCCATTTACCTACCAAAATGGCAAAACCTGGCCACTGTTTTTGTTCAGAGAGGAGCATAGTGCATGGCATCTCTAGCAGAGGTGGTGGTAGGAACTTCATCCAGGGGCTGGGGTGGAAACCACCCCCTTTGGCAGCAGGGAGCTGTTCCTTTGGCTCACACCGTTTTATGAAACCCTACCCCAAGACAGCTGCAAAAGGAGGAATATCACAAACAGGAACCTGGAAAGAAGGAAAAGCTGCTTCTTCCACCTCAGCCTGAATTTTCCCCAGAAAAAGTGGTGGCCAGCTTTAAGAGGATAGTGAGGGACAAGAGTAGAAAGAACAGCAGTGGACACAGGTGCCTGATCAAGGCATAGCACAAAGGCAAAGAGCAGACTGCAGTCCCATGTGCCATCTCCAGTGGTGTGTCTGTCTAGGAAGAAGCCATTTAGATCTGGGAGTAAAATATAACTTCCCTTATGGAGAGAGAAGGGCAAAGATGAGTTCTCTGGGTGACCAAGAGCTTGTGGGACTGCCCACCTGCTGGAGGGGCCATGTGTGGGTGCACTTTCATCTCCTACCCATGACATAAGCTGCAGACTTTGGTATTCCAGAAAACAGCCCATGGAACATCCATAACTGTAAGGGCAGTGATGTGCACAGATCTGGGGCTGGTTCCCAAACTACTCCATCGAAGTTAAGGGACAAAACCTCAGTCAGATTTAGAAATCCCTTAAGATGGGAGAGATACTGACAGTAGCTTTACTCCTACTCCTTTACTCTGACTCGCTATCCCCCTGATATTTCTTCAGTCGATATTGATCCATTTCAGATGTATAAAGCAAATAACTGTATTTAATAGCCTTAGTTGCAAGCAATCAAAGAGCTCTTAAAAAATCTCAGAACGTGAATCTACAATGTTTACCCTCAGGCAGGAATTCCATTAATAATTTAAGATGTCTGTGTGCGATTGAACAGTAATGGTAATTTTCAGCTACAAGGGATCAATCTAACAGCATATTCCAGATGTCTGTATGCTGTGGAAACAGCATTTTGCTGGGTAAATGCCATCTTTATATACAGTGAGCTCTGAAAAATTACAGCCACTTTTTTCTCTGGTTCATTTATACAGCTTTTTGAAACCCAGGAAAAGCCCTTCTAACGTGACCCGCAGATTGTGTGAGTATCACTGCCTTGCACAGCCAGCAGAGCTGCTTCCTCCTTACCCTGCAAGTCTAGTGCTTCTTCAGTGTCCAAAGCCTCAGAAGTGAATCATAGAATCATTGAATATTCTGAGTTGGAAGACACCCACAAGGATCAAGTCCAAATCCTGGCCCTGGGCAGGACAGCCTGAAGGATCACAGCATGTGCCTGAGACCATGAAGAGAGGGGCACTGGCTTCAGCATGCCTTCCTGAAGAGCAGCACTAGTTCCACGTGGAGCTGGATCATCTCTCAGGTCAAGCCAGGGCACAATTAACACATCAGATATGGAAGGCTGAAGGGTGCAGTTACATAGGAGACAACGTGCTGTTTCTGCAAGAAAACATCTTTCAGTAGTTGCTGTTGGCCAAGGGGATCCAAGGAGGTAAATCCATGGTGGGCTTGCCCACGGGGCCATCAGCTCAGGCTGGTATGGTCTCCTTCCTCTTGGGGCAGGATTGGTTATGTAGACATGGGAAGGGATCCATCAAGCCCAGGGTGCAAACCTCTGCAAAAAATATTTTCAGGAATATTTAACAACTGAGAAATCAAGTAAGGAATATGCAAGTGTAAATAAATTCCTGAAGAAAGTAACAGCTGTAAGAACATGACCTGGGCAGTGCCAGCCAAAGCAGGCGGAGCAGGCTGTGCCACTGCAGGGTGCTGGTGGCAGGTCTCCTGCTGCAGAGCGAAACAGGGCACTGCTTTGTCTGGAGGCTCCTAAAATCTCTGGTGGCAGGTATTCCCACAGTATGACCCTTGAGGTATTGTAAATAAAATGCCCTAACACCCTGTCTGGAAGGAATACACCATAAACTAAGCTTCGGTCTAAGGTCTCTGCTGGCTGCCTCCAGTTGGAGCTGACACCCTTCCCTGCCTTCATCCTTCTTCACATGCTGCCAAACGCTTTCCGTGTTGGCTGTCCCCACTGAAGGCCTTTGAGCTATGGAAATTTTACCAGCTGTGGTTGGCACTGTAACAACAAAAACCAGCCTGACAGTCAAGGCTAATAGTGGGGGAGGGGGGAATAATCAGTTTTTACTGGATTTTTCTGAATTCAGCCTCCATCAACAAGGATGATTGTAACTAATTAGACAGAGCACAGTAACAACATTCATATTTGGAAATGTGGTCTCTCACTGGAAGAGGAAATTAAATAGGATGTGATCAGAGAGCTGCAGACAAAGAGATAAAGAGGTCAGTCCAAACAAATAGCTCTTCATCAGAGAACAGATGAATAGGTTAGTCAATTTATTTTGTTGTACCTAAAACATTAATAAGCGTTACATAGCACTGTAATTTATACTTCAAGGAAATCATCTAACATACCATCCTTGAGGACTCTGTTTCCCTCCTGCCCCGAGCTCTCTCTCCTTGGAATGCAAGGATGCACAACTCGCTTAAACCCTTAAACAAGCAGAGCTTCTTCAGGTGGCACAGAAATGCCTAAAATATACCCTGAAGTGAGAGAAGGGTGGGGAGGACAGCAAGGCAAGGGAGGTGAGCATCTGGTGGCCAAAATCTCTGTGGGAACTGCAGGTCTGGCTGCAGTACCAGACATTGTCAGGTCATCAGGGCTCAAGGTTTTGTCCTTGAGGGGCTGGTGCCTGTACACACACACACACACACACACACACACACACACACACACACAAACCTGCAACCTATCCATCAGAGCTGTCAGAGAGACCCCCTTCATCAAGGGTCCAAAGAAAATACAGACGTTAAGTGATCAGGATCGTAAAGCTTGAAGGGTGCCAGAGCTCAGCAAACTGAGTAGCAAAATCAGGATCACAGAATCACTGAGGCTGGAAAAAACCCTTGAGACTATCAAGTCCACTGAGGAGATACAAGGTGGACCAGCTGACTGGGCACAGTGAAGGTACTGGTGGGTTTGGGACAACTCAGAGACAACCGGCAAAATTTCTGGAGGACTTTTGATAAAGCAAAGGGGCTTTAAATGTGAACAGATACTTGCTTGGTTGCTAGAAGATGTGATCCCAGCTCTGAGATGCACAACTCTGGTCTGACCATCCTGCAAAACTACATCCTCACAACTACTCTTGGGAATGTAGTTCTCCAGGCAAAGGTCTTCTTTAATCGCTCTGCCATATAAGAACCAGGAAGCATATATACTTTGAACTGATAGTACCTTTTTCTTGCCTGTTGTTGGCAGTGCCCCCATTGTAGTCAGAGACATAAAGCAACCTGCCATGGAAGCAGGAATCAGGCTCCTTGTCATCCCTCCTAAGCATGAGCAAGCAGCAGGACCGCACCTAGTATCCACTGTTTGCAGTCACAGTCAAACATCAAACATCTGTCCATGTGCTGCTAATGCAGAAAGCAGGGGATTTAAAAAAATGCCATTGATTAAAAGTAATGTCAGGGGAAATCCCTCAGGCTATAAATTCTGCACAGTAGAAATGGGGGAATTTCATCTGGCAATTCCTGCTTCACACTCTCCCCATACCAAAATTTCCTCACACTTTTAAGCTGAGCACTTGGCTCTGAACACCCTTTTTGGACAGTGATTTTCCCTCTCCTTTGAGCTCAAAAAACAAAATCAGAAAAAAGTCTGAGAAAATTATTGTCTCTGCAATAACCTCTCCATAACGTGGTGGGAAAGAATTGTGTACAAAAAGAGAATCTGCAGTCAGATGTAACAGCTGCCAATAAAAGCTTCAGGCCATGTCACTGAAGAGGCATATCACCCATGGAATTTACAGAAACTATTTTAATTTATCCACTTCCCCAAAAATATGAACATGGCATATAAAAGGCTTCACAGGAGCAGGAACAACAGTGCAGCTCTGGAGGTGTCCAAGTAGGGACAGGCAGCTCAGGCTTCAGGCAAGATGACAACCAACCAAAGCCCGAAGCCCAGCAGTGTGTGGGTTCTCCCAGGTGCCTCATTGTGCAGCATCACTCCTTGCAGGGGAGCCTGGCCACTGCCACACAAGGAGGCAGGCAATGGCTGGGTGTCCAGGGAAGGCCAGGCAGTGTGCACTGTCGCCAGACCAGGGGACAGGGCATTGCTCCCTGGGGCTGCCAGCCAACCATTTCCATAAGTGTTCTGCTTGCTAAACAAAGTTTTAAATAAAAGTAAAAACCAAAACACTTAGCCAAACCTTAGGATAAAGTGTAAAAGTAACAACAGCCCCATCTAACAATAGTTTGTCTGCCAAAACATGTCACTTTCTGCTCTGGCCTCCTCTGGTTGTGCTACAAGTTCTCAGCTTGCCGATCCACAGCTTCCATTCAGCTTGCTGTGCCACCTTGAACCCATGGATACCTCCTGTGTCCTTCAGCCTTTCCTTTTACATGGGGGTGGAGTGACAAACTGATTTTTGCAGATCACACAGAAATTCTCAAGTAACAAGTTGTTAATCTTTAGAAGCAAGTATTGGTATTTTTCAACTCTTTTAAAAATTGTGGATCTCATTTGTTCTAACACTGTTGCTGTTTTTTAAATTTTATTTTCCTAGCATTTTGCAGAGGAAGAGCTAGAGGTATGTGAGAAGCTGCTTGATCAGAACTGGACCAAAAAATTCAATATCCAAAGGGGGATCTGGCTGTTCAAACCTCAGTCTGTCCACTTTGCATTAAAGCACGCCTTCTAATACTGCATGTTTGCTGATTTGTTTGTTTCTAAGAGAGGAAAAACTTACACAATACCTGGTTCAGAGGAAAAGTTTGTTTGTGTACAAACAATTTAGGGACCTGCAACAGTAGCCAACAACCGCACCATAGAAATCTAGCTTGCAATTAAACATCTTACCAGTCCCAGTGCCCAGCTGAACCAGCTGACAGCACAGGTGCTGATCTGGATCAGTGGTTATCCCAGGTTGCAAAGATCCTATGTGACACCAGCATCCCAGTGGTGCTACAGCTCCTTATTTTGTAGCTCAGGTATGACAGCTCGGGCAAAGGCCAATAGGTCTTGTCCTTTGCCTTTTCACAGAAAAGGGGCTGTGCATCTTCTCTGTCAGCCTGTTTAAATGATTTTTTTTTCCTGCTGATGCTTCACTCCACAGCTTCTGCATCCATATGAAGACAGGGTGGACAAAAGGTGTGGTTCACTAGGGCAGCCAAACTGCAGGGAGCAATGGTAGAGGCAGCAGAGAGCAGCCTCAGGAGCTCGTGAGCCTGAAAAATAGCCAAGTGAGCTCCCAGACACATACAGTACCCTCTCTGGAGCTCTACAATGCCTTTCTAAAGCAGGATAGAGACAAACTCTAAGGAAAAAGGGGAACATAATGCTCAGGGCTGCATGTACTGTAATACAGCTGGAGCCTCTCACCATTCTAAGGGTGCTTCTCTTTTGCAATTAGAGAATATAAAGATTGCTCTTCAGTTAATACAAAGGAGCTTCTCTCAGGTGGCAGAGATGTGTACCACGGGGGTTTGGATAAAGGCTGAAACTAGCAGAGTTTGCTCTGACAGCCCTGCTGCTGCATCCATCTACAACTTTCCACTGGTAGAGACCTTTTTATAATCTCCCTTTCTTTCCTTCTCATTCTCTGCCACTAGCTGCTAGCTGTCTCTTTTATTTCAAATCTTCCCTAAGGCTGAGTGAGGCATAACCCTTGTAGATCTCATTCCTGCACAACAGGCAGGCAAGACAATCCTAATGCTGCTACCCTAGCTACTAATGCCATTGCTTCGCTCTCCTGCTAAAAGGATCAGCTCGTCACCTGCAAAATAAACAGAAGTTCTGCTTGGGAACTGGCAGGAAAATGTGTAATAAGACTTGTACTCACCACACCTCACCTACAATTACTCATCTGGCTCCTGCAAAGGAGAGTGTGGGTGGCTCCATGAGAGGGGACTGGGGGTGGCCCAAAGCTTTTCTTTTTGTGTGTCTCCAGACTCTCTCCTGACTTTATGTGTGAATGGGGACTTCCATGGCCCTAGTGCTGACTGCAGGCAAGTCTGCTTTGAGCAGAGGTCTGTCCTTGGAGTAAGAGCTCAGCAGACAGGTGGCTGTCATGGGAAAAAGAGTGGGATTGCCTAAGTATGGTGTATGGTCTTTCATGGTGAAAATTTAGGCCTTGGATCATAACACAGCAATAACAGGAGAGGTGTGGAAGCTTCTACTGGAAATTAAGCTGATATAAGGCAGGTAAATGCAAAGAGAGAAGAGAGCTGTGCTCTAGTAGGTGACAGGACACAGGAGCAGAGACAAGTTTTTTGATAGGAGTGTCTCAAGGTATCTGTCTTGCCTTCAATCTTTCCTTCTGTCCTTTTGTAAATTCTCACATTCTAAAAGTGCTACCATCCTATTATATTAATATTTTTAACTTTTTAACTAGCAATTCCAACTTAAAGACACCAGATTTTTTTCTTTGTTGGTATATTTAGCAAAGTTCTTATACTTTCTCCATGGTATGATTGGCAAATCTGCACTTACCCAGGTACTCTGAGAAAGACATTTCATGATGAAGGAGAGAACTACAAGGAGCAACTTAATGTGTCCAAGCTCATAACAGCCTGGCAACATTAGCATCGTGCCGAAAATCAAGACCTGCTAATACAACAAAATGAATCTCCAGTCGTACTGAAGCTTGTGAAAACAAGACTTACTACTTAAAATACATTGTAAAACATATTTGAAATTCCAGTTCGCTTTAGTAAAAGCTGTAGTAATTCATTTGACAGAGAACTGGGCACAGAATATGGGAAGGACAGTAAGGACATGGTGATAAGACATTATGTATGTGAGATAGAGATGTAAGATAAGTAATCAGTAGGAATTGTGCTTATGTATGGGAATGATAGTTTAATCCCAATTCCCAATCTTCCATGGCAGCACCTTGGGTTCATTTATGTCCATCTTCACTCTTGTTTCTTACAGTAGGCTTCCAGTATACACAAGAGAACTGGTTGGTCTTGCTTTAGGCCAGATAAATTCAAAAGTTGCAGAAACAGTCCTCTATTAGCATAAAGCAGGTAAATTGCAGCAAACTGATAAACTGTGGTTTCACAGGAACGCTATCACAATCAAGAAAAACACCTCTGGATGGTCTGCATGTTCTCTGAGGCCAGACATACTTCCATGGCCCTCTGGAGCACCCTGCCCCAGGGCACCCTTCCAGGGCACATCCAGGGGCAGGGACTTGCTCAGTCCATCCTTGGCTCATGCCAACCCACCACAAGGCTCACAGCTCCTCTTTTTGCAACACAATAAAAGTATCCTTCTTCTGCTCCTTCTTGCCAGCCCCTTGTACCTCTTCTCTGGCATCCTCAAGCAAAAGTGAGACAATATCCAGCAGCAGCCTGCTACAGAGGACTATTTCCCACAACAGTCACAAACTTGACTGTCTACCTAGGTAAGTCTGTTTTGTGGGATCCCCTCCCCAGCTTCTCAGATACACTTTGGCATACAAAAGTGGACATACATGACCAGTACTTGAGTCTTCATCTCCAGGTCCCAGGACACACAGTCTGTGCACTAAGGCAGATGACATCCCATAGATGACTCTTGCACCAGGTTCAGCTCTGTTAGAAAAACTTGATTTTTCCCCATAGCCTATAACAGCACTTTAGTTTGGGTAGATGTGGTACTGCTGTTGTGCCCAGCCACACACCTCCAGGCATCACAGTGGCTGCAAACACAGACATTGCAGGCTGGGAGTACACACCTTGCCCAGAGGACAAGGTGGCAGAGGCATCAACTCATGAGCCACAGTATAGGCTTGTGCACAGCCCTGTTTTCTCTCATCCTTTTCATCAAAAATTTCATCTTCCTTTCTAATAAACATGGTATCTTCACTGCAAATCTCCTGTTTCCTGAGTTACAGGATATACAGAAAGTAAATTGCAATAATGAAAATACCACCCCAAAACCAGACAAGTTCCATGTTGCTCCAGTCGCATGGATGGCTAAGCTCAGAAAATCCCATTGCTACAGAAGTTCATTTAAGAAACTCAGAAAGAGTGTTTCAGCATGAAACTTCTTCCTACCGCTGTGAGCATTTCAAACAGCTCTGTTCATATCAGGCGCTAAAGTAGTAACAAAAACACAGTATCCAAAATAAGCGGTCAGGTTTTGAATTTGTTTAAAATTTCTCAGAAACAAGATAGGGAGAGCTGGGAACTTACCTGAGGCACAGCAAAAACAAAATATTAATCTTTAGATAAATTACATAATCCTTTTCCTGCACCCTAATTAAGGAAAAGGTTTAGAAAAGCTGGGGATACATTTTCATCCATTTGTATTTGACAGAAATCACCATGGAATATCTTTTTCCAAGAAAAAAGAAAAAAACAAGACCTTGTAGAGCTGTAAACTTGTGTCAGGATCAGCTAAGCATGGGCTAATAGGGTTACTCTGCTTATTAACTTCTTCCTTATGGTGCTGATCCCCACGGATGAAACATCAAGCTTGTCTCCAATGCTTCAATGCATTCTTATTTCTGAAATAAGAGTTAGGCAGTATTTCCCTGTGGACTTCTGGACAGCTGAATGAATCCCGTTATGGCTGAATTGCACCAGGTTCCTGCCAGATGCCCAGGCCAGCCTGTCCAGGTCCCTCTGGATGGCAGCATCGAGCCTATTGACTGGTACTACCATCCCAGCTCGGTGTCACTGGCAACCTTGACAACTTCCTCGAGAGGACTGTTAATGCTGTTAATGCTGTCAAACAGGACAGGGCACAGGATAGACCTGCAGTACTCCCTCCACTCCTTACCAGCCCCCAGGAGGAAGGTACATGACCCATTAACCATGATCCGCTGAGCCAAACCATCCAAAGAGCTGCTTATCCACCCAGATTTCCACCAATTCAGACTTCAAATTCTCAATTTAGGTGCATGAATATATGGGAGGCTGTGCTGAGGGCTCTCATTCATCTTTATGTGCCCAGAAGTGAACCCTGTGATTTTCCCAGGGACTGAAACAAGACTGATTTGCCTATCATTTCCCAAATTTTACTTTTGGCTTTTCAAAAGACAGTCATAGATAACAATCTGTTCCACATCGTGTTACATACAAGTGGTCACCTACACACCTGGCATAATTTTTGTACCTGTGTCCTGTGGTCATCTTTTTGATCATCCCAGTTTACCTAAAACTATAGGGGGTGGGGGGAGGAGTGGTTGGAATGAGAAATGCTCATATCCCTTTGAACTGAAATTCCCTTCAGACAGCTGGGAATTCCAATTTTACAGCAATCCTTCCTGCCCCTGTAACAGAACTCCAGCTCTGATCCCTGAAGTCTGTCCAGGTTCCAGCAGTGCTGCACAAAAAGAAATGGCTCTGTTGTTGCTACTCTCACCTCACCCCACAACCATGTGCAGAATCTGCCAACCCACAGTGTGCACACATTACCACAGACTGTCCACCAGAAGCAATTGACAGGTAAGGACATAGACCAGCTTTCAAAAGTTCATTAAGTATACTGCAGAAAATGAAACACATCCATTCATCATGTCTACTGCACCCCTCTAAACCAAACATGCTCCCCCCAAAAAAAAATGAGGATAATAAAAGGAGTGTATGTGAAATCCTTGCCTACCTACCAGGAGGATGTGTCTTGAGTGGTTTCCATAAAAGTACAGAGATCACAGAGACAAAAAACTTTGTTGACCAGTGTTTTCAAGGTGCTAATAAAACAGCCTCCAGCAGCTGCTTGATACAGAGTAGAGATGTCTTACCTATGTTTTCACTGGAGAGAATCTTTGCTCTCCAGAAAGACACAGGTGAAGGTCCAGCATACACAGCAGCCACCCGCACTGATAGCAACTCTGAGTCTGTGGCTCTAGTATTTACTTCAAGCAAGAAATTGATCTAAAAAGCCCCACATTAGAAAGGATGAGGCAGTGAACCCACTTAAAGTTTTGATGAAGCAGTTAAAATAAGATTTACATCAGTTTTACAAATAAAAATACACAGGTTCCTTCTGAGCTTTGGTCCAAACTTTTTCAACAAGTCCTCCAGAAGTTCCTTTGTTTTCACCTCTTATACACTAGTAGCATTAGATAACAGATTGCTTAATGCCTGAAATATTTCCTAAAATATATATTTGACACCTGCCTCAGTCACCTGTGGAAAGTATTAACAATTTCTCATGGAAATTAATATTTGTGCTTTTTTGAAAACCTTGCTTAGCTATGTCTTGAAAGTGATTTGAGGTCAAATATAATTTCGCCTGTTTCTACACTGTCAGTCCCAGTAAGACAACCCTCAGCCTCTGACTGGCACAAAGCAAGTTCTGTGGCTTCCTTGCACACTCCATGGACATGAGTGCTACCTTCTGGCCAGTGGTGCCTTCCATAAAATAACAACTAGAGATGATAGGACACCTTGGAATCCCACTTCTAATGGTTCTTCAGTATTCTCTTCTGCAGCATGACACAATTCTGGCTTTGTAAAATGCCACTGCTGCCCCTGCACGTAACAGCCTCAGGTGCTTTTGTCAAAGTTAGCAGGAGTGTCACATAATTTGTGCTTATCTTTTAGGGAATTTTGATGGTCTATTTTCCTTGAAGCTATTTAGGTAGAATTCCTTTAAATCTATTATGGCCCAAGAAGAATTACTTTTTATATAAAAATCCAGCTGTTTACCTTGGTATTGTAGCCTTATTTCCACTCTTTACAACTCTCTCTCTCCCCTTTTTGTAAAGGTTCCTTTGTGGTGATTCTAAGGGCTCAGTATGAAGGAGGTCTCACAACACCTTCTACATTCCCAGAAAAAGAAATAGTGTGGATAACAAAGACTGAGAGCAGTATCAGTAATTTTAATATAAAAATATTACTTTTGTCTTCTTGAAGCTGTCTCCAATCTAAGCAGAATAGGGTCAAGCAGGCAAAAAACTGAGACAAAACATAAAATAAATAAAATCCTGATAAAGCATGGACATGCGAAACCAGGGCATCCCAACAATCATATTTCTCTTCAGCAGTGATACTACCAAAATGATATGACCACAATCAAAGTTTTAAAGTAACTGTGACCCTAGACTAGACTTGATTAAAGTTTAAGACATGTTACATTAATTTCTTTCTACTCCCAATCTCCCACCTACAAACTAAAGCATTCAAACTCAGGGGACTTTTCTGAAAGAATTGCCCTTAATCTTTTAGTTGTTGAATAAAATCACTGTGTGGAACATGAATCTAACAATTCATCTTTTACTGATAGGGGTCTTGGTAAATTGTCTGTTCCAAAGTTATAAGACTGAAGAAGCTATTATGAGAACAGAGCATTTTATTTCAGATGCAACCAAGCAAATCTCAAGGAGAGAAGAGGCTGGCACAAAGAAAAGTGCTCTGATATATATCTTTTAATTAACATTGCAAAACATTCCTTTCTGTATGCAGGTAAATCCTTTATGCACAATTCACTTGTATTTCTAATCCTTATCGCTAAAACCCTTTTTTTTTTTTCCACCAACTATGATTTATTTTGGAAAAAAAAATTGGACTAGCAAAGTGTATTGCATGATGAGGGAGTTCGGGATGTACAGCACTGAGGGGACAACAGCCATTTCAATTGCATTAATTCTTCCACACAGTGAGAGCATAAAGGTGACTCTATCTGTTTCACCCAAGTTTTACAATATTCACTTAATGCATCCAAGTTTATTTTAAGGTGGGCTTTTTGATTTTTTTTTGTTTTGGTTTGGGTTTTTTTTGTTGTTGTTGGGTTTTTTCATAATGCTGAGCTATGACCCTAGATTATATTAACCTTTTAGGGTCTTACTTGACTTGTCAGCAAGCCAAATACAGGAGACAACTCCATTTTCTTTGCATCAGGATCTTTTCCCCAAAGCAAGAAGCGCAAGCAGAAGTTCAGACCCAGTTTATCCAGTGTCTGTGTGGACAACCAACACATCACCAAGCAAGAAGTCACCCACTGCCTACACCTTCTGCAGATCCCATGGAGCCTCTTCCAGCCCTCAGTCTCAGCTGACAGCTGTAGAGGAAGGCCGACTTATTAAAGCAAGCTATTGAAAATAAAACCAACAAGTTGAAGCAGCTTAAAAACTAATGTTACTGTCATTATTCACTGCACTACATTTGATAAGTGGTCTGAAGAATTGTCTTGAAACTTTTTTTGATGGGGAGAGACTCAGTGCACAGGCACATGGTGCTTACAGCACAGTCACATATAAACTCAAATTACTGTACTGCAAAGAACTCTGCCATTTCTGAAACATTTTTTGCTCCCCCCTTCACTAGTTTCCTAAAATTTGGATGAAGGTTAGATTTGCACCCCAGCAATTGAAGGAATTTTGACTTCTGCAAAGTGTGCATCCATCTAGATGGGATTAGTTTCACACTCTTTGTTACTGCAGCATCTGTAGTAGTCATCTACTATGACCAGATGTACAATATGCAAGGTCTTTAAAAGTGGTTAGTGGAACTACCAAGGACAGCAAAGAAAGCAGTCCTCCCAAGGATGTGTGATGAGTTGACCCTGGCTGGATGCCACATGCCCACCAAGCCACTCTATCATCCCCCTCCTCAGCTGGACAGGGGAGAGAAAACAAGATGGAAAACAACTCATAGCTTGGGATAAGGCAGTTTACTAAGGCAAAACAAAAGGTTGCGCAAGCACAAGCAAAGTTAAAAAACACCAAAGTTTCTATTATCTACATCCCATCAACAAGCGATGTCAGGCCACTGCCCGAGAAGCAGGACTTCAACACACAGAGTGGTTGTTCCGGAAGGCAAATGTTGTAAATAATAAATGCCTGCTTCCTCCTCCTTTTCTTATCTTTTATATCCCAGCAGACCTCATATGGTATGGAATATCCCTTTGGTCAGTTTGGCTCAGCTGTCCTAGTTGTGTCCCCTCCCAAGATCTTGCCCACACCCAGCCTACTGATAGGCGGACAGAATGTTGGAGAGACAGTGCTGATGCTCTGATGTGCCAGTTCTGCTCAGCAGTAGCCAAAACACTGGCATGTTATCAGCTCTTTTCTAGCTACCAGTGCAATGGAGAAAATGAATTCCATCTTGGCTAGACCAAAATACAATCTCCCCCCGTTATTCCATACCATATGTGTCATACTCAGAACCCACAAAATTTAATCTTCTAACTATTTCACTGTATTTACTTCTCATTACTGGAATCCCTTCTTACCAACACTTAAACATTAAACTACATTGTTAAACCATCTTTATACCCAGCATACAGATTCATACATTTCCATTAACTATTATCCCCAGTCCTTCCACAGAGAGATATTATAATCCCGCTCCATGGGCTTCCTCCCCTCCTCCAGATGTACAGAAGCAGGCCATGACTCGGACTCCATTCCATCAAGATGGGTGCTCAGGACAGGAGAAGCAGCACACTCAGTTGTTGGGCACCAGCACCAGCTCAGCCCATGTCATCATTGCACTCTCCTTGCTCCTTGCAAAATTCAGTCTTCGTCAGTTCAAGTCATTCCTGCTACTTTACTTCCTGCAACATACAACTTAGAACACAGATTATTTTACCCCAAGGGTAAACCACACGTAGTGGGTCTCCCCATCCTTCTGCATTACCCACCAAGTACACCCACGTCCTTGAGAAAAGACAATCCCATGGATGGGTTTGCCTTTTCCCATGTGAGGAGAAACCCACACTGACTTCCCCAGCCACTTCCACAGTATGTGGGGCTTTTGTTTGGGCAGGTCTAGGGCAGTTAGCACATCCTCTGTTGTTAACCAGCCAAATGGCTTCTGCTAAATTTGTATCTTGATGCTTCCATGACCCATTGCCTAATGCTCTTAACACAGTCTTCAGTAGTCCTTTATACCTCTCAATCTTTCCAGAGGCCTGTGAGGGACAGGGGATGTGATGCACCCACTCAATGTCATGTTTCTTTGCCCAAGAGTTTATGAGGTTATTCTGAAAATTAGTCCCATTGTCTATTCCAATTCTTTCTGGGGTATTGTGTTGCCACAAAATGTGCCTTTCCTTGCCTCACCTTTTGAGCAGTGGTATGTTTTACAGGGTATGTTTCTAGACAACCAGAAATTGTCTCCTCCATGGGCAGTATGTAGCAGTTGCCTTGGCATAGCAGTGGTCCAAAACAGTCCATTCACCATAACGTAAACCCAGGCACTGCCTTGTGCTCTGGAGAGATTTCACTTAGGTGGCTCACAGCACATGTTTTACATTCATGAGTGACTTGCTGTTGCTCAGGGCCCCATTCCAAATAGTTCTTTTGGGTCACTCAATGGAGGGGCCTCACAAGCTGACTGTAACCTGGCATATGCATTCTCCAGAACCCCACAAGGCCTAGGAAAGCTTGTATTTCCTGCTTGTTAGTTGGTGGAAACATAACTGTTATCTTGTTCATAGGCACATGATGGCATCCATCCTGCCATTTTATTCCCAAGGACAAGGTCTCCTGTGCAGGTCCCTTGACCTTGCTTTTTTTTATGGCAAATCCAGCTTTCAGAAGAGTGTGAATTATTCTTTTTCCCTTCTCAAACACTTCTGTCTTGTTGTCCCACACTATGATGCTGTCAATGTCTTGTAGATGTTCAGGGGCATCACCCATTTCCAGTATAGTCTGGATTAGCCCATTATAGATGGTAGGGCTGTGTTTCCGCCCCTGGGGCAGCTGATTCCTGGTTTAACACCAGGAACTGTGGTCTGCATTCTGCTGCTGAAGAAATTGAGAAAAATGCTTTGGCAATGTCACCTGTAGAATATCACTCAGCTGCCTTCGACTCCAGCTCACATTGGAGCTCTAACATGTCCGATACGGCCGTACTCAGTGGTGGTGTTACTTCATTCAGGCCACGATAGCCTGCTGTTAACCTTCATCCTCCATCAGATTTTTGCACTGGCCATATGGGACTATTAGAAGGTGAATGAGTCTTGCTGATGACTCCTTGGCTCTCCAGACAATGAATCAGCTCATGGATGAGAGCTGGGGAATCCCAGTTTGTGTGATATTGCAGCCGGTGCACTGTCCTGGTAGCAATTACCACCTGCTATTCTTCGACTTGCAACAACCTCATGATGAAAGGATCTTCTGAGAGGCCAGGCAGGGTAAATAACTGTTTGATCTATCTCTGTATTCACAGTGGCTACACCAAAAACTCATTGGTACCCCTTTGGGTACTTGACATACCCTCTGCTGAGGTGGTAAATTCCAAGGACAAATGGGGCCTCTGGGCCAGTTATAATAGGGTGCTTTTCCCACTTGTCCCTAGTTAAGCTCCCTTCAGCCTTTAATACGGACAATTCTTGGCCTCCTCCTCTCACTCCAGAGGTCTAGATGGGTTCTGTGCCCCTGTACCCCAATGGCACCAGCATACACTATGCACCAGTATCTACCAAAGCATTATATATTTCTGTGGGTTTGATGCGTCAGGCAATCAAATCCAATATACCCAGCCATTCCTTTCTTCCTCCTGGCCAAATGCAGGAGCACTCTATTCCTGCTCCTGGTCAGAGTATTCACTGTCTGACCATTGCAGTGGCAGACCCCAAGTCCCCTCACCAGGATCAAGAAAGGTTATTTCAGTTCTTCTATATCTGGGAGATTGTTGATTGCCTTCTTGTGTCTACAGAAACTATGCTACAGCTTTCTTGGGTGGTCCCTTCTTAACAGCTCTCTTCTCTTTCAGTTCACGTACACGGGCTTCCAGCTTAAAGGTGGGTTCACCATCCCACTTCCTCATGTCTTCCCCGTGGTCACACAGAAAGAACCAGAGTGCACCACGTGTCATCTGCCTGGGACTGTCCTTCCCTCTGATCAGGGCAGGAGAAGACTGATTTCTTGGGCTGCCCTTGGCAGCTGAGGTGCTGGCCTGTAGGGATGAGGAGGTACAAAGAGTTTCTTCTAAGTTTTGAAGCCAGAAAGATGCTCTCTCTACAGTTGGTGTATCCATTTCTGGGTAATACATTGCTGCCAAGCTGTTAGAGTAAGATGCAGGGGCACTTTGAATCACCTTTCTCCACATGGCCATTGTGCAAGGGACATCCTCTGGATCTTTAGAGACATTATCATTTTTTAGATCACTATAGATGACTTCCAGCACTGCTAATTCTCTCAGGTACTGGATACCTTCATCTGCAGTGGTCCACTTTCCTGGGGCGTTCACAAGGTCTTCCTTAAATGGGTATCTTGTCCTCACACTTGAGAGGAGCCGTCTCCAGAGACTGTAAACTGCTGCCTCTTTTCCAATTCCTCTTTCAATTCCCCGATCTCTAGCAAGAGATCCCAGCTGTTGGGCTTCCCTACCTTCCAGTAGCTGACCATCTGCCCCATAATCCCAGCATCGAAGCAGCCAGGCAGAAATCCGCTCACCGGGTTGGCGGCTGTAATCTTTTCGCAAGTCTCTAAGTTCTGATGAGGTCAGGGAGCGGGTAATTTCTGTTTCCTGTTTGAATTCTCTCACTCCTTTCTCCAATTTATGTGTTGAAGGACTGGCTTCTTGATCAGACCCTTCCTTTCCTGATGACTCTTCTTCTTTTTCATCTTCTTCTTCCTCTTCTTCTTCCTCCTCTTCTTCTTCTTCTTCCTCCCATTCTAACTGACAATATGGCCCTGTAGTTCTCCTTGCCTTCCTTTTCTTTTCCATTAGAGGGGCAGTTACAGCAGTTGTTGTTTGGGTCCCTTTTTCAACCATAATGTCCTCAAATGCAGTTTGGGTCCCTGCCTCCACTACAGTCCTCTGAGAGTACTGAACTGTGGCTCGATAGGCACAGGCCAGGCCCCAGTACAGGGAAAGAAGCTGCTGGTTTTCACTGGGTTGGGCAAGGCACCCTTCTATCAGGTGATGTGTCAGTTTGCCAGGGTTGAATACCTGTTCAGGTGTGAAGTCCCAGGTAATGGGAGGTGATAACCGCCCTAGGAACCTGCCCAAATCCTTCCACACCCCCTGCCACCCAGGCACTGGCCTCTTCAGGGCACATGTCAATATCATCTCACTCAAAATTTGTTTGCTCTTATACCGGGATGACAGCAGTTTCCAGAAACCCCATAATGTGCTTACAGTGCTAATTAGTAATATTAAACAGACCATGTAAGGATGAACAAGGACCGCGGGAGCCTGAATAAAAGTATCCACATCAATTACGGGTAGGGAGAGGGAGATGTATTCCCTCATTGTCTCCACAAGATAGGTTCCCCAGCACAGCAAGGCCATCAATGCCAGGGTAAAGCACAGAGCCATTGTTTGTATTAGCATGTTCCCAAACTCAGCAAAATAAAGCGATAAGCAGTGCAGCTCACAAACTCCGTGTCTCGCACAGGAGCTTGCTACTCAATAACTGTTATTACTATTGCATGCAATACATACATACAAATGCCGCTGTCTCACACACATTAGGCACCAAAAAGGACTGTGGTGGGTTGACCCCGGCTGGATGCCATGTGCCCACCAACCCGTTCTATCACCCCCCTTCTCAGCAAGACAGGGAAGAGAAAATAATATGGAAAACAACACTGTACTGAGATAAGGCAGTTTAGCAAAGCAAAAGTGAAAGGTTGCACGTGCACAAGCAAAGAGAAAAACACCAAAGATTTTATTCTTTACTTCCCATCAGCAAGCGATGTCAGGCCACTTCCTGGGACAGGGCTTCAGCACGGGTAGCGTTAGCTCTGAAAGGCAAATGTTGTAAGCAACAAATGTCCCCCCCTTCCTCCTCCTTTTCTTACCTTTTATATTGGAGTAGACGTCATATGGTACGGAATATCCCTTTGGTCAGTTTGGCTCAGCTGTCCTAGTTGTGTCCCCTCCCAAGATCTTGCCCACACCCAGCCTACTGATGGGGGGGCAGAATGTTGGAGGGACAGTGCTGATGCTGTGCCAGTTCTGCTCAGCAGTAGCCAAAACTCTGGTGTGTTATCAGCTCCTTTCAAGCTAACAGTGCAAAGCATAGCACTGAGGGCTGAACTCCATCTCGAGCCAGACCCAATACAGGATGTTAAGCCACAATGTTTAGCTATGCTTCTCAAGTAAGAGCTGGAAATTTAAATGCTGGTACCTATTTTAAAAAAGTTTGGCATGAACCACCTCTTTTCTTCTTCCACCATTGGCAAAGCTGTTTATAAAGTGAACTGAAGAATTAGTTCAACCTGGGAATCAGGCTCTACCCAGCGACAAGAAGAAGCCTGCAACTGGGGAACATTACCAGCCCCTTCCACAGCTGTCCAGGCCACTAACACAGCTCTCCTGCCATGGGATGGGACAGAGATACCTTAGCTTTTTTTGACTACCAACAACAATAAACTGGGAACAGTAACAACAGTAACAACAATTACTGGGAAAAGTAGCCTTGGAAATGTAATCCTAAACTCAGAAGAAAACCTTAATACTGTTTACAGCCCTTCCTACACATACTGTATTTGCTCCAATGCTCTTCCTCATTGCATCATTCCTCCTGCTTCTTACATTTGGGGCTTCAGTAACACCTGGGAAGGTGGGAAACTGCACAGAGCATTATTAGTTTGAATATTTTTTTGAGATTACACTACTCACACTACTCTTTTGATACTCGCACTATTTTTGATACTCAGGAATTATTAGCTGTTTTGAGCTATTCCCACACAAGGGCAGGGGTTTTATTCTGTACACAAAGCAAACAGGCCACGAGAATGATAATAAATCTAACTAAAGCAACAGAATGCAATCCAAAGACATTCAAACTTGTTTTGAAGCATTTCTATTACAGAAAAAAAAATCATTATATTCTGTGAAACAACTTACAATATTTTTATCTCGCTCTTTGTTATTACAATTTAAAAGATTAACTAAAAATACCCTACCAAAAAATGAAACCAGTGGAGCAGTCCAATTCAATGGTATTTATTTTCCATGCTCCAAGAAATTAGGACAGTTTATCAGCAACTGTGCATAATTAGTAAGAAACCTATTTAAACCTAATGATACGCATGGCCAGGGTTGCTGCTGCTCAATGGAGACAGTAGTTCTGCTTAACTGGGATGCTTTCAGATGGTATAATTGTTGAAACTGATGCTCCGCTCTGCTGGTTCAGGCTAGCCGTGGTTCTCTCTCTCCCCATCCTGCTGGGAACATTTTGCAATTGGAGCTGACAGAGCACCCATGGGGCACCCTCACTGATGTCTTTTACCTCCCAAATCGTGTCTGCAGCACCAGCTCTGCACTGCCAGCTGCTCCACTGCAGAACAAGTCTACTCCTGAGGATGGGGACGACTTAGCAGGAAGGTCTGCTGTCAGCTCCCTTGATTTGAGTATTGAAATGATGTTTTTCAGTAGCTGGCAGGATTTTATCATCAGCTCAGGGGTTCAGCAACACAACACAGGCATGCTTGAAACACCTACCACACAGAACAACAGTGATTAGAGCTGCCTGAATGATTTCATTGAGAAGTTTAAGAAGTCTGTGATTCCTGCTGCTGTGTCTTCTTCCTCAGCAAACACCCAATTATTTTTATGCATTGCATTAATGCTACCACTCCTGATAGCCACTTACTAGCCTGTGGGAAATGGGTCAGAAGCCTTCGCTTGGCTCCTAGAAGAGCCTCCCTCTCCCTCAAGCCTCTTGTTGGCAGTGTCAGAAGGAAAAGGTCACCAAGAGAGTCAAATGTTTTCTCAGACCTTCAGATGATCTCTCCAAATTACAGTACCATCACCCTGATGGGCAACATAACAAAGCTTGCAAAGTAGCTCATCTGTCACGCAGAAATAACTAAAATTGCCTCAAAGGATGGCAGTTTCTTATGACTGTAAAACCCACTGCAAGTAACTAAGAAAGGAGGAGCTGTCAAGACATTTTGTAAAGGCAGCGTTTTAGATAAGATACCAAAGCCAGGACAAAGTTTGCACAGCCCTCAGCACTTGGCAGTGTGTCAGTACAACACGAGATGGCTCCACTTCCGTCAACAAAGGGCTTCGTGCCACAGCAGAGTCCCTCACAGCCAACCAAAGCACCTAATCGTGCCCTTTGACTGAAGCCAGACCTGCCAAGCAGTTCCACACGAGCCCAGTCAGCCCTCAGGATCAAGGAGCAGAACAGCATTGCAGCCCGGAACAGGGTGAGTTGGGAAGGTAACACAAGCCTGGGAAAAAACATGGAAAAGGAAACACTTCCAAGCTGCTTTGCAGATCAGCTGCTTTCTTCTGCCAAAAGGCTGCAATATGGGAGATGACAGCCTGCCTTCACTAGCTGGAAAAATATTCATTTAAGGGCAGTATAAATATGGACCTGCTGATCCATCTTTAGCTGAACTTTCTTACCATCCTCCTTTGCACCTTTGTTGTTTCCTTCCAGCTTTTCACATCCCAAATGCCCTGCAGAACCAATGAAGACATTTTGTGAAAAAGGCTTGGTTTTAAATTGTGTCTGCACTAGTTCCTATACAAACTTCCACTGGGGTTTCCCTGGTACAGTCCTGCTGCTCAGGATTGATGTTCTCAGTGTAGGCAGGTGGGAGGATGACAGAACAGCTGAGGCAGAAAAGACCAGAAACATTGGCATCAGCCACAACAACAGCAAGTGGAGGGAGGGAAAAGCAGGAAAGACCAGTAAGTGCGCAGGGAGAATGGAAAACCAGAAGGATTTAGAGAGTGAAGGGTAAGAGAGTAAAAAAATTACACACTAACTCAAAACCACCTCGGAAGCAAGAGACTGATTTGGAGTGGTGACTTGCCCCAAGCACAGATGCCTCAGTGTAACATAACAGTCTGCAGCCATTGGAAACATGAATGCAGACGCGCACACACACTTAGTGCACCTATTTAGAAGTAAAATAGGATTTCTACTTGTCACCGTGAGCACATCTGTCTGGCAGGGAATATCCATGCAAGGTGACACAGTGCACTTTGGGGCTTTTCAGTATATCATTAGAAAACACTAACCCCCTCCAGCTGTCTTGTGTTTAACAGGATCCAAAACCCTACTTCCACCAGAAAGATCTGGTGGAACACGTTGGGGGAAAAAATCATCATCATCATTTCAAGGTTTCACTATTCAAAAAACAAAACAAAACAATTATAAGCAAGGTTTTAGTCTTGACCCATCAGACTTCACAATCTTCACTTCTCTGGCCTTCCTACTGCTGGTCCCATTCCCTTCTCAACCTGAGTGAAGGCCCACAGGCGGACAAGGAGATGAAATCTGCTCAGCCAGAAAGTTGAGCCCTCCAGCCATGCAGGTGAAGATAAAGGCCTGACCAAGCTTCACTATCCATCTAAGTGACAGAGGACCTGGATACCCAGCATTGCACCTCAATTGTATTATGTTTCTGTATGAGTTGACCAGGAAGAATAAAAATGCCTGCCCTGGAACGGCTGTAACAATACTTTGAAACTGTTGAAATGCAGAAGATCCTTCAACCGATAACAAACATGGAATAATTTATATCCATAGTGAAAAAGCATAAAAACAACTGAACAAGACCAGCTCTATACTATCGATTTTAAGATAAATGTCTGGGTCTGGAAGTGACTGCAAACACAAAATGAGAGGATTTGGATGGAAAGTTAAATGCTATTTTGGCTCTCCTACAACCTTGCTCCATGAAGATTCATTATCAGAACTATAATTTGGTTACCACTACAACAGTTTCAGGCTTTCCAGCAGCAGCTTGCTGGAGTTGCTGAGGCTAGAGAAAAATTGTTGTTTTTTTTTAAGCTCTATGAATGGTCATTAAACATGATTGCTAAAGAAGCAAACTGTCAAAGTTGTTTCATTTATTTCTTAATATCACATCTGTACAATTTTCATACATACAGCAGGAAATGCACATTGGTTACACAATGGCATTTGGCTGCATTTCCAAATATAATACAGTAAGTGCAACTCCACTTAAAATGTACATTTATACAACTTAAACAAATTAAGGATTGCTACACCACTATCTGTGACAGTATAAAGCTTCATTTATGTTATGTCTCATTACTAAACCACTTCTCGGTTAAATATAAAACATATTCAATCATTTTAAAATGGCCCTTGTGGTACCTGGCCAGCATATAAAATATTTGTTGTGTAAAATTTAACCATTAACTTTTTGTTTTAAAAAATAATCCTCTAAGCCTATTTAAACATTTGCTATTGAACTGTTATACTGACACTTTGTAGCAGGAACCAAATTTTACCCTCCTTTTGTTTGTTCTTGAACTGCTTATCACGAAAAGAACTTATATTTGTAATGTACTGCAGCTTTATTCAGATACAACCAGGTGGTTAAACTATTTAACAATTTTGCTCAAAGGTAAATAACACTTTCAATTAAAGAAAACAAAATTACATTTCAGAGATATTTGTCATCAAAAATTTAATGGGTAGAGTGCTACTAGCACTAAAAAAAACAAACAAAAAAAAAGCAGAAAGTTAATTAATTTAGCTTTTAAGAAACACCCGAATATACTTTTGGAATACATTGGTCCACAGACCACGTTCTTGTTACAGATTACCGAATGAAAAACAAAATTGCTTTATTGCCGTCCCTGTAACAGGAATGCTTCAATTTTAAACCTCCTTTAAAAATATACATTTTACAATCCTTTCACCTCAACAAAGGTGACACTGACAATAAATACACTGGTTTGGTGGTTTTTTTCTTCACTACAAAAAGTCTACAAACTACCTATTGTATGCCCTTTCCTTTTTAGATTTCTCCAATGCCTTGTCCATAGTTTTCTCGTTTTCTCCTCTACATTTGGGGCAGTACCATTTGCCCTTTGGTTTATGGTTGAGTCCCACACAAGAAAAATGAAACCACTCAATGGGGCACTCATCATTATCACATCCTATCATTTCTCCATAGGAGACTTGGTTGCACAAGCAGTATGTTGGCTCGTTAGGGTCAATAGGAAGGTCAGGGGGAGAAGCTTCACGCTCTGCTTTAGCCTTGGATCGTTTCTTCTTCTTGGATGTTTTCGCTTTCTTCTCCTTTGGTGTTCCTGAGGTGATGTCATCATGATCGTGATTGTTTGAGGCATTTTCTCGGTTCTCATTATTCCTTTGCCTCCTCGATCTCTTGTTGTTGGGCTTTTCAGCCTGCGCGATTGTCTCATTCTTTGACTTATCTTGGCTGGCTTTCCCGCTGTTTCCAGTGGTGTCATTAGTCTCTTGACAAGTCTCAAACAGTTCCACATGGCTGTCCACTTGCCTTGTTCTGTTCTCAACAAGCTCTACCATCTGACTGACAATTTGGATCTTCTCGTCCCCCAGTTC
This sequence comes from Xenops minutus, assembly GCA_035221455.1. Classification (NCBI taxonomy): domain Eukaryota; kingdom Metazoa; phylum Chordata; class Aves; order Passeriformes; family Furnariidae; genus Xenops; species Xenops minutus. The sequence continues at coordinate 94,343,895 of JAWWEE010000001.1, forward strand.
CTGACTCCGAATCAAGGCTCTCTGTATGCAGTGCAACATTCTTCTCTTCTGCACAGCATCTGTCTCTCGTTTAAATTTTTCATAGTAGTCGTCCAGGTCCTTCAGAATCTCTACAAAGAAATAAAAACTATAAATATTTTTGACAGGGAGAAGAGCGAAACAAAACCTTCCTGCATTTTTCCTTCCATACAGCAACACCTTTTTGTAAGGCACAAAGCTGATCAAAGACAGACTCCCTGAAGCTGATATCTGACAAGCGGCTCATGATTCCAATGAATTACTTTTGTTCTAGTCAGTCCCACAGGAATAGAATGCAAATGCTAATTTAGGAAAAAAAAGTAACTAAATATATTTTTATGTTTGTTGATAATGCTTCATTTTAAATTTTTCAGTAATTAAAAATAATTAACTAAACAAATACACACACCATCAGAAGTTCCAAAACTAGCTGCAAAATTAGAGGGGAAATTAATGGACATTTTCTGTATAACAGAGTTAACATTTTAAGTGACTGACAGAGTGGGAGAGAAAGAAAGCACAAAGCAATGCAGAAGCCAGATTCTGGGTCGACTGACAGCTGATGCAGAAGCACCAAATCCATGGTCTGGACCCTAAGCTATGCCAAGTTTCATTCAATACTGCTGAGCTACTTCTGATGAAAATGTGAGACCATGTAAATCCCTGGACTACAGAACTAGAATCACAATATTCCAGATGTTTAGATTATTTCCTTCCTATACCTTCTGTAACATACATGTTGCTTACTTTTTAAAACAAAGAAGTATTATGTTCATTAAATATTTACTGCAGTGAAAGCAATAAAAAAAGAGAAAACATTAAAGATGATGGGCAACAATTGAAACTGCTAGTGTGTCTGACACTGGCACTGAAAATTGGTGAAATTCTGAATTGCACCTCAAGGATTGTTCCAAGAGTGTATAAGAAACAACAATGTATAAAAAGTGCTTAAAGTTTCAAGAACTGTTCAGAAAATCTGTTTTAAGCAGATGTTTTTGCCTTTTTTCTTATGATACTCTAATCAACTAAAGCACACAGGACACTCAGGATTTCCCTATTAAGTCCTCAAAAATACGTAGAATGTTTTTCTTGCAATTCATTTCTCCTCCAAATTTTTCCTTCCCCACAGGTTAGAACATTCTGCCCTAGAGAAGCAAAATATACTGAGATATAAAATTGACCTCAATTCATCTAACAGAAAACAGGATCTCTCATACATGCAAACAGAATTACCAAAACTTAAAAACCCCTTTTTATTATTTATATATTTATAATAGAAGACTGTGAAATAGATACAAGCAATAGTTACCCTGTGATTTAGGTTTTGTCTTGCCTGGGCAGAGTTTCTGAATGCATGTGATCCTAATTTCCAGTGTAGACATGGAAATACTACGCAAGCTTTAGATTTTAGAGCCTATGCTTCAAGCATGATCTGTCAGCTGCTACTGTGATATAGCTTATCTGACCAGATCCGTATTTCGGCAGGTTATTAACCATCTTAAGCAACTGCCTTTCTTTTTCTAAGAACAAAAAAACCCCAAACCAAACCAAACCCAAATAAAAACCTGCCAAAAAAAGAGCCAAACCCAGGTCACGACTGAAAGACCCCCCAGACATACAGCAGATTAAGCATTCGGGAAGGCTAAAAAGAGAAGCGTTAATTATATTCAGTGTCTGAAACGCACAGGTTTTATGCTCCAAGCTCTGGCACTGGACTGATGTGAGCGGCTTAAGGCGCCCGAAGCGGGCAGGCTGTGCCGCCTGCAGGGACACGGGGCCTGGCTGCGGGGCAGGGCAGCACCGCTCCCGTCCCGCCGGCCGGCAGGGCCCTCACCGCTGCTGCGGGGGCACGGGGGGTGCTGGGCCCCGGCAGGAACCCCTGGGCAGCTGCAGCTGCGGAGCTGGGGCTGGGGCTGGCGGCCCTCAGGGAGCCCGAGCTCGCGGGAATCCCGGCGAACCGCGCTCGGTGCCACCCGCGGGCGCCACCACCGCCACTCAGGCGCGGAAAACAAACGCTGCCAGAGCCGTGTTCCCAGCGCGGCTCCGCAGCCTCACGGGGCCGAGGCACGGCGGGCCGACGGCGACCGGGGCCGGCGCCGGGGCCCGGCCGGGCCCGCCCCGGAGGTGACGCAGCCGCCATTGTTCTGGGCCCGGAACGCGGCGGCGGCCCCG
>JAWWEE010000001.1:94353530-94365180 GCA_035221455.1 Xenops minutus
TGTTCCTGTCTTTGTTTTTGCTTTTCTTCTTATTCTTCTTTTTCCATTCCCGGTAGTCCTCTGACCGTACTCCCACATCAAAATGTGTCTATTATGATAGACTACTACAAGACCACCAAGGGAAATTCAGTCCACAGTGGATTTAGCTCATCTTTGCTTTTGGTTTCTAGTTCATCTTTATAAGCTTTCCCCTCCTTATTTTCTCAGGGCCAATTTCTTTGCCAGGTTCCTGAACTAGAACCTGACAAGAAGGGCTACAGATACTGGAAGTGTGCTCTTGATAACACAGCAAATGCAGCCTTTTTCCTCTGCCAACAATTCTAAGCCACTGTGGTTTAATTTTTTAGAAGAAAAATACATCAATAGAAAAAAACTGTAAAACCCTACCCTACAAAGCATGTGTCTCCTAGTGCTAAATTGAAAAAAAAACAAAACTTTTTTTTTAGCTTTATTAATATGTGATACAAAACATAGTCTGGGATTTGCCCACTGATCTTACATCTGGGGGCAAATCTTGTACGTATGACTGGGAACTGGAAAATAGAGGGGTCAGGTGAGCCAAAATCCCCAAGGATCCTCTCTGCCTGCCACAGATGTGTTGCCACATGTGCTGCTGGTGGACAGCACACATAGCTGTGATACTAACAGATTTTTCCCTTTTGATCAAGGATGGAGGGGAAACATTGCCTTCTTGCACATGCAGATAAAGGGGCAGAAAACATACATACCCATTCTAAGGTGTAGAAAGCTTAGTTTGTTTTTATTTTAAAGGAAGTTTTAGCCTTAATGACTCCTAAGAAAAACATGAGAAAATGACCTGACATTATTAAATGCATGTGTGACCCCTTGGAACAACAACTTACCTGAAGCTCAGACAGACATGCCCCTGTGGGATTGTGATGTGGAGATGTACCACTCCACAGACCCTGTTTCCTACTGGCTGTTCAGAAAGCACAGAAGTAACAGGTGTATGGCAGGCCCAGGCCTGGCATTGATTTGGTGTGCCCTGGCTCCTGTGGGTACCAAATCATACCATCAATGGAAGATCAATAATACTCTGGACTGCCGTGATGTGAATCGAAGGGAGAACGTGTGAGATCAGAAACGAACTTATTGAAAACCACACCAACCTGAAGACTTTGCCATTCAATAGTTAGATTAGTTTTTACTATTGTATTAGAATAGTTAGTGATAATTTTTTCAATTGTGTACGTGAGCTTGTACCCCATTGGTGGTTTTATCCTGGTTATGATTGGTTAAATTCTGGTGCATTGCACTATACCCATATAAGGTTCTTCCTATTTGCATGTCTACTCCCTTTCCTTCCCTTGTTTGGTTCTTATCCAACCTCTTTGTTCCTAATATGGCGATATCTCCGCCTCTTTCTAGAATCTTCCCTGGATCCCTTATAAAAGTCTGAGCTGTCCAAGCAATAAATGCCATTCCACTTGTTCTTTCCTGGAGTGTGCCTCGTCATTTACGTCTCCCTTTGACCACAGGATCGCGGCACATGGCGCCCGAACAGGGACAGTGAGTGACATCCATCTGCCACACCTGTTGTGGCTGCAATCCCCGAGGATTTACTCCTTAAGGGAGCAGTGGTGCAACTTGCTGGCAATCTCCGCAAGCGGAGACTATTGCTCTAGCTTGGGAGTGTGTGATACAAAAGCTCCTGCCTAGAGCTCTGGCTCCCTGATGGAAAAAATCGTGGGATAGGCGAGCCTGCTCCACACGATTAGGGACAATCACCGAACTCACCAGCAAATCCACAACTTGGTTTCCTTCTGCAACTGGTCCTGGCAGATGGGTGTGTGACCTAATATGGGTGATAAAAAAATGGTTAGTCTGGGAAGTTATTTCAAGAAGAAGAGACTGAAATAGACCCACCAAGACGGGGTTCTCAACGTCTTTCTGATAAAACCCCTCGATCCTCTTCACCACTCCGACAACGTATGAAGAGTCTGAAATTATATTCAAAGGTTTGTGAAATAAACAAAAGGCCCAAAGTACAGTGGAAAGTTCAGCTATTTGCAGAGATCCTTCTACAACGTGAACATCATATTTCCATTCTTCATTCTGCCTCCAGCAAATCGCTGCCTTTCCAGTCCGACCAGAACCGTCAGTAAAGACTGTTTGTCCTTTAGGGAGAGGAACGTCTGAACACAAAGGATCTCGATACAATTGAATTTCGCTAAAAAACTGTAACAGTGGTACTCTTGGAAAATGTATTGAGAACTGGCCTACAAATCCTTCAACAGCTATTTGGAAGTCTATACTAAACAGTAACAGGTGGTTTAAGTGTTGCAATGTTAAAGGAAGATAGTGCAGGGGTCTTCTCCTATCAATTCCCACAACCTGCGTCTACTCTTGGCACAGATAAGGGATAACATTTCTGGGAGGGATACAGTAGTTTTCCCAAACTGATGTCGTAAAAATACCCACCCTCAGAGATTAAAGGTTTTATTGTCTTCCCCCATCTGGCCTAGCAAAGCAAAAGGTTGCGACTTCCCTTTTAAAATAACTATACAAGCTGGTATACCTTTCCATCTCTGAGTCATAGCACAAGCATTCAGCTTTTGATGAACTATTTGGAGAGCTTGTTTGGCGTCAGCGTCTAACTGATGCTTTGACTGAAGATTTGGGTCTCTCTTTAATAGCCAGAAAAGAGGTTTTAAATCATCGGTAGTTAAACATAAGCTTGGTCGTATCCAGTTGATATTGCCTAGAAGTGACTGTAGGTCATGCAAGGTTTTAATGTTAGTAGACAGTGTGACTCTCTGAGGAAGAATTTGGGCTTCGGTGACTTTCCACCCTAGATAAAGCCAGGGGGAAGTTTTCTGAATTTTTTCTGGTGCTATCACAAATCTGTTCTTTACCAATTGTGAATTTAGTGCCGTCATGACCGTGGACAATGTGTTTTTGGATCTGGCAGCTACCAGGATGTCATCCATGTAATGATACAGAATGGCCTCAGGGAATGACTTGCGTATGGGCGTTAGCAAATGCGCTACATAATTTTGACAGATGGTCGGGGAATTTTTCATTCCCTCAGACAACATGACCCATTGATAATGCTTTGCTGGTTCTTCCACATTAATAGATGGAACTGTAAAAGCAAAGCGGGAGGAATCTTTAGGGTTAATTTGGATCTGAAAGAAGCAATCTTTAATATCAATTATATTGATATAATAATCTTGGGGAATCATGGCCGGTGACGGCATTCCTGGCTGCATGGCTCCCATCAGTTCGATTACCTTGTTAATTTTTCTTAGTTCTTGAACCAATCTCCAATTGTTATTCCTTTTTCTAACAACAAATACGGGAGAGTTCCAAGGACTTGTGGATGGTATAAGGTGCCCTTTATCTAATTGCTCTTGGACCAGACGCTCTAAAGCGTGCAGCTTGTCCCCTTGCAATGGCCACTGATCTCCCCAGACTGGCTTGTCGGTGACCCAAGTCAAGGCGGGGATGCGCTGCCCATCAGAGACCATTGTTATAAATTTGTCTGTAAGGACAAGCCCCACTGGCTCAAAGCATCTCTCCCCCATAATGTTGCCAGAGAAAGGACAAAAGGCCGAATTGTTGCAATTTGACATTCAGGTCCCTCGACCAAAATTGGTCTCACTCACACTTCTTTTTGGGAATTCTATTCCTCCTACTCCTGTAATCACATCTTTAGTTGTTTTAACTTCCCAGGTGTGAGGCCAATCGTGTTCCACGACAATGGTCATGTCGGCACCTATGCCGATTAAGCCACACACCTGGAACTGTGCATCTGAGGCCAATTGAGATATGATACAATTTAGCAATGGTTGGTGTTGTAAAACAGGTTGTGCCCATTGGACCTGCTTCTGTGTCATTACCTGGGTGACTTTCTTACCGAAGCACGATTTTTCCAGGGTGACACTGTCCACTATCGGTAACACATGAGCTACAACTTCACCCTTTGGCACCTTCAAGGGTGGCGTAGCCAATAAAGCCTTAATCTGAAAAGGATCCTGTTCTGAAAAAGAAAAAAGTTGAGGTACAACAAATAAACCAAGATTAGAAACATAATCATTACCAACTATTAAAGCGTTAAACGGAAATTCTACGTTTTCTACCTGCAAGCAAATATCTAACATGACCGAACCCTATTTATCTAAGAAGCCAGCCGAAGATGTTATCAGCCGACCGATGCCACAATCTTCTTTGTCCTTTATTCTTCTGGAATTGTTGGCATGGTCCACAGGAAGGGTGCAGGAGGGGTTTTGAATGTTGTCGCACCCCCCTTGGCGCTCAGCAATCTGTTTCCCTGACCTGTACGTTGTGGTAACACCTTGCCATCTCGATCGAAAACCAACCGACAGTCCTTAGACCAGTGAGCACCTTTTTGGCATCTTGGACAAATGCCTGGTAGTTTTTGCATAGGCTTTGACATGGCTTGAGGACAATCTCTTGTGAAATGTCCCAGTCCATTACACTTTAGACATCTACCTGAATTAACAGTCATAATATCTTGTAGCAACTCATTAGTGCATGCGCTAGAAGCTTTGATAGCTTCTCTGATAGCCGCTGCGTTAGCCTCAATGTTCTTTGTTTGCATCTGCTGTTCATAAGAATGAGACCCCATGTTTTTGCAAGCTTTTATCATGTCCGCGACAGTTGGATTCTTTAAAGTGCACAAAATCACTTGACAATCCTCATTAGCATTTTCTATTGCTAATCGTTGAAACAGGTCGTCCTGATATTTGGTGTTAGGTATTTGCCTTACAATGCCTTCTTTAAGCCTTTCTGCAAATTCAGTGAATGGTTCCCTAGGCCCCTGCTGTATCTTAACAAAGGAGGGAGTCTCTCAGGTGGTATTGGCAACCTCCTGGAATGCTTTCAAAGCTAGATCTTTAGATATATTCAATTCCATAACTGGAATTCTAGCTTGTACAGCAGCAGACGTGTAAACACCTTGACCTAACATACGATCCATCATCTGTATTATTGGAATGCCTTGATTCATTAAAGCCTGTTCTGTATGATTTCTTACTCTTGTCTTCCATTCCTTTTCAAAGATTGACATTTGAAGGGAAGACACACTGGAGAACAGTCCTAATGTCAGTGTGAGTTAATACATAGGCAGCAAATAAGGATTTCACAAGGTTCATTGTAAAAGGAGCCGAGACTCCATAATCATTAGTAGCTTTTGTTATATCTTTAATGATAGGGTAATGAAAAGGATCCCATATTGGGGGACATCCTGGATCATAGAAAACAGGAAGTGTACTTAGAAATTCAATGTCCCCTTCGGCCTCTGCCTGCCTACAAGCAAGAGCCCACCTATCAGTCGAGGATGGTGATGTCATATGGTGGTCAATATTGTGTGGGAGAATGTTTACCAATACCTCTTCATGGAGGTCGCCATATTGGGCCGGATGTTTACATGAGGCCACTGGATGTGGGTGATAATGGGGGCCACCATGTTGAACCAGAAGTCCGGTATCATGGGCACCGCCATCTTGAGTCCCTCCCCCCGGATGTTGTGGGATGTAGTCCCCTCCCATTTTGATGATGTAAGTAGCGGTGGGAGGAGCTGGAGGACTAGAGGGACCGGAAGAGGAGGATCGGCCATTTTGTCCTTGAAGAACAGCTGGTGGTGAGCACATGGCCGATCCGCCATTTTGAGAGGCTGACCCACCATTTTGTGAAGAAGGGTGCCTAACCTGCCCAGAGGAGAAACCGACGCCATTATCGCGCAAATCTATACTTTGTTTTAATAAATTATATACTACAGTCCAGGCAGCTAAAGCTTTTAACGCCTCCATATCATGGTGGTTTTCTGCGGCATCCCAAAGGGCAAAACCTAAATTGTCCCAAATCTCAAATGAAATGGGAACCTCAATATTGTATTTTCTATTGGTGATCCAATTAGCAAGGGATTTCAGCGACTTCTTCTCAATGGGGTGGGACTAGAATTTTTAAAATAACTTCAGGCGCCCATAGGTTTTCTTGGTCGCCTTTGATTGGCCGCACCCCATTCTCTAAAAATATCAGAGTTTATTAAACTGGGGAAGAACCGAAAAACTGGGAGGGCGTAGGAGAAATTAAGGATTTTTCTTCTCGGCGGCTCACCTCCGGTCCAGCCGTTGGCGCGTAGCGATCCTCGATCTGGCAGTCGTTGCTAGTAGCTCGTGCACGGGGGGATCGCCTTTCACAGTTTTCTGCCGAGGGGAACACCGGAGCCACGAACTCTCAATCAGGGCCCTTGATGGAGTCCATGACTATTCCCGAAGAACGCTAGGGAGTACCTAGATGATAGATATTTCCATCTAGCATCCCTGTTCGGGCACCATTTGTCAATTTGGTGCAATTTGCCAAAAAGTGTCAATTGACACCTTTTCCGGACTCATGGTGGTGACAATGCACGCAGGAGAAAAGTCAAAGGATGTTAAAAAACATCTTATGACTGCTTTTGCCATCATGGGCATCCCGGAAAAGATTAAGACCGACAATGGCCCGGCTTATACGTCCAAACCATTTAAAGATTTTTTAGATATGTGGGAGGTGAAACATGTCACCGACATCCCCCACTCACTTACTGGACAAGCCATTGTTGAAAGGGCTCATCAAATGCTGAAAAATATGTTAATAAAACAAAAAAGGGGGAGTACAGACCTCTCCCCCCAGGAAAAACTGAATAAAGCCCTTTATGTCCTAAATTTTTTAAATAGAATGGACAGTGAGAATCTAACATTGATTGAAAGACATTTTGGCTCCAAAAAGGGTCCGGTTAATTCAGAGGAAGCTAGAGTAATTTGTAAAAACTTAGAATCTGGACAACAGGAAGGCCCTTTCCCTATAATATGGGGAAAGGGTTACACCTGTGTTTCAACAGGAAGTGGCCCGAGGTGGATACCTTCAAGATGGGTAAGACCCCTTTGTGGGACCAAAACAGAACCTCCTTCACCCTCCTTGTAATGTTTATACTTTTGTATATGATTTCTGAGGGAATCACAACCAGAGAGAAAGAATCTGATCGGTGGGTGGAAAAAGTAAGGAAATATATGGCTCAACACCCATGGAAAGAAAATGATAACTTTAAACCCACGGTTCCTCAATCTAAAATTTGGCGCAACATTAAATCAACAGGAGAAGTTATATTGGACATCTCTGAAGGTAACGATATGGACACTTGGTTTGAGACATCCCGCAGTAACATGTGGGTAGGATTAGCCAGAATGATTGGAAGGGAATCACTCTTTCGGTGACAGACCCAGGGAATCCCTTCAAATCATGTCTGGTTGGAGTACCTTGGCACGAGCCAGATTGGAAGAATTTTATTAGAAATTATATACCCTGGTGCTCCACATCCGATTTTCAGAACGGACCATTCGCTCACTGTTATATGCGGGATCGGTATTCTCCACATCGGCCTGTTGATCCCCTGCCCAGACCGAAGAAATTTATATTTAGGGATTCTCTACCACAGGAAATCGAAATTCTAGGTTCCTGGCCCGCTCCTTATTGTTTTTATTTTTCTCCAGTGGAAAATGTCCCAGAAAAGGATCAAATCTCTGTTGCACCATTCCCGAAATCTGCATATGCCAACTTTTCGACATGGTGCAACAGATCTTTAAGTTCATTGACTGATTTGGTCGCTCCTGGTATGACCGTGGTGTTACCTTCCCAGGCATTTTTAATTTGCAGAAACAGAGTTTGGAAAGAGATCCCTAAAGGGCCAGTGGGAGGCCTATGCACAATTGGCTGACTTACTCTTTTCACCCCCAATCAGACTGTAGCTGGAGCCATGGTTAAACCCTTTGACCATAGGTGGTTTATAAGAGACACAGATAAAATGAAGGATTACCTTCTGTTTCTTTCCGATTGTGATTCTACCATCCATTTCTGGACTAACCAGCAAAATTTGTGGAGTTCAGTGTTTATTCCCCAGCTGAGTTCTGCACATGCCCTAACCCTACTAACTAAAATGGGATGCTGGATTTCAAAAGAAGTCAATGCAACCAGTGATGCTCTAGAAGGTCTGCTACTAGACACCAAGACTTTAGAGAAGGTAACATTGCAAAACAGAGCAGCTATTGATTTTCTTTTATTAGCCAACGGACACGGCTGCGAAGAATTTGAGGGGATGTGCTGTCTAAATTTCTCGTCGCATTCCCAAACAATACAGTCTAAGATCAACGACTTATGCTCAATGGTAGAAACAATCAGAGTTAAGGTAGCAAAACCATCTTCGGGATTATTTGATTGGTTTCCAGACTTGGGTCTTTCATTAGGGTTAAAAAGATTTATTGGTTTATTGCTTTTGAGTTTATTTGTTGTAGTATTAATTTTATTGGTTTTACCTTATATTTTTGCCTGGTTTAAAAAACTTTTGTTCAAGAATTCTTCTACAGATTCTTACTGGATTAGCTCAATAAACAAAAAAGGGAGAGATGTGGGGACCAAATCATACCATCAATGGAAGATCAATAATACTCTGGACTGCCGTGATGTGAATCGAAGGGAGAACGTGTGAGATCAGAAACGAACTTATTGAAAACCACACCAACCTGAAGACTTCGCCATTCAATAGTTAGACTAGTTTTTACTATTGTATTAGAATAGTTAGTGATAATTTTTTCAATTGTGTACATGAGCTTGTACCCCATTGGTGGTTTTATCCTGGTTATGATTGGTTAAATTCTGGTGCATTGCACCATACCCATGTAAGGTTCTTCCTATTTGCATGTCTACTCCCTTTCCTTCCCTTGTTTGGTTCTTATCCAACCTCTTTGTTCCCAATATGGCGATATCTCCACCTCTTTCTAGACTCTTCCCTGGATCCCTTATAAAAGTCTGAGCTCTCCGAGCAATAAATGCCATTCCACCTTGTTCTTTCCCGGAGTGTGCCTCATCATTTACGTCTCCCTTTGACCACAGGATCGCGGCAGGCTCCAACTGCTGGCAACCTCCAAAGGCATCGTCTACTGCAGGTGGAAGCAGAGGACTCATGATGGAGGCAGAAAATCCTTTGCTGCTGTTTTGCCTCTCTGGTAGATGACTGTTGTCTCACTGCACATGTCCCAGACCAGGAATAAGGGTATTGGTACAGGTGGCATAAGTGGAGCTGTGCTTACAGCCACAGACCAATTGTTTCTGAGAATGCTGGTATTTTTAAAATTAATAATTTATGGTTCTAATCTACCAGGACTGGTTTTGCTTTTATTTGAAATGACATTCTTTTAGTACTTCAGTGCTTGAAGAATACTTTCCACTGTTCAACTGAATATATTCTATGGCATTAAAACAAATGTCAAGTGTGAATGATGTTACCTGTTTATTTCAGGCATCTAATAATTGTGGCCTTTCCCACCATCAGAAAATAATGTTTTATAGCAGAACAAAGAGGTTTCTGGACTAAAAGCTAAAAGCCAGTCTGGATAGCACAGACACTAAGCCTTCTGAAACCACTGGGAAAGAAAAAGCATTTGCCTTCTGATCTCTTGGCAGTTTCATCCATGATGGCTAAACCTGGAATTAAGGCTAAAAAACATCCATTGTTACTTAGTACTGACTGGGACTCCGTCAAAGTGCTTGGAACCATACAGAACAAAGAAGACAACAGAATTAATGATAACTCTTAACTAGATGTATGTTGAACAGCAAAGACATCAAAACCAGCTCACTATGGAAACTGAAATAATTGGCTTGTGAAGCTTCCTGAGACATATATAAAGCAAACATTTACAAAGGTTTTACAAAGGGTGATGTCTTCAGTTTCATCCTAGATGGTCTCAAATTAGCAAGCCCATAAATTAGGTTTCTTATTTGATCAAAAAGTTAAGATTGTTAAATGACAAATTTTGAGGAAAGTGCCCATTAAGAAAAAAAGGAAACATTTGATACTGGTAGGGCTTTAGAGCTGATATTCTCTAAAATGAAGCAAGGTGTGGACAGACATCAGTTATTATGTAAAAGCAATGATTTTAAATTATCTTATTACATATGAGAAAAATCTATGAAATCTGTCCCTGGTGGATAGAAGAGGAAACAATACAAGGACTTCTTTGAGGCAGTTCACCATAGGCAGACCTGCACCATCCAGTCAAGAAAGGCTGTGATTGTTCAGTATTACCTTCCTCCCAGAGGTCAACAAGGTGCTTTAACAAGTAATACAGTGGTCTGGGAGGCCTGAAAAGGCTTCGCCTTGAACAGCCTACTTAGAGGTTTATGTGGAAAAGGACAGTTTGGAGTGGGATAGAAAACATGTGCTGGCACTGACCTTTCACTCCCCTCACACAAGAGCAAGGGTGGCAGCAACTGCAGCTCACAGGCCTCAACTTCAACACATGCCAAGAGGATGGTTCCTAAAATGGCAGTAGACCTGCAGTACCCCTTGTCAAAGGCTAAAGTTGATGTGGGTTCACAGAGACCAGGGAAATTAATTGTACATTAATCTACTGAGGGAGGGTATAAAAACTGGGGGGAGGGGGAGCCAAAAAATCTCCAAAGCATTCAGATGAGGATGTCATCTGGTGGGAAGCTGGAAAAATACCTGTGAAATTATTCATAGAATCACAGAATTGTTTGGGTTGGAAGGGCCTTTAGAGATCAACCAGTTCCAACCTGCCAGCCACAGGCAGGGACACTTTGCACTAGATCAGGCTACTCAGAGCCCCATCCAGCCTGGCCTTGAACACTTCCAGGAATGGGGCATCTACAACTTCTCTGAGCAACCTGTTCCATCACCTTTCTACCCTATGAATAAATAATTTCTTCCTAACATCTAATCTGCATCTCTCATCTCTTCCTTCAAAACTGTTTCCCCCTTGTCCTATCACCATGTGCCCATGCAAAAAGTCACTCTCCCTTTTTGTAGGTACTGGAAGGCTGCTATAAGGTCTCCCTGACTCTTGCTCTTCTCCAGGCTGAACAGCCCCAACTCTCAGTTTGTCTATATAAGAGAGGTGCTCCATCCCTCTGATTATCTTTGTTACCATACTATATATGTTTGTAGAGTTCTGACTTGTTTCCTTGGTACCTGCTCATAGTTTCTTTTGAAAACGAGGCATTAGTTAAAAAGAAATTTTCAGCACCCTGAAGTCTGTTCCATTTCTCTAGTTAAGTAGCTTACAATGTCCAAAGTGGATAAAGGTGCTGCAGCCAGTTAAGCTGTTTCCTTGGTATGCTCTGAAAGTAAGGAAAAGAAATATAATGAGATGAAAGAAGCATCATCAGAAAACACACCCCCTTTGCTTGTTGTGACACTGGGAAGAAAGCAGACCTTCACATCAGCTGCCTAAAGCCCAAGGTACCTCAGCAAGTACCCAGCAGCACTTCACGTAATTTTTGAAAATGCTCAGGTCAGGTAGGATTTTACACAGGTACATGGGAGTCAGGGGGAGGCAGAAGTGTTTTCTTACACTAAGTCCACCTTGGGAATGTCACACTTTGTTTTCCTTTCAGGAGTTAACTGGCTGCCAGCTGTTCCCTGACCCTAAAGGCAGTGCAAAATAGATCTGGGGAATCATGGAATTGTTAGGGTTGGAAGGGACCACTGGAGATCATCTAGTCCAGGGTGACAGCCTAGGCAGGGTCATCTAGAGCAGGTGACACTGGAATGTGTCCAGGTGGGTTTGGAATGTCTCCAGAGAGGGAGACCCCACCACCTCCCTGGCAG
>JAWWEE010000001.1:94365280-94391702 GCA_035221455.1 Xenops minutus
AGTGCTCTGCCACCCTCAGTGCAAAGCAGTTCTTCCTCATGTTGAGGTGAAACTTCTTGTGTTTCAGTTTATGGCCACTGCTCCTCATCTTCTCGCTGGACACCACTGAAGAGTCCGGCACCATTCTCTTGGCACCCGCCTCTGAGAAATTTATGTGCATTAATATTAATGAGGTCCCCTTTCAGTCTTTCCAGACTAACGAGGCTCAGCTCCGGCATGAGAGATGTGCCAGACCCCTCATCATGTCTGTGGCCTCTGCTGCACCCTCTTTCGTAGCTCGTCTCTGTCTTGTCCTGGGGAGCCCAGCACGGGGCACAGCACTCCACACGTGGCCTGGCTAGGGGGGCAGCGGGGCAGGGTCACCTCCCTCGGCCTGCTGGCCACGCTGCTCCCGAGGCGCCACCCCAGGCTGCCCCTGGCCCTCCTGGCCGCCAGGGCACACTGCCGGCTCACGGACAGACCGTCACCCCGCAGCGCTCTGCGGCACCGCCCAGCCACCACCCCGCACCCTCAGCCTGCCCCGCCCGCCGCACTCACCGCGGGGCCGCTCGGGAGCGCACAGCGCCGCGGTGCTGCCCGCTGCTGCCCTGCCCGGCCCGGCCCGGCCCCGGCCCGGCGCGGCCCTGCCCTGCCTGCCCTGCCCTGGCCCGGCCCGGCCCGGCCTGCAGGCGCCGCCCCTTCCTGCGCCGCGGCCCTGCCCGCCCAGCAGTGCTGCTGTGCCCGCCGGGCCGTGCTGCTGTGCCCGCCGGGCCGTGCTGCTGTGCCCGCCCGGCAGTGCTGCTGTGCCCGCCGGGCCGTGCTGCCGCCTGCGGCCGGGGCCATGCGGGCCATGCTGCGCGGGGCTGTGGCCGTGGCCGTGGCGGGGGCCCGGCGGTGCGGGCCGGGCCCCGGGGCTGTGTCCGTGTCCGTGGCGGGGGCCCGGCCGTGCTCCGGGCGGCAGCGGCGGGACTGGGCGCCGCCCGCGGGGCACGACTGCGGCATCGTGGCTTACAACAGCCGGAGCCGGAGCAAGGAGCCCCTGGTGCTGGCCACGGAGGGAGTGGCGACATGGTAGCGGCGGGACCGGAGCGGGTCGGGAGTGCGGGAGCCACGGAGGGGGAGCAGCGGGGGCCGCAGGCAGGGTTAGGGGACTGGGGCATTCCCGTGCGAGGGGAGACTGCGGGAGCTGGGCCTGGTTAGTCTGGAGAAGGGAACGAGAGGGCACCTCAGTAATGCACATAAATACCCCAAAGGCGGGTGCCAAGAGCATGGTGCCGGACTCTTCAGTGGTGTCCAGCGACAGGATGAGGAGCAGTGGCCATAAACTAAAATACAAGGAGTTTCACCTCAACGTGAGGAAGAACTGCTTTGCACTGAGAGTGGCAGAGCACTGGAACAGGCTGCCAGGGAGGTGGTGGGGTCTCCCTCTCTGGAGACATTCCAAACCCACCTGGACACATTCCAGTGTCACCTGCTCCGGGTGACCCTGCCCTGGCAGGGGGGTTGGATTGGGTGATCTCCAGCGGTCCCTTCCATCGCTAACCATTCTGTGGCTCTGCTTGCCCCCTTTTCTGCAGGTACAGCTGCGGGCCGACGGTGTATGACCAGGCACACCTCGGGCACGCCTGGTGAGTCCCGTCCCGGATGGCGGGGGGAGCCAGGAGGGAGCCAGGCAGTGGGAATGCGGGATATCCCCACCCCCCAGTGCGTGTAGGGGCACAGAGCCATGACTGGGACTCAAGGCCTGTCACCTTTCACCTCCTGTGCAAAGGGCAAAACTCTGCTCATCGTGTACTTTTTCCTCTTGGACTCAGGGAGTTCATAAAGGGGCTGTTGGTGCTGCCCAGCCCGGGCAGAGACAAGAGTGCACGTGTATATGCGTGTGTGTGTGTATGTGTTGGGAAGAAGTGTTAGGAATGTGCACAGTTTGTCTGGGTAGGGTGAGTTGTTTCAAATCGTATCAGCATGACATGTCCTCCCATGCAGGGAAGTCGTGGTCCTGGAGCAGAGCCACATGAAATGATAGTTTCACCTCAGATTTTGTTTGGGCACTGTTGGCAACAAGAAAAAACTGTGCAGCATTGATTATTAGAAAGGTACTTCTAAGGTTAGCAGATGAACACATCAGTTCTTAAGCCTCAGGAAGCCCAGGCAGCTTAAAGGTGTTTTTGCATAGTAACAGTTCAGTGGCTTACTATGTTTAAAAATGAAAAAAGATCAAGAATAGCACAACATTTTCTCTGTAGTTCATTAGGATCATTACAATAGTAAATCAGCTTCATTTTAAGTAACTTTGGAAAAGTACTTTAAATACACCAGAGAAGTTTGCTGCCAGTTGTTTTAAAACATCTCATGAATAGACATGCAGGCTGTCAGCTGTTCCTGCAAAGCTGAATGGAGTTGCAGCAGCTCAGGGTGCTGTTGAGCTTGTCTCCTTATTCTTAAAAAAGAAGGTGTGTTGGGCTCCTTGGAAGAGCAGGGGTGTCTCAGATAATTGCCATCTGTATGAAGATCAGATATCGTGCATTTCAGTAATTGAATAATTCCCTTTTAATGTAGGGGATCTCACAGCTTCTCATCCTATCTCAGCTTCATTCAGAAACTTGTGTTGAATTTTACTGAATGCTAAGCCACTGGACAACTACTGCTTCGTTCTCTGAATGGGAAGACTTAAAATTCCAGTCTGTAGTGGGTTGACTGTGGCTGGATGCCAAGGTACCCACCAAAGCCACTCTATCACTTTCCTCTGCAACTGGAGAGGGGAGAGAAAATATAGCATAAGGTTCATGAATTGAGATAAGGACTGAGAGAGATCACTTATCGATTACTGTCACGGGACAAACAGACTCAAAGAATCAGAGCAGGATAATGAGAAGTAAAATACATCTTAAAAACACCTTCCTCCTGCCCAAGTTCTACATCCTCCTCCCCAGTGGTGCAGGAGGATGGGGAATGGGGGTTATGCTCCCTTCATTACAGGTTGTTTCTGCTGCTGCTCAAAGAGATGAGTCCTTCCCCCTCTCCACTGTGGGGTCCCTCCCACGGGAGACAGTCCTCCCTGAACTTCTCCAATGTGAGTCCATCCCATGGGCAACTGTTCTTTGCAAACTGCTGCAATGTGGGTCACTTTTCCACAAGGCACCGTCCTTCAGGCACGGGCCGCTCCAGCGTGGATCCCCCACAGGGCCACAAGTCCTTCCAGGAAAACCTGCTCCAGCGTGGGCTCCTCTCTCTGGGGGTCAGCATGTCCCTGCAGGACCCTGCTCTGGAATGGGCCTCCCACAAGGGCCTCCTTCAGGCATCCACCTGCTCCAGCGTGGGTCTTCTCCGTGGGTTGCAGGTGGATCTCTGCATTCCTGTGGTCCTCCACAGGCTGCAGGGACACAGCTGCTCCACCATGGTCTGCACCATGGGCTGCAGGGGATCCTCAGCTGCAGTGCCTGGAGCACCTCCTGCCCCTCCTGCACTGACCTTGGTGTCTGCAGAGTTGTTCACATGTTCTCACTCCAGTCTTTTCTGGTTGCAATTTCCATCTGCCCAATAACTTTTTTTTCCCTTCTTAAATATATTATCACAGAAGTGTTCCTATTGTTCCTGACTGGCTTGGCCTTGACCAGCAGCGGGTCCCTCCTGGAGCCAGCTGGCATTGTCTCTGCTGGAAATGGGGGAAGCTTCTGGCAGATTTTTACACAATCCACCCCCACAGCCCCCCAGCTACCAAAATCTGACCATATAAACCCAATACAGTGTAAAAATACTGTTAGCAGTGCTAATGTTAATGCTGCTGTTCTGTTGTGTGTGTGTGGTGGTGTCTTTTTTGTTCTGGCTTGTGTCCGGTCTTAGCAGAAAACTGATGTAGCTTTTTATTGGTGATCCAAAAATGCAGAAAACACTATCTTGAATTATTTTATTTGTACTTAAGACCTTCAGTAGAACTTTAATATTTTTCTTAAAAGCCGTAGTAGTTTGTGCATTTAAATCTATAGTTATTGTAATACAGGCTCTATTACAGTTTACTTTGAAATTATTAGGATCTTAAATCATCACTTGAAAGAAACTCTATGAAAAGATAGTAGTAAGTTTCTTTATCACTCAGTAGAGGTCTCTAGTATGGTAGGACCTGTCTGTCTGACATGGTGTGGCAGGGTATGTAACTGCAGAGGTGCTCCTGTCCTAAGGGGGATAGTGGATCTGGAACACAGTGTTTATAGGGTTGGGGAATTCTACCCATTGGTCTTGCAGCTCTCTGTGGCTTTTAAATGTCTGGTTTTGTCAGTCGTTCTCTTGCCTTCAGACTCATTTGGTTAAAGGAGGGAGTAGAAAGGCCTTGCTTGCTCTACCTGTTTTTACCCATCTTTTCTTATCTTGTGCCTAAACGTGAGTTTCAAACTTTCCTTACATGAAAGTTTGCTTTTCATTTGCATCATCTGGGTTTGACCTCTTCACTTGCTGATTTAAGAAACAGTAGTTAGTGCTGAATATTGCGTCTGGTGTATTATGCAGATACACCATGTATTATACTCTCTTCTGCTGCCTCTTTAAGCACCTTCATATGTTGTTCCTGTAGTGCTGTTGTGTGACAGAGTGCCTGCGCTGAAGATCTTCCACTCTCTTTTCTCATCGTTTAAACCCTTGAGCATGTGAGGAGTTAGCTGTTGCTTTCCAGTATCTCTGATGTTACACGTCAGTGTTGACATCCTGTTGCTCAGCTGATTTGTTCAGGATGGTGGAGCAGTCTAGATTCTATTTATTGATTGATTTTTAAAAATTGTGTATGTTTTCCCCAGTAGCCCGGTCTAACCATAGAACAGCTGAAATGAGTGCTGCTGATGGGGGTCTACAAGATGCGCTGGGAAATAGCATGAAGTCAAATGGAACGGTGGCCCTTGCTGCTGCGCCACTCTTGTCAAATACCATTGTTTTATTTTACTCTTGCAACATGTTAGCTTCTCGCTAGAGTTCCCTTTTCCCCCTCCTTCTTATATTTGACTTGTGGTAACCACAACAAATGCAGGAAGTAATAATACAGAAATAGATATTAGAAAAGAGCTCGAAAAGACTTTGAAAATAGTTAAGATAATGACATTATTTTTCTGCTCTCCTCCTTCCCCTCCACAAGGTATTCTTATATCTCTGAATAGTCCAACTTTTTCTTGGGTGTTGTACTTCCAGTCTTAAAAACAGCTGCTCTGTATGCCTCCATACGACATCCAACCCCCATTGTATATAAAGGAAAAAGTAAGACAGGCAAATAATACTGTTTTTTCCCCTTAGTTCTGGGACTGACCTTGATTGTACTGGTTTGAGCTGCAGCCTGGTTGGCACCCCGGTTCCTGGCTGCATGCTTGGAAATAAGAGTAAAACCAAGCATGAGAGGAGATTTCATTCAGTCCCTTGTGCCTGCTCTGCCATTCCCTGATTTTGACTGACTGTTTTGTTTTAGTTTTTTTCTTTTCAGTCCTGAAGTGGTAAGGACCTTGGTTTCTGAGCTGGCAGGAGATCTACTCTGGCTCTTGTAGTGTTTCTTCCATCAATTCAGTTGGAAGATCAGAGAAGAGGAAACTGTGTGAAATTTGTGTCTGCTCTGGGAACAGTGACTGCAAGGCTGTTAAATCTAATATCAAGCTTTTGATGCTGGCATTGTTCCTCTGAACAGGATCCAAAGACCAGTTTAATATTCTTATGGAATTGTGTCACCACATTAGATGAACCTCACTCCCAGTGAGCTGGTATTCATTAAAAACTATCTCCCTGGCAGAAAGTCTTTTTTTCAACGTCGGCATGGCACAAACAACAACAACTGATTGTATTTTTCTTCAACAGTGTATTACACCCATAAATCAGTACCTTCATGCCACCTAGCATGTGCAGCTAAGGGGAAGGGTGCAAATCCATTTATAGTATTTGCTTACACTTCTTTGCTCTGGCAGCCATGGGAGTTGCAGTTTGTGTGGTGCTGCACATGAAATAGGAACCAGTAGGTCTGTGAGTCTCCTTGCTAACTTTGGTGAAAATAGAGCCCAGGATGGCTGAGGGTTCTCATCACCTTGCAGGCCAGACCCAGAGGTTTTAGTCACCTTCTAGTATATCACCTAATAACTGGGTTTTACTCAATCAAAATGTGTTTTGAGACTTACAAATGCAGAGTCTGTGAGCAGAAGGAGCTGCAACAGCTCTGTAATACATTGTGCATACATTGATCTATCAGCATTAAATACTGTTTTGTGATAAAGAGCCTGAATAATTTTGAGAATAACTTCTATTCTCAAGTGTAAGTAAAACAAAATAACTCACAGAGCAGCTAGTCTTTGCTATCAGAAAAGATCTGTGGTGGTGTGTGAATTAAATAGTTTAGTGGTGGCTGGTAGCTGTTGTTACTCGACCCCAAGCAAAGTTCATTTGAATGATGCTTTATTTATCCCTATTCTTCTGCCATGTGACTTTTGAAAACCTATTAAAATATACACAAAGCCCGAAGGATTTATTTCCAAAATACCTGATCTGTGTGTCTTATTTTGTACTGCTCACTTGGAGGGAGTCTCCTGGCTCACACGAGGCTTGTGATGCCCTTCAGTGCTTGAATAAAGAGATGCAACAAAAGAAGACAAAATTGATGTAATGTGTCACTAATGCCAGAAGAGGGTAGGCCAGTTCAAGGGAAATTTCCTTGACTTTTGTGCAGGTGGTAACTGCTTTTGGAAAAACACTTTATGCATTGAAGATCTTTTCATTACAAGTGTTGGGATGTTTAAATTGTCCCCATGGCTGTTAGTGCTGTTGGTTATTTTTGTTTAGGTTTTTCTTACTACTGCATGTTTAAAAGCTCATGTTCTTTTTCTCTTCCAGCTCCTATGTTAGGTTTGATATAATTCGAAGGATAATGACTAGGTTTTTTGGAATTGAAGTTATCATGGCGATGGGGATCACAGACATAGATGACAAGATCATAAAAAGAGCTAATGAGGTAGGTGTTTGCAGCAGTCTTTGACTCTTTTGGTATTTTCTAAGCTACGTATGTAGAAAAATTAACTTGGGTTATTAGTAGATAGTAAATGTTGAGATTTCTGATCCCCTAGCATGGTTGTAATGGGGCTGGGAGCGTGGAGGGCTGGTTGTCCAGTGCTGTGTGTAGGTAAATGGGTGCAGAGTTGTGTGAGGGGAGGGGCAGGGAGGGCTGGCTGCCTTACAGTGCCCGCTGCCAGGATCCTCCTGCTTCCCCCTGCCTGGGAGGCTGGCAGTGAAAATTATCCCAAAACTTAGCAGTTAGGAGGCTTCTGGCTGAGCTCTGGAGAAGCGTTGTGTCCTGTCAGTCATTACAGGCAGTATTTATAGCACTGCCACTACCTGAGGCTGAGGGCAGTTCCTGGAAGGTGCCGAGCACCATCTAGCTGCAATGTCAGCGCCTTGGAAAGCTTTATCAGGCTTGTCTGAGTTTGTCACCTACAGGAAAGTTAACACTGAGTGTAGGAGTCAGTCTTGATAAAACTGGGGCTGTAAGGGGTTCTGAGTTGGATTTTAATCTGATCTTTTTTACTAGCTGAGCTTGATGAATGATTATTCCAATTCTTTTTTTTTATTCTTTTAAATAAAACAGTTTTTGAACCCTGAAGTGTTAATAATGTATTTTGTATTTTATTCTGCATTTTAAGTCTTTTGTTTGTTTGTTTTTAGAATCTAAAACTCAAATCAGAATCATAAGTGAATGTGATGGATCAAATTGGAAGCTTTAAGACAGTTTCTTCGTGCCAGAGAATTTGACAGTTGTCATTTTTATTTAATCTCTAACTAAGCAGTTACTTTTGCAGTTAAGTATAAGGCACTACATTCAAATAAATACTAGCACACCACTAGAAAGAGAAGGAGAAATACACGTTCCCTTAGTCTATTTACTTGCAGTTTTCTAAGGCAGTAAACAATTTAAAAACAAACAAACAACCCCCCCCCCAAATTCAGGCATTTTAAATTTATATGGGTGCATTTTAAAATTTTTCATATTGTCAAAACATCTTGGGAGATTTTATGTTTGAGGAGGGGGAAATGACATGTTCTTAAAAGAAGTTGTAGTCATTTACTGCATTCTTTGGTTCTATGAACTAATCTTTTAATGGCTTTTTTTTGGTGGCTTTTAGAAATGCCTGCTCACTCATTTTGTTTGGATGGCCAAGGCCTCTACCTCAGTAGCCTACTTTTGTTATTGGGACCTGTGTACCTTAAGCATTACATTGGTGAAATCAACATGCCTAAGCTTGTTCTTCATCCTCTGGTGGGATTCATCTGGAGGAAACCTGAAAGTTGCCTATCTAGTCTATGATGAACATGGTTCATGCCCTCAGTGGTCCTTTGAGAGGTAGATGAGTCTCTTCATGTGTTGAACATCTGTCTGGATGGAAGGAACTTCCCCATCTTCTTTTGATAGGCACCTTTTTTCTCTGTTGATCAAAGAAGCAGCTGAGCTGTTGAGAGAGATGAATCGTTCTGGGGTCTGGAAGAGCACAAGAGTGCTGGTCTGTAGGCAGGAGCATGTCTTTGTTTTTCAGTGCTGAGCATTTTCCTCATTTCACTGCTGGATCATCATCTTGATTGTCTTCACCAGAACTCCTGCCTTGTCTTGGAGCTTGTCCAAATGGTGGTAGCCACCTGTGCTCTGAAAATCAGAACCTGTAAGGATGCTCCTGTAATGAATTGGAAGTGATGAAATGAGATTTATGTTGTTAATGATGCAGTTACCTGCAAGACGGAGAGGCTGACAGCATGTTGTCCTCTCCCCAGTAGTTTATTCTCAGAGAAGATGTAAAAGCATGCATTTGAAACACCTTGATACCATGCTTTTGCTTGCTAGGACAGGTTTTGCTGTCATGCATCTTTTAATCCCTGACCTCTTCTGAATATTTGAGAACAAGTACCTTATCATGTGCAAGTTTCCTTTCCTTTTGGGTTGCCCTTTCTTGCTGCCTCTGGGAGAGGATCCTGTTCCTGTCCCATGAATTAGAAATGCAGAAAAGGTGCTTGAGAAATACTGGACCTGGCAAAGTGTGGGATTGACTTTAGTATTGAGATCTATGAGTACCCATGATCTGCTGAAATAGCTTATTTTTCTTAATCATGGAAAATTAATATCTTGTCTTGTTCTGCAAGTCTCTGATCTATCTTTCTGACATATAGATGGTATTGGTGTTGCCTGCTAGTAAGTTGAACGAATTTCACATCCCGTGTACTGTAGTGTATTTTGTCTCTGAAAATGGAAGACCCTCTCAAGAGGAAAATAATGATAGAGAGAAAGAGTTTATTATTTTGGTCTTTGCTTGCTTTCTCTTAAAAGATGTGTTAATATTTTAGAAATTGAGAAGCATAAATAAAATACTACTTTTAAGTAATTTATAACTTACATCTCCTCCATGTGAATGTTAGATTAATAAGCCTTTCTGACTTTACCTTGGGGGCTCTCTAAGTCTCCCAATTAGCTCTTAGCTGTCTGATAGAAGATTGCCATATTTTATATTATTAATCTGATTTATGACTTACTAATCTGCTTCTCTCTTTTTCAGATGAATGTATCACCAGTAGCTCTTGCTCGTTTTTATGAAGAAGACTTTAAACAAGATATGTCTGCCTTAAAGGTACAAATACTAAAGATTCTAAATTTAAGAGTGTTTCTAAGCAATTATTTTGGTAAGGAATCTGATTTCAAGGGTTTGACCTGGAAAAATAAATTTGTTTCTTGGAAATTGAGTACTGATTTACTTCTTCATTCTTCTTGAAAGGTACCGCACACCTTTTGAGTAAGGAAGTAGGGGGAGAAGCAATCCCGAGCTTTGGAATGAACAAGTTAAATTCTTTATGAACAATATTTTTTTTCACATGCAGTAGAGCCTTGGTTCACACCTACTACATATTTACTATAATGCAGAAATAGCCTGATTGAAAGCATAGGAAATATCAAATATTCTTTCATTGACTTCAGTTGACTTTGCTTCTTGTCCAAAATGCTTGCCAGAGGCAGGGAGTAACCCACTGGGAAAATCTGGGGGTTTTTTTTGCCACCCCTCAAACAGTGTTTCTCTGTGTGTGTTTTGTGTGTGTATTGTTTTAAATGCTGCTTATGATCTTTTTATGATACTTGCAGCTTTTTTCTTTTTTAAAGGTAAAATTGAGGACAATGTTCTTTGAAGTTTGTTTTTTAGTGAAAAAGAAATCATCAACAGTGTGTTTCATCACATTAATGAGATGTTATTCTTTCTTTAAGGTCCTCCCTCCTACAGTATATATGAGGGTGACTGACAATATTCCTCAGATAATTTCCTTTATAAAAACAATAATTGCTAATGGACAAGCTTACGCAACTTCACAAGGTAAGACTTCATGCAAGGTAACTCCTTGTTCAGCACATGTACAGGCAGTCATTGCTCTTAGTAACCCTGTTTTGGAAGCAGATGGGATACCCTCTGCCAGGACTTCCTCTTTGATTAACAGACAGGGTGTGAGCAACTTGTTTGTGATGACATGAGTGGGCAGAACAACTATTGCTCAATTTCTAAGTTAAATGTAGCTCCTTCCTTAATATAATTGTTTACAGTAACAAACTGCTATCTAGGCTGCTGTGGGGAAGTCCTGGCCTGGTTTCTACAATTGAGCTGGGAAAGCCTCTCAGCTCTAAAGAGGAGCTGTGTATGTCCTATGTGCAGTGAAAGATGTGCCTGCAAAGCACAATGAGTGGATTTTTCTCTAGCAGAGCTGGTGGTTGTAGAACGATTTGATTTGAGTTGTAAGTGGAGTAGCAGTAGCTTGTGCTGCCATCAGGGAGGGGGTTGCTGGTTGTGCATGGGCAGGGAAGAACCCAGGGAGATCTCCAGAATTCAAAGTTATTCTGTGTGTAGAATAAGCATATGCACAGAGATTACTTAAAAGCTGGGTAACGTGGAAATATCTGCTACTATTTTTGGGGCATTTCTGAATTTCTAAGTCAGAATTTAAAATGGGAGTTAAAAGGGCATTTTGTTTTGCTTTCAGGGAAAAGTTATGTCCTCCTCATCAGTGTGCCCCATCTTTGCTTTACAACTAAACATTTCTTTTCTGTTAGGCAATGTTTATTTTGATGTTAAGTCCTGGGGAAAAAGATATGGAGTATTAACTACTATTAATCCTGATACCCAAGATGAAGCGGGTAAGTTCATGGCACCAACTTGTTTGTATTAATGCATTGTTTGAATGTGTGATGCATCTGTGTGTAAATTTTCATTCAACAGTCTGAAGCAGTTTTCTAATCTGTTGTGTATAGCTAACTTTCTGGTTAAATAAGATTACACTGCTTTTGTATTTATATTTTGAGGCACTCACTGTTGCCAGTGCAAGAGGAAACTTGATGTCTTTTAATCCTTGGTTCCCTCTATGCCTTTGTTCTGGTACCTTAGAATGATTAATATTCTTAATAAGTTTTAATTAAATACGTGGCAATGGTACATAGAAACTTCACAGTGAGGTGACGTTCTTGCTGTTGCAGTAGCCACTCATGGGTAAACACAGGCGAAACCTCACCTAACGTGTTATTGCTGGGGAGTTGCACTCTTGATGATTGCTAATTGGATGAATTACTTCCTTCATTACTTGCCACCAGACTATTGCTAAGCAGCCTCTTTGCGGGAGGGTGATCAATCTCTTGATGGGCTGTGCTAGAGCAGGTCTATACCCTGGGCTGTGGGTTTTTTCGCTGCAGGTCCTGCTTTGCATGATTGCTGGGCCTCTTTGCAGTTTCTGTAAGTTGGGTCTGATCAGGTCTCTGCATTGGAGAGTTTGATGCAGGTCTCCTACATCACTCTGCACACTGAAGTTCAATATTTCATCACTGAAAAAACTGTTTGCAATTACTGAAAATGCCTGGCAGGCTCATGCTCAGGTGAATTGCAGCCAGAACTTCTCACAGTTCTGCTCTGGAGTTGTTTCAGCATTACAGCTCACACAGGGAATGCGTTTTGTCAACAGTTATTTAGAGGCAATTACTGACTGCAGAGGCAGCCAACAGCCTCCTGGGCTGCACAGGGAAGAGCGTTGCCAGCAGGTCAGTGGTGGTGATCCTTCTCTGCTCAGCACTAGTGAGACGTGCCTTGAGTGCGGGTCAGGTTCTGGGCTCCCCAGCACAAGAGTGACAAGGACATACTGGATAAAGGCCAGCAAAGGGCCACAAATACAAAGGTACTGGAGCATATTTCATAAGAGGAAGAGTGGAGAGAGCTTGTACTGCTCAGCCTAGAGAAGAGAATGGTGAGGGGAATCCTACCCGTGTGTACACATACCTGATTGAGGGAGTAAAGCAGATGGAGCCAGGTTTTTCTCAATGGTGCTTGGTGATGGGGACACGAGGCAGTAGGCACAACCTGAAACACAGGAAATTCCATTTAAAGCTAAGAAAAATCCTTTTTACTTTGAGGATCATTAATAAAAACCAATATTACTCAGAGAGGCTGTGGAGTCTCCATCCTTGATGGTGATGTAAACCCAACTGGACATCACCTGGGACAGCCTGCTGTAGCTGGGTCTGCCCTTAGAAGGGGGTTGGATTAGTCTGTCTCTAGATGTGCCTTCCAGCCTCAGCTGTGACTGATGATGTGTTTTATCCGGCTTCCCCTCAAGTCACGACTAAATGTATTGATATTGCTTAGGATTTTGACAGTTGTTTTGCTTACAACTGAGAAGTTGAAGAGTGCTCTTTTGTAGCAGTATACTCAAAAAAAGGCAAAAGAGAGATGGAGTCAACAGATAGTGATCAGTCAGAGCTTGGCAAACTAGTGGAAGAGCCAAGATAAAAGATTCAGTGGATAAATCTAGGGTTATATTTCTGTTCCTTTAGTTCATATGAATTTTGATTTCTGTGATTCTAAATGACAGGCCATATATTTCTTAGAATAAAGATACAGAGTCCAGAACCCTGTTCTGTGGCCCCTGCCAGGGAGTGTTGTGTGATTGACCAGGGATTAGGAGTCAGCAGAGATGAACTATCCTTTGGTACTGTGACAAAAAGGACTACATCCTTTCCTTGGCTGTGTACTGAGGGAAGCAACAAACGTAGCTGAGGAGGAGGCCTTTGTAGAGAAGTAATTGGTGAAAATGGTACTTAGAAGCTGCTACGTCCAAGAATAGTTTTGATTCTCATCTGTGTGCTCTTGGTTTTATAGAATCTGAATCAGAAAGCACTTGTGTCCCAGAAAAAAAATGATAGGGTTTTGTTTCATGTGTGGGTTTTCATTTGCTTTTGTTACCTTCTCTGCTGCAGTGCAGTCAGTTATCCTGGGGAGGCTGTCTGATAAGTAACTAAATGAATGATATAAAACTAGGGAAGGTCAAAAGGACTAAAAGGATAGGATGTATTAAGGAATCTTGAATCCGTCCTTAGCTTGTATTTTTTTCAAACACTCAACTGATCAACTGGAAGCCCTGTATAAGGGGGAAAGGAGGGAAGTTGCAGTGAAAAGAAGTTGATTGAAGGAGATTAAAATCTGAGTAGTTCACTAAACACACATTTCCTCTTGCTTTCATTTGGTCATTTTTTTTCTTTGAGACATATCCCATTAACAAATCACTTACTCTTGGCAGTTGATTCTGATAAACGACATGGTAAAGATTTTGCCCTGTGGAAGGCTGCCAAGCCTCAAGAGCTGTCTTGGAATTCTCCCTGGGGAAAAGGAAGACCTGGATGGCACATTGAGTGTTCCACAATATCAAGGTCAGATTTCTTGGATTTTAAATCTAGTGCTAGTTTTTGTTTTCAGTCACAGTACAATAGTAGCAGCAATATTGGAAGTGTTTTCTGATGAATAAGTGACACTGGTTTTAATGTGACCATTCTATGCAATATGGGACATCACATGTGGCCCAGTTAAACTGTGCTTCACCTTACTGTAGCTGTCTTGATATGTTTTGGCACCTTCTCTTGAGGCAGACTTGGCAATTAAAATATGGCATGCAGGATCACACAGTTGATTAGCAAGTCTTTAACCTGAACTGAATAACCCAAATTTCAGTGAAAGTTATGATACCTCTTTCACTTGCTTTCCTTCCACTGCTAGCAGTCTCCATTGGACCTCCTTCAGCACGTAGTGCTGTGTCAGGAGGACAGGACATGGGATTCCATCCCAGCTCCAGTGAGCGTATGAGATGCTGCTGGCCTTATCTTAGCAATTAAGGATGTTCATGCCAATAATCTAAGTGATATTCAGCTTTAAAAGTCAGCCACAGTATTAAATGCTTTGTGACAGTATATTCTGTTGGCACAATATGAATTGTGCTTACTAGTGTTTTGCTTGTAGCTGGTTAAATTTAATTTGTTCTTAATTTAGAGTTTTATTTTCACCACAGGAGGAAAAAATCTCTCCTGGAATATTGTGGTACTGAGTTTTTAGTCTCAAATCTTTTTTTGGAAGCTAATAACAAATTGTGGAGATCTGACTCTGTTTAGCTTAAGTTTTTAACTAAAGCTGAAACAAGATAGAACCAGCTGCTTTAGGTTTCTCTTTCATATGCTTTGCTGGTGCACCTGGGATTGTTAATCATTAGTAACTCTTATGAAAAGCATTTATGTAAGGGTGAATTTCTGTCTGTAAATGGTTTCAGCATATTGAAACAGTTCTTAAAGCAGCTGAAGCGCACAAAATCATCTTGTGTTTGAAGCACAACCCATGACAGGAGCGCACAGATAAGAAATGTCTATTACAAAGTGGTCCGTCCACTAATGTGGTGCTGTTTATAGTCTGCATTTATTTCTGTAAAAATGTATTTTACTGCAGCTGGATGAGGCTCCTGCCATGTAAATAAAAGCTGACCCCTGCAGAGCCTAAGTGTAGTAATCTTGGACTGTGAAAAATGGAGACCTTATTTTGCTAAGTCACCTAAACCATTTTGCTGTTCCAGTCAGCTGTCTAAGGCCCGTTTTAAGCAATACGTAGCTGTCTGTTTTGCCAGCTATCTCAAACTTTAACTAAGCTAGGTGAATCAATTTTGAAAAGTCTGTGAAGGTGGATGAGGAAGTCTCTGGTCTGTAGTGCAGCCCTGGAGGAGGGAACCACCTGCTGTATCCCCCACAGGTCTGATCTCTCTGCAGTTTTCTGTGTGAGGTGGGCTACTCCTCCTAGCCCTGAGCGTTTGGCAAATCCATCTTTCCCCTCTCCCCAGCTCTTCATGGTTTTGCTGGAGCAAACAGCAAGTGCTCCTCTGTAGATGGCACAAGGGAAGGTGAGGGCCAGTCCTGGGAAGATCTGTACTTTAGCTGGTTTTGAAGCAGGCAGAAAGCAGAAGGGGATGAACTTGGGAGATGGTGACAGTCCATCTTTCATCCTTCCTCCCTTTTCCTTGTCTTTTCCTCCTGTGGTGCAACAGCTTCTGCAGAGCCATCATGAGCCAAGGTGTTACCAGGGTGTTTTGTCTCAAAAAGGGACAAAAGTATTAATGTCTAGCCAGCCACTGGGAGCAACTTTTTAAGGTGACATATGGGAAGGCTGTGTGCATCTGTGTGCACACATTTGCACGTGTGTGTGTAGTGCTTGCCTTTATTTTCCATTTGTGTATGCCTTGCGTTTTCCCCTGCTTGAGCAGCTGTTGTTTCTGGGCAGTTAGAGTTGACTTAGATCCCAGTGAGTAGGTGAGTGTTGTCTTTGTTTAACAAATGGGCAAGATAAAGTTGCTGACTTGCCCAACATGACCTAGCAGGAACTGTCTGGAGCAGTGGACGGGGTGTAGCAGCCTTGACACTCCTGGTGTTTAACCTGCTAGTGTCTAGGGCTGTCCTGTTTTAGCCACACAAACACCTTACTGCTGGCTACCAGTGTTTGCAGAGAGCCTGTGCCGTGGCAAGCCTCTGGGTGACCTGCACAGATCCACCAGTACAGTTGAGATGTGAGGAATGGCCTTGGGAGATCAGAGGCACTGACACCTTCTTTTGACGTTATAACAATACAGGGCTGTTCTCAATCATGACTGCACATGGTATTGTCTGAATTCTTACAGAAAAGGTACAAGATTAAGAATATTAATACTGAACTTAGAGAAATCTTCAGTGGTCCAAAGCTGTTAGGTTTGCAGGTGAAGGCAGCTGTAGCAGAACAAGGAAAGGAGACCTCCTACTTGCCATCCTTTAAACTAAGGGAGAAAAATAATTGCTTCTGCTAAGGAGAAGTAATTGTGGACAGATATTCGTCTTGTCCATACCTGCTGTGATTTTGGCATTTTGGCATTTGATATACATGTGAAGTCTTGTTTTAAAACTGCACTTAATGAATTTTACACTTAAATTTATTTATGTTGTTTCATCTTTTTCTTTTCTGTATTTCTTTTTACAAAAACTTTTGTAGTGTTCTACTTACCGATCAGGAAAATATTGTTACAGTGCAGTGTTTGGAAAGCAGCTGGACATCCATACTGGTGGAATAGATCTTGCATTTCCTCATCATGAAAATGAAATTGCACAGTGTGAGGTGTATCATCAGTGTGAGCAATGGGGCAATTACTTTTTGCATTCTGGTAAGTAAAAATCACCTGAGAGGCCTGTAAAAATACAATGGTTTGGTTTTTTAGCTTTGGCATATTATGGTATAAATAGATGCTCTACTAGAAAAACAGTTTCTGACCTCACTAAGTAAAGAAACATAAATGACAGTGAAACCATAGAATTCTTGAAACCATAGAATTAATTCTTTCATTAATAGGAGAGTTATAGTGAAATATACCTTATTTTCATCTAGGGCGGTCTCAAAAAATAAAAGTATATGCATTACCCGTGTTTAGTCCTAATTAAAATTGTGGAAAGAAGAGTTTTTCCTGGAGAGTTTCATTCCCTTTCCTTTTAGTTTCCTCAAAATTTGAGAGTATCCTTTGATAGACTTTCTTTTTTAATAGTATTTTGGCTCTAACAGTTCTGCAGAACTGTTCTGCAGGAAGAGGGTGAAAATAGTTGATGTTTTCTCTATGTGTTTATGTGGTCCTCCTAAAACCAGAAATTCCTGCTGTCTTAGATCCAGAAACTGCAGTATCTGAAGGCAGGGAGTGGAGGTGGCAGATGAGCAGGTAGCTGAATGTAATGTCTTAAAAGCACTGAGAACAGAATAAACCAGTCTTGTTCTCTTAACATCTCTCAGCACTAGTTGCTTGTGGGCTTAAAAATAAGTTTTCAGTGGCATGCAGAATAAAATAGCCTGAGTTTGTAAATACGGTGAAAGGCTTTTAATCATGGTAAGAGAAAACATGTGTACTACTGGAAAATAACAATGGAGAGAATGCTAAGATACATCAACTGATGAATCAACAAAGCTCACAGAATTGTGCTCCTGCAGAGAAGTGTCTGAGCTGGGGTGCTTTGTGTGGTTTGAAGTGTGGGTGAAGCCTTGCAGGCAGATGTTCTGCTGCAGCAACCAACCACTGGATATTCTGGGTGTGCAGTTTGCATACCTGTAATCATTTGCATTCTCCTTCCTGGGAAGCTTTATTTTACCCACCAATAACATTACACCTAGTGATGGGTATTAGAAACAAGATTCATGCTGAAGACCAGATCTGCTCTGGTCAGGCATGGCCAGTGAGGCTGCTGGTGGGTGGACACAAGGAGGTCTGTGACATCTGTGGCTGCATAAAGACCAAGCTGCTCACCCCTGGGCTCTGTAGAAAAGTGGAGACATTGACTGTCATCACTGTGGTCCCTTGTCACTCTGTAGTGTCCTCACCAACTGCAGCGTCTCTTTGCTTTCCTCTGCAGTGTGAGCGACTTGGCCTTGGTGTAGCCCTCAGATGTCACTGACCTTACCTTTTCCCCCAAGGTGACCTTGCTGGCTATGCCTGATTAAACTATACAGAAGTGTCTTTTGGTGTTCAGCATGTTATACTGCTTGGCATTATATGGAACTGCTCCTTGCTGCCTTTGCACAGCAGTGCTTCATTCAGTGAAGTTAGTGCTGTAGAGTGCTTTGAACTACATCGTTGTCTGATGGTACTAGTGCTGTTCCCATTGATGGAAACCTGGAAATTCTATTGCAGTCATAGTGGTTCTGGATGGACAGCTGAAGTCAGTAGAAAGTCAGATTCAAGTCTGCAGTCTCTCTTTTTGCTGAACAGTATTTTGGGCAAGATGTCTCAACTCTCAGAGCTCTTTGTCTGTGTAGAAGAGCTGTAGAGTTAAGCTTGTGGCACACTCTGGGAATTACATGAGCTTATATTTTTATATATTTGTACGGTACCTGATGAATATTAAATTCTAGTTTCAGTTCCCAGTGTAGAGCCTGTTGTAAATCAATAGCAGTTGTCCAGAGGCTGGTGCATCCTCCAGGGTGTGCTTTGTTCCCGAGGCGCTGTGGAATCCTCTGCACTTCACTGAGATGCACTGGTTACTGCCAAGTGGAGCCTTCTCTTGAAAAACAGTGAATCTGACTTTCCAAGCTTGGAATTGAAACGAAAGGGGAAATATTCTTTGATACTAACTATATAAAGAGGAGTCAATTAAAAAAAAAAAGGGGGGGGGAGATCTTAATTTCAAGGGCAGTTTGTACCCTGAGGTTCTCTAGGAGCTGACAGATTACATTCATTAAATCGAAAAATTTTGCTTCAGGATGACGGCGTGAATTATTTAGGGCAAATGAATCAGCTTCAGAAACAATTTATTCTGGTAACAGACTTCAGAATTTTATCAGGCTCAGAATTGGAGGAGCAATCCCCATTAGAGGAAGAAAATCCCTGCACTGTGGATAAATCTTCTTATAAGGACTTTATTTTTAGACTACTTGTACTCTGGGAAGAGTGCCAAACTGAAGTTATGAAAATCCTTGCATTTTGTGATTCTTGAATGAAATCATTCTAAGTACTCAAACTGCTGGAAGAGGAATATTAATTCAAATTCAGATGTTACCTGTACCTTTTTAGGAAATGACAATCAAACTATTTTAAGCTTGGCTGCCCAGAGTTAAGTAAGTCAATATTTAGGCACCTTTGCAGAGGAAAAGAAGTTATCCTACCCAGGCTCTGCCCTTCCTCCCAGGGGAGGTTTGTCTGTGAGTTTTACTTGAGTTGCAAGAGCTGCAGATGGCCAGCATCTCTGACAGCCTGAGTGTTCTTACTGAGCATCCTGAGTTTAACAGTGCCGTGGGGAAAGTGGCCTCACCTGGTAGCAGACAGGACAAATACAGTCAAAGCAAGATTTTGGGTTGATCATGGATTTCTGCTTTAGCTGGTTCCACACCCACAGATATTTTGATTCTTTTCTACTCTCCATAGTGTGTTGTACAAGCTTAAATTTCCTGGTCGTCTGTGTAGGACTGGAGGTAGCCTTCTCATGGTGAGTGTCTGCTGCTTTGAATCATTGTCAGAAATAGCTAAGAAGTAAACCCAGGTGATTTTTTTGTCCATTTACCAGGTCTGAGTGTGTCATTTTCATATCCAGATGAGTGTAATGGGAATTTTAGCCACTTGTGGAAGCGAAGGGGGTTCCAGACAAGGCTACAAAAGCAGCATTATGTGGAGAGTACCATAAAATTCAGACGGCTACATGGATTGCTGAGCAAGAAATGCCATTTCTGCCATCACCTGTTAAGAGCAGGAGCATGATCATATGATGTCCTTGCAGAGCACTCTGAGGCATTGGTAACGCTGGACTGCCAAATCTCAAAGAATGTGGAGTGCTGATGGGATATTGCAAAGCAAGAAAAGTTCATGCTTAAAAATCTGTCTCTGAGTATGTTTAAGTGCTGGATTCTGCAGGTCACAGAAGTGCCTAAAAATTGCGTGCTAGTTGTGGGTGCTTGGTAACTTAGAGAATTCTTTTATTAGGGGAAGCCAATTAAAGCTTTTAACAACGTTTCTGAGTAGTCTTTCAGTGGCAGCATGTTTGACATTGTGTGGTGCTGTGAATAATTGATGTTTTACATCAGTGATGGTGCCATGGCAAGCATGGGTGAGACCTGGAAGCAGGCAACCTCAGGCTATATATCTCCTGTCTTCTTCAATAGAACCTTCAGTCCTAAAGCCAAGCTCTACATATGCTCTTAAATGCAGTGCTACTACCTTTTTCCTGTACCACAGCACTGCAGTGATGGTCTGTGTGACTACTTAAAGTTCTAGCAATGCTCAGAGATCGCATTTTAAAATAAATTAGTTCAAATTAGGCATTGTAGCTGCATCACTCCCTCCCACTGCTTCTTCTCAGTCTCCCAAGACTGGAGAGGTAGAGAACATGGAGAAAAGTAACTTTGTGTGTAAGATATTTTAAACTGGCACTATAAAACTTTGAATTAAAAAAGTTATTGTTAACAGCCACCAGTAAGTAATAAGTACAGAAAATTGTTTGAGTTTCAAGGATTTTTTTAATGTGAAATCACTGGAAAATCTTTAAAGGTTGTAAACTGTTTCTGAGAAGTCAAGAGTAACAGGTAAGGTACTTGTTCTGTGAAGATTGAAAGTATTTGTTTGCTTGTTTTTATCCGTTTACTGTCTGTTCTGAGCAGAGAGACTCATGGTAGTGGTGGGTTTTTTAATGTTTTAAATTTCTGTTTTAAAATTGACCCAGTAGAAGCTGAGGATAGAGGCAGGACTGTAGGGAAAGCTGTTGAAAAATGCTGCACGCTGCATTGAAATGCTTGGTGTGTATCCATCACAGCACATGCTGCCTCCAGCCTTTACAGTGTTTCAGTGCACTCTTTCTCATTCCCTCCCCATTCAGAAGCACACTTACTTATCCTGATTAGTTTTATTTTTTTGTTCTAGGGCATTTGCATGTTAAAGGAAGTCAAGAAAAAATGTCCAAGTCATTAAAAAACTACATAACGATTAAGGTAATCTTTCTGTGAATTGAAGCAATGTATGTTTGTAATATGTAAATACTAATCACAGCCCTCTGCTGAGAAAACTTTGGAGTACATGCTTATGCTGCAGTGAAAGACCTGAAGTGTTTCTCCAGCACTGATGTATCTGTTCCTGTGGATCTGGATGTAGGATACCTGTGGGCACTCACGGTTTGCTTGGAATGGTGGCTCTCGCTGAGCTGGGAGCATTTGTGCCCAATATCAGCATTGTAGGCTTACAACTGGGTTTGACAGCTGCAAGGGTCTTTCCCAACCTGAATGATTCTGTTCTGTAGTGATGGGTTCTCATCTCTCTGCTCTCACTAATAGTGCATGTGCTTTGGGGACTTAGAAAAGAGCAGTTATTTTTCCTCATCCTGCTTTCACTGAAACGGGACAAAATGTCAGCATTTGGTCAGGAAGCTCTTGGGCATCCTGCAACCACACTATGCCAGAGGTCTCTTGTGTTAGCCTTTATTTTTATGTGGTGACCTTGCTGATGCACAGGAGGCTTTGCCTTTTGATATCCATGAGCCACTGTTTCACTGTGTCCCACAGTCTGGTGTAGCCCAGAGAAGGGATTCTCTGCCAGGTGTGTGTGATACAGCTGTGCTTGGGGCCATGGTGGCTCCTGTGTTGGCTGACACCTATTGCTAGAACAGGGTAATTTCCTTCCTGTAGACAAAGCTTGGGAAGCTGCTTCAGCATGTATGTTCTCCTTTGCCCTCTTGGAAGACTTAATTAAAATCTCTCTTTAAAGAAGTTCAATATGAGCTGCTTTATTCTTAGGTCTTTTGATGCTGTCTGGGTACAGTTAAGCTCTGTTTCCCCGTAGCTCACAATTTTCACAGAAATCTCACAAGTCTCAGCAGATACTGCGGACAAGGTGGAGAAATGACCACAAATGCAGTGCATGGAGTTAAAATCAACACATAAGAATGTTCCCCTCTATGTCTCCCAGTGGTGGGACTTGTGTTAAGAAAATGACAGCTTCAGACCTTTCCTTGTGGGTCTCCGCTTTTCATGTCTGCCCTTACACATGGCTGACAAGTATTAATCCTTCCCAGTAAGTGATTTTCAGTTCAGTGAAATAATTTTTTTCCTGTACTGCTGCCTTGCACCTTGAAAGTTCAACCCTACATGAGAGTTTTTATGCCTGTGCCAAAAGAGGGGAGATCTGTCCAGGATCTTCCTCAGGTCCACCTGCCTCCCAGGCTGTCACCCTCGCACAGCAGCCATGCATCCTTTAGGTCCAGCTGCCCAGTTTTCCCTCCCGTCTTTGTACCCTACTCCAATTTTTTCTTTCCCTTTTTTTTAATTCTGACCCCCAAAATCAAAACAGATTGTGATAACATAGGGCCAAGCAACTTGCTTTCAGAGTGCTGTGATACTTTCTCTGTTTTATTTTTAATGAAATGCAGAATTGTTTTTTCCAGTTTGCATGGTCCTTTCTCAAATTTGAATTTATTTTCATAGTTTACTCATGTTCTACCTCTGTATATTAGTGTAAAGCTTCTGGACAGGTTGGGTACCCTCATTTATGTAGAGTTTATTTTAAAAAAACCACAATAAACAAATACCCACCAAAATCATCAGATTCACTATTTCTTGATTCTGTTTGCCTCAATTATTTCAATTTTCACTTGAAAGACAGCATGTTGCTGGTGCTGTGCTATCTTTGGTGTTCAGGCTAGTTTAGTCTGGTAGCAGAAGCTTTATTTCAAAATGTGAAATTCAAGCAAATGACACTTTCCATATTTTCTCACTTACATTGACTTCTAACGATTTTTAATTTTCATGGCACTTTAGTGATCACCACCAGTTTTCAAATTGAAAAGAAACAAAAGAAGCAGGAATGCAGTATTCACAGTCAATCTGCTACAGTCTTTGAAGGGATTGAATGTTTTGTCAGTGTACCTTCCAAATATTTAAATAGTTCTTTATACTATGAATGTAAATTAATTATACTACTAATAAAGTAATAATTTTCTATTTACTGGAGTAAATTTTTGTGAAGCTAGATATTAGAGTGAAATTAATTAGGCTTCCTAATTAACACTGATAATTTTTTTATGTTGCTAAGATTTATCTTTGTTTGTTCCCTGCTTTCCTTCATATTCTAGTCCTGCAGAAAAAGTACACTTATTTTATTGTATTTTACTTTATTTTTTTTAAAGAAATCTTTTTTTTGTAAAGTTTGCAAAATTCAGAAGCTTTCCTTTCCTGTAAGATTGTATACCAGTCTTAGTCTGATAATTTTACTTTGGGTTCTTTTGCAAAGGTCTTTATACAGTGAATATTTGATCATAATTGCAAAGTAGTTTTCACTGTCTCATATTGGACATTGTGTGTGCATTTATATCTTGTATATATGTATGCGTATCTGTATTATATGGAATTAGATTTTATTTAGGCTTTAAACCAGTGTCAGAATTTAAAGATTCTTTTGCCTATCTCAAACTGCAGAGTTGTGTTATTATTTATGATAGTTTGTTTGAAATATGCTGCAAAACTAATGTCAGGGGGTGGGACAGCTCCTGAAGAAATTGCATAATGCTAAAGCTGTCTTTCTGTGTGTGGAGTTTAGGATTTCCTGAAGAAATTTTCGTCAGATCAATTCAGGATGTTTTGTTTGCGTGGCAGATACAGCTCAGGTAAGGAAAAAGCCCCTTATTTGTTGAGGTATATTGTGGCTTTCCACGCACGCCTCCCAAGCCAGCGATGGGGAGGTGGAGCGAGCTCTCCCTGCAGGCTCCCCTCCGCTGGGGGGAAAGGTCTTGGTGGTGCTCTGTGGGGCTGCTCTTTGGCTTGCATTCAGGAAAGCATCTTTACTGAGCACAGTATGTAACTATTCATCTAAATACCTTCCTGAGCTGCACTTAATTGGGACTCTCAGTTAATTGCACTTTCAGTTAATGAATTACCTCTCTCTGATTTGCATCTGTTGCGGTTAGTTGTATTTTTGTCACGATCAGCTGTGTTTTGGAGACATATTTAGGTGGAGCTTTGCCTTACATTCCCGTAGGGTATGATGAGGGCTTGCTAATAACTTTTTATCTCCCTGCTGTGTTATCATTTTTTGTCCTGTGGAGTTACTGAGTGTTCAGGCAGTTCTGTGGTGCAGTACAGCTCGCTTACACCAGCACTTGGTAACCTAATGCTCATCTTAATCTGGCAGACCCTGTTGGTGGGGAGAGGTGTGGGACATTTTGTCAGCTTCCTTGTCTCCCCCCTGGTGTTTCCAGCAGGTAGATGCTACCTGAACTGGAAGAGGTTTTCATATGGGTAGTGCTTATTATATATACCAGCTTATTGGGGCCTGCCAAAAACAGGTAGTAGTCCCCTCACTGCTGGTGTGGCAATGAAATGGCATGGATAAGGCTCTGGGGCTTTGCTAGTATCTGTCAGTGTGCAGCAAGCTTTTATAGATATGGAGTCACTGGACTGAGAAGCCTTTTTGCTTGTTAATACCTCCAGCTGCTTGCAGGAGCCACCCATCTGATACTCCTGGTAGAGCCTCCCTCTCTTAGGACAGCTGAAGGCATCAGGAGGGCCATGTATCCCTGAACTATGTCAAAGCATGGGATAATAAAAAGAGAGAGGTGGTTATTAACTGCCAGCTTCCACCGTGGTGGGAAGGAAGGAGTGCATCCAGCTGGGAGGTCTGCTGCAGAACAGCATCCTGTTTGGGGCAGGCAGTGGGTTGGTGGCATGCCTGGCTGTTTTGGGATGATGCTGCAGGGCAGTGGCACACCTGGCTGTTTCCTCTGGGTCTCTGTCCGGAAATGAAATATGCCCTGGACACAGAAATAGCTCCCTGGCTATAGCTGGGGGCACTTAGGAGTCTTGAACAAACGTGTGTTTAAAACAAAAGAAGGAAAAATGCTAACACCTACTACACTAGCATATACATGTTTGTCATGTAAACAAGAGCTAAATGTCTGTTAATTCCTAAGCTTGCCTCAGGACTGGAGCCCTGCCAAGAGGGGTATCAGCTGGCTCCATTTGAACCTCTGTGAGAAGTATGCAACCCTTTCTTTGCATTACTTCTAGGTGAAACACCTTTTTATGATAAAGGAGGGCTACCTGTGCAGATACAGGTGGCTTTGATGAAAGGATTCAGTGGTGTTTTATCAGAGTATAGTGCCAGTAAGCCAGGTGGCAGGTAAGGGTTTCTTGGAAGTCTCATGTGCTTGCACCTCCACCTTATGGGACTGTGTGTTATTAGCTGCCCAATAAAGATCCAGAGTCAGTCCGTGCTGAGCCAGGTATTTACTGTGTTGCCTGTCAGTTTGCGTCCTTGCTATCAGTTCACTTTGGTCTAAAGTTTACTGCACTACTCTTGCTGTCTGCTCCTGTATGTTTTTATTAGAAGTGGGATCCCAAGTAGCTTCCTTAGAAGGTTTATAGAGCTGCGCTTGCCCCTGCTGCACTGTGGATTTGCAGTGCCTGCAGGCGGTGGTTTAAGAAAATGCCCTGAATTGGGGATGAAGAATGGCTTTAATGAAAGCAGACTTCATCAGGATAGACTTTCATCAGGTATTCCTTGCAGAGTTCCTGTAACCAGAGAAATCACTTGAGTAATCCTAGAGTATATAAATGAGCTCTCTCAATATCTCACTGTTTTCTAGAAGTCTGTACATTCGTCTTTTTAAAATCAGTGTTAATGAGGCAGTAATGCAGATTTTTAATTACACGCAAGTGAAAAATCTAACAAGCACAGGTCCAGGCTTATGCCTTAGTTATACTGGGGTAAATCCTGTGGAGAGTTGTTTAAAAAGTTAGGCTTCCTTGGAGTTTAGGCTAATTGAGCTGAAATCGGGTCTCACATCCAGCTACTTTTGCCCTCTTAGATCTGTCCTCTTGCTAAGGCTCTCTGCCCTGAAGTGTCTGTGTCTGGGCAGTGTTGGGTGATTGCACAGAGCAGTTGGCTGTAAGGTGAGGAGGATCACAGGTGAGATTGCTGTGGAAGCTATCGGTAATGCTCAGTGCTGATGAGATCAGGAATATGCTGCAAGCTGTAGTTTGGATGTACCTTATTGCAGAGGTCAGGCATAAAATATTGAAACAATACTGCATTGGCTATGATTGGCTCCGGTGTGATATTGTGGGAATGAATGCATTTAAAGTTAGGCTTGTCCTAGGTGGACACAGCTTCCACCAAAGTCAGTGAGTTCTCTTGTGTGGGGTCCAAGAGCTCTTCTACAGAAAATTGCACGTTACTGTACAAATTAAAAAAAAAATAAAAAGCCCTTTGCCAGTATCAACTCACAGTGAAAATGAGAGGGATCCAGTCTAGCACCTGCATTACTGAGGCTGCAGGCAGGGTGAGAGGAGCCTGTTGAATTCTTAGCCAGCAGGAGTGGATGCTGGTTGTTCCCAGTGTGGAATTGCAAAGCTGGAGTCCTGCTCAGTGCAGTGCAGGGGGGTGTCCATGTGCATGGATGCCTGGTTAGTGGTGTGGCTGATGTTGTTTTTCCAGTTGGGGGAAGAGAAGCACTGTAGAGTTAGCAGATCTCATAAAGCAGAGCTCTGCTTTGGTTGCAATGTATAATTTGCTTTATGGTTTTGTCTTCCTTTCAAGCGGTCATAAGAGGGTTTGATGTGTGTAAATTGGATGTGATGAATCCCATCCCAGATGT
>JAWWEE010000001.1:94392032-94451776 GCA_035221455.1 Xenops minutus
GTCCTGCTCAGTGCAGTGCAGGGGGGTGTCCGTGTGCATGGATGCCTGGTTAGTGGTGTGGCTGATGTTGTTTTTCCAGTTGGGGGAAGAGAAGCACTGTAGAGTTAGGGTGCAGCAGATCTCATAAAGCAGAGCTCTGCTTTGGTTGCAATGTATAATTTGCTTTATGGTTTTGTCTTCCTTTCAAGTGGTCATAAGAGGGTTTGATGTGTGTAAATTGGATGTGATGAATCCCATCCCAGATGTGCCCTTATGAGTTTGAGCAATTTGTATTTTCCCAAACAGCTGTTTTCACAAGCTGGTATGATCAGTTTAGCTTTGATAGTGTGAGGGAATTGTGTATCTAGTGAAGAAGCTAGGCTGCAAAACTTTAAGTCCATCTAGATTTTAGATGTTAGTGAAGCAGCCCTTTAATTCTTAAGTCTAGATTTCTCATAGCGTCAGTGGTGAGGGTTAGGCCTCTCTGGAGGTCTCCAAATACAGATTGTGTCTACCTAAATTAGAACAGGAACAAAATTAAAGGTATGTATTTCCATCTTAAATCCAGGGAAACACTTAGAAATACATTAACTCTTAATATTTTGGATTAATAACTTTGCAGGGAGATTCAGTAATGGGGGAAAAAAAAGTCAAATAGTGGTTGCTTCAGTCAACTTCCAGATTCAACTTTTTGAGTCAGTCTGATACCTTTTATGTAGGTTATACTTTGTCATATGTAGGGATTGTTTTTCTATATTAATTCACTTAGAGTCCATGAAGAATGAACAATTAACGGTAAGAAAAGTGTACTGTAAAATAATAACAAACTTTTCCTTCATCTCAAAATACTGCTTCTATGTATGATGGACAATATTCTCCTCATACTAATGCCTTAATTTCTTTTTTTCTTAGCAGTAGAATTTAGTGACAAGAGCATGGAGGATGCAAAGAACCTTCTTCAGGCAACCTCCTCGTTTATTACAGATGCAAATGCCTATATAAAAGGACAGCTTTTGTGTGATGCTGTTAGAGAAGACATACTGTGGGAAAAGTAAGTGCATGTCCTCTATCATACAGATCATGATTATGTGAGCAATGGTTTGCTGACAGGCTCATAGGTCTGACCAGTGTTCTGAGTTCTGTTCAAGAAGCAGGACGAGGACTGTGCAGCAGTCTTCCTTCCCAGCACTCACCAAAGGCAGCTTTTTTTTTTCTTCTTTCTAGCCAGCTGTTTCTCCTCATAGTCTGCTGCACTTAGTCATTGTGTTTTTAAAATCTGTGTCATTTATCTAGTGTGCCTATCCTAATACAGGTGCCTCTGCCAGTCTTTGGTGATGTAGAAGGCAAAGCTATGGCAGTTGTGAGACTTTCCAGTACTTAAGTAGAGCTGTGCATTAGTGACTGGAGAAGAAAGAGAATGACAGAAGAGCAACACGCCTCGGCCCGTGAACTCGAAATTGAGGTGGCTGCTGGTGTGCAGCAGAGGAGAGAAGGGGTTACTGACTAATTGTCCAGGGGCAAGGATGCCGCAGGGAAGGAGGAAATTACGGTTGTGACCCTGACAGGGGTGAGGAGAATCTTCTTTTGAGTCCCTTATGAAAACCATATCACATTCCAGGATTGAGATGTGTTGTGTGTTGGGTGCAAAGCTGAGAGGAGGAGCACAGTGCTCTGGAGCAGGGTGGGAGAGGTGTTGAGTTCCCTGAAGCAGGATAAGTGCAGGCAGCTCTGGGACGTAGGATCAGAGGGGAAACAGCCTGTGCTGTAGAAGTGAGAGGCAGCTTCCCTGTGTGTCAGGCACCTCACTGTTGGGAAGCTTGTGGCTGCACCAGCTAAGGCTTGTGAGGGGCAATGGAGCATGTTACAGGGAAGTGGAGTTGAATTACCTAGCTGTGGTATTTGGTGAAAGCAAATCCTTCAGCAGGAGACTGCAGGAAGATCTGTTAGTGAGAGATAAAGCTGAGAGACACAGGAAGTTGAAATGGATTGTCAGTAGGGAATGTGTGGGAGGGCACAACTTGTGTATCTGTAGGTGTAAAAACAACCAAGATGAAACAAAGCTCTTATTCTTAATTAGGAAAATGTTAAATACTCAGTGAAGAGGGGGAAACTTGCAGGGAAGAGTATTGGGAGGAATGAATTAGAACAGCAGCCATCCGATAGCTGAGGGAAGGCAGGCATTCTAGGCAAAAACATTCAGGAAAAGGCAAAATAAGGCTCAGGAGCACCCTAAAAACACTGAGATAACTTGAGGATCCCCAGCTAACCGTGCTCCTTGAGCTTTACTGGGAAACAGCATCCTTGGGTCAGTGCTGTCAAGCTCTGAATCGCCTGGTTGTGTATGAGAACGTGCTGCCAGCAGCTGTTTGCAGCTCCCCATTTATTCCTGCTGCTCTCCTCATCCTCTTGCAAAGAGTGGCTACAGCTGGTGGCATTACTTCTGCAGTGATGAGTGCTGGTTGCCTGCTGGCTTTTGGGGCTATGTATGTGAATGGTCCCAGCAGACCTTTCCATCTGGGCTAAGGTAAGTGGAGTCCCAGGGCTGGGATTGGGCTCACCTGGGAAATGAGAAAGCAGCGCCTGGTTCTGAGCTGGATCCTGCCAAGAGGACTCCTGGCTAACCCCAGGACAGCTCTCTTGCCAGGCACTGGAGTGATGCTTGTGACATGGCTTTATCAAACTGTTA
Source organism: Xenops minutus (assembly GCA_035221455.1). Taxonomy (NCBI): domain Eukaryota; kingdom Metazoa; phylum Chordata; class Aves; order Passeriformes; family Furnariidae; genus Xenops; species Xenops minutus. Next base: position 94,394,698 of record JAWWEE010000001.1, read on the forward strand.
GCACGATAAATGGGCTGCTGGAAAAAAAGCCGGAAGTTAGAAAGATTTTTGATGTGCTTCATATCAACCTCATTTTCCATCTGTTTTGAAATGATTAAGGCAAACTGTGTTGTTGTTGGTTCCTGTGATTAACCATGTATATTTATCAAAAGGATATAACACTTTGGATTTTGACATGCATCAAGTATTTCCCCTCACAGCTGAAATATGTATTCTCCCGGATCAGTGTAACATTGCCTGTCACAGGGCAGCTAGGGAGGAGGTGACAGTGTCCTTTCAATGACTCCCTCTGGCTGAATAGCTGATGAATTCAGAGTTCTGCTGGCATCTTGTTTGTCTTATCTTAAATGCTACCTTTTCTTCTTGAAGGCTAGCCAACACAAAAGTAACCGTGAAGGCTGCCTTTGCAGATGACTTTGACACCTCCAGGGCTGTTGCAGCAATTATGGACCTCATTCACCATGGCAACAGACAGCTTAAGGCTGTTACTAAGGTAACCCATTAGGATACAGAGATCAGAAAATGACAGCTGTCCACTCTCCTACTGTTTAATGCAGACAGATTAGTTTATTGTTCACATAAGAAACCAGCAGAAACAAAGCTCCATAAATTGTTGACCTTAGTGGAGCCTATTTGTCCTGACCCTTTACAGGAATTGTGCCTGGCTATTGTTTTTGTGATTTGTTGTGTCCAGAGGATGTTTCTTTCCTCCTGCCCTATCTTATTTATACCTAAGGTTTTTGAAAGGCCTGAAGCCACTGTGGCATGCTGCTAATTTTAGTGCTGGTTCTGTGTTCTTACCCTGCCTCTTTGCTTAATATCCATGCACAGAAATTAACCTAAATTGTGAAGTGGGGGTGGGGGGTTGCAGCAGGGGCTTTGACAAGCAAGCCCAGGTGCACAGGGCAGTCAGTCCTAGTGGTGAGCTCAGCACTGGGGACTGAGTGGCTTCTGCTGTCAGCAGATTGTAACTGTGGCATCAGCACTCCTGCAGGAGTCTGTCTTCACATGACTTTTGGCAAATTGAGACCCTGTTAAGATTTCTTGATGCTGACACAAAGAAGGCAACTGGTAAGGACAAGAGCCGAGTAATAAACACAGTCTGAAGCACTTCTGGGTCTCCATTTACCAACAGTTCCCTTTGTCACTCAAGGCAAGCACCTCAGCCTTGCTGCTGCGCACCTTGATTGCTGGTGTAATCTGTTCACCCTGTTTGTGCTGTAAAAAACGTTCCGTACATGGTAATAACTGATTTCAAGAGAGAATTAGCCTTTTGGTTTAGAAATCCTGCCTCCTCCTGGTCCTGTCTCAGCATTGGCTTTGAATTCTGTCCTTAGCCTTATCTTTACAAAATGACTCTCTGAGCAAATCCACCCCTAGATACAAGTAGCCTCATTTTGTCAGTCATTACTCATCCCCCCCCTAAATTTCTCCTGTCAATTGTTTTGTTGAGAATGGAATGGGGTATTTGTGGGGCAGCTGCCTCAGATTTATGGTCTGGGTGGAGCTTTTCTAGGTACAGCCCAGCTGTTGGAGTGTTCCCTGTTAGTGGCTCTTTGCGTAGCTTTTCTTCTTAAGAACTATGAGTAAATACATATAACTACTTATTCCTCTCTTTAACCTTCTTGCCATTCTTCCCTTAGCTGGCATGTTCCTGTTTCTTTGTCTCAGTGGCCTGCTCCATCTCCTCCCAGTTCAGATCTTCTACACATTTTAGGTTATGGTTTATGTCAGGCCCTAATGAAGATGTTGGATAAAATCCAGTACCAGCTGTTAATTCGCTTGTGTATGTCATCACTCTTATTCTTTAGGCAAGGGTTAGTCCCTTAAATTTCTCCTCAGTCTATCATTTAATCTTTATTTTATTGCTGCTGGTTGCTGGTGCTACCAGGGCATGACAAAATGCCATATGCTATCTCAAAGTAGTCTCCACATTCATTAGATCAGTAAGACACTCAAAGAATGATTTTATTTTTTTTATCTTTTATACTATAGGTACCCATGAATGTGGGATTTTGTTCTTTTTATTTTGTTTCCATACACACAGCCCTTTCATGCCCAGAAGTGCTATTTTTAGGTCTTAATTTACTGCACACATGTAATGCACTGCAGCATCACACATCTCTTGTCCTTGCTGTGCAGGCTGGTGATAAGCTCTTCCCTTCCCCTGTTTACTTAAATCTTTTCCCTTTGTGCTGTGAGGTGCTTTTATATCTCTGTAAGATTGCCTGTCTGGGCAGGTGCCTGGTGGAGGAAGATCTGTGTAATTAGTAATAGTTTTCCCTTGTGGACGAGGCTACAGAGAGATGCTGGGTTCTGTAATATGTATTGACTGGACAATCTCTTTTGAGTGTTTTTTAAACAGGATGCTGGATCTCCTAGAAGCTCTGTTGTGTATGGAAGCATTATTTCTTATGTAGAAGGCTTTTTCAATGCCCTTGGGATGTCCTTTGGAGAAAGACAGGTATGAAACATCTCTTCTATGTGTTCTAGTATCTGGTTACCTTTTAAAGAATGCTTTCCAAAAGCATCAGATTTAACAAAGTAATTGATGGTTTTAGTAAACCTTTCGGCACCACTTGCAGTTTTTACTGTGATGTCTTAGGGGAACGTGTGAGCAGGTGGAACAAAGTGTGAGCTTTTTTCTTCTCAGAGGTATCCTGTGTGGCTTCTGCACCAAGGGTGCTGGGGAAATCAAAGTCTGAGGAATGAAATGAGGAAAAGTTAGCATTGGAGGCCTTTTAAGTTGGTCCTGTTATGTGTCTGGCTTTCCCGCAGCTTTTCCTCTCCTTTCTGATGGTTGCACCCAGGCTGGCTTCCATACCTGTGCAAATATTTGCAGTTGTGGCCCCCTTGCACACAGCAGGAGCTGGGGTCCTGCTCCTCTGCAGAAGGCAGGGTGTGGGGAAAGGGGCTGCTCTGCCTTGAGCCACGGTGGGGTGTGAGGAGGGGAGGGCACCAAGGTGGGGAGCGGGCCCTTACATATCTAATTCTTGGAAACATAGGAATGGGGAGAGAAAAAAAGAGAAAAGAGCTCAAAGCAAAATACTGCACAGGAAAGAGAGTCATAAATCTGGAGGTGATATCCTGATATACGGAAGGGGAGCATTTAAAATGACAGAAGGTGTTGGAGAATAGCAGGCTGTTCTGTGCTCCTCTTCTGCTCAAATATGGAATTGAATACCAAGAAGTGGAAAACTTTAGAGAAACTGTTCTTCTAAAATTTATTCTGGGGAGGGAAGAAGAGGATAAGAAAATGTAAATAACATTATTCTTCCTTTGAAAGTCAGGCAGTATAATGATAAATGCATTTATCTACTTCATCTCTTTATGGATTTTCTAAAAAAATTTCTTTCAAAACAGTGGTTGGAGGTGGCCATGTGTTACTCCTCATAGCCTCTGTTTTGCATGTTCATTTTTAGTGGCATACAAAACACTTACATTTTTCTCTGAGTTGGATGGTAAAGTCCTCCCTCTGGATTCTGGGCTGTCTATATGCAACTGTCTGCTGCACCTGTATTTTTGCTGAAACAAGTATGTGAATGCTTTTTGTTTTGTTGTAAACTGTGCTAGTTTCTCTGTGGCAATAGGTTCAGGAGAAGATGAGGGAAGGAAGGGAGGGAGGGAGAAAGGAAAGAAGACATCAGACCTTTCTCTGTCTCTCTGTTCTTTCAGATTCCAGTAAATTAATCCTTCAAAATCTGCATCAGAAAGGTCCATGGGATGCCACAAGTTAGTTAATAAAATGGTGCAGGCATTGTTCTCTGACCTTGAGACCAGCCACAAACCTTTCTTGCCCCTTAGCCAGGTAGCCCAGGCACACAGCTTGCCAGGAGCTGGCCTGGCCACTGCTGTACTAACAGCTTAGTGTAGAGGATACAGGGAGCAGTGTTTGGGTCCTCCCATTTGAATGTTTGCATAAGGCCTGTGAGCCTGTCTTGCTCTTGGGCTGGGATTCCTCTCAGCTAATCAGCCATACAGTTTAATGTGGCTGCCTCTGCTTCTGAAGTTGTCAGTGGGGATGCTAAGGAGTGGTTTGTCTGGTGCTTTTATAAAATAAAACTGCCTGTCTCTCTCTCTGCATTGGCAAGAGAAGGATCTTAGCCCAGAGGGAAGTAAGATAAATCTATCTGAAAAGATGATGAGGGCAAACCCTTGTGCTTCTTTCAGAGCTGGGAAGCACAGGTGAGGGCTTTTGCTCTGCTAAAGAGTGCTGAGTGTATTTGTGGGTGCAGCTGGGGCAAATTGGTGGTCATCTGTGAAGAAAGCAAGGGCCAAATTTCCATACAAAACTTCTTATAAGTTCTTTGGATTAGTTAGTTCTGCAGGAGAAGAAATTGGACATCAGCCCTGAAGGCTGTGGAAATTGTATTGGTTCATCTTGTAAAGCTGCCCCTCTTTGTGAAGGATCTCACTCCAGCAGGTGCCTGGTTCAAACTCTGGCAGTGGTATCTGTAGAGGCATGTTTCCTGCTCCCATTGTCATTTGTCTTTCCTCTCCCTTCTGTAGTTAAGCATTTATTTTGCTCTTTTACCTGCACCAGGTTACTATGGAGCATTTCTGGCACTTAGATTTATTACCTTCTTCAATCCCATAAACTTTTTCTTTAGTATGGTTACCTGTTTTGAAAGCTTGGGGAATTTGCTGCATCTCATGCTCTTACCTTCAATAACTTCCCCCTCACCTCCTCCTCCTCTTTGTTTGTCAGTGACCTCTGAAACTGCTCCCTTTCGTTTCCATCCTGCTGTTCAGTGACTACAGTCCCCTCTGGCTTTAATTACTCAGCTGCTCTTCTACTCCTAGATGAGCATTGCTGGCGGCAGCTTCACCCCTGAGCCTTAGTGCACTTTGTTTCACTGCTCTGTTGGCTGCTTCGCCTCTTGTGTCTTAGTGATAAAATACTGCAGTGGCCTTCTCTTCTTTCTTGGAGGTTTGTCCTTTTACTGCCCCTTAGGAGTTTGTCTCTAATGAGAAACAGGGACGGTCTCTCTGCCAGGAGTGAGACCAGGAACCTGGCTGTGCCAGTGCTGAGGAGTGGCCTTCCTCTTCAGCTAACTCCTAAGCTCCTGTCCTGGAAGCTGTTGGAGTGGGACTGTTTAGGAGTGAGTCTGTTCTCTTCCTGAGACATTGACCAGTGAGACTCCTGCCAAGCCAGAGGAGGCTGAGGAAGCTCAGAGCTGGCTGGGGGAAGGAGGGGGCTAGGCTACAGCCAGAAAACACATACTCACCGTGTGCAAAGGCTTCTGCTCCATCAGGTTTTTCTGAGTGGCTGAAACTTTGGGCAAGGGGGAACAGGAGAAAGGTTGTGTGGATTTGGGGAGACTTTCTGTAGATGCAAGGAGAAAGGATAGTTGAGAGACCTAAAGTGAAAATACCTGCTTTTCCTGGTTTGTATTTCCTGAAGGAGGCCTGGAGCTCAAAGGCAGAGTGGGGATGATGTGTTCGCTAGGGCGTTGCACTTTTACAGCCAAGATGCTGCCTGAGCTAGTGTCTGGACTTCCTTTGCTGTTTTGATTCCTGTTGCCAGGTCTTTTTTCCATTAATTTGTCTATTACCTTTTTAAGTTGTGCACGCTTCTGGCATCTCGGAGGTTTCCTGTGGTGATGAGTTCCACACTCAGGTTTGCAGCATGTTATGTTCATGTGAGAGCCCTGTGCTCCAACGTAGGAGCTTTTCTGTGTAGGAATGCACTGAACTGCTTCTGACTGTGACTCCACTGTAACATTTTGTCCAGCATTAATGAGATAGTGACATTTTAATCCTACCAATATATGGAAGTTGCACAACCAAGAGAGGTGATGAAGCCTCAATGTATGCTACTGAGTTAGGGTTGATTTTTTTAAATACCATTTTCAGATGTTTGTAATGCACCCTGTTTGATTTCTAGGTGGCTGTGGGAGGAGACAACTCTGCAGTGCTCTCTAATGTCCTTGACGAGCTTGTGAGGTTCCGCACCAAGGTCCGTCATTATGCACTGGCCCTGCCGGAAGCAGCAGATGCTGTGCCAGTGGAGGGCGCTGAGGGAGCCAAACCAGAGCAGAAGGAAAAGAGGAAGCAGTTAATGCAGGAGAGAAAACCTCTCTTGGAGGCTTGTGACAGTCTGCGTGAAGACCTTGCCACCTTTGGAATCCACATAAAGGTAGAAGACCATAACCCTCTTTGTGAGACTGTTAATCACTTCTTAAGACAACACTTACTTTTGCCCTTTGTTCCCCTTGAGCAGCTTCAGTGTTGTGCCCTGCTACCTGTGTAACTGCAGTAGCAGGAGGTGAAAGTCAAGCCCTTGTCTGACTGTACTGCTGCCTTCTCTTCTGCTCCCCCTCAGCCTCGTGTCTCCACACAAGCTGTACCTGCTTCTGCAGTTACTCAGGGTGTGCTGTTTAGCCACTGAAAATCTACTAATATGCAGAAACCCCTAAGCTGCCCAAGTTCAATCCAGAAAGAAAGGTATGGGTAATGTGTACAATCTTAAAAACATTGCAAAGGAAATGGAAAGCAAACTGAGTGGCTTATGAAAATAATGCCTTCCTTCTTTCCTCCCCAAATTCCCGCCAAAAAGAGGTCCTCATGAGAAAGCCTCTTCTGTCTTCAGCAGCTCCACTCCCAAGTGTTCCTGAACCACAAGTACTTTGTCTGATTCCTGCACCACTCCTCTCCCCATTCTGTTTTCTACTTCTAGCCTACACCTAATGCCACTGTTCTTTTCCATTACCTCAGTGGCATCTCCTGCTCAAGAGAAGCCCCCCCATGGCGTTACTGCCTCCTGGTTTCAGGGAGCTGTGTTACTTCTTTAAGGGCACTGCTTCAAGTTCCTCTCATTCACTGCCCTCTCACCTCTGCTCCTGCCATTGGTGGGTCAGTTTTTCCTTATATGCAGAATAATCCTCTGCATTCTCTCCAGCATCTTTGTCCCTTGGTCCAGTTTATGCTGCATATTTTCCTTTGCTTGGCGACTGAGCCTTCCTAGTCTGCTTCCAGCCTTTTACCAGTGGGAGGATATAAAGCACAATGACATCAGGGAGGGGCAGTGTACATCTGCTTGGGTTGCTGAACACGAGCTGTCACCTGTCAGCACACCTGTTAAAAGCAGCTACGGAGTGTGGTCGGCTGTCTCAGGGTCTCGGATGAAAGCGAGCGTGGGCCAAAGCACCGTGGTGGTGAGCTACAGCTGTGGAAGCAAAGGAGCACTCTGGGAAGCTGGAACATCTGCTTCCTTTAACTTGTTTGTAAATCCTTGCTTCACTCATCTGTAAAGCAAGTTTGAGAATCCAAACAACCGTGCTGAGAAAATATCTTGGAGAAGCAGCCTGCCTTTTGATCTGTTGGCAAAACAGCCACAGCTGCATCTCCACCCTGTGCAGATTTGGTTTGTTTTTAAAGGGATTTACATTTGAAAACCTCACAGAAATTGGCTTGAGCCAGGATTCAGACCATTCAATTTATTTCAATAATTTTTTTTAATACCCTGAAGCTCAGTGTAATATCTCCTGCTTGTTCCAGAGCAGATTGTTCCAGGAGACCAAGCACACATGCACATATGAGCACACACAGCACACCTCCAAAGCTGAACTCCTGATTCTTTTGCTGACACCATGGAAGTAACCAATGGTGTGCTGTGAAGGTTGCTCACATCTTGCTTTTGCAGAGCCTAAAGAGTCCTGTGAACATGCAGCTCTGCGGTTCCTCGCACAGGCTCACCAGAGCACACATGCAGCATGGCATGGCCTTACCCAAAGCAGGGCTTTCCCCACCTTCCTGCTCAGCGTGGGTCTGCCTGTCTCGTGGGCTGTTGGAAAAGATGCCCTCGTAACACAGAGCCTCGCAGGCAGGTCCTGCTTGCTTCTTACGTGCTGCCTACCCTCTATTTCCACAAAGCTTTTGAGCCTGATGATAGGCACGCAGTAATGCCTCTGCTAACACGTTCCTCTCTGTCGCATGAGGCTCAAGCAAACCAGCAGCTTCTCAAGTCCACGTGCAGGAGGGAAAGCAGCGGAACAGATGAAGAAGACAAGCCTCATCTCCACCTAGAGCAGACTAGGAACCCCCCTGGTGGGAGGGAGGACAGAGAGGGGTTGGCTTGAGGAGAAACTTAATCTCCTTGAAAATCAGCTTTGTAAAGAGGGTAATTTCTACTTCAGCTTTTAAGTTTCTGATTTCTGTACACTGGCTTCTTCTCTCAGGCTGCTCGATGCAGATGATGTTGGCTGTAGTTAACATAACTTGCAACAAACTGATTAAAAAAATACTCATTTGTCTTTTCATGTCATTATAGCAATGACATGAAATGCAAGCTGAGCTGTGCTACCAAGTGAAATGTAGTAAGTGGATATTTATGCATCAAAACTAGTTTTCACTTTAATGTAAACTTCAGCATTGTATCCCAGCATCTCTAATGCATCAGAGCTCATGTTTCAATATTCAGATTAACTTTTCAGCCATTGCAAACAGCTGGATCTAGAGTGAGAAATACTCCATTTGACTGTAGTATTGTCTTTCAAAAATATGACAGTATTGTCCTAGTCCCAAATTCAGAAGGTGATCAAACATGTTCAGCAACACTCTCACGTATTGACCCCAAGTATTTTTCATGTATGTGAGCCACTCAAACATGAAAATGCAATTGCATGAGTTGAGCAGAAGCTACTCATGTGAGAGACTACACCCCACTGCAGCATCCCTCGCTGAAGAGGTGACATTCCTATTGTGTTTCTTCCTTAGCTGGGGAGGATTATCTGGTTTTGGTTTACAGCTCTGAGCATTATTAGTAGCAGTGGCATTCCTCCAAGATGGTATCACCACCTCTTTTGCCTAACTAACTGGATTAATGGCTTTGCTGTAAGAATCTTGTTTAAAAACCTGTGCCTCCACATGCTGGGACTGACCTGGTTGCTTTTCTTACAGGACAGAACTGCTGTTTCAAGCTGGGAAATTGTGGAAGGAGGGCAGACAGAGCAGCAGACTGAGAAAAAAAGCTGATCCCTCATCCTTGGACTTGTTTTTTGTTTCAGCTGCTTTGGCAACTGTTGTAAATACTAATTATTTCCAAATAAAGTCTATGGAACAGAACAGCTAACAACAGCAGAGTGTAATCTGAACAAAACTGTTGGCACTCCTACTAGGTAAATAAATGCAGGCCTTGAAGCGCACGTGGGGGAAGCATCCAGAATGCAAGGCAGCGGGGAGGCAGCTGTGTTGATTTGCAGAGACATCAGAACATTGTACTGCAGGAAATGCCCCAGCCCCAAGTGCTCGTGATCTGCCCTCACACCCTGTTCTGCCAGGCTGACACAGAACCAGAACGGTGAAGGAAGAGGCAAGAACTTAGGTCTGTCTTTGAGGGTTGTGCCTGTTGGTTTAACAGCTCTGTTCCTCTCAGACAAGGAGGAGGGGGACACTTCTAGACTTGAAGTATTTCCTTATTGCACTGGTGCTGGTTTGGTCCTATGAAAGCTTTACCTGTAACATGACAGTAAGGCTTGGTATCTTCAGTTTGCTTTTGCACAGAATATACTGGGGTTTCTTAAGCACTGGGAGAGCAGCACACTCCAGATCTCTCCATCATAATTGGGAAGATGAAATTACTATGTTATTACCTGTTCAGTTACCTTTTTTGCTTTTGCTACTGTTTGCATTAAAAACAGCCCCTGGCTGCTGTGGCTGAAGGCAGAGGTGCAGAGGCCTCTCTTACACATGAGGTGACCTGTGTTCTAGGGGCTGAGTTGATGTGGGACTAGCACTTACCTCTGGGCACACTTTTTTTAAATCAATTTATGAAAAGATAAAAGAATATGGGTTCATCTACATAGCCCTTTACTTCTATGAATTGTATTTTCCAATTACCTGTTCCAAGGGATAAAGGCTTTCTTTTATACTGTTGGGAATAGAATGTGTAGCTATTTTTCTGCTCCCTTTCTCTGTTATGGGTACTTCTACAGAAGCTGGGGGTCTCTTCATCAGCACTGGGGCAGGTACTTATTTGACACAGCTGGTACTGTGACTTTGCTAGTGGCAGTGTTGTAGCAAACCAGAGTGAAGGGCGAGCAGGCAGCTCCACAGCTGTGGGCAATACAATTGGCACACACCAAAGTCCACAAGGTCAATTTGCTATTATTTTTATTTCCTACCAAAAGAAACTGCTACATTTCCAGAATGTTTAAAAACTGTACCAATTTGTATACATTAGTGAATAACAGAGTTACAACTTCTGTTCAGATTTAAAACCAACATGGCAGGTTGAAATCTGTACTGAGCTCAGTTAATTGATTGACTTTGCCTACAAATGCCATTTAGATTATAATAACACTGATTCTAAATACAAAACCAAAATATTTTAAAGGAAAGCCAGTAGCTGTTTTAAAAACAGTTTTAACTTGCTGATTTAATTTAAAAGTAGTCAGGCTTCTCAAATAGGTTTAGGGGCGAAAATAACAGTAGCTTAAGTTTCCCCAAAGATGAAAACAGTTTACAAAACGGCTTAAATTAAACACTAAAATCTCATCTCTTAAGAGTAATCTGTGAACCCTCATAGAGCAACACAAGCAAACATTTAAAAACCTATTTTAAAAATAGGTTAACTGGTTTAGAAAGAAAAACAAAAATGCATTGGGGTGAGGTAGTAGTCACAGTGCATCCAGAAATACCAACTCTAAGGGCTGAGGGGAAATGCCTGGAGCAGCCTTTCTGATTCCAGGTGCTTTCTGCAGGCAGCTATTGCAAGGTCTGAGAACACTGACTGGTCTGTGAGATACCCCATCCCAGCCCAGAGCTGGGGCACTGCACAGGAGTGGCTGTGGTGAATACGTAACATCTATTGCAATAACCAGACACATTATATGCTTGTTTCTGCACATAAACGAGCATAAACACTTGGAGCTGGACTGGAAGTTCAAGAGCAGTACCCACTTAAATGTACTTTGCCATGAACTTGCCCCCCTCTCCATATTCGTTCAATCCCTACAAGTTTTGACTGAATCTCCAAAAATTCAAAAAATTTCATTGTGCAAAAATCCCACACAAATTCCTCTTTATACCTAATGCTTACCTGCCCTGCCAGCACGCTGGATCAGTGTGGCCCTAACAGTGTCCTGTCTGTCTCACAAAGACGAGGCAAAAAGCTTCTATGCTTTTTGTTCTAAAAAAGTACTAAGCACTGCACTTGAAGCTCAAACACCGACCACCATTTTTCTGTTCCTGCCTTTAACCTGCAGTGTATGGCTGCCTGCACACCGCTAAGAGGGTACAGGTACATGCTGTGGGCTGCTTTTTGTTCCTTCCACTTGTGTTCCTGCTGGCTAATTACTATCCACCTATACATCTGTGTGCAGGTCTCCTCTGAGCTCTAACACAGCAGGCAACTGCAGCTTTAAAAGCACTTTGCTCTCCCATGATCACCGAGTTTGACAGTTCTGTTGGGTATTACTGAGTTTCTTGCCCCGCCCAGTACCTCTCCAAATGATAATTTCACAAGTTCATTGTATCAAGTTCCAGGTGAGTCAAGATCGGATAAAGAAATAGAAATTATCTTTTTTTTTTCCCAGGCAAGACTAATGTTCAATGAATTTTACTGCTGAGATACCTACAGTATATCCTTACTCTGCTGGGGGGAGCCTTTTAAAAAAGTAACAAGATAAGACATTGCAGGAAAGGGGTGCCTTGTCCAAATGAACGCTGCCTCTTGGACCAGGAATGGGAAAAGGCAACTAATTACATTCAAAATCTACATCAACTCTCATGCATTCCCTTTCCAAAGAGGCTTACTTTTTGTTTCTTAATATACTAGCATGGCAAAAAACTGAAGTGCAATAGCTAATTCTAGACTGAGGTTCTAAGAATGACAATGTGACAACCTTGGTGCAATCCAAGAAATTCAGTTGAGCTGGTGGAAGAATTTTATCTAAATATCAAGTGCATTCTTTTTTTGCTGATCACATTTTAGTTATTGCTCAATATCAAAAAAGAACAGAGGAATACTTTCAGTTTAGTTTTATTATATTATAACAGACCTGGAACTACAGTTTATTTCAGCCAAAACATCTTTGTATTCCAAACTCTTAAAAAATATCTACATTAATCATATTTTTCTATTCTTAAAAATAAAAAATATCTACCTAACAAACCAATGCTGCTACAGCACTTGAAAGGGTGCATTACTTATGTAAATTCTACGGTACATGTAATTACTCTTGCAGTCATTATTCTTTTCTTCTCTCCTGCTTTGGCTTCAGCTTTCATAAAGCTTGCTAAAAGCTGTTCCAACTTCTGAAACCATGTCAGAGGCTGTCATTGAACGTCCGAATTTTTGAAAGGCTTGGTGGTTAGACTGCCTCGTAAGAGAGCAAGCTCCAAATGCAGCCACTAGAAAGGGATTTTGACTGAAAGCAAAAAACAAAAAAAAACATTATGAAGAGAATCCACACACTCTCCTGCAATTTGTAAGGTGGTGGACATGATCTCTGTACCCCTAAATGTTTGTCAGCATTGCCCGGAAGGCCTCTTTAAGCAAACATCTGTATTTCTCAAACTCACTGCAGAACATCTTTGAATTTTTTTTCAACGAATACTTCCCCATCCATGGCACAGCATGTGACTGACTGAGAAACACCACCATGGCCAAAGGATGCAAAAGAAAAATAGGCTTAAAAAGTGGGTAAGAGGGTGATCTGTGTCAAGTTTACTGATGTGATGCTTCATCCTTCCCTACAGAGGAAGACCAAATCCACCTGACAGCCTTTTAACTCTTTACTCTCCATTCTCAGGGTAACTCTATTTAGTTCTGTCTTCCAGGGAGTGGGGGAAGGACATGGGGATGCAGACAAGAGATGATTTTTTTAACAGGGCCATAGTGACTGCTCCAGGGCCTTCACTGGATCAGCTTAAAAGGGGTTACAGCGACAGCCACAGCCCATCACAGAAATTAAAGCACACTGTCTTAATGCCTCCTAGATGCTTCCAAACTGCCTGAGAGTTCACCCAGCCCCAGACCTCAAACACTGAGCCTCCCCTGGAGAAGCCAGCACAGTCCAGCCTCCTCCAGAGTACCTTTTCACAGACTGGGCCACGAGAGTCACTTCTGCTGCCTTACAACAGAAGAGAGCTGCAGAATAGTTCAGTAGCCAGCACTGGGCTCCAAGTTCTGGCTGGTTAAGAACCTTACCAAGCTCAGCCACAGCTGGGGCATTACTGCCTCTAAGTCACTAAGGACCTACTGACTCCTCTGCCAAGTGAGTTTTGGGAAGGATCCCAATGTAAAACACAGGCAAAGCAGGATGAGTTTACAATTAGATGTTACCGAAGTAGCAACTCCACACACTCACCAATATGCAGAAGTATTTAAGCCACCCAGAGAGACAATCCCGGATGCCCAAATACTGCCCTGAAGCAAGAGCTGTGCACAGGCTCCTGTACTCCTCAAGCAGCTAAAACACCTAGTTCTAAGATCACTGTGTAATCAAGTCTGACACACACCATACTCCAGAGACATCAGCATCCTCTCACCTTAAGTGAAGAATCCCACCTACTGTACCAATAGCACCCTGAAAGCCAGTGCCATATCAATGTTTCAAAATCCCACTGCACAGATCCGTTTTGAAACAACAGAGCCATGCACAAGCGTGGAAGGGCTGGCTGGACTGCCTGCAGTGCACTCTGCAAACAGATGCCCTGACTCACTGAACCCAGAAAGCTCCTCCTCTCCTCAAACACACGAGGTAGACAGGATTGGCACAGCAGATGTTTGTGAAGGGTCACCTTAACACCACCACAGGAGATACAACATATTGCTGATGCCAATTATACTTTTCTTTCATCTGAAAAATAAAGGAGTTTCTGAGCAAGCTGTTTGGAAAAGCCACAGGAGCTCAAGACAAGAGAGCCTCAAGAACATGTGCTGCCTTTGCTAATCTCTCCAGCAATTTAATACTGCTCTGTTGTACTCCAAGCAAAAATGAAGTTACCCTTTAAATGAATTAAAACAAAATTCCTTCTTCAGTGAGAGCTGCAACTCTTTCATTCAGGGTATGTTAGATTTCAGAATTTTAAAGTCTGATTCCACTGGTCCCTCCTTCCTCCTGGGGCACCTACTGCAGTGTCCTTGTGATAAAACAGACTATTTAACTCCCATGAACATCTCATTGTGTGCATCTGCACGCAGCATCCAAAAGACTACAAAAGATCTCCACTTCTCAAGCTTTCACAGCTCATTACTTATAGAAAAGAGGAACTGTAACTCCCTGACTGCTTATGCCAGGGTTTCCTTCAAACTTCATTTAAAGCAGCTGCTTTCCCAGACAGACTACATGGACCAACTAGTTGGACAGGAATTGATGTAATTTAACACAAAAGCCAAACACCAGCTGCATGGCTGCCTTATGTATAACCAAACTGGACTGCCATTTGGCCTTAAAAGTTACACTCTTTGAAGTTGTATTTTATTTGCAAGTTTCAACTTACCTGCCCCACTTAATTACTTAGGCACAATGCAGGAGGATTCACCAAATTACAAAAACAAAGCCAAATGGCATGTTTTTTGAATTACAGAGATGCTACTGCCAGTGGCCACCCTTACTTATTCTTCATACTTTCTGCCTACATTCAATTATTTTGGAAATACATATCTTATACATAAATGTCCTTGGGAATAGACCCAGATTCACATTCTTCTTCTGCCTCAGACTTGGGGATGTTAGATTATTGAAGGGTTTGTCTTATTATTACTACTAAGTAGACTGCTCTAGAACACCCTTACATTTTTTAAAAGTACACAGATACCTTCATACCAACAACTCTGATTTCATCTGGGAATTTATACAGCAGGTCTACAACAGTTGTCATAAGAGAATACAGGCTCACAACAATTAAATTATTAATATTAATATTCATACCCATTTGTTTTTTCAGCTCCAGCAACAAATGCCCAGTGTGCTAAGACTCCCAGAGAACCAGAAAGGAGGTCCCCCTGTCCACCACATCTCCGGCTGCTTCCTTCATGACTGCATACGAGTACTATGAACAGACAAACCAAAAACAAAGTCATGTGCTTTTTTTCTTCCATTTACAATGACACCACTGCAGCTGCAAAGGTTAACCTCTGAGGCACACAGCAATTAACAGGTGAGAGACTAATCACAGACAGCAGCATACACTGAAATACACTAGTCTTAAAAAAAATTAAATTATTGCATCAGCGTTTTTAAAAATACTTTTCTAACTACCTTTTAATGTTTTACAAATAGTATCACACAATGTACACACTTTCTCCACTTCACCCAGCCTGCACAGATGAGTTTAGTGATTCACATGTCATGATGAGCCATCACCCCAAACTGGACCAGGTCCCTCCACAAAGCCATTGCACAAACCCAACTCTTCAGTGTCTCTGACCTTCAGAGTTTGTGAATGTAAACCAAGGCATTTTGCAAAGAGCAAATGCAAAATAGAACTAAAATCTCAAATCTTCTGCCATGCCCATCACAAAGGTATTGCACTGAAAACAGCCTTTTCCTTAGGCTTAGTAAAAACCATACGCAAGACAGATTTGCTTTTTCTGCCAATCCACAGTGTCCTCAGCATCCATGTATGTTCCTGTCAGCAGTGTCACTGTGGACAGGCTCTGTCAGGATATCAGATGCTACGTTTCTATTTTAAATGTACAAAGGACCTCGGTCAAACCGATCTCTTTGTGGAGCTTTAACTATCAAGAACATACAAATGCTTTCACTACATTTAACTCCTTCGTTCTCCACTCTCAACAAGGCAAGGCAGAAAGCCTGAAGGATACTTAAGGCACACAAAACGAAAAGAGCATCAGTTCTGCTACCCTTCTCCAAACTCTCCTGTGTACCTACCCTTAGCTTTTATTCTTGCTTGGCTCTGAAAAAAAACCCAGGAGAAATTAATTTTCCTCTCCTAGAAGAATGGAAGAGCTGACAGAATCAGCAGTGGCCACGTAGCGATCCTTAGCATCTTCAGCCAGCTACTGCAAGCTACTCAGGTTCAGCACTGTGCACACAATTGTTTGTGTGCTCCTGAGCATGCCAGATACACAAGCCAAGGATAAAGCAAGACAGTGCTTGGACAACAGCTCGCACCTCAAGTCACCTGGGCTGGGTTTCTCCAAAGTGTATAAACAGAGCAGCACAGGTGGGTTAGAGGGAGTATTATCCATATTTTTAAAACAAATTTTTCTCCTACAAAGTAATGGGAAGAATCTGCACAAAACTGAAGGACAGGCAGACAAATCTTATTAAATAGCAAACAGTAAAAAAACTACATAATGCTAATAAACCCCTTCCAGTCCATTAGCATGCATCATTTCTGATTTTTGTTACGTGGAACAGCAAAGAATTGCACTTCACTTCCATTTCCTACCGATTCTTCCAGCAGTAATTGCGGGGCTTGTGCAGCCAGGCAGTTGCGCGTGTTTGCTGCCACTGAGAGGGCAAAGATTCATTAGTCATCACGAACACAGCAGACACCACTGCAGCGTTGCCAGCAGTTCATTTCCACGATCACTCTTCTCCCTTCCCCCTCCCCCTCACAAATTAAGATTCTGGATGTGTTCTTCAGTGAGCAGTACCTAATGTCAAATTTCACAAGTGAAATGCCCTTCCGAGTTAGCTATCTGAAGAAAGTATGCCCTTTTAGGTGGCGTGGTTTATTCTTATTTTTATTTTAAATACAGTGCTTTGGAGAAATTACCTCTAATTCTGCTACTTTGAAGATGCTATCTCACAGGATTTTCACTTTGAGGGCTTGAACTCCTGGCAGGAGGCAGGATGGAAATCCTCTGTTCAAAAGCTTTGGGGCCTTCTGACTGACAGCTGAGCACAAGCTCCTGCTTATTAGCTGTATGTCACCATCTGCCACTATTCTGTAGCCCCACAACCTTCCAGTCATTTTTGAGCTGTACAGGAAAGCAAGATCTCCTCAAACTAGGCTAATTATAATACTCTGCTAAAAAAACCCCCACAAAAACAACAAATCCAAAACAACAAAAAAAAGTGATCTTTTGTTTGTGGTTTTAAAAAAGTAAGTCTCAAATATGTGCACTACCTCACAAGCCACAACAAAAGCAGACCTTTGTACTCTGCAGAGAGATGCTGGAAAACAAATTCATGGAATACCTTCAAAGAAATCAAACTACAGGAAATTCACTTGAATCAGAAGAGAAAGATACAACACTCGGGCAAATTTTTGTACAGAAGCTCAGTTGATCAAAGAACATCTCATAATAAAGGGATGATGAACATTACAAGAGGCAATGGGAAAAGGATTTAAAAACTCCTCTGAATTACACTATTAAAAGCTTTTGAAATAAAAGGAATCCCAACTACCATCAAGACAAACTGGCACACTGCCAAATCAGCATAGGACAAAGTCTTCTGGATGCTTTTCCCAGCCTCCTCCTAGAAAAACAAAATAAAACTGCTGTCTTCCCACTCCCCCAGTGCAACATTCCCCACTAAATGACTGAGCCCCGCTGGGAAGTCAGCTCCAGCAGGTCTCTAAGGACCACGGGGGGTGATGTCCTCACGTTGCACTGAGCAGTGACAACCAGGGGCAATGGTACAAAACCTCGATTAGATGGACATGACTGAACAGTCAGCGATGATGCCGAGAAGGTGGGCAGTTCTATTCCCTGGAGACACACAGAACAATGTATTTACATGAGGATGAAGCATTTCTTGGTCTGTTGCTCAGTGAGGTTGTAGCAGTTTCAACTAGGGACAGACAGGTACATCAGGAAACCCAGAAAACATGGTTCTTGGAATAGCTGAGGAGACCAACATGACTGGATGTGGGACAACAAGGAAACTACAAAGACTAAAATCACCACCATGTGTCAGTTTTGAAAGGCAGCAACCAGGGTTACTTAAGGTCAATTAGTCCCATCAAAATAATGGAGAGGTTCAGCTACAGTTCAACTGACAGACCGTGAGAAACACACAATTAAGGCTGGTCAAGGCGGCTGTTGGCACATGGTGTCTTGTTTTGTTTTCTAGTAAGTCTGGCCAACCAAATCTGATGTCATTATTTCACAGGGTGATGAATAAAAAAAAAAATCTCAGGATAAGTAACAGTTTTTTAATGAAAACTTATTTATGCTAAGTATCTTTGTGGAAAAAAAAGTAAATAAAATTACCCAGCTCCCTAGCACTTATTCATGCAGCACACATATACTATCATAAGAAAAGGCTAGATGAAATAAAAATGTCATCACTGAAGAAATGCCTGCATGAAGTATGGCAAGGAGATCTGCTAGAGTCAGAACAACCATAGTCCCATTCAATAGTTTCAACACAGTCCCAGCGACTAAACAGCAGACAAATAGTGCCAGAGCTTTAGGCAGCAAATACAACACATCCCTCACATACAGTCACATGGATTTCTTGCATACCTGAATCCATGGAAATAATCTGTACTGAAATATGAGTGCAATAGAAACAAAAAAATTGAAGACTGTTGTACTGACAGAATATTGCAAAGTAGAAATTCAAGAGTTTTACTCTCCAAACAATTCAAAACTCTGCCCCAGACCTTCTGGGTAACTATGGCCAAGTCATTTAGTAGCTCTATGTTTAATATATTTCAGGCCATAAAATACCATCGCTCCCTTTTCAGCACTCCTTGAAGATATGATACACATTAGTATTTGGGAAAGCACTCAGACCACAGTGTCACACTTAACTGTACCACTGCCAAGTTCTAAGCCAAAAGACCTTCCAGTCCACATTCTGCTGGCAGGTCAAAGCCCAGAAGAATGACCTGTATATGGATACTGTATGCTTAATTAAAAAAAAAACAACAAAACAACCAAAACAAAAACAGTATGTTATGTAACTGAAAATAGCTGTTCTCTCTTTCTGGGAAGAAAATTAGAACGTAGACGTTTTACTAAGCTCAAGCACAACAAGTTAACTGGGAAGCACGAATTTTGATATGGCTGTACACAGGCAGCACCATTTACAACGCCAGCTCCTAGATACATTACACTTAGAAAACATCAGTAGTATAAAAAGTTATGTATGTTGGCTTGTTCCTGATTGATCATGTTCACACAGTAGTGAAATAAACACCCCAGAGATTAATTTCTTTTATGTTTGCATTTAGAACACAAGATGTGAAATACGGGATAGCTAGTTAAGGCTAAACATGTAGTACTGATGATGGTAAAGAAGGCTAAAGAGCCTGTGAAACATCACATTTACTGGGACTGCAGACCAAATGACAGCCCAGAGATTAAAATTTAAGTCCTGAATCTCAGACATGCTGAACAAGTTCTTTGCATTTGTTTTCCTCTTACAAAGAAAGAGTTTTGCACTCACCCTAAAGTGCTCAGGAATATACGACCATTCTGATTTTTGATATGATCCAACTGGACTGGATCAGCTAAGGCCAGCCACTCCATACAACAAAGACACTCGAGTTTAATTAAAAGGCTTAAGATTTCATTTTTTAATGCAAAATAATGTGGCTTTCAAGAATCATTTTGCTCCAGGAAATGCAAGACTCAGATTTAGACCATTATCAGATTTTGAGTAAAATCTCTTACCAATACTCTGACCTGGCAGACACTTATACTAGTCAGAAATCTTTTTCCTTTTGCAAGCTACTTCACAAAAACACATAGCTGGAGATTGTGGACTCCCAGAAACATGTCCCAGAGTGCATACAGACAGGGAATCCAAGTTTAACGACTCTGGCTGGAGAAATAACTCAACTGATGTGGAAAATGTAAGTTGGCTTTTATATAAAGGGTGCTTATACTTTTATTTTCCCTAATCACACTTTTAAAACTTAGGTAAGTCCTTGAATGAGAGATACCAGGCAGTTCAGGTGAAAATGACATGACCCAAGTTTTACATTTGTTTTCTTGGATAGGCACAGGAGCCAAGGAATGGACAGGCGAGCAGTGCCAGGGAGACAGCAGGCTGGGCTGCACCTGTAATAGTGTTCACACTGGCACAATGGACAGGAACCAGGACCTCCCCATTTTGTTCACTCTCCAGAAACAAGACTGGAGATGAAAGTGCTGCCTCTCAGTTAAAAATCCAGGCAAGAACTGCACAGCAGCTGTGAGCAAGCCAGGGAGTGACAAGCACTGAATAGCTTCCTTTCCAGCTGTATAGGGAGATGAATGGCAGAAATCAGAAGCACTGCTTGGGGACTTATACCTAGAGTTGCTTTTTACCCCATAATCAGTACTCAGTATTCCCTCTTGGATACTTCTGTGCTTCTCTTGACCATAACTGCAGATGGGCAACTGGAGAGAAACTGTATTTGGCTACTGGTTTCAGGTAAAACTAGCTACAGGCAGCAGCAGGATGGTTACCCATAAAGCCTGCCTTTTGGAAGGCGGAGAGCTAAACACAGGTGCTGGGGAAAATACAGAAAAACTCTACTTCAAGGACCTAACCAAATTTTAAACATGTTAGGAACTAAGACTGGTATAACCACACTTTATTATTGACCAGTTCTCCAAAGAATAATAAAAGGATAACCTTAGAGAGCTGTGTCATAGCGAATAAAAGCTGACTTACCTTTTACCCACAGGCTGAGTACTCATTCCTACCCTGGTCAGTGATGGCACTGATATCACCTACCAAGAGCATGGTGAAGCTCATCTTTGTAGAGCAGGGAATCAACAACTGTAGACCAAGCTATAATGTGAAATTGCAAAAGGAAAGAGAAAAAGAGTATATAAAACTTAATTTAAAATCTTGGTGATTATGTTTACAGGGCAGTTGGCAGCTCATAACTGAAATTAAGACAAATTACAGAAAAATCTCCTTTATGGTGGAGAACTGCTACTGCTTTCACAGAGGTCATGGATGTAATTCAGTACTGACTTTGAGGCCATAAGGAACCACCTGCATCAGCTAATCTGATCTCCAAAAACAAACCTCAGAGGTGTCCAGACACTTCACAGTTTGGCAATCTATCAAAGTCCCTGGTATGTTACTGTAATAGCTAATTTTTTTGTCTATTAATAAAATCTGCCTTACTTTGAATTTATTAAGCTTCAGTTCCCAAACAGAATTTATCAAGCCTTTCTGCTTAGATTACAAAGCTATTTGGTGACAGTAATCCTTCACTGACATCTGTACTTCCAGCTTATAGCAAATCACCTGGCAACCTTTTTTATCTTCAACTAGCAGAAGTAAGTTGTCAACTGAATTTCCTACAGACTCATAAAGAGAAGTACTGTGAAAATAACCACTGCAATCACTCCAAGCTATATTCACCAAGCCAATCTTCCCTACTGCAAAATTTGGCACCCTCAAAAAACCTTCCTTCCACAACAGCCAAGCACAAAACACTGAAGTTACACAGTTAAGTTTGCAATTTCTTAATTTCTGGTTTTCCTGGAGAGCACTGAGACTTCCTTTTCCTTCCTCATCCCACCTCCCTTTTTTTTTTTCCGGAAAGCACTCATGCAGTGTATTCCCAAAGGAGACAGTTTAAAAGTGATATATGGAAACTATAGTGTCAGTATGCTAAGCACAGGAGCTGAAGTAGGAAATGCCTGAAAATAGGAAGGCCTTAAGCACTACAAATGGGTGATGACGTGAGAAATAAAGATGAGTACACAGATCTTTTCATAATGTTTGTGCTCAGAGGACATTGGCCTCATCCAATGATCTGGATTTCCCTCACACAAGGAATCACGATGAATGTTGTCTTAGCTGAAAAAAAATGACATCAGATCAAAAGAACAGACAGATGAAAAAAGTTAAGAGCAAAAACCTGGGAGAGAATTCAAGGTCAGTGACATGACAACATTTTCCATGTTGTGGCACAGAGCACACAGTAGAGTAACGTAATGTTGCATTTGAGAAGCTTTTAAAAAAATGACCAACAGACCAGACCCAGAGAACATTCTTGTTAAAAGGAAGCTGAAGACTGTGATTTCTGCAAAATTCTCAGGAACCTTCTTGCAAGTCATGCAAACTCTAAAAACCGTTTTTGTAACAGACATTATAACTTATATTAAACCTGACAATTACTTTCTTCCAGCTCAGCAAAGCTGCCTGTAATGTCTATAATCCATGAGACAAAGCATCAGTGATAGAAACAAGGTAAGAACAAGAAAGTATACTATAGCTGGACATCCATCAGTGGCTATAATGGCACAGAACTGGTTTTATTTCAAATCAAAAGCCACTTCACTAATAGAAAAAAATAGCAGAACACAACAAAGAACAAGGTAAAAAAATAAAGCCAATGAAAACCCCCAAAACCACACAAAACATACACTGAACTTGTGCCACGTAAGAATATTCAAAATTGAAATTGTAAAGAGTTTCAGTTGTTTCCTGTTTTTTTGAATCCTGCATGACAAGAGACATTGGAGACAGTAAGCTCTCTCTCCAAAAACTATGGAGGTACACTTATTTCGAGAATAACAGCTCAAAAGAGAACAGAGATATACTAGATAATGTGCTCAATCTAAAGTGCTCACCAGTTGGTTCCCAACATTCATTAAAAAGCAACATTCCAGTATAAAAAGAACACTGTTGACACAAAAGCAGAGGCAAAAGACACTTACAGAACTCTAAAGCTCTCTAGCTGGCATAAAGGGGAGTCAAGATATTTTATCCTGTGGTAGTGTTCATCTCCCCTTAAGCCTGACCTGACTGTCCAAGGTTACAAATCAAGTCTGCTATGGGTGCAAATATGACAGCAGACTTCCTGTGAGGCAACCTGGGTACTATATGATCAAAGTCCAAATATAGGTATAACTATACTGCTTGCAGGTACCAGGTGTTTCAGTCTGCTACAGTATCTGCACTAATACGGTGTGTGGAAGGTGGCTCTGCACAAACCAGTTGTGTCACATTACATCTGTTTTTCTGTTAGTTATAAAATACCCCCATGGCTCCCAATACTGAAAAATTGACTGTATATACAAAACAGTTCTGAAGCAGCATAAATATTTATCTGAGATTAGCATTTCAAGTAATTAGAAGCAGAGCTGCTGCTTGTTATGTATGTGAAATAAGACCATGCAGTCAAAATGCAACGAAGGCACTCATGAATTAATTTTATACTGATAACATTAAATGATCAGTATAAAAAGCATCAGACAGGCAGCTAATTTTATTAAGTATACTTTAACCATATTAGTAAGTGACAAGTTTCTCAATACCTGTGTAATGTAAAACATAAGTTTCAGCCATTTAAATGAGAAATAAAATCAGCAACTTTTTTCAGCAAATAAGTTGAGTTGTGCTCAATTTACACAAATCATCTAAAGGTGATCCGCAAAGGCAGCCATCCCTTCACTTCAGCCTTCAGAGGAATATGACCAATTACTATATAGCCAACGACTGGACTATGACTGAAAGCAAACGAAACAAAACAATTACATTACTAAAAGCAAAAGACTTCACTTACCTTTCTCTCCATCTGAAATAAGGTCTCTTTCTCCCTTTTGTACAACTGTCAAATTCCCCATGGCTTGGCTGAGTCTTAATACACATCCATGATGATCACTACTGTCTACGGGGTCTCTAAGCTACAACACAAGAATTCCATACACAGTACATATTTTGCTACTAGAACAACATATTCGAACACTCTACTTCAGCATATGCATGAGGGGGGGAAAAAAGGCAGCATAATCAATCTTCCCAGGTATTTTTTACTATACCCACTGCAATGCTAAAAAATTCATGAGAATGGGTCTTTTTTAAAAAAGAGCTCTGTGTAAAAATATGCATTGTTGTGGCAATTATCCCATGGAATAAAAACCCAGAGAGTGCTTCTCTCACATGTAAGGAACAGCATATAATATTTAAGTCAGTAACAAGTTATTTAAGGACTAAAAGACCAAACCTGACATACTTAAATATCAAAAAGGAAAACAGCTCACCATGGCTTCATACAGCCTACTGAACTCCATATAGTTTGGAGTAAGAATAGCTCGCTGGTAGCCTTGAATAAGGGAAGGCTGCTGGGAAATCAGCCACAGTCCATCCTGCAAAACATAGTAAGAAGAACATTTACTGAACAGATTCTTAAATGTCAAACCACTGACAGAAATTAAGAAAATACTTACTGCATCAATAATGATAGGAATTCCTTTCACTTTTGATTTCTCTATAATACCCTGCAAAAAATACAGATAACTTTAGGATGCTTGCTAATTTAAATCTCATAAACTCCAAACTAAATTTTTACAATAAGTCTGACCATGTAAGTTGTTTTTACAAAGTGATAAGAAAAAAATCTCTTATATACTGCAAACTAATGTAAGCTGAGGCTCCCCTGCAGCCCATGGTGCAAACCACAGTGAGGCAGGCTGTCCCCCTGCAGCCCATGGAGGTCAATGGTGGAGCAGATATATCCACCTACAGCCCGTGGAGGACTTCACACTAGAGCAGGCGGATGCCCAAAGGAGGCTGTGACCCCGTGGGAAGGCCACACTGAAGCTGGCTCCTGGCAAAACCTGTGGCCCCATAAAGAGAGAGGCCCACACAGAGAGGCAGTCTGTTCCTGAAGGACTGCACTCCATGGGAGGGACCCGTGGTGGAGTGGTTTGTGAAGAACTGCACTCCATGGGAAGTCCACTGGAGAAGCTCATGCAGGACTGTCTCCTATGGGAAGGACTGCATGCTGAAGCAGAGGGAGAGTGTGGAGTCCTCGCCCTGAGGAGGAAGGAGCAGCAGAGATAATGTGTGGTGAACCCAGCCACCATTCCCCATCGCCCTGCACCACTGAGAGAGGTAGAGAATTTCAGAGTTAAGCTAAGCTTGGGAGAAAGGGAGGGGTGGAGGGAAGGTGTTTTTACCATTTGATTTTATTTCTCATTATTCTACTCTGATTTGATTTGTAATAAAATTCAATTAACTTCTCCAAGTTGAGTCTAGTTTGCCTGTGATGGTAATCGGTGAGTGATCTCTCTCCTGCCCTTATCTCAGCCCACTAGCCTTTTATTATGTTTTCTCCCACCTGTCCAGCTGAGGAGGGGAGTGGTAGAAAGCTTTGGTGGGCAGCTGGCATCCACCCAGGGTCAACCCACCACAATATGCAAACAAGCAAGTAATCTCACCACACTCCCTGCTGTAGGAGGCATGTAGTATCAACATGAGTCACACATCGTAAACACACATCTGCAATTAAAAAACTCCAGAAAAACTCCAAGAAGTATTGCCATGACAGAAATCTAGAAATCTACCAGTAACTGTAACACTAACTTTAGTTGCTTTCTGATGACAGCTCCATTGCAGCATTTGAGTTTATGTACAAACAACATCCAAGACAAGCAGTATGTATGATGTCATTTCATCCCTGGTCCTGGAGGTTTTATGCACTGAAAGCAAAACCAAGGTGGCCCAGGCAACAGACCATCTGTAAAAATGTGTTTTTCAGCAAGCAGTATCTCCTAGCAAACTCTGCCCTTCTGTTCTCTCTCCTAACCCAGCAGCAATAATGACTGATATTCAAACTTTTTAATGAGCAATGGCTGACAGTCAAGATTTTTTTAGTGTTGGTCATTACCAACTTGTCTTTGAAGCTGGAGAGTTTATCTTTTTCCTGTATAAGATAATAGAATAGTATCCATCCAAAAGTCTAATTATTTTTGAATGCTATTAAAAACTTCATATAAGGTATCATATGGCACTGAGCTTCACAGATTAGCAAGACGATGTAAGGAATAGGGAAGCAGTTTTTAATTAATGTTCAGGGTACTGAATACCTCTCTGTTCTTGTACTGTAGTCAAAATAAACACTGCCCACCTTGCTTCCTGTAAAGTATTATATATGACATATACATATTCTCACAAACTTATTACTACCTGATTCTGATTTTTTCAATACCAGTAGATGTATTTCCCTTCTATTTTATTTGTTTGGGCCTTGTTTCCAGTTTGGAAGCATGAGATTGAAACACCACCCACTGCTCCAAGCCTGAGGACTTGCCTTGACACACACCTGCAGCTACATTAGAAATTACTACAGAATGAAAACCTTTCATACATACACTTGCACAGCTCTCAGCTTGGGCTGTGTGTCAGACTGCCAGGTGCCCACCTTCTTTGAGATCCCTAGGAAACACCACAGAGTCCTCTCTTATATTCAGCTACTTAAATAATTTTGAACCTATGTCAAGTTTTACACAACTTATACTGTTCAGCTACTATTAAATTATTCAAATTTATGAATAAGTATATTTAACAGCTGTGTGAGGATGGAATCTTAAAACAAACCTAGAATTAGCTGTGGCATACTGAAAACCAGAGCACCTTACTTTCAAAGCTTTTAAAAAATGTATGAGAGAGTCAGAGAGAGTAGTTTCTTAATTCATTAATGTTAATTTGTACAGATGTGCCCAGCTCAGTTTTCCTTCAATGAAGCTGCACTGCTTCACCCCTGCTGTGTTAAGTTCATTAACAATTACGTTTAACTTGACTGTGGATGTTGCAACCAGGCTTATACTTTGCTGTTTGTATTTTCCTTGTATAAATGAATGTTATACATTCAACAACCCAATTGTTTTTGAACCATACTAAGGTCTTCTGAATAGATATCATATGGCACTGAGACCCAGAGCCAGCTAGAGGGGGAATGGAGGGGGACACATGAGAGAGGAATAAATTTCTATGGAGCTCCTAAGTACAATCAAAGGACATTTTATCAGTCATGGAAGTCTTCATAGAGCAGCCATCCTGAGGAATCAGGACCAGAGAGCAGGTGATACACTCACAGCAAGTACCCACAGTCTCTTGAAAAGAAAATCTGCAGTCAGTCTGGATTTCTCCCCCCAAGTCCATGAGCCAGCAATAACACACATCCTATTTACTCTGCCCACATGTAACAGCATACATTCTGGTTCTCCACAGCTCCACAGAAAAGACAATTATGTGGTTTTGCCCACACCTATATACTTTTTAGCCTTTCTAATTAGATGTGGGTTAGCAGCAGAATGCCTGCAATGACTTTTAATATATTGGTAGTTTTATTACTACTTGCATTTTCTTTGATGAACTGATTCAGCTACACAAAAATTTGGCACTTGGTGTTTGAAAAGGGATGAATCAAGAAATCAGAGCCAGTCATTTTAATAAAAGGTTCAATTTTTATGAAATTAACAGAAAACCACAACAGAGGTATATATAAAGCAATACCTATACCACACCAGTAATTAATTTGCACATTGTCATCTTTCTGCCTTGCAAAAGGAAAGATACTTTACTGTTGTCAGCAATGAACACTGCATTTCCTCAGCCCCTTCAAGAGTCATGTCTTAGCCTACTCTTGCCAAAACTCTTACTCATGTTCTCAACGAGAAGTTCAAACCTTAATATGCCATAATAATGGAGAGCATTAGCCATGATGACATCCAAACACTCTAGGAAGCAGTATAACCTTGTCATCAGCCCACTGAAAGCACACTCCACTGCAACCTGCAAATGCCAAGTATGTAATTACACACTCTGGTTTGGTAGAGACATGCAAATGTGAATAAACTGGCACTGCCTATGTCTCATACAACCTTAAATAATCAAAAAGAAGTGGCAGCCCCTTTTACAAAGAACCCTCTACTGAAAGCTAGGATCAGAAACTGCTGTTGAAATGCCACCTCTAATTGCTTATGTTTTCCACGCAGATGCTGCTCTCATCCCACAATCCTGAATCCACGGATTTGTCTGGAACAGAGAGATAAAAGGAAATAGCCAAAATTTCCCTATAAATGATGCAGCTGGAAGCATTTCTACACACCCTCCTTCCCAAGGTGACTGGGAGGAACAAATAAGTTCCACCCCAACACACTGCAAATCAATTCCTACAAAATTCCTAGGGCACTGAAAGCCCTAGGAAGCATTTCTGCCTTGCTTCCTTCAAGTCCAGATAAATGCAGAGTTAGCAGGGAATCAGCTGCAGTAGAGGTCAGGATGCAGCTCTGTGGCAGAGATGCTTGGAAAATGGGCTTGGCAACCAGAAGTTGCAATCTTAAACAGCTAGAGGCAGTCAAATATCCCAAGCACAGGCTGTGCTCAAGGCTACAGTCAGGGTTAGCAGGGGTAAGAAGCTTCCCCAAATATATTCCATTTGGTGCAATTTTAAAAAATATGAAGAATTGAGTACTACTCTTTGAGATTCTTCACATTAGAGACATATTTTCAGTAACTGGCTTGGGGTTTTTTACTTACTCACTGCTGAAAACATACAGTTAACTCTTAAATTTGCTTTCATTATTTCCTGTAAACTGATCCAAGAACTCATCCTCTTTCCAAAATACAGCAAAGACAAACAAAAGCTCTCTTTGTGGACAAGACATATATAAATCACCCTTAACTAGCCTAATTGCCTGAATTTTACTTTATATATTTCTTAGCCATAATTATCACTAGTTCATTAATCATTCCACTAAGCTCTCAAACCTCACACAAGGAATGACCACCACTCTTGAATGGTCACATAATGGAAATGATTACCCTTTCTCTAAAACAAATAGCTTCTTTGTATCATGGTTTATGCTCCACTCAATTTAAGTTGGTCTTTTGTCTTTCAACTGTAGTACCTCATGCTAGGCCGTTTTCCAAAGCAGATTTTCAGGTGCACAGCAAAAGCCAGGCAGGATGATAAGGACTCTAAAGAGTACCCTGCTACATGATCAGGCTCACTAAGTGCTTTGGGAAATGTTGAAAGCTGTTGATACAACTAAGAAAGAAGAAGACACTGTATATGGCAGCTAATCAAAACCTTACTATTCTACTTAAAAAAAAAAAAGAGATAGGAAAATGATTCACTTGTAGATTCCCCCTTTGAATTCAAATTAGATCACTTGCTCTCAAACACGGAGGTAAACTGCAGTAACAGTTTCAGCTTCAATCATATGCTAAATTCTTAAAAAAGCGACTTAATCCCAAGTAATGCCTGAACACAAGAACACAAGAAAACAAAGCAGAGTCCTCTGAAATACTGTCCTAGTTAAGCAAAACCCCGGCGAACTCCTTTTTGGCTATGCTCCTTAAAATTATGGTCAACCAGACACAACTTGAGAAGCTACATTTGTACACTTTCAGCCCTAAACACATCCAAATCCACTTTAAGCATTAATCCTTTTTATTGCAATCCAAAGAATCTAAATCAGAATAAATAAAAGCAGTCATTTTTCTCATGCTTTTATCTACTGAATATTTGCACTCACAATGCAAACTGTACAAGGTTTCCAATTTATAGTTGATTATGTTAATGTTAGATTTGCCTTAAGATATTCATGGTCAGCTGTTGGCATTTAGTCTCAAAACAAATAAACAACATGAACTTAAAATGAACTCTGTAATTTATCACTGCTGATTTCTTTGTAGAGTTTCTAGCTGAAGGATGTTCAAAAAGCATTCAAAAAGTATCCAATTCCACCGTTTTGTTTACAAATGCTTCTAAGTAACAAAATCAAGTTAGAAAACAATATAAGCCTACACACAGAAAGCAAATAAACATCCCACTTCATTGTGAATGACTTTCATCAAGATCCATTACATATATTAGAAAATAAATTCTGTTTGCAAGCTGCATAAACCCTTATTTAAGGTCCTGTTAGCATATATTCAAACACTGTTTTCCTAATCAAGACATTTGTGAGGAAGCCAAAGAATACTAATAGTTCTTAGCACAAGCAGCAACAGTTCTTGGCATAACCAAGAGGATCTCTCTGCTTCGAGCTGGTGTTCCCAAGCTTTATCTGCACTAGTAACACCACCACAGAAATATAATGGCATCCCATTGAGCAAGTGCCTCATCTTAGGTGAAGACATCCACCAATTCTGACTCTCATCAGACTTTCTGAGAGCAATGAAGCTTGCCTAGCAAGAGACTAGTTTTTCATTGGATACTGCTTGTGGTACATGCACCAATACTGCAGATTGGGTGAAGCCTCAGAGGAGCACAGCTTGCACACACATTCTGACAGCAAATGCCCATACATGCCCTCTGGGTTTTGCCTCTGCAGTACCACAGGCCCAAGATCCCATCTTCCTCACCTCCTAGCTGAGTGCTGAGAACTAAAAGTGGCAAGTCCTCACTGCTATTTCGCTTTTCTAGCAACTGCTGAAACCCCACAGCAAGAACCTCCAGAGGATATAAACAGGGCAGAAAGCAAATACACGTAACACATACTGTAGAATGAATGTTGTGAAAAGTAATTCTCTTGCTAATTCTCTGGGTTGTCACAAGCAGCAATTCCAAAGAGTAATAAATCCTGTTATTCATATTTGCACATGGTGGTCGGTACCACAGACAATACTACTGATCTGTCACCTGTGCAGCATTAGCCTGGGATGCTTCTCAGGTGCCTCATACTTAGTACAGACTAAACGGTGGGGGCTGCTCAGGTATCAAGAGGAAAATGCTTCTCAAGGTCCACAGTGGCAGACTCAGCTTTAAAAGACTGCTATGAAAACAGGTAGTCCTGAATTCTGTAGTCCTCCTGGTCCTGCAAAAAACTAGTGCAGATAGTGCAGTGAAGCACCTGGTCCCATTCTCAGTTTATTAAGGCTGTGAAGTGTTGCCTAAATTCTGAAAGCATGAGGCTTGAAAGAAGGAAATTAATCCAACTAACCAAACTTAGAAAGGTTGATGCCTCAGTCAAGGTGGAATTGAGAATCCATCCATCTCAAAATTTCAAGTGGGTTCTCTCTGGGCACACTTGATGGAGGTGATCCCATGACAACCAGCCAAAACTCTCTCACCACGCAGATGTTAACTGCAGCCAAGGCAACCTTTCAACACGACCTTCAGATGACATCACTAGGGCTGGAAAATGAGATTTCTGAAATTTATATCCCAAGACAGAGCAGAGATCTTTAAGGGCAAATGATTGGCTGAGGGTAGCGCTGCAGGGCAAGGGGGATGAGATAAGAGAAACAGCAGCAGCAAGAGGCACAAACAGCAGCTGGGCAGGGCCTCAGCCAAAGGAAAACCTGGGCTGGTACTCCTCATGTTCTTGGAGCTAAAACAAAGATTGAGAATTGAGCAAGAGGAACAAGCATGTGGTTTGAGAAACCAGTCGATTTTATCGTGTATTCTGAATTGTACAGAGCCATTCTTGATATTAATCATTATCTCTTACAGGAGG
This sequence comes from Xenops minutus, assembly GCA_035221455.1. Classification (NCBI taxonomy): domain Eukaryota; kingdom Metazoa; phylum Chordata; class Aves; order Passeriformes; family Furnariidae; genus Xenops; species Xenops minutus. The sequence goes on from JAWWEE010000001.1 coordinate 94,425,779, forward strand.
GAGGAAGCATGTGCTGTTGAAAACAGCAATGTAATTTCGCTGCTGCAAAACAAAACACAGCAAGTCTGGAGTGCCAGAGTCCAGGATTCAGTGCTACCACTCCAGGGAGAGGGAAGGAACCCAGTGACAGGCAAAGAGGATTCATGTGTCAAAGACTTCTGCCAAGAAACTGAGTTCTTCAGAAGCTTCTATCTGATCCTGACAGTAACTGCTACTCCACGTACAATCCTGCATCAGTCCATTTGACCACAAAGCCAGAAGGAATAGGGGAAAGGAGATGACAAAGGGATGGAAACCGATAAAGAACATAGCTCAGCCTGTAACTGCCTAACTGCTAGGTGGCAGCAGAATGCAGAACATCCCTTTGAGCATTAGGTAACATCTCTCCTAGGAGGCTATACAAGGAATATCATATTTTTCTGAAGTGCTCTCAGACGCTGCACTCATCACTCTGCAGGAGAGGAATCTGGTTCTCCCAAACACCTGAGGAACAGCTCTAGATGGCACAGGCAGAGATTTCCCTACTTCTGAGCCTCAGTTACAAGGAAAATCAGAGCAGAGGTGCAAACGTCCCTGAAACAACTGAATGAAGAACACTATGACAAGTAGATACGAGAGGGACATAATATTGCTGCTGTGTGAAAAAGGAGAGTATCCAATAGGTTTGGAAATACGCTGCTTCTAAGCAGAGGACAGTCATAGGGACCCTTGGCCTTGCTTCCATGTGGCAGCTAAACTCTCAGCAGTCTAAACCACCAGCAGAGGCACTCCAAAGTAAACAGGCAGAGGTAATGTACTGCCATCTCTGGCCAGAATCAATCACACATACTGAAAGGGAAAAACAGACGGCCTGATGTTTCCTACAAGGATGCTGACGTGGTGGCCAAGTTCCACACCAGATATGGTAACACCATTTCAGAAGTTTGAAGTAGTACAGGGAGCAGAGATGCTTCAGTCTGCACACTCCAAAGTTGAAAAATGGAGCAGAAATGTGTTTTTGCTCCTTTCTCTTGAAGAGAAATAGCTTGGACTGCTTATTTGCTCCAGAGTTGGAAGATCTAATCAGGCCAAGACTACAGCTGCCACATCTGCAAGGAATCCAGTGGCACAGGTATTACGACACAACAAATGCTTTCTTTATAAGAGTTTTCTGAAGCTGCAGTTCCTGGTCCTTCAAACTCAACGCTAGGAAGCTCTGATGGAGCATCAGCCCTCACCCAAGCAACAGAGCAACAGCATATGAAGGTTCTGGCATAGACCCAGGCAAGTGGCATATGAAAGAGGGATATAACTTGCAGAGTGGCTTCTTGTAATAGGACTTGTAAATGGAATTACAGCCAAAACCAGAAAATCATAGGAAACCAGTAAGCATGTATTCAAAGAATATCACTATGTGCTCAAGGAAAAAAAATAAATCAAATAAAACTGATCACAAAGTGGGTTTTTTTAATCAGACTGTTGAAAGGAGCTCAAATGCCACAGTGCACACACTGCTGCAGGCATTACGAATGGAGGAGGCAGGTGACATACTAAAGATGCTGAGGAAGCAAAGCGTTCTTTGATCTGGAGATGATAAACCATCTGGTCAGTAAGTATTAAGGCTCCTCCACAATAAAACACTGTGCCTGGACCATATACCAGAAATTGTAGGTTAGTGCACTAGTTAATTTCTTAAATTTTCAATGCTCAGAAGAGAGAAGCAGCCCAAACACATGACTGTTTGGAGAACAGTCACTGGCAACATGCTGGCACAAGACTGACAAGAACTCACACAAAAACAGCACCAGAGGGATGACAGACCACTATGCCTCAGCACTTTAATGGGGCAGAAGGAGGAAGAGGGGAAGCTCTCTCCCACAGTCACTGCCACTCTGATACAAAACCCTGATCTGAAAGCAAACAATCACCTACTTCCCAGCCCTGTTTCATATGACACATGCCATGGTTAGCTTAAAGGAAAACCAGAAAATTACATACCAACCCAACCTCCTATAAAAATTTAAAATAGCAATGATATAATCTCTTGCTTTTTTTATTGAAGCTTAAAATTCATTGTTAAAGCAAGAGGGAGACTCAGCCTTCCCTCAGCACAGAGGAGCATCAGTCTTCCTCAAGCAAGCAACTGGGTTCACTTGTCCCCAACAACATGTTAATACCCACAACACTGGGTAACTAATGAACATTTACATAACTACAGTGAAGACAAAGAAGTTGAGCTTTAATGTGAATTCAAATTAATAAGGCCAGATCCTTGGCTCAGAAATGTAGCCTGAGATTTTAGCATGAAGTAACTTCCAAATGCCTTGTCTTTATTGGCTGGGTTTGTTTCTTTAACTCCAAGCTAGCTTACATGGGACAGCCGGGCTGAAGTAAAAGTATGCTTGTAATTCACTAAGAAAGCAAAATTATTTTTAGCAAATGATGAAAAAACATACAATCAAGAAATCTTCCAGATACTTCTGTAGTACAGATAAGCACATAAACCCCAGATGGAATTCTGATATAAAAGAAGCTTATTTTAGATATTGTAGATATTATAAGTTAATCTTATTTTCTTTTGTTTAAAGTTTTCTTCTTTTAGGAACAGAAGACAATTTTTTTCTAAACCAAGGAAATAGAAAAATCATTGACCAAATTTTTTTTCTGCAGAAGAAATTCTGAAAAATTATTTAAAAAAATAATAGAATCTGTTTAAATAGTTCATTCAGAATACAATTTGATTCATTCATCAGGTGTAATTTATTTTTTCTTTATTTTCTAATCTTCATTAGTTTTGTACATTTGCATATTTTCCTTCCAAAAAGGAAATAGGGTAACTAAAGAAGTGAAAAGCTCCAGTAGTAACTTTCTCTAACAAAATCCTAGTGAAATCAACCTGCCTAGTTCTCAAGGTATTCTAAACCATGTGGATAGTACAGTCTCCACTTTCTTGCCTCCCCTTTTTTGCAATTTCACTGTGCAACTGTCAACATTTCTGTAAATTATATTAATTTCACTTGTTAGTACCACTGATTAATTCAGTAATACTGCTCAGGAAAAAAAATTAAATTGTACAAAATTAGACTGACAGTAGACTGAAAGACACACTTCAAACATACAAAGATGTGTTGACAGTAATACAAAACATCATCTGGAAGACTGTCTAACTATGTATTATTTAAAATACATAACTACCTAAGCTCCTGTTTTCAGCTCTCCATTAAGACTCGACAGAAAATAGGATTACCTCTTTATCCAGAGTAGAAATCTGCAACATTTTATAATTAAGAGTATTACTTCTTATTGCAAGAGGACACAAACCCTGTTCTTTGGTACATTTCATAAAAGCTGTCAAATATGGTTCCAAAAATTAGGAACTCAAATCCGTTTTTATGCAATTATAGTATAGGTGCTTTGCACCTAAGAAAACAGAGGGCCCTTTATCTAGATAGGCCAACATCTATTTCTTAATTAGGGACTTTCGCAAGCAAAACAAAAGCAAATCAAAACAACCATACAGGTGCCTAAAATTCCAAGTGAAGATTAAGTATAATAATGAAGACCATGAACAGTAACTGTGATTTTCAGTCAACAATATTTTATTAAATTTGTCATTTAGCAACCCTACCAAGAACACTTGTGTAATGATGCAAAATATAGGAAACTAGTTAATAAAATTCAACATATGGACACTGGACAAAGTATCAGTATACACATACCTTAGCATTCTCAAGTAGAACTTCATCTCTACCTAAGCCAGGTCCTATGACAATTGAGTGCAGTCGTGGTAACCACTTTTCCACCTCATGGACAGCATTGGGACTATCACTAAAATGGAAGGGTGAAAAAAAAGACGAGTTTAAAAAGGCTTAATTTCAGTATTCTCAGAAACTGAGATTCAAGTTAGAAAGAGATATTTCGTATCTTAAGTGTCAGGCAATTTTATCTTCCAAACTACCAAAAATCTATGACTCAAGAAATACAATATATACAATGGTTGTCCAAATAGCTAAAACGAAACATTTCTCTCAATTCATTCCTTAGGGGAATACCACATAAAAATAAGTAGGTAACTGCAAGTACCCACTACAGCTGTTGTAAAACAAAAAAATAAAACCCAAGCAGGAAACCAATGATTTTTAGTCTGTCACAATTCCTACTTAATGCTTCTTTGCAGAGATTATACCTTGGAGAAAGAGACACCATCTCACAGGTATATACCATGGCTTGCTGGAAGTGATGTAATTATTTATTACCCTACATGGCAAAATGATAAATCTACTCATATGCTTTTTTGTCAGTTGCTTCATTAGCATTTGTTCTGACTGAATTACAGCCAAACCGTCCCATTTCCCCAAAAGCCAACAGGAGAAACAAGCTATTCAGCAGGGGTATTATGTGCTTGTACTGCTTAAGATTTCTGCAGCATTCAGGTTTTTGTCTGCATTGGAAAAATGACGAGAAAATCTGCTGCCAAATATAGCTGCCACAATACAGCATTCAGCCACTGACCAGAACTGTTTATTCTGTTCTCATCAGTTTTGTTGTGTAAATAGGACAGAGTATTTTGAAAGCGCAGCCCAACAGTTGTAGTTAATTCTTACTGACAGTATGGAGACAAATTTTAGCCTCCCTCCCTCCTCACCTCTAACATTAGTGAGAACAATAAATGACCATTTTAACTGAAGCATGGACAATAAAGCTCCCTGTAAGCTGAGCAAGGAGGTACTACTCCACAGTATTGCTGAGAATATTTTAAGCTTGCAATACCTCAACAAAGCCGTATTATTACGGATGAAAGCCACTGCATGTCTTTCATAACCAACAGCTGTACTGATGGGACACACCACTTGGGAACAAGTGTTTAGCTTGCATCTGGCAGAATCAGCAAATTCCGCAATGATTTCTGCAAGTGCCAGGCAGGAGCCCAAAGCCTTTGCAGCTGCAGGGAGCGAGGCAGCCCGCTCCAGGCCGCAGGGATGCAGTGCCTCCCTCCTGGCCGCAGCCCAGCAGCCCCTCCACTGACAAAGCTGCTCCAGACAGCCCGGCTGCAGCAGCACGGACCCCCCAAAGGCGCCTTGTGCTGACACCGCAGAACAGCTCTGTCAAAACAGGGATGCTGCGGGGAAGCGATGACCTGCTGCAAGGTCAAGGAGAATGCAAACCACGTGAGGACAGCGGTGCCCCTGAAGCAGTCCCATGGCTCAGCAAGCTGAATTTCCATTCCAACGATGCAGGTCCCTCCCTTCTCTAACTTGCGAGCAAACAGTAGTAGCTTGAGAATTGTCAAACAGCTCACTTGTTATTTTTTATTTGTCTCTGTACAATCACCTGTAAGTTTATGATGTAGATACAGGCTGGAGATAAAAATGCTTCAAGAAATATTTAAAGCACTATTGGAAAAAAAAACAAACAAGTCTTTAATATGTGGTAGGTTGAACATGTGAAAAACTGCCTGTAGACCAAACTCTAATAAAACATCACCATTTCTGAATGCAGACCACTTCTTTTTATTCACATGCTGAACTTATTTTATCTTTGAAGAGCAATATATATCTCAAATATATGTATTTCTCAAATAAATATATCTATATATCTTATAGTTATAAAAATGCTGAGAGATATATATATATAAGGACGTGTGAACGAATTGGATTCAAAATACCTTTGGATAGTAGAAGCCAAATACATCTTAAAAAACGCTTCAGTAAACATAAGCTAAGAACAGAGCCATAGGTAGTACCATAAATGCTCTGCTCTTCTACAAATACATCATGCAAATAATCTAAAGGTACTAAGTTTGTGAATTTATATTCAAGATTGAAATAAGATAATTTTGTCTACACCCCAACTGATAATGTGCACTTTTCAAAACAAAGCCATCTCTTGGGAAATGAAGAGTCCAACATTAAAGCCACTCCTGCTCACTCTGCCTCTGGTAATAATAAAAACCTACTGTGGAGCTTTTCATCTTCAAAGCATTTTACAAACATTATATTCAACTCCTTTGCAACTTCACATCAAGAAACAACCCAAGACGCAAAGGGTCAAGAGATTAAAAATGGTGATAATGACTACTACATTGCAAAATCAGCTATAAAAACACACTGTAAAGTAACTGATGGATTTTGATTCTTCATAAAGAACACAGAACAACTACTGCCTCACAGAAGCATCATGACGACTTCACTTCAAGACTCTGCATGTTCACAGCAGCTGTGGCTATGCAGCTACAGATGCCTTAAAATATCCCGTATCTACAGCTGCTCTGAAAGGGGAAAGGCTATTATCTTACAGTTTATGCCCATACATCAAGCTGATAGGGTACAAATGATCAACAGGTAACTTTCTTCAGGAAGTGGTACCACCTTGAATGTACCTGCCCACGGGATTTAGCATAAAAACAGAAACTCTTCCAGCTCTTAACAGCTACCGTCTATACACAATGATAAAACATGCCCAGAAGAGCTCTCTGACCCTCAGGTCAGCTGGCCTCTAGACCCTCAGGTTTCAGAGCAAGCAAAGCTCAACTCGTCTGTCAGGCACAGTTGCTGGACCATGGAATTTCCCACCAATAGAAAAAGTGGTCCCGAAAGGCTAGATGGCATAATCCAAAATTCTTGCTAAGGATCATTTGGATAAATTGCCTGTACAAATCATGGTTTTGGGTACTGAGGAATTCCTTGGCAGTATTTGGTTTATTACTATAGAAAAAGCCACTGCTTATTCTTGTTCGCCTGTGTATCAAAATGAGACAAAACCCCTTAAAAACTCTGGAGGCATCGGCACAGACCACCACCAGGTCCTCAGCTGTTCACTGTGTATTACACACACACAAAGAACACTGTTAATGTCCTTTGTCACTTCATGCCGATTTCTCTGCCTGGTTATCAACCTGATCTCAAACCTCTTAATTACCACCTCCACTGCCCAAGACTCTGAAAAAACAATTGAAATTGGCACTGTGTTTTTTAAAAAAAATCACCTATCTAGAAAAGTATGACGTATGAAAAAGACATCCCCTTCTTCACAAGAGATGCAATCTTCAGGCTTTGACAGAAATGTATCAAGTAAGTAAGAATCACTATTGCCTTTAGAGGTACAGAGCCGTATGATATGCAGCTTGATTTTTTTCCAAAAAAGAAGTCACAAATGCAATACCCTTGCTCTAAAGCATAAAGCTAATATTAATACAAAGAGGAGTCAGAAAATCTCTTTTAAGGCAAGAAGCAAACAACATCTGAGTTTCTGAAAAGAAGGTAAAAACCTTTGAGAGCGATCTTGATTAACTAAAAGTCTGGGATTTTCCAAAATGAAGCAAGTTTTTTTGGAAGGTGATAGACAAAAATTGGGATATTGTCTGGCTTTCCCATAACTTAAACATACAAACTCTGCACCACGGACACACACAACAGGAATAATTTGGCAACCTGAATGCAAGCAGTAACACCTGTAAACATGGGAGACTGAACTACAGTACATAGTGCAATTAAATGTGTGCAATTAAAGATTCTGGTGACAATCCACATCAGGGAACAAACAGATCTTCAAACAGCTACTTAACTTCCAGCTAATCCCTATGTGTTATGTGACAGGTTATTAGATGGCATTCTGATGAAACACCAGATTTATGACAGCTCACCGTTGTTAAATCAAGCAACGAACCAACACCCATCCAACCCCCAAAAGCTTCCTCAAAATCTTAGCTTGTCTGCAAAGCAACCAATAAAGCTCTGACTGCATATAGAAAAGAACTATCACAGGATAAACACATAGATAACAACTGCAAGACACCAGAATAATTAAAAAAGAAAACTGAAGGACCTGAGTCACATCTGTGAAGCTGACTAAGAATCTAAAACTAATGTGAACAATCACTGAATCAACTTTATGCATTGTCCATTAGTCAGATCTAAACGAACAAACAAGCATACAGAGGGTGTCACAGAGGGGCACGTGATGAAAAAGGACCCCAGAGATGGGGTCTGATCAGCTTTCCCTGGCTATTAGTGACAGGTAACGGGAGAGAGACGAAGCTTTGCTCAGTGAAGGCTGAGAAATCTGTGATCTCTTGGGAAGACACACACAACAGCTTTATCATTTGCCATCTCTGAAGCCACTGTGTAGACAGGACCATGACATGGTGTTCAGTATCTTACATGCTTATCTTTTTGCTCTTTTCTCTGCTTCCAGAATGTATTGAGAAAAGTACTCTTCATGGCAAAATAGACAGATTCTTCAAATTAAACAGCACTGAGTCTCTAAAATGGTGAGGACAAACTTTCTTTGCAAATTATTAGTAGTTCTAGGTAACTTTTGCCACATTAACCACATGATGTTCAGTAACTGCAAGGTGCTGCACCTAGGTCAGGGCAATCCTACATATCAGTATAGACTGGGAGAAGTCATTAGGAGCAGCCCTGAGGTAAAGAACTAATATAGAAAGGAAAATTTAGATTACGCTTTTTGTTCTTCAGGACTCGTCTGTATTTCACTATCACACAATAAAAATTGTTATTTGTAGATCTTCATCTTGGGGAAAGCTTGATGTAATATCCTATCCAAAACCACCATCACCAAAAAATAATTATAATTTAAAAAAAAAAAAAAACTGAAAAAAGATGGTGGCTACCACCCTAATATCAGTAACAGTTTCTAAACATGTTCTAGAGTAGTTTGTAATGGATTATCTACCAGGTGCCATCTGCTTGAAAGTCTGCTGCTCTGGTCACTGCAGTGACTATGGTCACTGCCCACAGTGGGAGGACACTTGACAACTAGGTCCTGAAATACCACTCCCATCCCCATCCCTCCAAAAAACCAAAAATTTTGCTCTACACTGCTTTTTATTCAAAGGCTGGCTTTTACCAAATGATTAAAAGCCACCAAGCAATAGCTTTACATTATTACAGAAAACACTAAACACAGCAGGTTTCGACATTCAGGATGAATGACAGTTACTGTCACTGCTTTCTAGAGGAAGGAAAGGAACAAGTGATAAGGTGCAGCCTTGTCAAATTTTACATGGAAACAAGAAAATGTGAAGCCAAGTCAGCAAGGGTGTAACCAGGAGTTACAGAAATAGTAGATAAGCATGAATGACAGCACAAGCAGAGGCAGCAGGACTGCGGCTCTTCAAATATGTTTTAGGCAGAGCTGGAAACACCTTAGTAATCAGAGATGTGGTTTGGACATCACAAAATGCCAATCAAGTGGGACCTCCTGCTAGAGAAGAACATAGGACTAAGGCAAGACTGCCATCACCCCATCAACTATATGGCTCCTCACTGAAGAGTATATTATTCAAATTCTGCTCATTATCTGTGCACACTTGGTGTGACTGAGGCAACTTCAAATGCATTAAATGTACCATTGCAGAAGTCTGTTTACACAAACTCAGACAAAGCCACTTTAAGTGGGCAGTTTCAAAAGCCAGCCTAGAGACTTATCTTGAAAGACGGGAAAAAGTCTCTGATCTGAGGATGAAAGAGTTTCAGTTTTGTTTGTCTAAACACTGCAGGTAATTATAATTAATGTGAACGAAATGTTAGACCTGCTGATACTTGGAACCTGTCATGTTATACAACACATCAAAAGAGCAAAAGACTGGACATAATGTGTAGCTCTGGAATTCATGTAGCTATCTCAGAAAGCTAATTTTTAACTACTGTGGTAAATCTTGGGTGAGGTCTTTATTGGAAACTGGGTAGATAAGATAGAGAGCAAGATTATCCTGGAGAGGTTAGGTCAAAGGAATTATTTCAAACCTGAAAAAATGCAAAAAAATGTTGAGCATAACATTAAACTAATTCTCTATTCCAAGACTAGATCCATTTGTCAATGGTTAAATCATTGTTCTTGTAAATTAATGCCAAATTTTCAGAAGCCCAGCAGCTTCAGGCAGCTTCTTTCAGTCCCATGAACAGAACTGGAGATAATAACTTATGCCAGAGAAGCTCACTGAGCCCATTATCAACTTGTGTGTCTTTCACCAAGCACCTCAATTAGGTAGTGCAAATCTTAGTGACAACACAGTGGTACAAAGTTGGCTGGATATAAATAGAACCCAAAACCTGATATATTTATTAAATTAAAATTAGCATATTAAAATTCCCCCCAAAAAAAGTTTAGAAGACAAAATTACTATTTTCACCTATCAGGCTGCTTAAATATCTTTGAATAGTGTACAATCGGTAAACACTGGATAGACAATATGTATTTTCCAGCTACAGTTTGATTAAATCATACTGAAGAAAACAGAAAAAAAATAAAGACTTAAGGAGAGAGGGACTGAATTCTATTCAAATCAAGTCTTCCTTTCCAGCCATTGAGTAACTTAATTTAGACACCAGAAGTGAACCTGGTAGGCTTCTTCTGAATATTAAAAACACAAAGGCAGGAACAGCAACCCATTATCCAGAAGCATGGGTGTCACAAGGTCATAGGAAGAGACTGCTCTTAATATGCAGATACCAGACTCTTTACTTATACCGTTACATATTCTACCTTCAGTGACCTATTGAGGTACACATTTAGCAAAAATGCCATATTTGCCATATTCTTGTTTTGGGCTTTTTTTCATAATGACAACAACAAAACTGAGAATGTTTTCCACAGCTCCTCTTTGGACACCTCACACTCTCACTTAGCTATCTGATGTTCTGTTTCACTAGGAATTGGGTGGTCAAACACTACAGGCAAAGAGCTAACAAGAGCTTCTTTAATAACAAACCCAAATGCTTTATAGAGATGGGATCACCTCGGCATCCTGTGAGACTATTTTCTGAGATTTTACACACAGACGTGACAACAGCACTGAAGGTCAACCTTTTCTAGCCTTGTAAACATACCACAGCTACATAACACAATCATTTTATGACCTGCATTTAGATATCTCCAAATACTTAAAACAGTTGTAGTCTGTTTTGATTTCAATAAGACCAATGTGTATTCTGACAATCCTTCCCTGAAGCGTAACAATAGCCGAATGTCTTGACCTCCTATTTTCAGAGTTCATGGAAGTGGTCTTGACCCATTAATACTTCCTGTGAACTGACTTGATATGCAGAATCTGACAAATATTCTTCAAATGGACTGCAATCACCCAAACCTGTGACTTTAAAAGCGACAGAATGAAGATGACATGGTAATTTCCCTCAGAACAAACCACACTTAAAATGTCCCTAGAAAAACTAATGCACTGGTTTTTTTAATGTTAAAACCAGTAAATAAAGTGACAAGCTTTTATCACATTGGTAGCCCTCTCACTCAACTCTTAAGGCACAGATGATAGCTGAATTACTACCCAGGAGGTTAGAATACTTCCAGTTAGCTGTGGACACATGACAAGACAGAACAAGTCTAACTCTAAATATCCGCATTGCTTATTGTCATCGAGGGGGGAGATACTAAAACCTTCAAACAACAATAAAAAAAATCATGCAAAATCAAATCCCAGTCATGCCTGCCTTCACTCAAACTCAAGAAAGACTGAACACTCAGGAAAGTCTGAACACAAAAGAAATTTAATTCTGGTTTCAAATCACAGCAGTACAGGCAAACATTCAGAAGGATAAATTTGGCCAGGATCTAATTTGAGAACATCTCTTTCTAACGTACCAGAAAGCAGCAAGAAAAGCAGCATTCCCTGCAGTGATGCTAAAAACCTTTGGCTACTTCTCACATTTTGAGGAGGTGACAAAACGTCTGTCAGTATGACATGAGACCTCTGAAACAACAGGGAGGAAAGGGGCTACAGTATGGGGTAAATACACTTCCCAGCTTTTATTCACTCTGCGACAAAGAGTAAAAAAGCAGCAGCTTTTTGCCAAGAAAGCTCGACACAGGAAACAGATCCATAAGCAAGTTTAGGACATGACATTGCATAACAATGGACTGGAAACAGTTTAAATATATAAATTCTCTGAGTCAGCAAACACAAACTGACCTTTATCTCTAAGTACTTAAGAAAAAAAATAGAAAAACTTCCTTGTGATTCCTAGCTAGGCTGCGGTCTAAATGAGGCCTGGGAGAAAGACCACAAAGTTATGCTTTCCTTCATCTTCTCTGCAGGTATAATAGGGATCCAGCAGCCAAGTCACTTGGGAGACATCTTTTTGATAAATGGAGCAACCTCTGCTTTCTCCTTGATTTTCCTTGGTGACGAGAACTCCTGCACTTCTTCCAACAGCTGATCCAAAAGAGAGGTTAGTCCCACTATTACAGAGAAGTACTGTTTAATAACTATCCTTAGCTAATACAACTGTAAAGTGTGAGCTTCCTCCCACAACAGAATGATGTTTTTGAATCTCCTCTCCACATAATGATTCATAATGTGGTCAAAAATCTTATGATTGTTCCTGAGCTTTCTTTAAGAGACTTGGCATTGGTTAAAAGTGCTCAAATAACTTATGAGGAGCTCACTATTCATGATTCATTACCTTTTCAAACTGTCAAAACACAGACAAAACTCAATAAAACTAGGTAAAATATGTTCCATAAACCCCACCTTCATTAAACTTCTTCATTAATGATGACTGCCCTCAACACATCGTCCAGCTTCATGAGAATTTTCTCTCCAGTTATTTTGATTTTAAACTCAAAAGAATAATACTTTTCAAAATCCAACCCAAAACTCGAACTCTGCAATTCCAGTAATTCTGGCAATCTTTCTAGTCCACGCAGACCCACAGATACAACCAGCTGAGACGAAGGTATTAGTTCCAAATCCATACCTAGTTCAAGGGTGACTTTTTGGGGATAATGGAAAAATTACCCGACTTCTTCAGGCCCTGACATCTCACTCTACTTTTCTGATAAGACTCTGGAGATCGAGGTGTATATCAACTGTTGACTTTAGAATCTGTCTGATAACCAGTTTACAAGAGGGCTACTCAGAAGAATCTGGATCTCTCCTGCCTACAGAGAAGAAAATCTCTGCAAAATTAGTTAAAAAAAAGCCCTTGTAAGAGGGAAATCTAGTACAATAGATTTATTTTATCTTCTTTTAAAATAAAACCAGCTGGGTTCATATAGCTCATTTAGCTCTGTGATCATTTGCCTATCACGACAGGATAAGCTAACCCAACACAAGTATCCAAGAAGTCTATTCAACCTGACTTGAGCCAGGCAATTAACTAGGGAAATAGATAAAAGCCACTGTAAACTCTTCTCTACAAAGCTCCCAACACTAATGCATAAAGAAAGCATGCACACATCAACAGCAAAAATCCACACAGAAAACACCAGTAATAAAACTAAATAAAATGCAAAAGCTAAGTTTTATCTTTTCTGTATTTGTGTAGCATTTATAGTAGGAGCATGTCAGCATAGAAAACAGAAAAATGTAGCACAAACTGGGATGAGCAGTGACAAGACCAAAGAAAGAAGCTGTCACCAAGACTTGGTTTACTCCATTACTCAAAAGGCTTCATCTCCTGCAATGCACACTTAACACTCCTCCACATGAAAGCAGGAAGACAGCAAAAATATTAAACTGGTTACTGGGTCAGTTTTTGAGTACTAGCAGGTCACTGTGGAAAGGGCCCTAACGCCTGTGACAGAATCCCTGAGTAAAAAGGAAAAGTTACTACAGATAATATTGACTATTCATGGTCCCCAGACACCCATATTGATGGTGAGGACACACAGGGCCAGGCGCTGAAACCTCATCTTTCCAGTTCCCAAGCTGCCATGTGTAGTCCCAGCTCTATCACATTTACTCACAGGGAATGAAGTGAAGAGACAAAAACCACAGAGAAAGCTGCCTTATGGGTGTCCCCAGCATGGGATATTACACCAGAAGGAATCCCAACATGGTCTACAACTGGGGTCCCATGGAATTGCCTTGGCAATGCTGTGAGATGGATGCTTGTTTTCATAACCCTCCTCTGCAATCCTACTCAATCATTCTCACACGCCATTCCTTGCATCCTTGAAGCGACACACATTTGCCCAGGACTTGAAACACTGCAGTCCAATTTCGAGCTCTCACTTATCTTCACTAGTCAGGATGGCCAAGATCCGCAACTGCAGCTCTAATGAGATAGAAAAGCCCTTGCGTACTGAGAGGGGTGAAAAAAGAGCATGTCCTTGCCTTGAGGTGGTCCCCTGTGAGGTGAAGGCAGTAGAGAAGGGTAGTGGCATCTAAGTCGCAGAGATGATAAAATGTCAGGCTCCTGGCAGTACAAAATGGCAGCTGAACCCTGGCGAAATGCCAAGCTGTTCCAACAGCGAGTTGAGTACACAGGGCCATAATTACGATTAGCATAATAAGAGAGTGGTACAACAGCTACCTAGTTACTCTGAAGGGTCATGGAGAAATCATAACAAAGCAAAGTTTTAAGGAGAGACACAAAAGAAAACAATGACATAGCTGCTCGGTGGGTTTTTCCCGGAGGTTCTTCCATGCGTGAAGTGCAGCCCGGGAGGAAGTACAAAGCCTGTTTAAGAGATCAGGCTCTGAATCAAGAGCAGTCGGCCGTGCCTACGGGACTCGAACAGCTCCACAACATATAAAAGATCATATGAAAAGTGTGACAGTGAACACAAAGGACCTCACAAGAAAAACAGGCTGTTAGTGTAAATTTAAATAAAATCTGGGCTCAATAGAGTCAGTCAAGATTTTTTCCTTTCTAATCATTTTCTCTTTCCCTCAAGTGAGGCAGAAGAGATAAAAATATGAGAGAATTTAACAAATAAAATCTGAACACTCAGATATTTGCACTTTTTCATTTTGAATGTCACATAAACAGTATTTACAGATCCACTGCATCATGCAATTAGCCCAGCTGTCTGGGTGAAATTAAGCAGAGTTTTAATAAAAGTATTGTGTTAAAGACTTAAAGATATATGCATATGAAAATCTCAAGATTCTCAGTACATCTGGAGGAATTTATGGACACAGCTGAAGTTTAAAATCAAAAGTTCTCTTTGCAAATAGAAAGATCTGAATTCCACAGAAGACACCGAGAATCTGTGTACAGAAACACCCCACTCTTAGCAGGCAAAATCTGGTCCTCTATGAACAGAAAGTTTACTGTTTACTCTGTTGGGACCTACTTTTTTCTCTATGCTGATTCTGTTTCTTCCATTAAACTTTTCCATTACCAGACATCAAGAATTCCTGAGTACACAAAAAATGCTCTTCCCAAGGCAAGGTCAACTTGTTACCATACAAGACAACCATATGCTGAATCCCGAGCCTAATCTATCAAGACAACTCAAGTTAAAAGCTAACACTGCCATTAGGATTCTCCACTGCATTTGTTATCATATGATATCAGATAGAACATCAACTGAAGATGTGCCTTTAGGATTTTAGAGGCAAATACAGTCATCCTGCTAAAAATGCTATTCGCTTATTTTTCCCTTGTCTTCAAATACCATTTTTATCTTGTCTAAAATCCATAAAGTTATGGGTTTCTTCTATCTGTGGGAGGGGTGGGCAAAAAGCAACCAACAAAACACAATCCTGTTTAACTGTCTTCTTTCTAAGTATCTCTCCCTACAGTGACAGGAATTAAACCCACCTTTAAGAATGTGAAAACTTAGGCTTCCTATCACAGGCATTCCCATAAGGAATTCTCACACAACAATGTATTTCTACTGTCATAAATCCTTCCTTGACAGCAATATCTGACAAACATGACTTTAAATTATGCTTTTTCTACCTTAATCACAGCTTTACTATGTACACCAACAGACTCTGACACGCACTGGTGCAAGCTAAGCTCAGGGGCATATACCTAAGGCACACATCTTAATTCTCATTTGCAGTGCTCATTGTAAATCATTGTAACACCTAATTGAAACAAATTTGTCCTGTGAAAGTTCATCAATCAGTAACATATTTAGGAACGCAAATTCGGAAAAGCACACACTGATTTTCCTCATTAAAACGATAGTTCTTTATTAAACTTCTCATCTTCCTAATAAACCCTGAATTTTGTATCATTTTGGAACATCCACTTATTTACATGAACAGGCATATATATAAAGCAACGTACTCATGAAGAAAAAAAGAGAATCAGTGTCTCTCTTGCTCAGTCATTTTGCACAGCTGTCTACAAACACAGTAGAGGGGGAAAAAAAGACACACTACTATTAAATACTATTAGGACTGAAGGGGCAAGAGAACACACTCCACTTGCCTTTCAAATGCAGATTTCAAAATGCTGACTTGCAGGGTTTCTTATTCTGGATTTTGCTACTGTTAACAGTTAAACACATTACAATCACAGAACATGTGTCAGCAAGTAGCAGAAAGCAAGATCTTTCCTTTTTAAAAAAATGTTCTTCAAGGGTCACGAAAAAAATTTCACAACTGATTGATCTATATTAAATATCTAACTGTAACGAAAGGACACACCCCAGAGTTTTTGTGATCTATAGCTCACTCATCCAGTAAATCAGGAAAAGAAGTAACACAAACTAATCAATTATCAGACTGAAATGTTCAAACTAGCAAGCCTGATTAGCTCATTTAAACAAAACATAAAGTCACTTACAGAACTGGATGAACAATCAGCTCTGGACTATATGATTTGATTACTGTTGCTGCATCTTTGGTACAAAACACATGGGATAAATCTGCACCCTAAAAAAGAAAATTTGCAAACAGTATTATCAAATTTATACTTAATAACTTTATCTTTTGAAAGTTTATTCAATGAATAATTCAACTGAATTCTTACTTCTCAAAGCCAACTTTATTTTTTTTCTCTTTTGGCTTAGACTACCATGAAATGTTCTGGAGTAAATTTTTTTTGTATCAAACTTCCAATATAACTTTTTTCTGTTTCTCACTGATGACTGGAAACACAAATCCTGAATTTTTAGACCCTTGAGAAATGTTTCTCATTTGTAGAGGAACAAGGACTAAAATGTCACACATACAGTAAGAAGAAAGGCAAAAGAACATAGATAAATATGAGACGAGCTACATTAGAGAGCCATAATAACACTGTAATATACGTGCAAAATATATCTGTGGCAATGTATGGGTACATTTCCAGTCCCACCATTTTCACTTAATGGGCCAAATTCACACAAGATAAAGGCTGCCACAATTTCAACAACACCCCCCTTAAATTAAACATTAATGCTGAAGAGTTGAGTCTCAAGCTTCCCTTCTGTTATCAACTAAACAATTAGAAATACAAAAATTATGTAAGTGGTGACCAGAAAACCTGACCTTGTATGTTGTGCATACTGAAATTTCCCAAGGTTAAGGAAGTGTCTCCTCTGCTTTAGTACTATACATTTAACATTTCAAGCTACTAAGCAATGCTGAGATTTGATCCTATGACTCTTTATGTGCAGATGTAGTGATCTGAGACCAAGTGACTTCAGTAAGGAATCTCCTAGTATGCCACGTATTTGTACATGAACAGAAAGCTGAGCAGTTTTGATATCTTATAATCACGATTCAATAGTATCTTTTCAGTTTTAAAACTGAGGAACTGCACCATGGGGGAGACGTGGTTGGAAATATCTGGGTTGGATACCTACTTACTGGAAAAAGACTTCAAAAAGAAAAACATACACAATGGACTAAAAGTACTCACACACTATATACAGACTACTGAAAATCAGATGTATTATGTAAGCCTGACTTATTTAGATTTGAAAATCCCCACTGTAATTATGTAGCCTGGAGTAAATATGTTTGGCCAGTTAATATGTCAATAAAGTAAGTTCACACTTTTAGGAAAAAAAGCTTAGAAAATACTTCTGCTGAAGATTAGAATGCAAATCAAATGCTATTAAAAACTACATTAAAGTCAACCAACAATCTCTAGACTTAGAACAGTAAGAATCCTTCTAGGCTAACATTTCACGTTTTGAAAGAGAGTTACTTCTTTCAACACACTTACTGGGTCCATAAAAAATTTCTGAGGAACTCAGTGCAGCACCAAAAACGTAACTTGAAGTAATAAAGTTACTTCGTTGTTCACTTTTGGAGAAAATAAGTAATCAATTTTGAAATTTCCTATCCAAGTCTCTGAAACTGGAAATTGTTGATGTACTTCTAAGTTCACCTTACACAGAGAAAGAAAACACAGTGAATGACATGTTTGCAAAGTATTTCTGCAAATCTAGAACTAAGGATTTTCTTTGTTCAAGAGAAGACCTTTTAGAACTCAAAAGTTCACGTGCAGCACAGAATGAATACTTTTAAAAAAATGGCACCTAGCTGACAGAAATGATGAAAAGTTCATTTTGAACTGGTATAGAAGAACACATACCACTTTGAGAGCTGTAATTGCAGCAAAATACGGTGCTCCAGTGTACCTAGAATGAAATAAAATTTAGGTTAGGAAGCACAGTCAAGAGATCAGATCATTTGAAAATCAGTCTGCCATAACGAAATCCCAAATTCAAGAGCAAATTTTTAAAATCGCTTTCCCTCCTGCTTGCTGTAAAGACAGAAAAAAATCCTGCAATACCAAAGTCAATCTCAAACCTTGCTCTGGTTTTAAAGGCATAGAATTTCACCTTAGCCACCTGATTTTTCACAGAAATATTTACAAAGATCATGCCATAAAACAGCATCATTTTTTCAGGTAACCAAGGCAAAAGCTTAGAGACAAACAAAACGAGCCAAGCACTGTTCGCAAGCTAAATCTGGGATCTGTGACCTGGATCAATCCCATCTGGTTTAAGATGCTTAACTAAAGTGTCTAAACTGTGATTCCAGTTGCTCTGAATTCTCTTTATAAAGACTGAAGAGAGAGATATGAACAGAATCACCCTCCAGAGGTGCTCAGTTCAGCCAAGAGGGAAGAACCTATGTCCATTAGGTTCTAACTCCTAGCTATACAACCCAGCTATAAGACAGCATTTTTTTGCTCTTTGTAGAATGTTTATTAATGGCAGACGTCCAACAGCAGATCTCTTACAGGAGAAAGATGTTCTCTCTGTTTCAAAAGGTGAAAATGAACAACAGGAAGGTGTAATGGCTCATTCAAAGTATTGTGGCCAGGAAAATAAAGCCTGTTTTATTACTAGGTCACTACAGCACTTAACTGATTTATGTTGTATCTCTTTTTTCCCTGAAACATGCTATTTCTATTACTCCAGTACATAAAACAAGTTATTGACAGAATCTAGTAAACACCACCATTTATCAAAATAAAAAGGGCACAGTAAGAAAATACTCTATTCATGATTTAAGACACCCAGTTCCCAAGGTACCAAAATATATTAGAAAAAAAAAATCAGATGTGCCACTGTGATACTCTAGTCTACTTAATCTACAACTTCACCATGCAATGGGAAAAGACTAACACTGAAAGCAGAGAGTTTGGTGGTCAAAAAAGACAGAGACGGTAGACACAAACAGCATGTAAAGTTTCATTCACACTCACTACCAAATTTTTGCAACACATCTGCAAGAAGACATGTTCCTTCCTAAGCATGCATGGTCATGACGAACTAGTAAAGCTCCCTGGAAAATACCTGTGCTTTAAATGTGAGTTTGAATGGGTTCTACAAGCACTTATGGCATCCTCAAACTCTCCAAAAAGCAAAAATCAAGTTTCTATTTAACTTACTCTCGACATCCTCCAACAATGCCTATACGACCATCTTGACCTTTATGCTTTTTCCCTGTTAGAGGAGGGATAACATTGCGCACCAGTTGAAAAATATTCTCCATATCCTTTAGAGAGTGTGTTCTGTGCAGTGAAAAAGATCTCTCTATAACTGAAAAGAAGAAAATAAATGTTAAAGTATGTTCTTTCCTAAACTACTACCTAGCATTTTATTTTAAGCACTCATGAACACTAATAAAATCACACAAAGATATAGAAAGTGACATACTTCTAAAAACCGAATGTTTTGTCATTTAAAGGCCATTAAAACAGTGAGTAACTAGGGAGGGTGATGATGGTGAAAATTAATTTAGGGTCTGATGCAGAGAATATTCTCACTGACTGTTCACAATCCTAATTTAGGGCTCAGGTACAGAAAGAAACAACAACCCAGAATAGTTATATGAGCATTTTGTAACTAGAAATATCTTCTTAGTTCAGCCTGAAATCACTTCCATAATTAAGCTCAACTGAAATAGGTACACTTCGTAAGGACTAAACACATCCAGACACAGAGCAAGCACAAAGCAACTAAAACCAAATTTTAAACATAGGCCCTACCTTATATTTCGCTTCCCCTTAAAGACTTCCACCTCTTAGCAGAATCAGGGCCTATCTCACTGCTTTTTTTATATTGGTAGGCGGTTACAAAGCATAATGAAAGTCTTTCTGCAAAACTATAATCCAATGCACTAGATGCAAACATCAAAAATATCACACAAAGATCATTTTCAGCTATAATACAACTCCAGATCTCTGATGCAAAACTACATGTCAAGCCACATACTAAAAAAACTGCACACTCAAAAGGCTACATATGCAAATTAGTGTTTGAAAAGACTACACAAATTTAGAATGAAAGTATTTCAACACTTAAAACTAGAGAGAATTAAAACATTTACCTATCACAGGACAAATGTGAAGATCAGTACTTTTACCAATGATGTGTTAACTATAAATTTCAGCAAATACACTAAAAGAGTAAGTCGTTATATTACAACAAAGCTCCTCATTAACTGCACAATTCTGTTCAGAAGAGAGGTTTATTTGAATGTTAATATTAGTGACCTAGATCATAGCCATGCTTCCTTTTTTACAGATCTAAAAAGCTTTCAAGGAACTGCTATACAGTGTAACAGAACTATGTAGAAAATAACTCCCACAATAGTCCTTATTTTCAGCTGAACAAAACTCAGTAACCCCACCCCCCCACCTCCAAAATATAGAGAAGGAAAAAAAGGAAGGGGAAAAAAAAGAAGGAAAAAAAAAAAAGAAGAAAAACTTACAGAAATTTTGGACACAATAATGGGGGAATAAAGTAATAAACAAGAAATTTCCAGATCTGTGTGCTATCAGCAAAAAGCATCTTTTTTCTACGCCTTCCACAGAATCTGAACGTTAGCCCGACATGCTAATCTTCAGTAATAAAATGTTTTGGTGTTCAATAATAATAAATACTCTAGGCCGATCTTTTGCTTTTAAAATTCTCCTACAATACAGGCATCTCACTCCTACTGAGACAAAATAAAGGAGGAAAAAAAGGAAAGAAGAGGAATGAAAATACAAGGAAAAAAAAAACCACAACCTGTTTTGGATAACAGCCAAAATAGCATTGCAGTGACCCAGAGGAGAACAAAATGCTCATCTCCTCTGGAAATAGGGCAGATTATTTTCTTTAAATCACACTTCATACACTCACTGGTTTTCAACCACACAGGAATATAATATAGCTTGTAACCCCTAAAGCATAACATTTTAAGAAGGCTGTTTCTTTGTTGCTGTTTTTTGTTTATATGTAAATATGAAGAAACTGCATAGTAAATGGAGAGAATACCGAGAATGATGCAAAAAGCAATTCTTAAAAGAGCCCTACTCTACCTACAGAATCACTACAGCATATTCAGCTATAAACAAGAGAAATCTTAATTTCTTAAAAGATGTGTTGCCTGAAGCATTATGTCTGCATTTTAGTATAAATGCTTTGTTACACCTTCACCAATTACAAGATTAGTATCTAGAGCTGCTCTTGCTGCAGTTAAATAAATATTATTCATTTCTGCACAGTGCAACATGATGTGCGCCGAAATGATGAAATCCAGCACAAAAAACTGAACTTCAGTTTCGTCATTACAAATAATTAAACTTCCAGGAAAAACCTTTCAGAAGTAATGGCAAGGCCTCGTAGGTACCATCATTCCAGTCTAGAACCTTGAATGATTTCCTACGTGATTTTCTAAAGCACTCCAGTTTTCCTTATAATTTGAAAGTGAAAACATGTAAAATACTGAATCCACTTGGATGCCGTAATTTATCTACCAGAGTCAGCTGACCCTAAAAAATGCTACAGACCAACCATTCTCTCAAGAAACACAACCAGATCTGCCAGCCTAAACCCTCAACAGACTTAACCACCCAGTTTCCCAAGCACTGGGAAACACAGTATGCAACACAGAACTGAAACAGCTCCAAGATCCTCTCAGGACTCAGAGAATGCCCGTTAGGACCTGGCATGCCAGATTATTATTCAACACTGAGGCTGGATGGGTTTTTTTTTTCCTCTTTTCAAACTACACTTCTTTTCTTTCAAGCAGTGTGAAATTCAGAATTAGAATAGAATGTAGAATTAGAACTTGTTTAATTTCCACGTGGCATGCTAAAACCCACAAAGCCCCAACCTGGCTCTAGTTCCAGCACTGACAGAGTATCCCTGATTTCCTCCTGCCCACGCAGTCTACCCATGACAACATACAAAGAAAAAACACTACTATAAAGATAAATGCCAAAGATGCACAGATCCTGAGAAGTCAGTCTGTTAATGATTGCTGCTATCAGCTTCTGGCCCACACATCAGGTATGGGAGGAAAAGTCTGTGCATAAATACCAATTTTTGAGCTACTGCTTTGCCTTGTTCTTTAAAGTAAATTCAGATGCCCAAAGAATTTATAAAGAGCTGGTGCAGAAGAAAAACATAAGCAAGTATTTTCATATTCTATTAACACCTACTACAATAATACGTTTAATTAATTGATAAGATTCAGAATTTCATTGTAAAACAATTTCTTTTAAAGAAGCTAGATTGTCCCATCTGACTTACTTCCATGTAGGCAAAGCTCCATTTTTTCTCCAGTCCTGAAAAAATATATGCACAGCCTTGATATACTGAGTTATGCTTGGTAACTTTAAGCAGAACAGCAGCAAAATTTCTGCTACACAGTACCTAATATTTCTATTATCTTTCACAACTGTGCTATTGGCCTTCCATATATAAAGCTTCTCCTAACTTCACTTTACAGAGATGGGAAAATGGACAGAAGTTCCCAATGTTTACAGGGTTTGAAAGGTATGATTTTGCCCATTAAAATTTGTTGTAACTAATGTACCTGTATTAAATAATCAGTGCAACGGTACGAATGGCGATTTAATTTCATTTGATATCAGACAGACACCTTCACCACAATATTAAATGATTCCAATTAGCTTTTATTTTCAAAAGCTGCTTACTATCAGTGCTTTCACACAGAAGTATTAAAAAAAAAAAAACCTAGCTTTTATTTATGCTGTAGAAGGAAGTACCTATCGGTGGAGAAAGTGTTGCTGTCATAGCATTATAATTAAAGTTATCCGCATATGAACGATGGTTCGCTCTCCGAGGTGGACTTGTTGGTATGGACTGTGACCTTTGTGATACTGTAGACGAAATTCCTGCCAACATCTGTCCCAACATCTGTAACATCTGGAGTTCTCGAGCATGCTCAGCTTCCCGACGCTTGTCCTCAATTTTGAGCCTCTGCTCTTCAAATCTGTAAAACTTCTCATCTGTATCCATGCTCTGCTGCAGGAATTTTTCCATCATTTTATCCAATGTTAAATTTGTATGGCGTTTTTTTGATCTTTTGGGCTGATTGAGAGGTGGGGTAATAGTTGGAGCACTGACTTCTTTAAAGCCTAAAGCAAGGAAAGAAACGATTATTTTTCTGATGAAATATAATTTTCTAAGAAGAAAGGAGCAAAAAATCTCCCTACGAGATGTGCACCTAAAGTGCCACAAAGTTGTTACACTTTTTCAATGGCAACTTATTTCAGGTATTTCTATTTCAGTGTACTAAAGCAAAAAGACTAAAAAGCTTCTAAAAAGTTGCAAAGGTAACGCAAAAATCACAGAGGCATCTAGTACTAAACTTCAACAATAGGAGTCTTTTTGATCTTCTAAAAAGGTTTAAGTGAAGACTATTAAATAGTATAGGCTCATTTGTGTATTGCAAGTAATTACATTAATCTAAATTGAGTTTCAGTCTGTTGGCATTCTAGATTTGCATTTCAAAAGAACATTAGTGTAAACAACTCTTTGATGGGGTTTATGTGTAAAAAGAAGGTTGGTTAAACGTCAACCAATTGGCTGATTCCTCAGTGATGTCAACTTCTGAAGACAGGTTCATGTTTATATGAAAACCCTCGCACTAATCTCGATTTAAAAGAAACGAGTAGTACTTTCCCCGTACCTCCACAACACAAATGCGGAGTGGAGGGTAAAGTACGAGGAGGGAACGGGCAGGCTTTAGAGAAGTGCTGCTTCTGTCTGCAAAGCCGCTGAAGTTAGAGGCAGTGTCTCTGAAACAACCCATGCAATTAATTACGTAAAAGCTCTCCCCTAGCTTTCTGACCCATCTGCAACAATAAGCAGATTTTTCAGGTATTATCGTCATCATCGTTTTAATACCGATCAGCAAAACTGCACAGAGTCTGCAGGGAACGGGAAAATCTTCCAGAGAGAAGGATGCTTATTTTCTTGCACGGTGCTACCTGACACGTTGTCTCGATAATCTCTGCGCTAGTTTTCCGCCGGTTTCCCATGGCTAAGCACCGACAGAACGTCCCTGGGGTCCCTGCGCGCAGCATCCCGCGGGACACTGGGAGCGCAGCGCTCCCAGCCCGCTCCTGCCCTCCTCGGGGCCGCGCAAGGTGCAGGGGCTGGCGGGGGCGCGGCGGCCCGGGCAGCGGGGCGGAGGAGGGCAAGGCAGCGGCCGGACGGCGCGGGGTGTGCTGCCAGAGCCCGCGGGGCGCGCCCGGGCCGTACTCACCGTCGGGCGGCGGCACGGGGATGGCGAAGGACGGGCACTCCACCTTGATGGGGTGGTCGGCGTAGGACGAGCACTCCCCGGAGTCCTCGGTGAAGGTGTCCCGGGGGGACTCCGGCCCCGCGTCCCCGTCCTGCTCGGGGTCGGGCTCCCTGCGCGGCGTGTGCGGGCCCAGCGCGCCCAGCGGCCCCGCGGCCACGGGCACGGCGCCCTCGCCCGGCACGGCCAGAGCCTCGGCGGCGCCGTCGGGGCCGCCCCGGCAGCTCAGGATCCGGTCCATCTCGTCGTAGTACTTGCATATCTTGCGGGCGTGCCCGTTCTTCTTCAGCCCGTCCCGGGCCTGGTAGTACTGCCGCTTGAGGCCCTTGATGCGGATGCGGCACTGCTCGGGGGTGCGCTCGAAGCCCAGCTCGGCCAGGCGGCACGCCACGTCCCGGTACACATGGCTGTTCCGAAAGTTGCCGTCCAGCGCCGACTGCACGTCCGCCTCGCCCCAGATCTCCAGCAGCGCCCGCGTCTCCAGGTCCGACCACAGGAAGCCCCGCGTGTTCGTAATCATCCTTGGCCGGCCGGGGTCACTGCAATGGCCGCGCACCGGGAGAGGCAGGAGGAGGGAGGGAGGGAGGGAGGGAGGGGGCGGGGGAGGCGGCGGGAGGAGGGAGGGAGGGAAGGAGGGAGGGAGGGGGCTCAGTGCCCGCACCCGGCGCTCCCAGGGGGCGCCCCCGCCGGCCGCGGCACCCGCGGAGCGCCGGGCCCCGGGCCCCGCATGCCGGGCCGGCGCTCGCAGCGCCCCCGCACACACCCAACTTCCCCGAGCCGCTCTGGTGGAGCCGCGGGCACCTGCAGGAGCAGGGCTGGTGGCGCGGCCAAAAAAAAAAAAGGAAAAAAAGAAAAAAAAAGCACCTCCTCTACTCCCCCCCTTCCGAAAGCGGTGATGATAAATAAAAAATAATGGCCGGGCTCCCGGGGCGGGGCCGCGCCCCCCGCTCGGACAGTCACCCGTGCGCGGCCGCTCCCCCGCCCCGCCGGCAGCGGCAGCGGCAGCGGCAGGACGGCGGCGCCGGCTGCACTTGGCGGGCCTGCTCAGCACAGTGCGCCTGCCTCCCTGCTGCCCTCCTCCTCCTCCTCCTCCTCCTCCTCCTCCCCGCCGCAGCGGAGCGCGGTCCCCGGGCGCACACACACTCACTCACACTCACACACTCACTCACTCACTCACTCACACTCACTCACACCGCCGCTCCGCTCCTACCTCCCCCCCGCGCACCGCCGAGCCGGGCCGCGCCGCCCCAGCGCGGGCAGCGCCATCGCCGCGCCCTGCCCGCCGTGCCCCGGCCCGCCCGCCTCCCCCG
>JAWWEE010000001.1:94451876-94487660 GCA_035221455.1 Xenops minutus
CTGCCGGCGGGGGGGCTGCACGCTGCCGGGCCCGCTGCCGGCCCCCGCCTCGGCTTCGCGCTCCGGCCAGACCGGCAGGGGCCTTCCCTCCGCGGGGAGCGCCCCCGGCCCCGCCGCCCGTCCCTCCCTCCCTCCCTCCCTCCCGCCGCCGATCCCCCCGGGGCAGCCCCGCGCCCGGCGCCGGTCACACCGCGGCTGTGTCTGTACCTTCGCCACGCCGCAGCCAGAGCGCCGCGGCCAGCACGGCCAGCGCGGTGAGGGCGCCCCGTGCCCACATCCTGCCGGGGGCCGGGGCAGGGCCGGCTCCGCGCTCTGCTCTTACCTCGGCGCAGCGCGGCGCTCCGCACGCCCGCACAGCTCATCGGCGCGGCTGCGGGATGGCTGCGCCTTCCGCCTCCGCTGCAAGCCGGGCACGGCACCGCGGGCGGCCGCGCCCTCCGGCTCCGCTCCGCGCCTCCTCCGCGCCTCCTCCGCGCCTCCTCCGCTCCGCTCCGCTTCCCTCCCGCACCGCTCCGCGCCTCCTCCGCACCGCTCCGCTCCCGCACCGCTCCGCTTCCCTCCCGCACCGCTCCGCTTCCCTCCCGCACCGCTCTGCGCCTCCCCGCACCGCTCCGCTTCCCTCCCGCACCGCTCCGCTCCCTTCCCCGCTCCGCTCCGCTCCCTTCCCCGCACCGCTCCGCGCCTCCCCGCGGGTTCCCCCGCACCACGCGCAGCCACTGTCGGGCGGCGCCGGCTCGGCCCGAAAGGAAAGAGCTTGGAGCGCCCGGCCCGTTTTGGGTCTCCCTTCCCGGCCCGTTTAATTGGCACCTGTTAAAAACTGTTAAAATCATTTATTTTCATTTCTTGCTCCTCGCATCCTTCGCCTCTCCTTATTTGTGCGCGTGATTTGCTTCTAAGCTGTTATTTCTAGTTTAGATGCATCATTTTCCCCTTGTATTCTGCACTTCCCCTGCACTTGGCATTGGTGAGACCACACCTCGAGTACCATGGCCAGTTCTGGGCCCTTCAATGCAGGAGGGACACTGAAGTGCTGGAGCAGGGCCAGAGAAGGGCACTGAAGCTGGGGAAGGGTCTGGAGCACAAGTCCTATGAAGAGCAGCTGATGAAGCTGGGGGTGTTTAGCTTGGAGAAGAGGAGGCTCAGGGATGACCTTATTCTCTACAACCACCTGAAAGGAGGTTGTAGCTGTGTGGGGAGCAGCCTCTTTTCCCAGGCAACTAGTGACAGGATGAGAAGACATAGCCTTATGTTGCACCAGGTGGGGTTTAGGTTGGTCAATTAGGAAGAAATTCTTCACAGGAAGAGTGATGAGGTATTGGAAGAGGCTGATTAGATATGGGGAAGTGGTGGAGTCCAGCATCCCTGGAGGTGTTTAAGGAAAGACTGGACTTGGGACTGAGTGCCATGGTCTAAGTTGACATGGTGGTGTTTGGTCACAGGTTGGACTTGGTGATCTCAGAAGTCTTTTCCAACCTAATTGATTCTGTGATTCTGTGATTTTCTAGACAGTATTGTTGTAATATTTTCTTTTACTCTCAAACACACCAGAGCTGAAATACCATTTGATGTTCACCTCTGGTCCTGCGGCACCTGATTAATCTACACAATGCATCCAAATGCAGCATTACCCAGAAAAAACTTACTGAGATTATATGCATAAGAAATCTGAATCTGTTTTGAGCTTTCAAAAGAGCTGTAATTTCTGCTCTAGACTCCTGTGCATTTCAAGCAAGAGTGTTGTTATTAACTCATAAGAGTTGCTTGCCTAACTATGACAGTAAAACATCAATGTTTTAATCAATATTTTGAAGAGGTGAAGACAGACAACATTTTCATTTACTGACCTGTGTTACATATAAGCTGTGGTCAAACAGACCTGCTGGTTTTTCCTGGACCAAATCCAAGCAGGGGATACTTGTGTCCTTCAGCTTCAGAAGCATCGCCTAAAAGAGCTATGTTGTCTGCAAACTACGAGAGAGACAACCTGAGCTTTCAGTAACCCAGGTTGAACAGTAACCCAGGTTCTGGAGCAGGAACTTGGGTGCCTGACAACTTTACTGTCGGGTATTAACTTGTGTTTATTGAAAAGTTACTCTTCTATAGGTCCTGGTATCTGGTACGATTTTAAAGCAAATACCAGCTCCGTAAAATTTGTCCTGCACAAGTCAGCACAAGTAATGCTTTTTGCCCTTTAATTATATGAGTGGCAGCCTAAAAGATAGATTAAACAGCCAACCACATTTAGTTTTTACATGAATTTTAACCCAGAACAAAAGATTACTGTGTTGTTGAACACCACATTTTGCATACTCGTGTTTTGATTCCAGCTGGAAGGATAAAGAATATGTAGATTCCTGTAGTTCCAGCACTGATTCAATGTCTGGAAGAGAGCGGGGAAAGAATGGTGTGGATGTTTTTTACATCCCATCAGGTATCTTTGGCTCCACTAAAAGCATGTCTCACACCTAACAAAAGAGAGGAAGAAAGATACAATTGTGATGGGGGCTTTTTTGCTGGGTTCTCTGGTTTCCTTTGTAATAGAAATGGAAGGGAGTTCTGATGCTGCAGAACCCTCAGAAGTTGTTTGTGGAGGACCCAATTCTCAATTAATGTATAAAATAAACCCTAATGGTATCTATGGGCTTCCCCTATGCCACAGTTGTTCAGGTTGTTATGCACAGCCTTGACATCCATTAAAACAGTCTTGCTACTATTGTTACCCAACATGAATGTAAAGACTTTGAGCAGAACACATTGCTGCTCCTCAAGCATTGTCCTACTTTGCATCTAACTCAAGGTACCTTCTACTGGTATAGCAGTGGCTGCCATCTCCATACCATTTACAGTATAAATCCATAACTACTAGTGACATCTCTGTGCCCAGCAACAACAATATTAACCAGGGCACGAGACAGGGAAAAAGGAGACCTACAGGAGGTAAGTGGTGTATGAGGCAAAAGTTCACATGCCCATCATATAGTTAGAGAAAAAGCAGCTGCAAGAGGCACTTACTGTTTCAGGTTTATAGTGTGCTTGCACTTTTTTTTTTAAATTAGAGCTTCCTGTTCTGACAGTCCTGTCACTTTTTCTGTTTGTCTCTTTACATGGAAGGAGGAGTGACTGTGCAGAGTTCCATTTCATGCTTTGTCAGAATCCTCGTAGCTTCATTGCTTATTACTCCATTGCTGGCCCCTACCTCTTTATCAGTCTTGCCCCTTCCTCCTTAGTTCTTGATCTCAGCCTCCAGTTTTAGCATTTTAACCTTTTTCTAGCTGCACTGTCACAGCAATATATCCTCCTCATTAGTGGAATAATCACTGCAACCTGTCCATCCCCTTCTACACAGAGAAAGGCATCAATGGCCAGCCTGAGCATGTCCTACTGCTGTTGAGGCAGCAAGAGCTTGGAGGTTTGACTTTGTAGTAGATGGCAGCAGTCACTGACAGTGGATGCTTGCTGGGAACAGAATGTATGTGTGTAAATAGGGTGAGGGATGGATTGTAAGCTAGATGTCCCTAGGTGGAAACCCCAAAATAGTGACTATTCAGAACCATTGTTTCTTCTGCAGGTTCCTGATGAATCTTTGTTCACAATGTTTTTGCTCTTTGCTTCCGATCATTTTGTATCCACTCAGCACTTTAGTCTTTGCCATCCTTTTGGTAACTGTTGTGCAACTCTACCTACCCAAGCCATTCCAAGGTGAACGAGGACAGCAGGTGGCAATAGCAGAGTGCTTGCAATATCCTGTGGTTGTGTTCTCTGCACTCAAATAATTGTCAGCCTGTACTGGAATCACCATTTAATATCATAAATGTTATAAACATCCATGTTGACATATGCATGTTGTTAATTACAACGGGGCATTTAAGCATTCATGTGGAGAAAGGGAATGGAAGAACTCAGAAGTAATAAGTAGCTTTAATTGAAACTGCCCATAAAATGTGACCAAAAATGTCTTTGTTGAAATGGGAATCTGGAAGCACTTTTCATTGTGAAAAAGATGAAAACCGAAAACTTTTAATTTCATTTGAATTTTTACCTAGGTAACTTAGAGGAGTTGATAGTGGTAATAGAGAAGACAGTAATGGTATATGTGCTTAGATAAAAAGGGAGTCAATCCTGGAAGTGTTATTAGCAATGATATTTACTGTCATTACAGTGAGTGGAATGAGCATGTTTTATACCAATAATATGTTTATCTTAGTACAGGACAAAATGTGGTTATATGATGTGAATTTTAGTTTATTTGTTTGATGGCTCTCTAGGCTGCAAAGAAACTAAGAAAAGCTGATGCTATAATAATTTTTCCAGTCACTATACTACTGTACATTTTTATTTTCAAGAGAAAAGATAGCAGCAAGTAATCAACAACAAGCCACTACAAGAGCACATCAACATGCTTTGGTTTGCTTCTACTGAACAGGAATCACATGGGCTGAAAGAGGAAAAGGAAACTGTATATGAGAAGAAATATACCCACATCTGATTAAATACTGTGTAATAAATTTGTCCCCACAGCTTCTGTAATTCTTCATATTCTTACCAGGGCACTATAGGTACTATCACTTCTAGGCATTCAGTCTAATAATATATGTCAAGCCCTGTGATTCTCTAGGTAATTTTTGTTTTACTCAAAGTGAACAATCTTTTTGCTGAGTGTTAATATTAAAAAAAACAAACATCAAGGAAACAATAAAAAGAAAATTTTTGATTTGTGCTCTTCTTAGATCAGGCAGTAAGAATGTAGTGCAACAGAAGTGAAGAAGGTTTTTTGGGGCTTATCCAACCTTTTCAAGTTCCTGGTATCTAGTGTATACAAACACATATAACCTCTTAAGCAACATCCAGAAAGTTAAAACAAATAGCCTCTTTTCCAACAGAGAATAATGAGACTCAGAAAGTAAATACTGTGTAGTTAGACAGTTTTCTATAAAACTGCTTTATTCTGTCCTTTGGTGGCAGGAAGTACCATTTGCTAAATCCGTTAACTTACACAATTTAGAACACTGCTATTATTATGAAATATACTGCTCATTTTTACTGTTCAGTAATGTTATTTAAACATGGTGTTTTGTCTTAGTTGTGTTATACCTGAGCCCGGAGGCTTTTCCTGGGTATTGTCTTATCCATTGTACATACACAAATGTCAATCCCTTGCTCAAAATCAGTTTTATGTGCATTTAAGAGAGACATGCATTTTCAGCATGATGGACAGATTTGTAAAGAATAAATTGGTTTTACCTTAAGTGACACAGTTCAGTTCAGCTTTGGAAATACACAGTGTATATTGAACATGACTGTTGGAGGAAGGCTTCATGCTACATTCACAAAGGGATTTGAACATTGAAAGGTTCCTCTTCCTGGTACCTTGCTTCCTTTTTTTTCCTTTTTTTCCCCCCCTGTATTGTGATGCTCGTTATCTCATACATCCAGCATATGAACTTTAGTAGTTGTGTCCCCAGGTTTCTCTGAAGACTCTGTAGTTGCTTTTCCTGCAGTCCCCTAAGCCTTGGATGGGTAGTCAGGCTCAGATTGCTGTAATGCCACAGGTGATGTCTTTGCCTCCAGTTGCCTGTGGAGCTGTGCATAATCTTGTTGCCCAAAGGAAAAAGCTGTAGGTCTCTTTCCTCCCTGTGAGAGCAGGGCCTATAACATATTCCTGAGCTCTCATACGTGGAAAATATACTCTAGTCCTTAATATGCCTGCACTTCAGTTTACACATACCCTGTGTTTGATTACAGACAGCATCCTCTACTTGAAAGTCAGCACATATGCACATGTATTATTTCTTCCTGTCCTTGCCACAGCTATATAAGTGGATGGGCAGCAACAATTCATTTTCTTCATGCCAAGGCCAGCTCTGCAAGTTCTACTGGTATAATTAATCCCACTGGGGGAGGAGAAGGTCATGTAAAAATAAAAGCTAAAGTAGGGTGAGAAGGAGGATGTAACTATGCCGTTATAAAGATGACACATCCAAATGACGATTTTCCTTGCTGTTAGGGAACAGCTATCCCAGTATAAAGCACCTTTAACAAATACAGTTATAGACATGACATGTCAGATGTTGAGATAACAGAGAAATTGCATTGCTTTAGTTCTCTCATGATAATTAAAATGGGAACTATTTTTGACAGACAAGCCCCAAGTAACATATGGAAATTTAAAATTACTTCATTTGGCAAATGGTTTTCCAGAAAGAAGCTTGTCCTTTCATATGAAATAAACTTTTCAACCCCCCCATTTCAATTTTCTATCCTTCCTTACTGTTAACACCTTTCCAGAAAGGCACACCACATCAGTCTATACTGGTTTTCTCCTAGCATATTTTCATGAGATGTAGTTAATGAAGGAGCAGTAAAGATCAGGAGGGGTGGGAATTTTGTGTGAGGGAATGTAAAGGAGAACCTTGACACATGATTCACCAGGACTAGGACTGCCAAATTTGATGTGTCAAGAAAGAGGATGCATGGCCAGGGAGGGAGGCAGGTAGCCCTTCTGCCCCTGAGCTCCTGCTGTCACCTCTAGGTTCATGTTAAGAGTGCAAACAGCCCATGCCAGGGTCACTACTCTGTACCCTCCTGCAGTCTCCCACCATCTTCCAATGTCTTCCATCAAAACTGAGTCTCACTCACAGATTAAATTGAGATTACACTCTCAGTGACTGAAGGTGAGAGGTCTCTGTGTGCCCTTGTAGTTAGGGGAGTGTGTCACTGCCCTGAGGACATCCTGCTGGCGCTCCCCAGCTCCAGAGCCTTTCCTCTCCCTCCTTGCTTGTCCGTTCTCATCCCCTTCCCTCACTGGCGGTGCTATGGTTCTGTACCTGGGGGAGGCTGGCTCCAGCTTCCCCATGCCATGCCCCAAGGCTGGCTGCAGCGACCTTCTGCTCCCACTCTCCCTATACAAGAAGAAGTGGCTCCTGCTGCTGGCAGTCAGGCAAACACCACCTGCACTTTCCCAAAATCCACCCAGGCAGGATCCTGATGGAGGAAAGAGATGTGACCCTGAGATTAGCTCAGATGGTTAGGGTGCTAATCATGCCAAGGCTGTGCATTTGATCCCCATAGGGACCATTCACTTACTAGTTGGACTCAATGATCCTTGTGGGTCCCTTCCAACTCAGACTATTCTGTGCTTCTCTGAAAGTGTGTGTGGTGAAACCCAGACACCTTAGCAAGGACTAACCATGCCAACTCCTGGTACTGTGGTGGGGGGAGTAGATGGCAGAGTGATAACTGGAGTGTCTTGAGGGGTGAAACGTCAGCAAGGGATGCAGAGCTTCAGTGAGGGTGCAATACCATTGTGCATCATTTTCAGCCTGCAGTCTTGGCTGATCTATCACACTAACCCACCTCTTCAACACTGCCCAGGAAGAGGAGGGCTAAAAGTCCTCTTCGGGTACCAATGCTCTGCAAATAAGATTTCCAGGACATTCTTCTTACCTTCCCAATTCTTTAGTTATACATCTCACTCCCTCAGGCTAGTACCCCTTACACTACATCCACACTGTCCTTCTTCTTTTCTCTTGAATACCTTCTTGTCCCATTGCACAGCCCACTTTGATGCCTGCTCTGTGTTTAGTTTTGCAAAGTTGACCCCAGCACTATGCTGAATGTGAGGGAGCACCTTGCAGTGGAGCAGGCACCACAGGTCGGCACCGAACCCACACTTTGACCAGATTGTTGCATGTGTTACAAGAGAGCAGTTTCTGCAGGTAACAACAGAGGACCAAAACAATAATATCTAATCTGCCTTCAGCCCAGTTGTCAGCTGGTGAGTTACCTGCTGCAAAAAAGTCTTTTAAGGCACTGCCTTCCAAGTGGCTGCAAAGGCTTTCTCCCATTAGATGGAAACCAGATTATTGCTGAACTTATTTGATCCATTCCTAGGGAGTAATAAAATATACATTTTGCTCAGTAAAAATTCCATCTGGTCTCTGAGATATATTGGCATGGCAAGCATCCACCTTCCATTGCTGTCACCTGCAGTCCCCATCCAGCCACTTATCAGTTTATCTGTCACCAGAAGTGGAAAGACATCCCTCGCATGGACAGAAAGTCACCTCCCTGAGGCCTCTAGTAACTGGTCCTGCCTCTATTCTGACAACTGTAGTGGCACATTTTAAGGCTGTAACAACCTAAAAAAGTATACAACAGCCTGCCCCTTCTGCTCAGGCATTCAGAGCTGTCTCTGTACAAAGAAACCGTGTAACAGGGAGGGAAAGCATTGGGAATTAAAAATTAATCACTCTTGTTTTTTTTCTGGAAAAGTTCTTTTATAATACTTCAGAGCAGACAGGAGTTAGCTGGGTAGCAAAATCAGCAAACTGAGTACCTTCTTTTGTGATAAAATGTGATTCATTTGCAGCTGTGCACACACAGTCCTAATTCATCCTGTGTTGATCAGATGCAAAACCAATATTATCAAACTCACAAGAGAAAAGAGAAAAAAAGAAGCACCACAGGTTTGGGCTTAGCTGTCTTTCTGATACCTATAGGTCAAGGCTGAGACATCAGGTCTTTCCCTTTGTAAAGGGGGACCCATTTTTCTCCCTCTTGGTCTGAGTTTATTAAAGCTTCTGATCTGTCGCAATTCATTGTGATTGCACAGTTACCTTTCAAAAACATTGCATTATTTCAAGACAAAGATATTACTAAGTAACATCATGATGGTAAATATTTAATGGAAAAAATACTGTTTGTCAGGTTTAACTGGTGCTTGGGCTTATCAGTCCTATCAAGTGTGTGTTTCAGCATGTGTTTGTTTCCTTGTTCTGAGGTGCCTGGTCTCTGTGCCCTTCTCCCTCCCTGGTTTTTATCCTGTTGAGCCAGAATCCGTAACCAAGCTGCTTCAGGGCACAAAGCTTCCCAGTCTTGTTTGCCACTTGTAAGCCTGGAGAAGAGGGGACTGAGGGGAGACCTCACTGCAGTTACAACTTCCTTGTGAGGGAAGAGAAGGGGCAGACACTGATCTCTTCTCTGTGGTGACCAGTGACAGAACCTGGGGCAATGGCCTGAAATTGTGTCAGGGGAGGTTTAGGTTAGGTATTAGAAAAAGATTCTTTACCCAGAGGGTGGCTGGGCACTGGAACAGGCTCCCCAGGGAAATAGTCACAGCACCAATCCTGGCAGAGTTCAAGAAGTGTTTGGATGATACTCTCAGGCACATGGTGTGACTCTTGAGGATGGTTCTGTGCAGGGACCTGGACTCGATGATCCTTGTGGGTCCCTTTCAATTCAGCATATTCTGTGATTCTGTGAGATACAATTTTTGCTTTTTCTCGGCTTTTGAAGTCTCATGTATATTACAAAAAAAAAAAGACACTGAGGCTATTCAGTGTGAGTAAAAAGGCTCAG
The DNA here is from genome assembly GCA_035221455.1 of Xenops minutus. Taxonomy (NCBI): domain Eukaryota; kingdom Metazoa; phylum Chordata; class Aves; order Passeriformes; family Furnariidae; genus Xenops; species Xenops minutus. The sequence goes on from JAWWEE010000001.1 coordinate 94,461,234, forward strand.
AATTGGAGGTCAAAGTGACAGACAACAAAGATGACCTAATTGTGAAGGTGTGTGAGGACTGTTTCTGAGTAGTCAGAAAGAATGGAAATAAAGGAGGTCAAAGAGTTTCAGAAGATGCTTTTGGCTGAGTATTTTTGCCAGGTCATGAGCTGTAATGGGAAATATGGAGTGTAATTCAGCTCCAGATCATAGACATCTAAATTTAGACATTAAATGTAGGTGACTGCCTGTGAGCCACATACCTCAAGTTCCATTTCAAGCAATGGAGATCAAGTCCTTAGAGTTATTTGGGCCTGGAGAGCTACCGAGCTCATCCTAAATTAGACACCTATCAGGCTAGTCAGTCAAAGATCCACTCGTGCTGCTGCTAAGGTACTTCTTAAACTTTGGCAAGTCTATTTGCCACATACCCAGATGCCCAAGGCTCCCCAAAGCCAGAAGAATCACACACATCTCTCTGTTAACTGTGTTGGCAGGGTGTAACTATGAACCTGCTTGCCGGGACAGAAATACACCACATGGTTGGAACAACTGAGTGTAATGCGTCCATTAGTGCAAGCCTCCTCAAATGTCCCAAAAGCTGCTTACATACTTGCTTATTTCACATGGTAGACACATGAAGGATGTAAAGGTGGTATCAGCTGCTCCTGAGAAGCCCAAAAGCCTTGTCTGTTCAGAGTCTCTCTACTAGGCTTACTATCATGGGCATAGTCTCATTGGTGGGGCTGTGGACAGGAGCTGTAGGACTCGGGGCTCTTTGATAACTGGGGTTAGATATTTCTGCAGTAAACACTATTAATTGCAAAGATGTGGCAGGACACCCCTGTCACTTTATACATATGGAGTATTTATGGAATATATAGGAAAGGCTAAAACAAAATTTTATAGCTCAAACACTAACATATATAGCTCATTTGTTTACAAAAGGAAGGGCACTTGGGCACTTACACCATGTATTTTCTTTTCAATTTACCATCTACACAACCTAAAAGTGAAGAAAAAAACACCAAACCAAACCAAAAAATAACCCAAAACCACACTAACAGACCCACAATTCCATTATCATTATTATCAGAGCTTGTTTTTACCTCTTTCTTTGTAGCATTCACTGAGAAGGCTACAAATCTTTTGGGTGTATTGCACAAGGACTACAAGAATTGGACTACTGAGGGATTTTTACAGTAGAACATAAGATGAGCACATAACATTTCTGGAAATACAGCATGTTCATACAGTTCAACCTAAGATGTGTGAACATACAAATACTTAACAACAGATATTAAGGATAACATCAGCTAACGTAGGAGGATATATGCATAGGTGATTGACTTGCACTTCATGAGAAGGTTCTTGGTCCCTCACTACTCATTGCACATTCCCTTCACATGGTACTTGTGGTACACATCTGCCTTAAGAGCATCATTAGCTTTGTCTGTGCCACTGTTTTCACATGGTCTTGCCCTTTCTTGCTGTTGTTAGGCTTCTGTTTGAAACTAAAGGCTGTTACTTCCATCTGCCATGGGCAAAAATCTGCCTCTGAAAGACTTTCACTGTCTCTTGGCAGCATGCCACAAAAATGCTTCTCCACAAAAACAGTAGCTGTCAGTGCTGAATTTTAGGGACTACAGGATCATCTTGAATGCTTAACAGTGCACCTTTACATTAGTTATTATTAGGACCCTGCAGAATTTTCTGGGCCTGGACTTCTGAGCCTCTTACATTCCCCAGATGAGCAAATTGACTGATGTACAGCCCACTGTTCATGCAAACACAAAGCAGCATGGTGAACTGCAGTGCCCCTTTTGTTACTACTTCCTTTCCTTACTTTTAAGCAAGAGATCTCAAAAGAGAAGTGATTTATCTCTTGTAACATATATATCACTGTGCTACCCAACAAAATATTTCTTCTCTCCTATGCTATTTGTAATCACTATTGCCAATTCTCCTGATTGTCAATCAGATTTATAACCTGAGACCAAACTTCAGTGGATACAAAGAAGTAGACAGGAATACAGAGAATCAAGAAGTTGTTATTGGTCAACGTGGGGAGGGCAGTACTTCCAGCATACCTGCAGCATAAGAGTTTCAAGATTTTTACTGGAAAGCTTTGAAAAGTACAATACATTCACTTTACAAATGCTTCTGGCGTTCTTCTCGTACGTGATGCCTGCATGGGAGGAAGTGCCAAAGGGATGCATTGAGAAATGCAACACATGGCCAGTTGTTGGCTGGAATCAGGATCTTTATAGAGAATGAGGGATTACAACACAGTGCAAACACACAAGGGAAGTTCTTGAAAATGAATACAAGGATGTATTTGATGAATGAGAAAAATGAGCAGACAATAAATGTGTGGAGTTCAAAGACAAACTGATATGAGAGGAAGTGAAAGAAACAAATGGAGTGAGAAGCTGTTACATAAGGCGGTAAGGGTGCAACTGGTTATAGAAAAAAGAAAGGAACTCTCCAGTTTTTAGTTTTCTGCTCATACTATAAGCATCTCTGGAACTCCACAGGTGATTTCAAGGACTGTGAGATAGATAAAGTAAAGGAGAAGTCTTGTAAGGAGGGTTAGACATTCACACTGTCAAGTATTTTGGAAAGTGCACTGAAAGGTAATGGTCTGTACATTATTTTCTCTAAATACACCTAATGACCAAGAATAGAGCATGAGCTCAGATACCATGTTTTTGTTACTAGGATAAATGGGAGAATAAAGAACATACATAGGATGTACCAAAAACTTACCTGTATTAGAGTTACAATTTTCTTAGACAGCTGGCTAGAGAAAAACTATGACATCTGACTAGGACCTTGTATCCACATAAACCCAAGTCTCGCACAGTCCACATTAGATTGTTTGCAGGATACAAAAGTATCTCTTAAATTTGCTGAGTTTCCCCTCTAACCTTTTGCAACCAACTCAGCACCTTTTGCAACCAACTCAACACCTTTTGCAATACAATCTGCTACCTCTGGAGAATCTCTGCCTTCAGTGCCACTCACCTCCTCTCAGACTTTCCCCACCCTTAATATAAAATAAAAGAAATTTTGAACCAAAAATCTAAGCAGTGAAATTCTTTTCATTTAGCTCTTATCATTTAAAAGTTAGCCTAATAATCTAAAAGTCAATCTACTGATTCAGTTCTGGATGAATAAATTAAGAGAGTAGTTAATTTAATTCCTTGAAAATAAGTATGTACTTATTTTTGCAAAGATATTTTAAGTCCTCTAAGGTTGGGCTTCAATTTTTTCTTCACCTTGATATCAGAAACATGGTTCAGGTACACTAGAAGGAAAATCCTGTGTTATTAGTCATGGATTGCCCACATTGGGGAGCTGTCGGAGTACATCACTTACCCACTCCTTTTTCATGTATCTAGGTCTTCCTCAGGTGGAAAAGAGCCCCAGGGAAGGAGAAGGTGCACAAACATCTGGCTTTCCCCCAGGTATGCAGTCAGGATGGAGTCAGAGTGGGTATTTGAACCCCAGTGTTCCTCGATATTATACCAAGTAATCTCTCTCTGTATTTGTTATGTAAGAATGGTGTGATTTTTTGGAGCTGTCAGACATGGTCTGCAAATCTGTAACTTCTTCACAAAGCAGGTCACAAAACCCAGGACCAGGAAGATGTTTCTAGGACTGTATCCAAAGGCCTTTAACAGCCACTTCTGTCTCCTACATGTATTTTTATACTAATCCCTTGAAATTTTATGATGTTGTTTTCAAATATGTTTTCTAGATCTATTGCTTGGGAATATTTATATATTATTATTGAGCTGTTTTTGTGTTCATGGCTGTTCTTTTCATGATTCTCATAATTTTCAAAATGTTCATTAATAACTTTGTTTCAGGGGGCAGGAAAAGCAATAATTTGTAGACATGGCAAACTTCATAAAAGCTGTTTATATTTCTGAGTTCTCAGATTTAATTCTGCCTGTCCCTTTAATGTCAGCTGAACACTTAATACTGATGAGAAGACAGCTGGCTGCTCAGATATGGATGTACATCTGTTGGCTGCTGTATGAGCATGAGACTTGGAACAGCTTCCACTCACTGTGCACCTGATTTTTTTGAAAATGGTCCAGTTTTTGTGTTTGTGAACGGATTTGATGCCTTTATTCATCATAGAGCATCTCCTCATCCCTTCTTTACCCACTCTTGAATGTGTGCCACACCATCTGAAAATGGAAGATTGAATTGGAAGGATGGCACTTCTTTTTTTAACTTTTTTTTTTTCACAGTTCTTCCAACATTTCGTTTATTTAAAACAAAACTAAATTATTTTTGGAGTGCCTGAAAATCTGTGTGACTCCTCATCTCCCTTGCCATAGGTGGCAGAAGAAAATGAAACACACACTTAGTGCTATGGGCAAGGGGCTGCTAAAGAATCCACATAGGGATGAAGAGTCTCCTGTTCTGCAGCACCTGAACTGTGAGGTCTCATTTCTTTAATGAGGAAACAGGTAAAGCTTGTGACTAGAAAAAATGCCTGAGAGATTAATTAAAACAGCAGTGTTGGAATCCATTTATAATGAAGAAATTTAAAGAGCTTCTGAGTCCCTGAATGCAGCTGGGTGAGCATCCAGCAAGGAAAAATCTTTCTAGGGTGATAACCTGCATTTGGAATGCTTCCCATGCTGCTGGGAGCTTCAGCAGAATACCACAAGATGGATTGCAAATACTGAATATGTACATATGCAGATGACAACTTTCTGATCCTGAAAATGCTTTCTTTCCAATACACAATACATGTGTATCATTCCATACCAGTGTGAATGGGTTCAGTTTGTGAAAATTTGCCTTTATATTAAAGGAACAAATGAGGAACTTCATTTACTATCAACACAAAAGTAGGAGGAGATGCATTTCATTGCCTCTTTGCACTTCACCTGAAGTGCTTTCTTAGGGCAGGACCTGCATAGGCATACACACTTGTATAATCTCAAGTGTGAGAACTGATTTCCAGGCTGGGGTGGGGAGGTGTTGATGTACTCAGACTTAAACACAGGGCTAAGAACTTGCAGACCCAAAGCTGGGAACATAAATTCTCCTGGGACATGCATTTCCAGGCAGCTGGGTGTATATATTGTCAACAGCATGCCCTCATCCAAAATTCCTGTAGCTTTGTTTACTGCCACATCGCTTGAGTCTCTTGGTCATCCTCACTAGCTGCAGATGGTGCTTCATGAGTGCATCTACACATGTTCTGAAGTTAGCTCCTTTCAGTGAGGCTGAGGGGAGATTACTGGGATAGGTACTGCGTGTCATCCAGTGTCCAGCACAGCCAGGGCTGTGGGGCTTGCCCAGAGCCCGTAGGTTTTACTGCCATAGAAATAATAAGTTTTGCCTACTTTGTCAAGATATGAGAGGATTTAGGCTATAAGCATTTCAACAGCTGGCTGCTCCTTCTCTTTGCCAACACAGAATTTCTTCTTTTGACCAACCTACTGCAGTCGATAGGTCAAGATAGCAAACCACTTCATCTGCTTTTTGGCTAAAATAAGCTCTGAACTGGAACACCTAAAGTATGTGCTTGATCACACTGATACTCTTCTGGGTGTGTATGGATGGACTAGAAATTTTTTTTGGCGACTGTAGTGGCTTAGCCAGGTCTCTTCTACAGAAATGCCTTGTGAGGAAATATAGGCATACCGATTTCAATTTTTTATTGTAGACAGAATCAAATTTGAGCTTATGCCACTGGTTGTGACAATGCTAGAGTGTATTTGTGTGTGTACATGTCCAAAATGTCTTGGTAAGTGCATTCCCTTTGAAGGTTGAAAGGCAAGAAAGAGCTCATGGGCTATAATTTAGGTATTTGAAGGTAAAGTATTTAGCTTTAGGTTGACATCATAGGCTCCTTTTATAAGCAATGAACAGGGAAATGTACCAGCAAAGTTGATAGATGTCATATTAATATGAATGCCTGTGAGAAGTTAGGAAAGTAAGAGAGACAATTCCTGTTTCCTTCCATTATACTTGAAGAGAACAGCTCTGACTGCTGTGGATGACTATGGATAGGTGGCAATATTTCAATGTTTATGAAACCTGGTGGTCCCTCTTCACAGGTGACAAAAGTAGAACACAACTATGAAGGCATAAGTGACAGAAGGACCTGAGATGACAGACATTTACAGTGACTGTCAGGACTGGATGTCTCTCCTCCAGGAGCAATAAAGAGTGGAACAGCTGACTTGCTAATAAATATCTACAAGTATTCTTGTCACATTTATTAGGCCACACTGAGATGAAAGCCTAACCCTGACTTTAATTCTAGCCCTAGGAATACCAGTTAAGTTATAGATATTTTATTTTTCCAGTATCTTGAAGAACATAAATATTGCTAACACTGAACTCATGCTAGAGAAATTCCAAAGACATACCAACAAAGTACCAATCAGAATAGTAATAACAAACACTTTGAGAATGACAAAATACTGCGTTGTTTACAATTTAAAAGCAATTACCAGCTTTTGTGAAGAAAAAGTCTGACTAATTTTGTGGTTTTGTTTTTGTTTTTGTTTTTGTTTTTTTTTTGTGGCAAATTAATAAAGGAATGGAGAAAGAAAAGCAGACAAATTATTTACTGGCTGAACTTTCACACAACAGACAGTAGAAAAACCTTAAAAACCACAGGGTTGCAAGATCTGTTCTATCATTAATCAAAACCTGTAAGAGGAACCAAACAAAGGATAATATCAGTCTGAAACAAGGTTAAGTTTGAATTGTTCAAGTTATCACTACACATAAGATTTTCATGTGTACTACCATCAGACAGAGTTAAAAAGAGAATTAGCCAATTCCTATAAAATGTGTGTGTCATGAATTAGCAAAATGCTACAGATCTAAAAAATTATTTGGAGTTAGAGATTAGCACTCACTTTTCACCAAACTTCATTTCACCCAGCTGTGCTGCAAAATCTTCCTACAGTATTACTTTATTCAAGTGTCTCATGGAATGAAGAAGGATTTGTTTACTTCATCCAAATCCCTGGAATACATCCATCTGTTATGTTTCAGGTTCTGCATTTTTTGGTGTGCATGGAGTAGGATGGGAGTGCAGCTGGTTGCAGTTGCCCATACTTTATACCTCTCAACATATTAGAGCCTGGAAAAAAGCCATGAGCGTGCCATCATGAGTATGTTATCTTGAACATTTGGCCAGCAACATACAAAATAGAAACGCTAACACCCGAACAGTTGCACTGACCAGGTGGTCCTCTGAGGTTGGCTGGGGACACAGACACTTCTTTTTACACTTTCTAGGAAGCATCCGGATGCAACTGAGTGAGGTAGGGAAAAAATCTGTTCTTCATTCCTTGGAAAGCTGTGGTAGCATGGAAAAAATGCTTTGGATTTTCCAGAACATGCTCCTGAAATGCTTTGGCAAAGAAACACCTCTGACCAGAGAAACGAGAGCAATACAGTATCACGTTTTTGGAGGGGTGGGGTGAGTGGAGGAACTCCGGAAATAAACCAGGGTTGGTTTTTTGCTACCTTCCACGTTTTGTGGCACCATGAAGGTGTCACACAACAGGAGCCACAGGAATTGTCATTGGTAATGTTACCACAGTCTTTGCAGCCCCTATTGTTTACTTGCCCCCTGTCTCCCCCTTGGCTGTGGTATCGAGTAGAGAAGGTCTCAGTGGGGGCGAGCTTCTGGTAGAAGCGTTTCCTTGCTTACAAGGATGAGAGCAGTGGGTCTCAGTCAGTCTGATACTTTAATCTCATTTAATTCCTGCAGAAGATAGGGTCTTGATCTTATCTGTTCTTTTTGCACCTGGCCTTCGGCACTTGAAAACACAGTGGCTTTCTGGACAAGAATTGTTTCTTTAGCTGAGGGACCTAACCAAGTAATCTGCTCCAGAACCACAGTCAGCATCACTGACACATTCACTAAGGCCTGTCAAGTGCATGCAAGTAAAATTTATGGAAGGTGATGGTCATTTGCCTGTATCACATGCCTCTTAGATTGTCAAGTAAACTGCTGAAGATCAGAGTGTTATTATTCTCTTTATTGAGGGCATAAACGGAGACAAAATAGTGAAGAAACATGAATAAAGTAATTCCTAAAGCTTTGGCTCGGCTGGCATTTTCCCCGTGTGCTAATGAAGAATTTGCAACATCCTTTTTTTTTTTTTTTTTTTTTTAATACCTTCAGGTTAAAATGCCAATTGAATGAATCAAAATTAGGAGTGTTCAGCAGAGCAGGAAAGACTGCAGAGGGCTGCTCCTGCAAAAATTAATAGAGACATTCTGGAACCCTCTCTCAGTTATGTGAATGAGTCTGTAATCTCAGCTATCAAAAGTTTGTTATATATGTAGCTTTGGGGGATTTAACAAGTCATTTCAAAGATTGGTGATTATAAGAGAAATGAAAAATAAATATGTTTATTACAGTATAATTACTTCATTTTGCCTTCAGAAACTGGCACATACAATTTGGCTGAACAGACATGAAACAGTTTATTTTGATCAATATGAAGTACAATGTATTTTGCACTGCTGCTGTTACTTTTTCTATGGCTCAGATTGCACAGGGTTTGATTAATGTTTGTACTTTACACAGAGTAATTTTTTCTTTTATATCTCTTCTCATAGTTATATAAAAAGGCAGTACCTACCCTGGATCAGAACACCCTTGTTAGAGAAAAGACACACATATGCACTTTTTCTTTCCCTGACTTTTTGCTCTATGGTTTAAAGGAAATGAAGATCATAATTTTTGCTCTTTAATGAACACAGTATTGGTGTAGGAAGAGAGCAAACCTAGACATGAATAATCAGCCATAGTCCCTGACAGCTACAGACTTGGCCTTATGGGATGCACTTTAATATAGTCTCCACAACTACTAATTGAAGGGAACAGCTATCTTATTGGCCCTACCAAGACCATTTGATGTATTGATCTAGTTTCAGGTATCCAAGTAAAACTAGTTACTCCCAATGTTCTATATTTTTATGACTAGAACATGTGCATTTAGTTGGTAAATAAAATTGAAACCAGTGGAATATTTTTTGTGCTAATTTATACTACTGCTAAAAGACTCAGCCTGTGTCCAGGCTGAAAAAGTTCAGTCATCCCTTTTCAATATGAACAAAAGTAGATTTTTTTAATTTTATTTTTTTTCTTAAAAAAACCCACAACAAACAAAATACTCCCCAAACCCCCAAGTCATGCAAAATTTAATTTCACCCAGACTTCAGCGTTGCTTTTTTCTCATATAGATATAGCTCTACAGGCTTCAAAATGCTCCATATAAAAGTTATTTAACTTTCAGAAGACTTGACGGATAATTTCCATTGGTGTACAAGAGTTGGTTCATTGAAACTGTTTGGGTTGTATCAACATTAATAATACTGCAGATTTTGTCAGATACTCACTCCTTGAAAGCATGGCAACTTCTTGGCTAGTCACTTTGCTGATTTATTTCTAATGGATTATCAACACTACACTAGTGTACCTGACTAAGAATCTTCTTTCTCTGCCATGTTTTGATTTTGACTCATCTGTATTTCAAGGAAGCAGAAGTAAAAGGAGCTTTTAATTTTAACCATCCCGCTGACATAAGGGCGTTGCTGGTAAATTGAAAACAAGGTAGCTCGACTGTTGCAAATGTTTCTAGTTAGCTGTAGGTACCAGAGGAATGCTGGCTGGCTGTGTCAGTGCTGCTCCTGTGCCCAGGGCTGGCAGCAGCTGCTCCACAGAGCTCCGTAACACCCATGGAGAGCTTCTTACTCACTCTGAGCAGCCAGTGAAGTACCATCAAGAATCCAAACGTTAACATTAGGCTTAATTAAAAATGGGTGACAAACTCCAAAATCACCTCAAACTCTCAGCACTGCAGTTTGCATCCAAAGAAATCCTCAGCCTGTTTTTGACCCCCAGCTGCTCTTTCTTTACTGCAACCTTTGCTGTGCAAGGAATGTACCCAGACTTGGGTTAAGACAGTAGGATATTTAGACCATGGCTAGCTCAGAATTTTTTGTATGCTTTTTTTACCATAAAAATGGTTGTATTTTTCATGCTATCAGAGGGCTTAATCCAGTCAGAAGATAATTTCTGATATATGTGAGGAAACAATAAATAGACATTTTTTTTACTATTGATATACAGACATTGTGTATAAGTATAAATCATGATTTGGGAAGCTGAGAAAGCAGAGGTGAAAAATGTTTGATGGCTGACAAAGTATTTGGAAGCTGACGACAACCTTCGCTCCCGACATCCTAATCCACTAATCCCACTCATTCCCACAGGCTGTGCACAGTAAGGAGAGGTGAATTCGTCTTCTGAAAGCCATAAAAACACCATCAGAGGTTTCTACTCCTAGAGGGAAGGCCCCTGTGATTCTTGTGGCCAAAGCAGTCTCCATCCCCCAGGGCACTGCTCTGCAGCCTTCAGGGTTTTCTCTGTTCTGCTCTGGCCACTGTGCACAGCTCAGGCACCACCAAGGGCAGCAGCACATCTTGGAGGTGGCCAGCAGAGAACATCCTCCACACAAAGGTGCTTTTCGTTGCCATTAGGTGTGCAGAGCTAGCAGAGCTGTGCTCAGCGTTAGGCGTGCAGGGCTAGCAGAGCTGCGCTCTCCATCAGCCTTGCTGCCCTCCTGAGGTTTACCAATGTCAGGGCAGACTGGAGAAGGACTGGCAGAGTCTGTGCCCCTTTTCCAAACAGTCCCAGGATGGGCAGTGCTGGCAGCCTGCAGACAGAGCCCTTGCACCGATAACATCACCTGCTCTTAATGAGGAACAGCAGAGTTTATATTTTCCCCTTGTGTGTAAGCACAGCAGGAAAAAAATATGCACAGCAGCACGCAGAGCACAGTCTGGTGGTAACACCCAACCTGCAAATTATCCAGCTGAAAACAAGGGGACACCTAACACAGGTTTTGTTCAAAACAGGCTTCAACAAGGTACCTGCATGCATGGGAAGGAGCAGAGAGGGATATGCTGTGCCAGCATGACTGTAAGAGTGGAATCAGGCAAGAGACTCTGCACTTTAAAAGAAGTTACTTGTTTTCATATCTTTAAGGAATGCTGTCAGTCTCTATGCTCATCAGAAACAGATTGCAAATAAGTTTTTCTGGAAAGTTATTGTGATCTAAATAGCATTTGACTGCACATGACCACTTTCTGAATACAATTTCTATTGCTTCATAAAACGTTCTTGGGAAAAGTACTCCATGACAGAGAATTTACTGTAAAAGCAGGGCAGAAAAAAGTCACTGAAGAAGGAAAACCTTCTCATTTCAGTGCTTTAAACATGGAGCTGTCTGCTTGCATCTGTCTTGAAGCCCAAGAGATCTTGCACTCAGCACTCTTCACGAGGTATCCATTTCCAGCTGGCATGAAGAGGGGTCTCACACTGGTTGGGGAATCCCCTGGGAGCAGCAGCCTCTGGGCTGTCATGACAACCACAGGGCTATGGCCATGGGCTGTGGACACTTGTACACACTGTATGACTGTTGGGTTTGTGACTAATCCTTTACCATCAGCTGACTGTTTCCCTCTGCCAAAACTTCTTCCAGTTCAGAAAACACGGGAAGTAATTTCCACCACACAGTTCATTTGTATTGCTGACTTAATGGTACTTTTCTGACTAATGGTACCAGATTATTCTGGGAAATAATGTATCAATTGACCATTTTATCAATGACCTAAAAATACTATACCATCTTCTGTCTTTCATTTTACTGGTGGCCCCAAAAACTCTTCTTTTCTAGTCTCAGGGGCATTTTTGATTACTACAGTGGTGACAAAGAACATGAACAGCAATACCCCAAGCATGTCAACATATCAGTGCAGTGTGACTGAAATACAAATTATTTCAGTCAATTTCAGTCCAAATTATTTGGACTCTTGCTGTGACTGTTCAGGGAAAGAGTCTCCATCTCCACCACAGTACCTTCACAGAGCTTATTAGCAGAGCTTTTCCAGAGGGTGGACAACCTAGATAATCTCTGGTGTTTGAATTTGTCTTTGTCAAGTATTTCTTGCTGGATAAGCTTTCAGTTTAATTTGTGGATAGTATCATTCATATTCAGAGTGGTGATAGCAGAGCTGTACCCAAACAGGATAAATGCTGGTCCTTACTTGCCACAATATAACTGCAGTTTCTTGATGCTGCTGTTCTTTGAATTAGAGGGAGAGGGATTCTGTAGCCCTCCACTGGCACACCAGGTATGTGTTCAAGAAAAAAAAGCAGTCCCTGCTCACCCAGACCATCTCATCATCACTGAGACCAGCACTGAACTGCACCAGGGCCCCCACCAGGCAGTGACACTGCTCCCCTGGTGTGAGCCCGCCTGAGTAGGTGCAGTGGTGCAGACCCAGACATAGACTCTGGGCAGCTCTAGGTCTCCCTCTCCAGAAGCAAGGCTGTTGAAAGGAACTGCTGAGGCTTATCATTGGTTCCTTCATTTGTCAGCTTCTTTGGAAAGTAAGATTGTGAATCCATTACTGAATAAAAGCTTTCTTATGGCACTCACATGACTGTTACATATTTGAGCTTTCAGGTTAAACAGAGAGCAAATAGCAGTGAAGAAATACTTAGAGACAGACAATTTCCTGGGCCTTCAGATCCAAGGGGCTTCCCCCAGCTTTTTCCAGCTAGTTCATTCATTAGCTGCTGGGAAACAGCAATAATAATAACCATGTGTCAGTACTTACCAGAATTTTTCCCTTTCCCACAAAGTGGGGCTGGCACTTCTGCAAAGCCACACAGAGGCTCAGCATGTCCATGAGGGTCTGGCAGCCTCCACACAGGGATGGGAGCTCTGCCAAAGGTATTGCTACCTTTAGCATTGCAACAGACTACTTAAATGTAATGGAGTGGCAATTTAAAACACTATACACAGGTTTTCCAATAGATACTGCTTCTATGGCCCCTTAATTTCCATGGGAAGTGTATGCTTTGACCCCTATAGTGATGTCCACCTTTCTCATTGGGTCATAGCACTCACATTTCCCTTAGCTCTATGGCTTTAGCTAGCAGTCACCTGGTTTTCAGAAGAAAGACCTGAACCTGGTCATCAGCAGCTGGGGTGCTCTGTCTCCTTGCTTCTCATTCACATTCCTTTGAGATCAAGAGCCCAAGCACACCAACTTGCAGGCATAGCAAAAAGCTCCATCGGGACAGCAAGACAAATGGGCCCATCCCTCAACAAGATTACAGGTGTGGTCTGAATTACCCTAAAACTGTTTCATAATTTGGGACCTGGTATCGTGTCAAGAAACGATACTGTGAGGTGGAAGACGAGAGCAGCACGGGCAGTTCAAGCTGCCTCCCACTGTACCTCTGCCACTTACTGGGCTTTAGAAGGAAAGAGTGGAACCCCAAAACACGTGGTGGTGCACCCGAGCGCACAGCCCATGGCCGGGCCCCCCGTGTGGCAGGGGCAGTGCGAGGTGTTCACTGTTGGCTCCTGGTGCGAGCTCCCCGTGTCGACACCTGCTGGCCCCAGAGCCAACACCAGCACCCCCACTTTGGGCACTCCACAGGTTACAGTACGTCTTACAGTACATCCCGCTTTTCAGCCTTCTCCGGGACCATGCATACCCCCAGCATTTGCATGACATTCGGGATGTTTGATCTTACTTCATAAGGTAAATATTAATGTCACATGATACACGTGTAACAGAGGAGATTTTGGAAAAAGATATGGCCGAGAGAAATGACAATCACTTCTTCTTCTTCGCAAGAGCTTGCTTCAGAAGTAATTGCTCCAGCTTCTGGCTGTGCCAATACTGTTGGGGCACATATACTGTATGTAAGTCACAGTTTTGATTTTCCTACTTGTTCAGATAAAGGCACCTGCCTGAGATTGCACTAGCTCCTTCCTGTCTGAACATCAAGTTTTCTTTTACACAGAAAAAAATGAACAGCAAAAGGACAGGAATGGTGCTTCGAGAATGAAATCAGGACATAAATTTTTAAGCATTCACACTCAGCAACAGAGAGATGCCCTCATGCCCTACAGTGCAGGGACAGGGACATCTTGAACATCCTACTGTAACTGTAGTAGTTCATGTTTTCAGGCATGACAACCCAAATCTGCAAAATTCCCACATATTGTGGTATAAGACTAGGCATTAACTTACGTAGTCAATTCTTCAAGGAAGCCTTCCAGAAGGATGTCTGTCTTCCAATGTATATCCCTTCTGCTTCAAGTTCTTTCATTTACCCATGTCCAGAACAGACAAAGCAGTCTGGTAAACTCAGAGAATGCTAACTGGATTTAACTGAAGGGATAATACAATAGTAGGTGAACCTTACTGTTATTAAATGAGAAATCATTCATCCTTGTGACACCTAGACCTGACAGGGTCTCCTACAGGAGGCCTTCAAAAACACCTCTCTTCATTGACTATGCCCAAATCATTCAGTCTAGGAACTGAGGAAGAAGTGTGGCTCACAGGCTGAAAGAAAGCAGCAGGCTGCTTTCAGGACAAGGTACACCATGTATCTGTAGCTCAGTTCAGATCATAGACTCACAGAATTGTTTTAGTTGGATAAGATCTCTAAGATCATGGAGTCCAACTGTTAAACCAGCAATGCCAAATCCACCACTAAAACATGTCTTTTAAATACTTTCAGGGATGGTGACTCAACCACTTCCCTGGGCAGATTGTTCCAGTGTTTAACAACATTTCAGTAAAGAAATTTTTCCTAGTATCCAATTGAAGCCTCCCCTGGCACAACTTGAGGTCATTTTCCCTCATCCTTTCACTTGCTATTTGGGAGACTGATCTCCACCTTGCTGCAACCTCCTTTCAGGTAGTTGTGGACAGTGATAAGGCCCCGAGCCTCCTTATCTCCAGGTGAAACTACCCCAGCTCCATTAGCCATTCCTCATGTAACTTACTCTCTAGACCCTTCACTACCTTTGTTCCCTTCTCTGGACACCCTGCAGCACTTCAATGCCTCAATGCTTTCTGCAAAGAAGTGGACTGTAAAGAAGGCTAGAATACAATTCTGCTAATACAGAAAAATAATGTCTAAACTTGAGGCTGGACTGGTAGCCTCTGAGTTCATCCTGGAGAACAGTTTCTTTTACTTCTGCATTTGTTATCATGTTATGTTAATGCCATTAATATGCATAAACAGTGCATGCTGATCTACTCCTCTCTTTGAAGTGGATGATTTTTTTTTTCTGCCTTCAGAAGCTGAGTTTGTCAAGGTCATGAATGACCTCATTCCTTGGCAATGACTGATTTCAGAATGTGACCAAACAGCCTCCACCTACTGGTTAATAGTTAACAGTTTATTTCAAGTGCCTGACAATTTCTGGGCCAGATCTCCCGAAAACATCTGAGGACTCAGAGTTAGTGTTTATCTTAGCGGGGTGACAATATGAACCACTTATAACTGTAGCCTCTTGTGATTTGATTTTATTTCCTGCATGAAACAAATGGGGCACAAGCAGCCATCTACCTTGCCAGGGGGACACAATAAAAATACTGATCAGAAAAATCTCTCAGAAATAGAAAACCAGACAGAAGGAAGCTACAAAGACCAGAATAATAAGTTACCACTGCTAATCAGGTAGTTTGAGGCAGTTCAAAGCCAAACATCTACTCTCAGCTAAGTTTAGATCAAGTTATGCAGATTCTTCAAAAACTTTTTCATTCTATAATCTCTAACTACTATCTCTGTTTACCTTTGCTCGAATCCAATATAGATTATACTACCTACTAAAATCCACACAATTGAATTTTTTTTTTCCTTTCAACTACCTGGATCACATCAATATAACTTTTATGATCCTTCCAGATGATAATCAAGAAGTAAGAGAGCACCTACAGATTGTTATTCAAAAACTTGGAAAGCCTTCATGGGAGTCATGTAAGTCCAGTACCCTTTATACTAGAGGATGTGGTGGACCAGAATCTGTGAGACCTTTGCAGGCCCTCTGTACAGTCACCTCCTACCCTGGCTGCACCTCAGATTCTCAGTGTCCCATAGAAGAGACAAATGAGTCATCATTTTCATCTCCTGAAAAGACACACCTTTTAGATTAATGCTTTAAAACAAGCTGACCCCACTTTCAGTTTATGCTTATATGTAACTGCGGTGGTTCAGGGGCTGCGTCATAAAACTGTTCCATTCACAGAGGTGAGGAGGATTCAAGTGGGAAACAGAGCAAGTGTACAGGAACTCTTTCCTGGTAAATGCTGCAAGTGTTCGACAATTAGCAATTGGGACAATTGGGACTTGCTGATTTTCATTACTCTAAGCATTTTTTAGCTTGTGATCTCCACAAGGCAAGGAGTTCTGCAATGTAATTATGCACTGAGGAAAAAAAACTCAATTACTTCCTTCCCCCTTAAACCTTCTACCACAAGACTGCAATGGCTTCTGTCAGTATGGGTAACTTCCTGAGAGTTTTCCATCCTTTGCATTGGCAATGTTTTATCTGAAGAACAAACTCCCATTCCCTGAATTGCCTAAATTCTTCTATTTTAAAAAGTCCTTGAGTTTCAAATAGTTGCAGTTCTTGTGCTTTCATGCAAAGGTTTATTACAGATCTTTTCTCTTTCATGATCACAAGATGTACTTGTAATGAATATAAGCACATTGTGAACTTGTGTTCCTTATCCATCAAAACACAGGCTTTGACCTGAAGTTCACTGAAAAGGATGGATTTTTTCCTACTCTCTCTGAAGAACACAGCTAACAAGTGTTTGTTTCAAATTCTCCATTTGTAAGCCGTATGTTCAGAAGCAATATAATTTATAAGCCTAATAAAAAACTTGTAACAGAATTTAAATTCAAGTTCATCTTTCTTCTCCTTAGAATTTTAGTGTAGGATTCATTTAGATATGTTTTTAACTGTTAATAGTATTCCTGAGAGCTCAAAACATACCTTGGCACTCAGCTGACCAACAACATGCTGTGGGTCAGGTCTGTGCTTGCTCTTTCAGTGAGAATGAAATTTTTTTTCTAGAGTCACTGATATTTTATAACCAGACTAGGTAATCCTATTTCTGTTTTTTTTACCCTCTTCCATTCTCATTTTCCATGCATATATTCTATAATGAAGCTTTTGTTTTACACTTTGTATTCTCTTTTTTCTTCTTTGGGCAGACCCCTTTCTGTTTCACTTTTTAATTTCAAGTATTTTTTCCATTCAGAATAATTTGCCTATATTAAATGAATTCTCCTTTTTCTGATTTAGGAACAGCAATCTTGATATATTATTTTATAGTAATCTCGTCCCAGCTTTAGAGAATTACAAGCTTATTTATTTGAATTAAATAGGGATAAGCTCACTCCAATAATAATATCTTATGTTAACATCTCTAATGTTCTTAAAGTTCTCTTTACTCTGTTATTTTTACTCCTTAAACAAACCAACTTTGACAGAAGCAGATGTTTAAAGTAAATTAGATTACATAATATTAAATCTGGAATGAGTTTCATTCAGCACTTTTGTTTAAATTAGGGATTTAGATTAAATATCAACAAACATTAATATTTTCTGCAATTTCCTCTATCTCACTTAAGCTGTTTTCTCATTATGTTAAAAGGATACATATAATTCACATTCTATGAAAAAAAAAACAACCTCGTAACAGAGAGAAACTTTTGTCCTTGAGTATTTTCCTTCCTCTTCTATGCTTTATAGTTCTAAATTTTCTCTCTGATTTAAGAGTTTCTCGTCCTGGGTGTGAAGGAGAATTAAGATACCTCATAATCAAATCTGCTAGAACTGATCAGTGATATGTCAGGCCAAACACAGAACTGATTTTCTCTCATAAGCAATTCAAGCAATGTTTTAGTGGAGTTGGCATAAGTGTAAATGAGCACAGATTGTGGTGCTATATTCCTGTAACTCTCTGAATATGGAAACATCATGACAATATTAATTATTACTGATAACTTAATAGCCAAAGAAAGCCAATCCACAATTATGCTAACCTCCCACTTGGCATTTGAAAGGGAAAAAAAACAAGCAAGTAGATTTTCAAATAGTATTTTCAGAGCTGAAGCCAGACCAGGAGGTACTAAAGCAATTACTTCAGCAACTTGCTTTTGTAAAGCGAATCACCAGCAACAGATTTCATGCCTAGGCGATTTCTCAGCTCCCAAGAAACATAGCAGCATCTACAGTCTGGAGAGATGTCAAAATAGTAGCATGCAGTTCCTAGCAACTCAGAAACCAAGTGTCAAAAAATACACTGCTTCAGCAAACATCACTTGCATCAAACTTTCCCATAACAGAACTATATAGAGGATAACTGCATGAAACCAGGGGGGGAAAAAAAAAAAGCATAAGTTTCACCTGCAAACAGTAGACACTGTTTGTCAGAGGCAATTTTAAAGTATTCTCACTCTTGAATTTAGAGCAGGATTTTCTCTACATAATTAGATGGGAGAATATTTTTTTGAGACAACTGAAGGTCAAATCTCATTATACTTATTTATACCTTGCTATGAATAGTTTCACTGATCTCAATAAGATTTCTGGAGGAGGACGCAAGGTGAGTAATGATGAAAAACCTGGTTATTAAAAATGAAAGGATAGAAACAAAACAGAACAGTTTCCTAAGATCAATCAACAGAAAATTTTTAAATCATATAATTGAAAATGCACTCAAAAAATGAGACAGGAATTAATTCCTAGAAACACTGTGATGTTAAGGGGTGTGCTGGGGAGTGGTGCATTTCATTTTAATCATAAATATATGGTTAAAGACACAGAAAGAATAGGAAATTCTGAATGCATCATCTTTATGTAAACTCTCTACAGGATATTATAGTATGCCATTTTTTCAAATGTAATGATGTGGTCCTCATGCTGTGTTTGAAACTATTTTAATAAACCTTAGTGTTGTTTCAGTAGGCTTTAGTGCCTAAATGTAAAGTCTGATACAGTGAAAGTCCAACTAAATAGCTATAGACCCAAATCTGAAATATTTGGGGGGGTTTTGTCTCTCTATACTATTTAGAAAGCAGTTAGGAAGTCCTCATTCATATTTTAGGAGGGAAAGATTTTATGTTACAGAAGCAACTCTCGCTAAGAAAATCATCATAGCTTCCTTTTTTCTAATTCTAAACTAGGACTAGAAGAGGACTGGAACATTTTATGCACGAAGTTTCTAAATTCAAAACTACAAACTTAGGCAAAATTTTCCAGTATTACTCTCCAAAACCATGCTAGTATCAAATAATTTGCATATTCTAAATTCCACTTTGATAATTTTTTTTTCTCCTAATCTTGAAGTCCCATCTTCACACATTTAAGTAAATCATTACTATATTTATACACTTAATTGCATTAATATTTTCTTTCTAAGTAAGTTCCGTTATCCACCAATAGCTGGTGCATCTCTCACCCACGGACCAGATGTGGGTGGATGAAAAGAAAGCCCATGAAAGAGCACAATTCTTTCAGTAGAAATCATTGTGATAAATTTCATTTCACAGTGATCAGCTTATATGTTGAAGGTCACAATGTTATCTTTCTTTAAGGAGATAAAAAGAGGATGGCTGTTCTTTCCTGACAAATTCAATCAATTTTTTTTGACCTTTTACAAGTGCCAGGAGGAGAAATCCCACTTCCCTCTACATACTGACAGTATGATGGGGAGGAGTTCAAAGAGGAAGGAGAAAAGGAGATTGCATTGGCTCATCCAGCCAGGAGGTGAAATAAAAGTGTAGTAACAGGGTAAGAGGCAGGACAAAGTGTAACTCCTGACTGTATGTGTGTGGTGGTTTAGGAATAGTATTCCCCAAAATTCTCAGTGAAATACTCCAAACCATGTGCTACCCAATCATTTCCCTGGCCCTCCAACCTACTCCCCTGTGCTGTGATTGAGAGGAGAATTGGAGACGAAAAAGGTACAGATCACAGGTTGAGAGAAGAACAATTTAATGGAAACGGCAATGAAATAAGAAAACAAACAGTAAAGGCATCAATATTGATAACAGTGTTCAAGAGGCGACAGTTGACATATGAGTGCTCATCAGGCAGAAACCCCTGACAATACCCCAATGCACCTCCATACTACACCACCCAGAAGGTACCCATTGCCCTGTCCCTGGAAAATGATCTGAGGTGGTATAGAATAAGTTCTGGGCTCTAGCCATGCACCCTTCTGGCTACTGCAAAAATTAACCCTGCCTGCCTGGAACCAGGACAAAGTGATTTTGCCCTGAGGCAAATTTGTCTGTGACACTCTTCAATGGGTTTTTCTTTCTGACCAGAAACAATGATGGCATGCTTGGCACCATGTGAATTTCTTCATAGGGAATAGCTATGTTTACAGCCTAGAGAAATTATTTAAAATTAAGGCATGATATGTAAAAGATACTTGATATGCATGAATGTCATTAGTGATGAGGTGGACTCAACTGAAAACACACATCAGTTCTTCCGTATATGTTGGTTTTTTAACAATGCATATGATGACAGTATTGAACTTGCAAATGAAAATTAAGTTCTTTCAACTGTCACAAACCTCTGTTGTGAGAATAACTTCACAATTAAAGGATATAAGTTGCATTTGTTTTGGTTCCCAGGTAAATTATTAGTCACTAGGATCATGCCATCTGATTCTGCCAAATCTGCACTCACATTCCCATTTGTGGGCTGCTGCTGTCCATAGGATATCTCATAGATACATGGGTCTGTTTATCATGAAAAAAAATCTTAAGGAGTTTATAAGAATGAAAACAAGCTCTGTCTTACTACCAGCTAACTTACCCTGTCTCTTTCATGATGCCAAGAAGAGTGAAAACCTAATGTATCTTTTTATAGGCCGAAATTCTGTAACTTCTTGTAGGCATGTGTGATTTTGGTGAGTGGGAAGTACTGGTAAGGAGATAATCAAGCTGGCTGATGGTGTGGACACAGCAGGGCTGCTCCTTCCATGCAGTGCCAGCTGCCAGCTGTTCAAAAACTCAGATTCCTCACTGCAGAAAGCTGACTTAAGACCTTGACTCACAGCTGAGTAACAAAGGCTAAACTAACTTCCTGTGGAAGACCTGTGTGGGGAATTCCTCCTGAGCTCCTATTTGCATTTGCATCTCTAGCATCTGTGCATCAGGGATGAGTTCACTTTTGCTCACTCAGTGGCTGTATCTATAGCTCAGGTTGCCTCAAGGTTTCCATCTAAGACCTTCTGTTCAACTGTGTTTAACACGGACAAATTCTAATCATGCAGGTCAGGCTTTTCGGTAGTAAGGATGTCTTAAGCTGGTTGATTTACCCATGTCATTTTCATTTTTCATTTTTTGTGGTTCAAAAACTGACAGGGCAGAATTAATACAGTGAAAAGGTTTTCCAATCCTGATGAAAAAGAACAGTCCTACAACTGAGTTGCTCTCAAACCTGCGAGGTTTGAAGAGGAGACAGATCAGTAACACTTCCCAGGGGAAGGTAAAGGTCTGTGAGCAGCCAGTGCTGACCAGCTGAAGCCCAAGGGAACTGAAGCTCAGTGGCTCCAACTGTGGAATGCCTCACCAGACTTCTCTGTGTTGATCACAAAACCAGCAGAAAACTATTCACTATCGCTGTTGAGCTAGTTTTTTGTCAGATCATCAAGCTCAATTGGCACAAGGAACAGTCAAGCAAAAGCCAGTGCCAGCCTAAGGAAAGGGCTGGGAAAAAGAGAGGGAGAAAGGTGTGGAACTGCAACCCCAGATAAAACATGCTAACTCTTGATATGCAGGACAGGACAAATGCCCTTGATTAGGGCATCTAGGTTGTGGACTAATTTGTGGGGTGAACAGGAAGAACCTAGTATATGTTAGGATAAATACTTAGACAGAGCAGTGGCAAAGTGATGAATAACTCTTTTGGGCTATTCATCATGTTGCCATTGCTCTGTCTACATATTTCAGGCTTTGTATCCTGAAAGAGAGCACCTTGAGAGAGAGGTCTAGTTAGGGCTGTCTGGAAGATGATGAGTGCAAATATTTCTGTGTAATGAGCATGCATACTCATTTGCTCATTTAGAAGAACAAAGTCATAAAGGACAGCAATAAGCAGAAACAAACCCAGAAATTGCCGTGGTTCACCAACTGGTACCTGTTCATAGCTTTTGCAGTGACCTCATGCTTTGCAAAGAGGTGCAACAAACAAAGCACTGGAGTGTCAGCACGTACTCAGGACAAGGGACAAGCCTCTCTTACTGCCCTTCTCCTTGGTTCATAAAGCCTTGTCTAGGATTCACAAGATAACTGAGATACAGGCTTTTAAGTTATTGATTCATCTGTTTTTAAAAAACCAGTTTCTTTCAGCAGTTCATACCGCCTTTATTGCTACAAAGAGTCCCATTGAGGTCTCCTGTGATATCTCCAGACAGCATGCATCTGGTCATGGAGATTCAACACCTCAAAAGGCAGAGACGCTGCTGGAAGACAAAAACCAGTCATGTTGTGGTGCTGGACACCAAGGCCACCGCATACCTGTAACACATTGGGGGCAGATGTTAGTAGCTGACATGACATATGCCTTTGACCACTTTCTCAGTTTGCCTCTAAAACAAGATCAGCTCAGCAAAAAACAACCCGGTTCTGTGGCAAACATTTCACCTTATGTGAACTTGCAAAATACTGTTAGCCTGGAGACCAAATGGGGCCCATAGGCAGGACAGTGTATATAAATAACTAGGGAAGGCTGGCAAGAAAACAAATAAACAGGCTCTAATTTTCTCCTGCAACATTAAGCAGTTTTCAAACTGAGAGAGACTAGAAAGGTTGAGTTACCCTGATGTCAGTACAGTCATTATTGGCTCAGGTTTTTGGCCTGTATACAAGACTAACATTCTTATTCTTGGGATGGTCTTATTCTAGCATAGGAATGGTTAAGAAATTTTAATAGGTTGTCCACCTTTGTATCCTAGCCCAAGTGTCTGAATTTCAGAATATCTGGAGACCAACCATGGTGACCACATTGTCATGTTGTCAGGGAGGGTAATGAACAACCTCACTGTAATTAAAGGCGTCTTCAGATGCTCTAAAATGAAAAACAAACACCAGACAATATGTGCAGTCTACATACATTCACTACCCAGACAGTAAAGTATTCTGTATTCATTCCTATCGAGCAACTTCTGACATTCTTCATGCCCATACTTACTAATGTGGAGATCTCTTGCTACAGACGACTCAGTGATTTTGGGAAATTATCTTGCAACAGGCTGATGCATCTGAGTGCTAAAGAGCAAATTACAGGCTCTTAATGTTTTCCCAAATACTTTCACATATGCTCTGTTATTACTTGTATTGCATTACAGACTATCCCGAGCCATTTGACTATAACAAGAGGCGACTTAAATTGTATGCTGTAGATCAGAGTGCATTCATCCAAGGAGATGTCGGAGTAATAACCAAACACTCTGTGCTGTACCTAATGAAGCTGTTTTCCTGAGGTCAGTGGGAGCTCAGACTGCTGAGGACTTCACAAATTTGAGTCTTTAAGGACTTCCTCAGGTGCCCTTCTACATACCTGGAACCTGTCCAGATCATCCTTTTTCTAAATTCTTCCAAGGATCTGAAACAACACCCAGTACCTTCCAATCCTGTTGCACCTGATTATTAGGCATGGATTGCTGTGAAAACAGAGATGACCCCTTGAGTAAGTGGTGAATGGGAGATGCATGCTACTGGGATAATGCACATCCCTGGCTCAGTGAGAGTTGTCAGCTGTGGCACCAGGTCCAAATGAGTACTGGACCAGATGGATTTGGTGTCTCATTCAGGTAGGTCACGGTTAACATACAGAAGTAATACATTGCCATCAGTGAAAGTTGGCTGCTGACACTTTCAGGAAACTCTCCTGTCTGTCTGACTGCTGTCTGGACATACACCCACTCAAAAGTGTGGGGATGTAGGTATGTGTTTAAAAAAACTGAGGAAAAACATCTGTGAAGGGAGCACACTTCTTTTTTCATAGTGCTTGTTATTAACAAACCTAAAATCCCGGTTGCATTTTCACCATATTATTGAAATTGCTTCCTGTCCTAACTTCTCTGCATCACTGTTAGAAACTATTGATACCTGTTTTGAACACCAGAAAGACCTACATTTCACTAGTACATGAAAATAATTTAAGTACGGCAGAAATTTAGACATAATTGCTCTAAGTGCTTTAACTGCTAGGATTTGGAAGCAGAAGCACTGATGTAAATCAGTAACTGTGTTTAAGCTTTTAGGTGTTTCCTTATTCTGTGGACAGTAAAACGATGCATAAGGTGAGAGTACATAAACACAGGATCTTTTTGCTGGTGCAGATCCTTACGGTCTAAACTATTTGATAAAAAATTCTTCTTTTCTCTTTCTGAAATGGCATCTGCCACTTCAAAAGGGTGTAACTTGTATTGCACATGGGAACTTGCAAGCAGTATCCATGCAAAGAGAATGTCTGTTCTTTTTACACTTTTATACCAAGCACCCAGAAGAACCCTACTTTCTTTGTGCTGCCTCAGAGAAGCACTTTGATTTAATGAGTATATTTTTCTCAACTCTGGGATTGAGATGGGAATCTAGGCATTTGAGAATCTGAGACAAAGGCCTCATACCACAGAAAAATAATGCCACACAATTATCAAAGTGCAACAACCCCCCTCCCCCATAATATTTCTCACAGCCCTGACTAAGATCCCATATTAATATTTTGGAGTCACTTGTAAGATTTTTTTTTTTTCCAGATAATTTAACATCTCTCTCTTTGAGTATCTCCAGTACTTTAATATCTGAAGTGTATCTGACCTGAACTGAAATTATGTATCACTGAGTACAGCTGCAAAACCACAACACTGGGCAGTAAAAGCAGAATAAGCAAAATTAAGTAGGTATGTCTTAAAACCCCCACACGACTACACAACTAATCCTTTTTAGCTAGTAAGTGAAAATCAAAGCATCTCATAAATGCAAAGCCTAGACTGGCTGAAGAAATTCTAAGTGTTTCAACATGAGGATGCATGTTCATTTATTATGAAAAGTGCTGCTATCATATGGGGAGGGAGAGGAAATTAAGTTCTCTTAAAAATCCTGTAACACTTATTTCCCCTCCACAATGTGGTCTACACATTATCCCTTTATTTGCCCCAAATTTGTCGCATGTTTATACCCTATTAAAATATTTGTTCCCAGTTTTGTTTGGCACGAAAAGGACTGATGTAAAAATGACAGGCTAGATCTCTGGGTAATTTAAACGATGGCCATTCTGTCTCATGAAATACAACTAATCTGAATTACAGCAGCTGGGCAGCTGACTTGTGTCCCCAGTTTCCGAGCAGCTTTCCCCGCTCCAGGCACACGCCGGGAGGGGAGCGGGATGTGCGGGATGTCCCTGGGGCTGCGGGAGGGCTGCGGCGCTGGGGCCGTGCCATGCCCGGCGGGAGCGACCCGCACGGCCCGGCCCGCGGGGGACACGTCCCCACAGGGCTGCCCGGGCCGGAGGCTCGGCCTTCGCGGGGGACACGTCCCCACAGGGCTGCCCGGGCCGGGGGCTCGGCCTTCGGGACGGACACGTCCCCACAGCGCTGCCCGGGCCGGGGGCTCGGCCTTCGCGGGCTCCCCAGGATTCGCGGGGTCCGCGGGGCTGCAGCCGCCGCTCCGCCCGCGTTCCCTCCCCTGGCGGGGCGGGAGCGGGGCCGGGCCGGGCCGGGGGAGGAGGAGCGGCCGGGGCCGGGTTGGATCGCGGGAGGAGGAGCGGCCGGGGCCGGGCTGGATCGCGGGAGGAGGAGCGGCCGGGGCAGGGGAGGAGGAGCGGCCGGGGCAGGGGAGGAGGAGCGGCCGGGGCCGGGCTGCGGGAGGAGGAGCTGCCGGGCCGGATCGCGGCGGCCCCGGCGGAGCCCCCGAAGTTTGTGCCGGCGGCGGAGGCGGCTCTCGGCTCTCGTTCTCGGCTCTCGGCCCTCGTCCCTCGTCCCGCCGCTGCCGGGGCTCCGCCGGGCGGGCAGGGCAGGGCAGGGAGCCGAGATGAAGAAGCCGGACGGGAAGGTGGTGCTGCTGGGGGACATGAACGTGGGCAAGACCTCCCTGCTGCACCGCTACATGGAGCGGCGCTTCCAGGAGACGGTCAGCACGGTCGGCGGCGCCTTCTACCTGAAGCAGTGGGGTCCCTACAACATCTCCATCTGGGACACCGCAGGTGAGCCCCGGCCCCGCGGGACCCCCGGAGCGTGCGGGGTGCTGGGCGCATCCTGCCCTCCCTCGGGGTGCGGGAGCGGCGCTGCCCCGGCTCCCTCCGTGCCGGCGCTCCTTCCCCTCCTTTGGGCTCGGCCCTGATGTGCGAGCTGCTGCTGATAACCTGCGGCGGGGACCCGGCCCGGCGGGCTCACCGCCCCAGGGGCGGCACTGGCGAGGCGGCCCGGGAGCCCTGCCCCGGTGCCCACTAGTCCCGGTGCCCACTGTCCCGGTGCCCACTGTCCCGGTGCCCAGCAGTCCCGGTGCCCACTGTCCCGGGGCCC
>JAWWEE010000001.1:94488072-94545828 GCA_035221455.1 Xenops minutus
CGGGAGCGGCCGCACAGCGAGCAGGGGCTGTCGGCGGGACAGCGGGGGGCTGCCCGCCCCGCTGCACGGCCAGGCAGCATCTCTGCGGTGCGGGAAGCAGCACGGGTTGGGGTCTGCAGGCAGGCGGCGGAGGAGCTGGGAAGAGCACGGACTGCAGAAGTGGTTTGTGGTCTTAGTCATGTGTGTTGCTCTTGATTATTAAGTCAGGAAGCTCCCCTCTGTCACGTAAAGGGCCAAGGCTGTCCTGATAACTCTTTCTGGTTAGGTTGCTCTTGGGGAAAAATAATCCTGTTCATTCATGTTTGTTTTCATGTTTAGCTGGATTTTAAAAGATCTATTAATGGCAGCACGAAGAATGCAGATTATATGTCCTTGTGAAACTTGTGGAGCTGCAGCATCGTGCAGTATTCCAGTTTCCTCTTGGTGACGTTTGGGGGGGAAGTTCATTTGCTGTGTCACTTCATGTCACAATCTAGTCCAAAATGGCTTTTCCTGCATCAGGAATTGAGAAGAAGAAAGGGGAGGGATGAAACTGCTGAGAAGTTATGCAGAAACACTTTTGCAGGATGGGGAAGAGATGTTTAAGAAGTTTTGCTTCTTGCATTTCCTAATCTGTTACTATAATGAAAGCTCTCTACCAGTAACTCTGTTTTAAATGTACTTTCTATGTCAATTGCAGTATTTATGAAAGAAAGAAATCTGCTTCAGTTTTGGAATTGATGTATTTTACAGTGGAGAGCGTCCTGTGAGCAATTTTTGCATGTTTCTAGTAAGCTAGACCCACATTGGAGATTAACAGTGGGTTTTATTTCAACAGAAGAATTACCTTGATAAGACTGTTCTTTGGTAATTTCCATTACGCCCTTCTGATTTTTGTTTTCATACATAATAGAATAAGTCCCTCCAAGACTTGTCTGCTGGTTTTGGAACCCTTTGCTTTTCAGTCATTTTTTCTTATTGCAGTATTTTAGGTGTTGTTAGTTGAGGTTTCAGGTTCCAGCTCTGTGTAGGATCTGGGAAAGCTCCAGAGGTGGGTTCTCCATGTGCCAGATGAAGCATCTGGGTGATTCCTGTCTCAGGGCAACCCAAGTGTTCAGAACTCAACAACTGCCTTCCCGGTGGCCATGGTTCCCTCTGCACCCTGGAGCAGGGCCTCTGCTGATGCTGCTGCCTGCGCAGCGCTGCACGAGGAGCTCCTGCTGCTCCCCCAGGCTGAACAGTACTGCTGGCACAGGATTGCTGAAGATGTATTTGCAGAACACCTGTTGAAAAGCGTTTATGTATTGTACCAGGAGAGGCATAATATGTCTTCTTCATCCTTCTCCATTGTTGGAGCTGGCATTGAGCCCAGCTATTCCTTCTCTTGTGTTCCAGAGGCAGGCATGGACTCTTGCACCATCTTTCTGTTGCCTTGGACTCCTGAAGAAAAATGAAAGTTGCTGAGACTGGGCTAGACTGTTTTGGGGCCTGGGGGCTTTGGTTTAATAACAGCTCTCATTAATCTTAGAAGAAATAGAAGCTCCCAGGGCACATATATTCTTTCCGCTGTCCTGGTGAAGGACGGGACCTTGTGGACACTTGTAACTGATGTTAAGTCACAAGGGGATTCAAAAGTCTGCATTATTTCTTTGTTTGTTGTGTTAATTTTGTGCGGACCTTATGCTTTTGCTGGCCACAGTGTGTCTGGAGACTTTGGCCTGTGGCTCTTATCTGTCTATGGTCTCACTGTCTTATCTCTTCCAGGTGGGTACCAACTAAGGTTAGAATTTGTGTAGTAAGGAGGAGTTTAAAATTTAGCTTTTCCATCTGTTTATTAACTTGACTTGCTTACTACTGAATTCTTGTGAAGCAGTTACAGGATTATCAAATACAGATACATTATTTTCTTTAATTATGTGTGTGTAAACATTTAGAGAATCCAGAAAGAAAGGATCATCCAGGAGATTTAAAGTTCTTTAGCACAGCAATATGACAAAAGTATGGTTCAAAGTTTTCACCCAGCCTACCTAAATTGTGAGTGCCAGCTCAAGATGTCCATCTTAATACCTCAATAATACTTTATACAACATACAGTGTAGAAAATATGGAAGATTTGGCCTAGAAAAATGGGAGTGGTTGGAAGTAACTACTGTACTAGTTCAATACATAAATAAACAAGGTAAACTGGAGTGCATCTTCTTTTTTTTCGTTTTCTCAGTTCATGTTGTATTTAGTATGTGAATGTATGTTTATTTTTGTTGTTGTTTATCAGCATTATTTTGAGGACTGTTATCTCCACAGAAGTGCCTTGTGTTTTACTTGCAGTTTGGTTGGTTGGTCTGGTACGGGTTAGGCGTTTGGCTGTAGCAATGTAACCTTTGCTGTGCTGAAGCTTCATTCCTGTAATACAGAGTTTTGTTTGTACAAGACTAGACTTTAGTGATTTATGAGAATATCTGCATAGTGGTGATGGATCAAAAGTTAAGTGTGGATGGATATTAGTACCACACAAGTTTAATTGCCCATCTTCTGAGTTATTTAAAATATGTAACATTTTCACTCATCACTCTGTTGATATTGCATTACTTCTCTCATATTACCAGGAAGAATTAAATTTGCTTGCCACAGTGCTTAAAATGTGTATTTCTGTGTTGTTATCACTCAGTGAATCACAGTGTGCACATCTGACCTGTTCTACCAATTTAGGTCTGAAGTGCAAATCAGTTGTTTCAGGGAGGACTCTTTCGTTTGGCTGTACATTCACACCACTCCTGATCTTGGAAAAATCAGCTGCTTAGTCTAGTCTAAATCTTTCATGTTCTTATCCACAGGTCTTTTAAATGGATGTGCAGAAGTTGTCAGACTTGATTGGGTTTTTTTATGTAAATGCCCATGGCAAATAGTTCAACATTTCCAGTTTTCCAATTTGATGATTACAAGAGAAGTTATTTGGAAATTGCATTCAACTCAAAGAAGCAAATGAGCCACAGATGGAAGAATACTTGTGAGAAGTATCATATGCTTGCCATGTTTCAAAGCTCTTTTTTTTTTCTTAGCCATCTGCTTTTGACTGTTTCTTCATTCTCAGGGGCTTGGATAGATGGTCTTGTGTCTGACCTAGCATGGCTGTTGTTGTATTTGCGGTTGGTGCAGAGAATTATTTATTACTCCTTATATTCTGATGCTACAGATTGCCTTTGTTTGTTTCCTCTTTGGGTCAGTTAATTCAAAGGAATTTAAGAAAAAAAGGAGCATAAACTATACAAAAAAGAGAGAAACTTTACACTTCTAGCATGTTTTAAAGGACTAGTCTGCTGGATAGGGTCTATAAAGCATTTGAGTACATGCTTTGAGACCTTCATAATAGTATTTTTGAAGTAGTATTTTTTGGAAAAAGGAAAGTAAGCAACAGCATCAGTCAGAGGAACTTTCTCATGTGTAGACACATTGGACACTCAGGATGCCAAAGCTATATATATATAGTTTGTGTATGTATATATATCTTCTAGGCAGTGCTGACAGCAGCTGCAGAGTAAACCAAAACTTCCTGCGGGATGCTGATGGCATGCAGCTCTGAACTAGCATGTTATCTTTTGTCTCTGGCAGCAGAAAGCATCCTGAAGTTTTTGAGGGTCTTGGTCCTGCACCATCATTAAACCTAAAATAATAATGTGAGGTAGCTGTAACTAATGATACTGTGGGATTCTTTTGTTATTTTCAGGCATGTTTTCTGACGCCTTGGTATTTCAAAAGGTAAAACTTGTTTGTGTGCTCGATTTCAGTCTCTCTAGGTTGAATTTGTTCATCTGTCAGATAAGTGGTGCTCCCAGCAGCAACGTTTCTTAATTATTAGTGGTCATGTCCCCTGTGTTGCTGGCTGAGTATTAGAGCAGTCAACCAGTAAATTAATGACAAGTATTTTAGAAAGTTCACATCAGAATCCTACAATTCTAAGAAGCTGAGTTTTGAACTTGCCCAACAGATACTCTTGCAGCATTATAATGGGGAAACATCAATGTTAACTGGTAAAACAAACTTTCCTTTTTTTCCTTCCTCTCGCCATGAGCTATCTGTCTGCAAGGATTGACTTGACTGCTTTCTTCTGTGAATATTCAGCTGTCAGTTCATATTTTCACACTTTCCGCCCCTTTATTTTGCACCTGCAGATTTTTTTTTTAGGGACAAAGAGAGATAAACATAGCCTGGAAAAGGCTCTTCTATGGCTTGGGTCACCTGTAGCGTATCTGCCTGATGAATACATACATCTCTTATGACTGGTTTGCTGTTGTCCGATGGATCAGTGCTGGTCAGCGCGTGTGAATTGCTCACAGTTTCTGATCGCTGACCACTAGGATTTCATCAGTGCAGTGCAGGCAGCTGCCCATGCTGAGCTTTCTCAGGCTGAGCTTTCTGAGCGAGGTGTGAATGTTTAGCTGGTAAGACGTGTTAGGTTCCTCCTGGTAAGAAGTGAAGTGTTAGGTTCCTCCCTTGCTTAGTTAGCCTTTGAGTTCTGGTTGTTCCCTGCCCCCTCCCCCGAATTTATCTGTGTTGGTGTATACTTCCTTCTGCACATAAAATACCTCGAGTTAAAAAGGATCCATAAGGATCATTGACTCCAATTCCCTGTGCCTTGCAGGATTACTTGAAACTAAACCATGTGACCAAGACCATCCTCCATATGCTCCTTGAGCTCTGATAGGCTTGGTGCTGTGGGGAGCCTGTACCAGTGATCGAGTGCTCTCTCAGTGAATAACCTCTTCCTAATGTCCAATCTGAACCTCTGCTGATGCAGCTTCATTCTGTTTCCTCCTAAAGGCAGAGACCCAGTGAAGTTCTCAGGGGAAACCTGGGATTGGGTGTGACTTGGTCCGTGTAATGAGATCAGCACAGGTAGGCTGGTCTCTCTGCTGCCCTGGAGCCAAACATTCCCCTGTGATGAACAATATGCAAATTGGCAGTAGGGATGGTGGAAGCATGGTCCTCCATCATGTTGAAACAGAATTAAGGGAGAGTAGGATTTAAATGATGTATCTTCCTCAAAAATGAAGACTGCTAAGAGCTGCTCTGTTTGATATTCTGCTGGTTTTGACTTTTGGAAGTAGGGGATGACAGCAAGGGAAAAGAAGCTGCAAATGCAATGGTTGGGTAGGTTAGCCAAAGCTAAAAAGGACTCTGATGCATGTGCATTTCTGAACCTGGTGGAATGGTGACAGTGGTTGGGGCTGGGTGTTGCTGAATGTATAATGAGGTATCTTTAGTTGAGAAGGTTGCTTGTCGGTAGTACATAGGGGCTGTTACCTTGAAAAGTGTCTTGGGCACCAGAGATCATTTAGTGAGGAAGGTTACTGAGTGTATACCTGTGCTCAAGAGACGGGGACCAAACAACATACAAGAAGGAAAGATGGAAATCATGAAGAATAAAAAGCCCTTAGTTTGTTGCTGGTGAGTCACGGCTCAGGGGCCAGTTACCATGAAGAGTCTTTGATTTTATTATTTTTCTTTTCTTTTTGCCCTTGGGAAAATTATTCTGCAGAATATTATGTTGGCCTCTGCATGTTAGTTGTTCATAATTGTTGTATGAGAAACAATGATGGCTGAGGACCAATGCCTCATGCACACATACCGTAGCTTCCCTGGGATTATTGTAACTTTGATATGGTTATAGGTTATATTTTCACATCCTGAAAAGGAAATCATAAGAGTGTAGGTTCGAAGGGGCAGTATGTCTAGCTGCTGAGGAAAATTTCTTGTGTACATGAGGAAGTCCCTGAAGAGAGTTCACTGTCACTGAGCTCGGTATCTAAAGCCTCCGAGACAGATTTAGAGGCAGGAATAAAGGTTTAACTTTAGATCATCGCTGGAAGCATGGTTTTGTTGTTGTGAAACAGTGCACCAGATTACTTTTTTCTGCAATGAGTGTTTTCTGAAAAGAGCAGATTAACTTCGGAAGTGATTAAGAATATGAAGAAATAATGAATTGTGTGGAGAAGACCCTGGGAGAAGTTCTATTTTCTGTGTCCCACAACTCAAAAATATAATGATTTACAAGTTAAGCTAAACACAGCAAATTCATTGCACCTGAAAGAAAGGGATTTGTTATGTAAGTGAAGTAAAAATATGGAAAAATACCTTGTCAGAGGGAATTGTGAAAAATATGTATCGAAAAGAAGGAGGGGACAAAGTAACGCACTTTGTTTATTCAGCTACTGCTAGCTCATTTTACTGAAGGAGGAATTTTATTTCTGGGTGTAATTTTAGTGCCGACTCTTGCGAACGCAAGTTAATGTGGAGGTTATGCCTCCTTGTGAGTACTTCATGCAGGCCAAGATAAATGTTGTGTGTGAACCTCTGCGATACATTCTGTATTCCAGCCCCGCGTTAAATTCCCACTTTGCATGTGGAATTTAATAAAAGCATGCCAAGTGACTTTGCTGTTCTAGCCTAGGTGGGAAACTACTCAACAGTTTAAGTGAGACTCTCCCTGAACAATAGCAGTGACCTGAGATCTGTGCCAGGATAAAGCTGTCCAGTGTCATGCCAAGGTATTGTGTCTTGACAAGCAAGAACAACTTTGGAGTCCTCAGTAGGATAAGTGAGTTTGTACAAGTTCTTGAATTAATTGTGTTTTAAGTCACAGATTCTAGGTTGGGGCAATACTGAGAATCATCACAATGAAGAATTTGGGCCTTTGACATTGCATTCTTTCTTCCCTGGTTACTGAAAGAAGAGGTATATTTTCCAGATGTACCTGCCAAAGTTGACTTGGCAGCTGAAAGGTTAGTTCAAGTACTGACTGCCTGCTATGTGACAATACTGAAAATGTATGAGGCAGGGAGGCATGAACAAGAAAAATGGTTAGTAAAACAATGTAAATGCAATGGAAAAGGTGCTGACAAAACTTGCAGACATATAGGAATTCATCTTCCTGGTGGATTGGGAGCAGGTATGAGAGAGTGTAGAAAATTGCAGAAGTGTGTCCAGGAACTGGATTATATGCTTCTGTAAAACTGGTCTCCTAGTAGGGTATATGTAAAGGCAAAAATAGGTGTTCTGTGCAAGAAAGCAAGTTATTAATGCCCTTTTGCCCTGTTCAGTTTGGTGTAAGTATTTGTGAAATGTATACTTGAGCTGTCTAAACCCCCAGCTCTTTCAACAGTTTGAGCATGAGGGGAAACCACGTGGATAGCCAGCAGTTCTCTCTCTAGCTGAGTATAAATAGTGTTGCACAGAACAGCAGAAAGTTTCATAGCCTCTAAAGTAGAGACGAATGTGTACAGAGTAATTCAAGTTGACTCAGTTGTGTTTTTTTCTGTGATACCAGTCATATTCCGTAATGAAAAAACAAATAGCTACTTAAAATTATCATTATATGTTTAGGTGCTTGAACTTAGGCAGTCAGGGTTGTGATGTCTTGCTATTGACTATGCAATGAAATTTTAGCCTTTCCTTTGGAATGAAGGTGACAGTGGGTGCTTAAAATACAAGTGTGGGGCAGGTAACTACCTGCTAGCTGCATGGTTTTACAACTACTCCTTTGAGCACTCAAGTATGGTGAGTACATTTCTTGTTTCATCTTGTGTACGTGCACACTATGATGGCCAGATGTCAAAGCTGGGGAGACTCATAACCTCACAGTGCCTTGGCTGAGCTGCTCCTTATGCTCTAGGCTAGTTTAAGTATCTTTACTGCACACTGCAATCACATCTTCTATCTATACAAGTTGTTTGCTTCACTGCCATTATTGTTTCATGTCGAAGCCACTAGCCATGTGAGCTTCCAAGTGGCAGTGTTTCACTGCATGAACTGAAGGTGCACTTAGTAATCCCTCCTCTGAGTCACACTGTGCTGTTGCAAAATAGCCAAACAAGTAACCTTTGTTTGAATCTCCATCTAGAAAGATGTTGAGTTTGTGGTGGGTACATTTGGAGCCATTCAAATTATGAAACAGAAGTCTGAATGATTTCCTTTCTTTCAGCAGAACAGTAGATTACTCAAAAGGCATCAAAGTTGTGATAAATTCCTTTTCCTGCATCTGTCATATTAACTGTAACTTCATACTTAGTACCTGAAGATAGGCCTAGGCAATGAGATTTCAGCTTGGTGGTTAAATTTAACTTATGCAGGTGGTGCTGCAGAGAGCAGAGGTGGTCAAAGGAAATGAATGGGTTTTTTGCTCTTAATTTGAACACTTAAGTAGTTTGTCATCCTTCATCACAGGAGATCGAGGATAACTTCCTTCAGAACAACTAACTCAATAAGCATACGAGATTTCCACACCTACCTGGGTGTGGAAATAAACAAATCTAGAAGAGAACTTCTTAACATGGTTTTTAAAGGGAGAGAGATAATCAGATATGTTTGAGAGTCCTCTAGTATATCTTTTCATCTCTCAGGAAGCAGGCAAGAATTGAAGTTAGCTTTGTGTGGGCCACCAAGGAGCCATTCATGGAAGATCTCTGCTAACAGCCTAAAGACTTGTGTGAGCTTGAATTTCTTATTGTTTTATAGATAAAACCAGGAAATGTGTATATCAGGTTTTGCTTTTTCACCAATTCCATTGCTGCAAAAAATAAGTTTCAGGCTAGTCTGTAGCATGGTAGAAACTTCACCTACAGGACTCCAGGAGGAGACACATTTAAAACTTTCAGTACTCAAAAAGACTAATGTCTTACTAGAAATTAAAGCTTCTGTGCTTTCAGGTTTTTTTTCTGTTCTGCCCTTTCATAAGTATTTTTTGTTTGGGGTGGTTTTTTTTCTGTCATAAAAATAACTCATTATGTTCTCAGTTACAGAGAATGTGTTCTTTATCTTTTTTTTTCTGGTTTACAAATTAATGAATTGAAGAATGGTATATTGGGATAATTCTGTTCAATAAGGATTCAGCATGCCATGTTGATAGTTTTCCCTGTCCCCTCATCCTCTTCTTTTGATACCCTGACATATTTTCTATATTCTGTTAGAGGATTTAATATTCCTAACCACTCTCTGTGTACCTCAGGAAATTCTTACAAAATACAGAGAAAGGATGTTGTCCAGCCATCCAACTGCTCTTACAGATTTAATTTAAAAACAGTGTCTTCAGTATGGTTGAAATAGCAGGATAATTTTTGATTTACATTCTGCAGCTGATGCCTACTTACGAGTTTTTAGTCATGTATAATATTAAACCATAGATATTTAAATAGGTGAGATTTTACTTTCCTCTTCATTATGTAATTATCGGGAAAATTAAGATTAGCTTAATTAGACCTTCAGGAAAATGTCAGTTAGAATATAATAACTAGAAACCACAAAAAACCAATTATGAGACAGGGCAAAAAATAAATGTGTAGGATACTTCCTGAGGAATGTAAAGCTAAAGTCACAGCCATTGAAATACACTTTAAAAAAAAAAAAGGAAATTCTAAATGCTCCTTATTGGTTGTGTAATAATTTCACTCCATGGGATATCAAGCTTTAATTTCTGTTTAAGCTCGTGTTCCTAATCCACTCAAGGACAGCAGTACAAAGACATTCATGTGTGATGATGTGCCCTGGTTGCAATGACCTTCAGCTGAGCTCATGCTCCCTGCTTCCCTTTCCCTGAAGGGTTTGGCCTGACCAACTTCCCTTTCTGGTTGTGTGGGTTACTTCAGTGATTGGACTGAAGCTTCATGCAGTTTAATACCTTATGTTGTGAAAGGCCTCAGAAATTCAGTTTCTGTTCTTCACAGTGGGGTCTGTGATCTGGACATATAAATGTGTTGTTGTTCTCGTCTTAATTATTGAAGGTAGAAATAAGACTTTCAGTGATATTCTAGAGGATTTTTTGTTTCATCCCCAACTGTCATTTGGTCTCAAAAAAAAAAGGCAAAGAGTTTTGTTCATTCAGAAAAGGGAGAAATGCAAATAAATGAAAGAAAAAGCTCTGTGTAGTTGAGTTGGCACCTTCCAAGCCTCATAAAAAGGATCATCAAATCTTGTGATTTCCTGTAAGTGAGACTTCGGTGTTTTAAAACAAAACAAAAAATCCCCACTGGTATAATGAGAATGAATTTATTTTTTTACTTTTTTTTTCTCCCCATACAGGCTTTTGCTTATTCAGAAAGTATATCTCTTAAGTTTGTGAAACTAAAAATGTCTCAAACTGCTCAGCTCCTTCAACCCCTCCAGCATGATTGCTTCTTATTTTTGTGAGACTGTAAGACTTTCTTTGGGACATGTGCTTTCCCTCTCACAGCAGACAGCTGTATGTATCACATTTGTATTGTTTCCCTTATCTCCTTTCCTATTGTAGCATTGTGTGCTTTTTTCACATTGTCCTGCTCAACTTCTTTTTTTGCTCTAAGCCTTGGAAGCCCAGTGGAAGTGGAATAGTTGGCATCTATCCTCTTTTTGAATGGCAGAACACTTTGTGACCCAGAGATCGTGCCTTACTTACGAAAGAAAAGGATGCAATGCAAGCAAATTTACAGGCAGTTCCCTTTCTGTAAGTAGCTTCCCCTCTTGGCATGAGGATTGAGTGGGCTGACACTGGACAGTGGTAACATTTCTCTTTGTACCTTATTTTGTACAGAAAGTTCAGAACTGAGTTGTTTGTGAATTTTAGTGGTACTCGCTTTGTACAAGGCTAGAGAACATTAATGAGATGAGATTAATTCAAGAATTAGAGAAACTGAAATTGCATAACAGGCATGGTAAATAATCAATGTCTCTAAACAGTGGATTTTCTTACATTGTAGGCAGAGAAGCCAGAAGTAGAATTAAAAGTGAGAAGTAGTGCTGGAAATACATAAACCATGTGTTTATCTTAGCCAGCACAAGTTCTGAAAACACAAGTCACACATCCTGTGATAAAACTATCTGAATGAGGTGAAAAAGTTTTAAATATATTCCCACAAAACCCAGGCAGCAGCACTATGTCTGGCACAGTCTCCCACTTCTGGTACCTGCTGAAGGCAGCCCACCAGATCACCAGAATTGCCTTCTGCTTTTGACAAATAGCAACTATTTAGAAGCACCCAGTGAAGAAGATTTCAACTGAATAGAAGCTGCTGATGGTTGGTAAGGAGTAGAAGCAGTTGTAATTGTCTTGAAGTTGAGAACCTGCTTATAAATTCTTGAAAACATTGAAACAAATCATAAAAATTACCTGTTGAATGGGCCTAGGTTTATGTTCCATGTTGTTAATGTTTTTCTTCTAAAAAATAAAACACTTGATTTTTTTCATACAGTTTGGAAGATCCATGGCCTTTATTTCTACCCATTTAGCAAGGTTTAAATATTTTTCAAGTCGCTAGTAAAGGCTGGTTTGAAATTAAAATCAGTGTTACAAATCAGGAGTGAGCTCATAGTTATCTACTACACTTCAGTTCCACTTCACCAGAAGATAGTTTAACCTTAAATAAGAGGCACTTAGCAAGTATCTGCAGGGGAAAACCCTCTGTGGGTGCCTGCTATTTATCTGATAGCCAGAGCTTCCTGAGGTGTTTTGGACAACTCCGTGTTATTCATTATGTGTTCAACAATCATTCCTCTCTTTTGAAACATGTGACACAGAAGGTCACTTCTGACAAAACAGCCTGCCAGTTCTCAAATATGTTTTTGTGAAACCTGGACTCTGTTTTTCAGAATGTGAATGCTGTGATTTGTAGATGCCTTCCTTCTCCCCCTCCCAAGTAGTGATCATTGATGTCTTGCCCTAACTTTAGTTTTGTAAAAGCTAGGCCATCTAGAAGTACTTTTAGTTCCCCTCTTCCTGTCTCTACTTCTAATCAACCTGTAAAGGGACTAGTAGGATAGAACATTTATGGAAATAGTGCTGGAGGTGCTGTCTACATATGGGCCTAGCAATCAATTTTATCTCCAAAAGAAATCATGGCCCATATACTTGGGTCCCTCTCTCTGTATTGTAGTGCACCAGTGCCTATAGTAAACAAGGCTGTGCTGCTGCTGTGAAAGAAGAGGATAGTCTCTGGCTGTGGAGTAGGGTTGGAAGGTACATTCCCAGGGATAGGTGACCTTCCAGGCTGATACCTGAAGGCTATAAAATGGTTGTGTCTGGTGGCTTGATGCTGTGGTAGAAACAGCCTGGAGATCCCCGAAACTGTCTAAATCCTGAGCTTCTTGCATCATGTTAAAAGCCTCTGGCCAGTGTCCTGGGTTGGTCCTGAAGTGGAGGACTGAGGGCCAGTGCTTGCCACTGTTGGCCTGTCTCTGGTGCTAATGCTTTTGAAATACTGATGGAAAGACCTGTCATGGAAGTGGGGCTGATAGAAAATAGGGTCTGCTGTAGCTAACATTCTTGTAAATGAATGGTTTGGGTTGGAAGGGACCTTAAAGACCATCAAGTTCCAACCTCCCTGGCATGGGCAGGGATGGCACCCACCATGTCAGCTTGCTCAGGGCCTCATCCAACCTGTCCTTGAACATTTCCAGGGATGAAGCATCCACAACCTCTCTGGGAAACAAGCTTGAAGCTCTCCTGTGGGTCTGTGAAAGAAAGCTAACTTACTGTGTTATCACGTACGACTCTCATTGTGTGAGTGTGCTCAGAAAAGTTTATAGCTGCTTGTTGGTGGTTTGGTTTCCTATACTTGGGAAGAAGGGAATTGAAGACTGACATCCAAGAGGCAGAAATACATCTAATGTATTTGGGGTTAAAGTGGTAATATGTTAAAAGAAGAATGTAATAAAATTAAATTGTTTACTTTATTTATGGTTGGATACAAAACTTAATCCAAAGAGGCTCTGCAATCAGTAACAGTAAACTATTTTTTTCTTCTCTAAAATGTCAATGTCCTTAATTAAGATGCTTTTTAAAGTCATTGTGTTTCCCCGCTCAAAAATGGTATGGTGTATTGTAATGATTGACCTGGTATGTATGTAGTTACTCTTTTGCAAAAAAGTCCAGTGGGGAATTTGGATTTAAAAAAAACTAAACTGTAAAGAGCAAAAGCAAAGTATCTAATGAGGAAGTTGAAAAGCCTAAGTAAACTTAAAACAGGAATAAAAAATGAAGAAAAACAGGAAGCATTTTTTGTCTGTGAGGTAGCGGGCAGACTCTGACCCTGCAGCTTTTTGCAGGAATGCTGACAAGCGGTAGCATTGCAGAGTGCCTATTGAGATACATTTAGGAGGGCAGTCTCAACTAAGCCCCACACAGTCTCTTGCTTACTCTGCCCTGCTGGGATGGGGGAGAGAGAGAATTGAAGGGGTAGAAGTGAGAAAAATCGTGGTTTGAGATAAAGACAGTTTAATGGGTAAAGCAAAAGCTGTGTGCACCAGCAAAGCAAACCCAGGCATCCATTCCTCACTTCCCATTGGCAGGCAGGTGTTCAGCCATCTCCAGGAAAGCTGGGCCCCATCACACATAATGTTGACTTGGGAAGACACGCGCCATCACTCTGAACATCCTCCCCTTCTACCCCTTTCCCCCACCTTTATATGCCAATGATGCCCTCTGGTCAGTTGGGCCCAGCTATCCTGGCTGTGTCCCCTCCCACCTTCTTGTGCACCTCCAGTCTGCTCAGTGCCAGGGTGATATCACAGAATCAATGAGGTTGGAAAAAAGCTCTGAGACTGAGTCCAACCTGTGATCAGACACCACCATGTCAGCTAGACCGTGGCACTCAGTGCCACATCCAGGCTTTCCTTAAACACTTCCAGGGATGCTGACTCCACCACCTCCCTGGGCCACCCCTTCCAATATCTAATCACTCTTTCTGTGAAGAATTTCTTCCTATTGTCCAACCTAGACCTCCCCTGGTGCAGTTTAAGATTATGTCCTCTCATCCTGTCACTAGCTGCCTGGGAAAAGAGGCCAACCCCCATCTGGCTACAATCTCCTTTCAGGTACTTATAGAGAGTGATAAGGTCCCTCCTGAGCCTCCTTTTCTCCAGGCTAAACATCCCTCAGCTGCTCCTCACTGGACTGGTGCTCCAGACCCTTCACCAGCTTTGTTGCCCTTCTTTGGACACACTCCAGCATCTCAATGTTGCTGAATTGAGGGGCCCAGGACTGGACACTACTTCCTCCTGGATTGCAGGGGATCCATTCTGCTCCCTGTCTACCAGCTCAGATGGCCGGTTACCCTGAGGATAACTGGTCTCACTGTTGAAGATTGAAGGAAAGAAGATGTTAAGTACCTCAGTCTTCTCATCTTTGGTGACTATATGACCCTTCTTTGTGCAAGAAAAAGTGGAAGTTTGTCTTGCCCCTCCTTTTGCTATTAATGTATTTACAAAAACACTTTTTATTATCCCTTACAGAAGTGTCTAGATTAAGTTTTGAGCTTTTGCCTCACTCATTTTCTCTCTGCCTGACATAATGACATCCTTAAATGCTTCTTGAGTTGCTTGCCCTTTTTCCAAAAGTGACATACCCTCTATTTCTTCCTGGGTGACTGCCAAAAGCTTCCTGCTCAGCCAGTAGGGTCGTATTCCCCACCAGCTCATTTTTTGGCACATAGGGACAGCCTGGTCCTGTGCCTTTTTAGAGTTCTTTGTTAAAGTATGTATTACTTAAAATTCAAGTATGTATTGAAGTATATGAGGAGCAGAAAAGGCCCTAATGCTGTGCAAGCGCTGCTCAACAATAGCTAAAACATCCTTGTGTTATCCATGCTATTTTCAGCACAAATCCAAAGCACAGCCCCATAAACTCTGCCCCAGTGAAACCAGCACACCAAGTTAACTTGCCAGTTCCTTGTTGAGCAATACAAAACATCCAGTAAGTGCAGAGTGACCTCCTGGCCCGCAGTGCCAGTCAAACCATGCTAAAATACACCTGGCCATGCATTCCTGCCTGGGCTAAGGTCCTACTTCTTGGTTTGAAGAGCAGGCTTTGGGAGGGAGGAGAGGCTTTGGAGATCTCCTTTCTGAATGACTCTGAAGTTAAGGACCTGGTAACAGACTCTGCTTAGCAAAGTTTCTCTGCATAGAAATGTGGAGTCATCTGCAGTGCCTGTTCCCTTGTGGAAAGGAATTGTAAATTTAAGGAAAAAGTATCTGTTTTCTGGTACTAGAAAGAAAAACTAACCGCTTTTAGAACTCAACCCAGTGGGTATTAAAGGTGAGAGGTTTCTCCAGCAGGCCAGGAGTGACTGTCTGGCCTGGGTTGGGTTGTTCCGCAGTCCTGGCTTCTAACTGGGCTCTCTTGCTGCTGAGCGATGTTGGACCGTCACGCTCTGCTGCTGCAGTTCAGTCTTCAGTGCTATTGCTTCCTGCAGAACTCTTCCAAAGGAAATCTGAAGGTTTTTTTTTTCCTTTATGGTTTGGTTCCAATCATAGCTTTTCTAAAGGAAAACGACCACTTCTTTTTAAGTAGCAGTTTAAAATTGTCTTTTAAACACAAAGCTTGGGGCAAATTTTACATCAGTGCTTACATTTTACTTACTCAGGTTTAAATTTCTAGTTTCATTCTTGCACTCCTGCTCTCATTTCAGTACAGGAGCTTTGTAAATTTAACTCAAGCACCCTGCCA
Organism: Xenops minutus; assembly: GCA_035221455.1. Lineage (NCBI taxonomy): Eukaryota > Metazoa > Chordata > Aves > Passeriformes > Furnariidae > Xenops > Xenops minutus. Next base: position 94,503,515 of record JAWWEE010000001.1, read on the forward strand.
TGTTTTCTTTTCAGTGGACCTGGTGTTGATGCTAGATTTCAGCTGGAGTTCTGGGGGAGCATTTGCTAATAGACAGGATGGTAATGTCCCATCAATGCCCTAATTTCTTTTGTCAGATATAGGCGTTTAGAGAAAACATTTTCTTGCATAACTGTGAGATTTCAGAGGGAAATACATACATATTGGTGCAATTTTTTCAGTTTGTGTTGAAGAGACACTCATGATATACTTGCTGGTCTGGTGTGGGTAAGGTTAGTTCTGTTCATCTTTTACAAGGCTACACTTTTACAAGGCTTTTACTACACTTCCAGACAGCTGAAAATGCATGAACTGCTTGAAGCTTCTGAGGTTATCTCCTTTTTCAAGAAATAAACACAGTACATCAAGAGAACTAAATAAAAAAGGTGGTTTGAAAAAAGTAAGTCTTATGTAGTTAAATATAGAAGTTATTCAGGATTGTAGAGACATCAGTGGGATCTTTAGCTACAGATAGCTTTGTGGGGATTTGTTTTTTATTTTATTTTATTTTATTTTTTATTTTTATTGCAGGTCTAGACAAAGTTTTTGTTGGCAAAAACATGCTGTGTAGTGTGGTTAGGAGCTTTTTGCTATGTAATGCTTTGTGTTGCTAGCCATAGTATGATTAAGTTTAAAACCTTGGATAGAATTCATGGAGTAAGATTAGTGGTTTTATGGAGACTTATTTTGAAACTAAAATTCTTGTGAGTTTAGAAGCTTGGTCTTACTTTTATTATTGGAATGGTAAGGTCTGATTTATTCCTCCCAGCAAGAAAAATAGGTTTGTATTTATGCAGCAGAACAGATTCCAGGTACTCTTTTGTTCCAGAAGACCAGAAACTAGTTAATGGCCTGAATCTTAAAAGTAATAGGAATCTTCTCTCATGATATTTCTTCTCCTTTATATACGAATTGAGCAGCTGAAGGCATTGCTGGTTATAGATACCCTAAATATGCATTTAGTTCAAAGACACTCAATTTATAAGTCTCTTTACAAAAAGTTGATTGCAGCTAGAAATATACAGATTAAACAAATGTATAAGGCTACAAATGGAGAAACTAATGTTATGGGGTTCTGACAACAGGTTAAGTTACATTCACTGAGCAACATCTTTTGCAAGGTCCATTGAGTTGGTAGTAGATAGCAAACCAAACTCTTGGTGCCTTGTGGTGTTCTAGAACCTTTGAACTGATCTGAAAAGTATAGCAAGGGTAGAGAGGGATGAAAGTAGTAAAGAATTTGAGTAACATCATACCATTAGTGAGAGTCTCTTACATTGTTGGTTATAGAATAATATGGCAAGACTGGAGAAAAGAGCTACAGGTATGGTTATTAGTTTAGAGGAATATGCCCGAGGCAAAGAGTGTGAATATGGAAAAATGTTCATAGGGGAATACCTTTTAGGGATGAGTATGGAGTATTTCTGAAGTTTGGGGAATCTGGTGATTTTAGTTTGGGGTTTGAGGTGTCCTTTTTGTTTGTTTTTCGAAAAGGATCCTTCATGAAGCTGAAAGTCCATCAAAATTCAGAATCTGAAAGCTGAACTGCAACAACCTAATTTGTGGACTACTAGCTTTCCTTTCTTTAGCTGCTTTATAGAATACAAATTCCTCCTCAGTCACAAGATGACTGAGTGAAATTCTATCATGTTTATTATGCAGGAGGTCAGATTTGAATGAGGATTACGCTTGGCCTGTAGTCTTGCTCTGTAAATGTTTTTTTTTACGATTTTTTTTTTTCCCTTCCTCTTATATTCTCTCCCATGTAAACATGATCTCCTCCTTCCACTGAGTGTGTCTGACGGGTCTGTCATGGGGAACCAGAAATGCAAGTCGTCACTATCAGTTATGGAATGAAAATGGACAAACTACTCTTCAGGGCTGGATTAAAAAAGTTTCTGGGAATATTAAACTAGTTTATGACCAAATAATACAGGATTTGACAAGATGTCAGAGGAATGTTTATTATAGTTGAGCTGTGGGTGAGAAGGCTTCATCTGCAGTAAACGGCTTTTTTGGATACCTCTGGGACTCAGAATGCTCTGGGATGTAACAACAGATTGATTGGAACCAGTGTGAGCTGCTGGGCATGTCCTTTTAGTGTATCTGCCTTTAGAAAATTAAGCTTTTACTTAAAACTACATTTCTCCATAAGCTATCACACCATTAACTGTTAAAAAAACACAGCAAATTTTTACCCATGTTTCAGTTGTGGGTTCTTTAGAGGTGTGCTGTGAGTTAAGTGCATGGCTATCGAGGCATTTCCTTGATACATCAGGAAAATGTGGTGACTAAACTTGTGTTTTGGAGCTTCTACCAGCACATGCCTAGATCAATAACCTTGGAGAACATGAAATAAAACTGATCCTGTAACAAAAAAATCCCCATTATTTTCTGTTTTACACACAAAAACAGGATTTTGTGTGTGCCCTTTTGCTGAAGAAAAGCACATTGCAACAAGCTTCTTCAGATAAAGCTCAGATGATCCTGTAGATCATTAACCACATCTTACAGAGCTTGGCATGTGATGTGCAACACACCACGCTGAAATTCTTGCATAACTTCTCAGTGTGCTGTTTGTCCTAACAATGAAAGACCCATTTAAGTGAACTTCTTTGAAAGAATTGTTTTTTGTTGTGAGTTGTGCCAAAGTATCATTTGTGGAATGTTAATTGAATTGGTGTTCTAGTAACAATTAAAGAGTCAGTTGAAACTGCTTGACCTATTGGTATTGTTCAAGGGGGAAAGATGTTCTCTGAGGGAGTTGTTCTTCCAGTAAATCAGGGCTTTCCTGGGTGAGTTGGCCTGTTATCATTCTGGATGTATATAGCAAAAAAGAAAAACAGAAAACACAGTGAAAATAGAATTATGAACACTTTTAAATGATGAAAACCATAAAGAGAAGCGAATTAATAATAGTTGCTGCTGTCATTTATTTTAGCTGGCTGTTAAGATGAGGTGGGATCTTACCACTGCATACAAATACCTGAAGTCCAGGTGTCAGGAGTATGGAGTCAGACACAATTTAGTGGTGCCCAGTGACAGAACAAAGGGCAGCAGGCACAAATCAAAACACGGGGAGTTTCATCTGAATATTAGGAAAAATTTCTTTACTTTGAGGGTGATGGAGCACTGGAACAGGCTGCCCAGAGAGCTTTTGAGTCTCCTTATCTGGAAATACTCAAAACCTGCCTGGACATGATCTTGTGCATCCTGCTCTAGGTGAGCCTGCTTCAGCAGGCAGGTGGACTAGGTGATCTCCAAGGCTCTAAATTAGCAATAAGCTTGAATCTGTAAAGAAACACAGAGACCTTTACTTTTATCGAAGTTATTAATCCTTCTGAAGGGAAGACTTATCTTTCAGAATGTCGGTGAAATGGCTAGAATTTTAGGGCAAAATAGTTTGCATACTTTATTGGTCCTTACTGTAACATCCTTTGTTATTTAAACAAATCTTATTTACGATATATTAGTTAGTTTTAGTATAGTTATTATATTTAAAGGAGAGTGGAAAGAAGTAGGCTAAAAGAAATCTGATTACAGCTTTTTTTTCTTTAAATGTATTTTAGGTATAAGTGTAATGGAATTTCCATTTCCAGTAAGTAAGCGCCGCCATTTTCTTTATTTTGGATGCCTTCTAGTGATACTTTTTGTTTATAAAGATTCTGAATTAATTCCTTTCTTAGTGGTGATTGCAATTCAAAAGATTGAATTCATATGCTGCCTTTGAACAAGCAAAAAGAGCAAAACCTGATACAGCATACGGTGTGTGGTGGTTTATTTTATTTTAATTTTTTTCCTCTGCAGTTTGTCTTTATACTCTTTAAAAACTTATGACTTTCCCACCTTTGTCCTGTTCTACATATTTTATGTTTGTGGGTTTTTTTTGATGTAGTAGAGTGTAGCAAGACATGATTTGTGTTTTTTGTACCCTTAGATAAAGCAGGGGAAGTAAGAGTGAGTTGTGAGTTGCTTTTCTTAATGCACACTAGTAGGTGCTGCTGTAGACTAGCCTTCCAGAGGGTAGTTGTCTTGTCAGAATGTTAATAGCTAATTTAGATGCCTGAAAGAATGTTGGCTTTGTTTTGTAAAGGAATAGAAATAAAGGACAAGTTTTGTTTTTTCCTTTGCATATTAAGTTGGATGCAGAATCCCTAGTAATAGGCCTTGATGCCTGGTAATGCTAATAATCTCATCCATCTTTTCCTGACTACTATCTTAGATTTTCCTCTTATTCAAAGGAGAATATATTAATATCTATTAAATACATACATACAAATAGATACATATTGAATAGACCTTGTGGGTCCCTTCTAACTAGGCATATTCTGTGATTAGTTTGCCTCCAAAGAGAAAAGATGATTTATGCTCTTTCTGAAAAATTTGTTTCCAACAGCCCTTCAGTTATTTATACTGTGTATTTTTCCTATATTTTAATTTCTATCATAATTTAGATTCCCTAATAACACACTTTACATATATTTTAGGAAGTGTTTTATCCCAGACTCAGTTGGATCACTGATGGTAGTTTAGTAGACGTCTAAAAAAATTATCTCACTTTAATATTTTTATTTGTGTTGAAGGGTGCCGCTCAGTTTCTCAGGATGAAAGTCTTACTGTGGAACCACAGCTCATAAATTTTGGGTTATAGTGCCAAGGCATTTCCTGTTTTATCAAAACCTTCTTCTGCTTCCAGTTAGACAACTAGTTAGATTTTCCTGAGTAACTTTATCAGGCTGCCCAGACAAAAATCAGATCTATTAAACTGAATATTATTTGGTAGACTTCTATAGTCTGCCAGTAGATTGTATAAGATTTCTGAATGTGAATTCAGAGGGCACTAGATTATAGTGTCGTAATGTAAAGCCACTTCCAGATCAGGAAAATAATGTTACGTTCCTCCTGTATAATAGCACACTGAAAACTTGAGACCTGCCTTTTATTCAAATGTTAAATGTATTAGAAAGTATCTTCTGCTTCACTGTTTACAGTTCATAAGACTTTCTCATCTGTGGCAGTCAGCTCAAATACATCATTGGTTCCTCTGAATCTGGGACTTTACTCCATTTGGATATCGTGATCATTTTTTATAGGAAGATATTTGTAGTGCTTGAAAGTAATGTCCTGAGTATATTTGCCTTCCTGAATCTCAGTCGCCAGGGGAGGAAAAGCAGCTCATGCAGTACATTTCCTTTATCTGTATAAAAGCAGCAGTATAAATACTTAAATGCTGTCCGGCTTGGTTCTTAGTAACTCTGGACATAAGTTTGTGAATAACCTCTGTGAGTAGGACTCTGTGTGTGTGTTGGTTGGAAGAAGGAATCATGTGTGCAACACAATGATGCTTTTATGTGTTTTTATGTTTTAAATCAGAGTGAAAAGAAAAATGTTATAAAGACTGAAGTTGTGTTAATTGTTTCTGTTTATTGTGAAATTGGTTTTGAATAACTTCCATTTTCTTAGACCAGATGTGAGTGGGTTTAAGTAATTGATAGATAATGATTATGCAGTGGGTAAGTTCTAGCCTTTCTAGTTATCAATTTTTATGTCCAAGGGACCTATATGTTAGTGGAGATGTGGTATTTCTAGTACAGTAATTAAAGCTGACTGACGATTCGGGCTCAGTTTGATCATGATTTCTTGTCTTGCCTAAGCGAGGAGATGATTGCTCCTGGTTTGTGTGGCTTGGTTTCTCACACTGAGTTGCTGTGCTGCAGAAGGAGCTTTATAAAACTAAAATGATTCAAGTTTGTAGAGTGGTGAGGTTTGCAGGGTCTTGACAATTTCAGACTCCTTCAGAAATCAAAGTATTTGTTCCTTAAATAAAAAATGCATAGATTTAGGGGAAGAGGTGGTCTCTCACAATTTTAAATCTTTTATTATGAGATAGAGATTCCTGACTTAGCAATTCAGAGTAAAGTATGTTTAAAAGTGGAGTAAGCTTGTCTCAGTCATATATTACATCGAGCCCACTTTCTTGACTGGCTGTTTTGAAAGTTTTTTGTTTTTTGTTTTTTGTTTTTTTTTTTTTTTCCTTTGTTTGTTTTTTTTTTTTTTTTTTTTTTTTTTGGAGAGCCGTATTATTTTCCTTTGTTCATTGTTCACTTAACCCATGTGGTTGTTATTTTCTTCTTCCATGTGTAACTCTTTCTACTTTAAAACATGAAAGTGAAACCCTTTGGGTATTAAGATCAGTACTTTCCTATGTTTATGTTATATTCTGCTTTGGCCAAGACATCCATATCTAATTTTAATAACTTAAATAGAAGCTCCTAAAATAGGGCACAGTTCATGCCTTGAGTGTTGATTCATATCTAAGTAATGAGCATAAACAAAATAAATGCCATCTTGTTTTTAAGTAGAGCTAGACATCAGTTGTGTTCTGAAACTTCAATATATGCAAGTATGTTCTGTAATGCAGCTTTGTGAATGTATAATACTGGGTGAAGGTGGAGCTTAAATAGATTTTCTGGTTGCTCATCTGTATTTGTTTTAGTGGTTGTTTTTTGGGGGGGAGGTCAAGGGTGGTTTTTTTTTTCATTGTTTGAGTTTGTTGGTTTAATTATTTAGTTTTTTTGACTCACAGAGACTTTCATTCCATGGGGAATTTTGTCTTGAAGGAAAACCTAATGTTGGCATTTTTCTGAGAGATCAGGAAATCATGTATTCGGACAGCTCCTCGATATATGGAAATTGAACTCTCCAGTGCTTTCTGACTCATGTTTCCATTAATTCCTACTTATGTCCTCCATGTTAATCCTTTGGGATGGAGAGCTTTTTTTTTTTATCCCCAAGTAACCACAGGCGTAGCTTCTTAATAAAGCTCCTGACTTCAAGGGAAATGTGATAAAGCCACCTACAAGAAATAAATACCAATCTTGAACAAGGTAATAAAGAAGTCTGACTTCATCACTGTCAAAGCTTGACAGTCTGACTCACATGTGGGCAGGAGAATTTTCCTGAAACCTTTAGGGACCTTTACGGTTTGTTTGATAGTCAGTACATACCTCAGTATACGTGCACAAACAGAAATTTCAGTTCCCAACAAAATTGTTTTCCCTGATGTCCTTTAAAGGGTCATAACTTTACTGCATTGTCTGCAAACAGAAGGAAATACTGTTCCCTTTTCAAAAGGGAGCTTCTTTGTCTGCTTTGGTGATCATGCGGATGTTCCTGCTGAGGTAACTCGAGAGCATAAGGGTCACCCCTTGAACCTTCATCCTCAGAGCTCATTTCTTTTTCATACTGATTTCTGTGCTGTATCATGGGTGTCATACTTTCTCTTTTCTTTCCTCTTCTAACTGACTCCCTAGGGCACAGTTCCTATCCCTCTCCGTGTACACTCAAGTTCAGACTCTTATAAAGGAGAAAGAGAATTTGAAAGGCAAAACCCAGCCAATCCCTTGTGTTTGTGTTAATTCCTGCCTACTGTTCAGATTACAGTGCTGTTTAAATCACAGTGAAAATTGTTGGAAGATAGCTGGTTTATGGATTGGTAACTTCCTGGATAACTTTGCACTCTTGTTCAATTTTAATGCAGTGTTAACGTGCCTCTGTAGCCTACTTTGTGTACTTTTCCCTACAACACAGTTACTTTAGGAACTCAGAATTTTGGCTGCTGCTCGGACTGGTATCAGAGTAGCAACAGTACTTTATGAAAGATCTTTTTAGCTCCTTAGTATTTGTTGTGTTTTATTCCTCAAGACTAAAAGTACCAACCTGTTTTGCATTCTTGTATGCGCTCAACACTGACAGCTTTAAAACTTGTTCTTCTGGTAGAAGGTTTCTTGAAAGAGTGCATGTGTGGGCAGTTGTGCCACTTCAGAAGCTGTGGTGAGACCCTTTGAAGAGGTGGTAGGGAAGGAGCATTCAAATCTGGCTGGAGGAAGTCTTTTGCTCTTGTAAACATCCACAGGGACTTCACAGGTTACTTTGCATACCACCCTCAGGGGCTGCTGGGCAGGAGGAGAGCTCCAAGAGAGAGACTGAGGTGCTGCTGCTGCGAGTGGATCCCGCAGCTGGTGAGGAATGGGGATGCTTGGTAAGGCTGTGGTGCCATCCATAGAAAGCATTCACAGGGGCTGCTGCCTTCCAGCTGAGAGGTCAGAGTGCTGTAGGAGGCTGACTAGACCAAAGCCGAGCCCTTAAGTTCAAGTCTCAGCGCACTTTGCATCTAGCCTTTCTTGTTTATCAGGCTGGCCTCTTGCAAGGTCTACTTTTTACTTCTTTCTCCTTTGGGTTTCTTATGAACTTTATGACACTGAGATCCATTTGGCTCAAAATTCTTTGACTTTTTTATGATGACCATGATAGGACTTTGAAAATGCTTGGAAGCTTGACTGCTCCTGAGTGTGTGAAGTCTCCAACAGGACTTCTTGCAGGAAGAGCCTCTGAAAAGTTAATGGTCATGCAGGGAGGGATACCGCTGTAGAGTTGTCAAACTGTTGTAAATAAGGCAAAATATAAAGGTGGAAAGAAAACCAAAAATTAGTTTTTGGTTGTTTTGCAAGAAAAAATTTCCCTGCTATTCTGCCTTTGTGGTTGGTTTGGTGGTTCTTGGCAATTCCTTTGACTGCAAATTATTTGATAGTTCTGCCACTCTTACCTTTCTTTTTTTTCCTAAAAGGATGAAATTATCTGATTGTTGGATTCAGAGCTTAGCATTTAATTTAGCTATTTATATAAAAAGGAATGTGGTTGGAGTGGGTCTAAATGTGTCCAGGGAAAGAAATAACTGGCTGTAAGAAGGTGATGGCTGTTCTCATGCAGCAGGTTTTTCAGCCTAATGTCTGATACTATTTTGCCTGACACCTTGAGGACAGATATTAGTTGAAATACCTTGTGTAGTTTTGGTTTTTTTTTTCTACATTTAGAGTTGTTCCAGCCCTTAAGGTCAGAAGTGGTCTGTACAAGGAAACTGCTGCAAAAATGCATTATGCATTTTTTTCTGTGTGTAGATTGTTCTGTGGGGGTGAGCAAGGGAGACTATCCATTATTCCTCTGGCACAATTAATCCCTTATGCAAGGTAAATTCTTACTATTTCTTTCCCCCTTTCAACAATATATTAGTTGTAGAAGTAATCGGTTGATAGTTACCATGTGAAAGTGTCATGGTTTATATTATGCTGTGCAAGATTAGATTAGCAAATGAATTCCATAAAACAAATAATAGGATTGTTCTAGTACTCGTTTTTGTAGCAAATGATTCTGGGGGCTGGATTTTATGGCTTAGGCAAATGAAGTGGGAGAACAGGGGAGGATATATGTTCCATTGTGGTTTCCAGTATAATCAGACTTCAGATGGAAACAAAATTGGTCACGGCACAAACGTTTACTGAAAAATTGGAGACATTTAAAGACTCAGTTGCAGTGCAACTGAAAGCACAACTTTAAACATGAGATTGGAGGAAAAATTGCGAAAGCACTGACCTTCTCCCTCTTCTGTATCCCCATCTCCCTTGCCCTTATCCAAAAAGGGCATAGCTATACTTTTTTTTCTTCATCTCCCTTTTTTCCTACCTATCAGATCATTAATTAAAGCATTTCTTTTGCTGAGGGAAAGAAAATAGGAAATTGTACAAAACTGCACAGAAACAATGCTCCATGAACTTTGCTAATGGTTTTCTGAATGCTGTTCATTGAACTTTTGACCTCTGCAATGTCATATACCACCTACTACCAATTATTCCCTTTGCAGGAAAGTATTTAAATTACATGCATGATTTTGATGTGAAATTCTCATTTTCCATGTGATCTGAAAGAGTAAATAGTTGTTGTTAGTTGCTTTCTCAGTATTAGGCCTGATTTTATAGACATCTGTTTCTATCCTTTTTTTTTCAATCATTCACCAGCGTAAGAAATCCTTCACAGTTTTGCCTCATTCAAATGTTTCACATACTTCTGAACATTCTCATCAGCTTCCTTTGACACCTCTTTATAATGAATTCTGCACCTTTCCAGATCTATTTGTCTGGCCATTATGAGTTTCACTCAAGGTGAGCTCTGGATTTCATGTTCTATTTTGATGTTTTTCAGTTTTGTTTTATGAATAATGATGTACACTTTGTCTCTCTTTTGGAGTAGAGTCCTGATGTTTGTTGAAGGATTTACTGCAGTGATGGTTCTGGTCCCAGCTGAAGTAGATTCTGAGTTCCTTTCACAGTGTGCATGTTCATGTGCAGATGTGTTTTCCCAAATATGTGCTAACCCACATTTTTCAACATGAATTTCTTCTGCCTTTCTTTGTCTTCAGTCATAAAGGGATTTCATGATGCTGTAACTCATGGTGGTCAGTAGCTTTATGCAGAAGATGTATGTAAGCAGTTCCCTTCCAGATTCTCTGTAAATGGAGGCTCTGTGCAAAGAGATTGTATGAAAAGAGAATGTAGTTGCCTCTTTTCTCTCTTTTTTTTCCTTTGTTCATTCACACTTCTGTAGTAACCTAAGGCTGATGCTGATGGCTGGTTGAAATCTTGTGTGTTTTATCTGTTTCTTGATCAAGTTTTGGGGGAGTCAAGTGAATGCACGACGGCATATTCTACATGTAGCAAGTATTTGGGGAAAGTAGCTGTTCTCAATAGGATCACTGTTTTTTCTGCCTCATTTCCCTTAGTCCCATTGCAATTACTGAAGAACATTGTTTGCTTCCCAGAATTTAAAGAAGAGTCAATTTTGTCTTCCAAGAAACGAATTTGAAGGATACCATCAAGGCTTAGTAGGAGGTGCTGGAAGATACCCACTGAATGACAAGGAAGAAAAGTTTTAGCTGTTGGTTATTGAGCAATGGTCAGGGCAACTTAAAAGATAAATTACTTAGAATGTATTTAGGTTTTTCTATATTATGTGTGTTTACTACTTTAAAAAAGTGTGAGTACCTGTGGTGGGACAAATGCCTATCAATACAGGCTATATACTGCAAAAAGGGTATTTTCCTGCAAAGCCAGTGTACCTGAGAACCGTGGGCATGTAGCATCAGACTAAATAGCTTACAAAATCCTTCAAAACCTATGAAAAAGTTGGTAACTGATTTTGATCCAGATTTCTGAACTGAATGTACTTGAAAATGCATATTGAATTTATAGGAGTAATAAATTCTAGCAGAATTTGAAACAGTAGAACTTTTTTATAAATGGTTAAATAGGTGGATGGACCATCTGTTGGTGCAAGCAGGGTGTAGTTAATATGACATATGTCAACTAGTATGCAATTTCATAAAAAAAACCCACTGTTTTTTTGCTTTCACCAAGTGTGAATGCTGTCTGAGCTTGCTTGCTCACTTGTCTTTACAGAGTCCCTGCTCTGAGATTGAGAAAGCAGTGAGCAGAACTGCACTCTTAAGGAAAAGCATAGGGAAAAACCCCCAAATGCTACAAATAATGTATTTTTACCTTTACTGCTTCATACAGACTTGTGAAATTGGCTTAAAATTCCTTAAGCTATTTTACTTGGTTAATAATGTGGCTTCCAGCACACTAACATTTTGTTATGTTTAAACCTTTGCCAGGACGGGAGCAGTTCCATGGCCTTGGGTCTATGTACTGCAGAGGAGCAGCTGCTGTGATCCTCACGTACGACGTGAACAGCTTCCAAAGCCTGACAGAGCTGGAAGAAAGATTCTTGGCACTGACAGACAGTGCAAGTGCTGACTGCATTTTTGCTATTGTTGGAAATAAAGTTGACCTCAGCGATGACTGTACTTTACCACCAGATGAAAATAGACCCGAGAAGTCTGTTGCCAGCTGTGGCTCAAAGGTGCGAAAACAAGTCCGTGTAGAGGATGCGATTGCGCTCTACAGAAAGATACTGAAATACAAAATGCTAGATGAGAAGGATGTTCCAGCAGCTGAGAAAATGTGTTTTGAGACCAGTGCAAAGACAGGATACAAGGTGGACTACCTCTTTGAAACTGTGTTTGAGATGGTAGTCCCAATAATTGCACGGCAGAAAGCTGAGGGGCCGCCGCAAACTGTAGACATCACGGACTACAAGCCAGCAAAAAGGACAAAATCAGGTTGTTGTGCCTGAACCATTTAGGTGACCCAACATAAGGGGAGGGAATGTTCATTCCAGCAAAAGGAGGAGTAAGAACTGCTTGCAGTTCACAAGAAAGGAAAAGTCAAAGAATAAATAGACTAAAATTGTGTATGCAAAAAAAAAAAAGGAAAACAAATTTTCTGACCATTAAAGGCTTCTGGGAAGCTTTGTGTATAAAAATGAGAATGCAAGTGAAATTATGGAGTAAGACTTGCCAGTTTCCATGGGCTCTGATTACAAATGGTGTGTTAGTACAATTTGTAGCAACAATCATTTGGACAGTTTTGAAGGGTCTGATTTTTAGTGACTTGCCATTTCATGTTGCATGTAAATGATCTGTTTGTGTACTCTTGACAACTTTCACATGATTATCATCTTTTCCCATATGATTCTAACTTCGGATGATTGAACACACGGTACTTTTTTATTGTTAAGAAAACAATGAAAATCCAGGTATAATTTATATTTGTAGCTAATAAATGAACTACAGTCTTTTTATGGTAGACATGACAGTGTATGATTCAGAAGCTGAACTATTAAAAATCACAGTGGATATGTACTATTAATTTGGAGACTTTATTAATGTGAATTCTCCTTCCATAGTGGGTTTCCATATATTAACAAGCAGCATCACAGCTCTTGGTGCTCTGATTTTAAGTTGCAGGAGGAAGTTTTTTTGGTTAATTTTTGTCTGGTAATTCTTTTTAATGTAGATAGCAAAGTGGGTTTTTTTGGGAAGAAAGCCCCTTGTTTTGTTTACATTTTTGTAAAGACCTCTTTCTAGCAGCCTATAGGGATACCACTGCATTGAGTACCTATGTTCTGTCTCCCTTCCCATTCCTCCTTACTTGTGTTCAGGCAGAGCTGCAGCTTTGATTTTTATCAGCTATGCATGACATCATTACCTGGAGTAGTAATTACCTCTGCCTGGAGGGAAGTGAAGACTGGTGTTTTCTGATGTGAAACTGGCTAATGCAGGAGGAAGGGAAGACAAACTGCCTTTTGTGGAGTAAAAAACACATGAAGGAGCAATAATGAGGTACATGGTTTCTCTCCTGACTGCAGTAAAAAGGAGAGACCAACACTTAGTACAGCTCTTACAGCTCTTGGCTACGACGAATGCATGCAGTGACCCAGGGACTATGACCAGAGTGAGGTACTTCTGTTTCTTGAACACATCCCACCCTCAAAAAAACCCCTACTCCTCCCAGGCAATAAACTCCACAGATACAGCTTGCATATTTTCAGTTCTGCAAGTTCTTGTGTGGGAATTCCCTCATCTTCCTTTGAATGCTTCTGGCATAGTTTTCTAAAACTAAAGGATTAGTTTGTCTTACACTTTGTCATTGCCTTTCTCTGTCCCACCCAAATCACAATTGTTCAGTGAGTGGGGAATAAGTAAATATACTTATTACTAAGTATATTTAAAGCATTTTTTCTCCAAAAGTACATCCTCTTGAGCAAATTGCTGCAGAGTAGTAGCTTTGTTTTCTGCTGGCAAGTTAATTCATAGTACACATGCAGTGGGGAAGAATAGCTTGAGAGAAAAACCACTGAATGTTAAACAATAGATTTATAGAATAGTTTGGGTTGAAAGTGACCTTTAAACATCATCTTGTCCAATCCTATGTGCGTTGAGCAGGGATGTCTTCAACTCAGTCAGGTTGCTCAGAACTCTGTGCAATCCAAAATTACATGTTTCTGGAGGTGGGGCATCTACCACCTCTCTGGGAATCCTGTTCCATTTTTTTACCATCCTCATTGCAAAAAAATTAAAATCTTCTTTATATCTAGTCTGCATCTATGCCCTCATGGTTTAAAATCATTACCCCTTTTCCTGTTGCTACAGGCCCTACTAAGGGTTATCATCTTTTGGGTTTGCAGTTCAACACCTACCAGCCTGTCAGAGACTAAACAGCACCTGAGTTATGGTATATAAAAATGTGTACAATTAGAAGCCCTCTAGCTATTAACAAAATTCCAGGGTCAGGATCTAGTCTTCCCTCAGGACTGGGAAAAGGCAAGCAGGCCACAACCTCAGTCTTGTTTGTGACCAAAACGATCTGGTGACACACCTGTGAGAGGTCCAGCACTGGCTTTGTGTGTCTGTTGACATCTGAACCAGCAGCATGCACTGATAGCAAGGTCAGGCTTTTTGGGAGATGCTTGGGGGAACAGGAAAAATATTTGCAAATTTAGCATCCCAACACTTTGAGAGGTATAAATATTCAGTTGCACCAGCCTTTGATTCATATAAAATCTTAAGGAATTCTTACAGTCTTTCTAAAAGCTCCAACTTGTGTGTTTTCACCAAAGAAGATGACACAAGAACCAGTCTTGTGTGCTGCACTTTTGCCCCTAGGGCTACACTTGTCTGGCATGACGTTTGTGGGTTTTTAGTGTTGCTGGCTATTGTTCCTCAAGAAATGTCTGGGTTATGATGGGTTGTCACTCTACCAGCCTGTGGCAGATCATGGGGTTGCATAGCAAAACCTGTGAATAACACAGGGGAGCTATTGATGAGAGGTCAGGAGATCTGGGTTGCTCAGTGTGCATGCTAGCCCCATTTCTTTTTACTACCTTCTGAAGGCAGATTCTGCCTTCAAGAAAAACTTGAAAGTTTCTGGAATTAGATGTAGGAATTTTTTAATTTTTTTTTAAAATTTACTAATAATTTAAACTGATACAGCTGAGCTCTGTTTTTATGGTCCAGTGTTGATGCTCTGTCTGCTGCAGCAGTGCCTGTGCATGTCTGCAAGAAATCCTTCAGGCCTGCAAGCATTATTAGACAGCACTGTTCAACCCTCAACACTAAAATTGCATAGAATATTTTTTTTCTGTTTGGTGGTGCTGAGGCTTTTTTTGTTTGTTTTGTCTTGTGTTTTTTTTTGTTTCTTTGTTTTAACAGCATAGAGAAGCAGTACAGTATGGCCTGTATCCTAACATGAATTCATTAATTTCCCTGTTGCTTCTGCAGGTGGATCCTGATATTCCAGCACTGTAAAGACATCTTTTTGCTGCTCTTCCCCTCCACTTCTATCTTACATAACTTTACTGGAATAATTCATCTTGGCCTACTGTTGGGGAAGGGCAGTGAAGCTGCAGGGTTGAGACTGGCAGCACAGGAACTGCACATCAGCACACTTGTTTCTGACTCTTGTTGCCTGAACAGCCTCCCAGCCGATGTCCTTGGAGCACAGCAGCTTAGGCTGGGGCTGAGAGCGGCTGTGCCATGCGCTGGTTCAGTGCCAGCACTTCTGCACCACACTGGCTGCAGCACGTTTTCCTCCACTGCTGTGAGGTCGCTGTCCCCATTAATAACCTCGCTGTGTTGCCTGGAGCTGGGCTGGTTGTGGTGGTGCTGCTGAAGCCAAGGGAAACCCTCCCTGCAGGACTGATGAAGGCAGGAGAAGGCATGGACCAGGGACTCTGCCTGCCCTGCCTTGGAGGGGAAACTCATTTTACAAACATTTGTTTTCCCCTCTCTCTCCCTGTTATGTCTGGATTGTGTGAAGTGACTGGATAGTGAAATAACATGGTATTTCTGGCCATGTTGAGTGAATGTAAGCTACAGGCCTGCCCGTGCCCGAGGTGATGGCTGGGTCAGGCTGTGACCCATGGGGAGGGAGGGATGGCAGGGTGAGTGGGGAGGATCTGTGCCAGGCTGTGACCCATGGGGAGGGAGGGATGGCAGGGTGAGTGGGGAGGATCTGTGCCAGGCTGGTTGAGAAGGATCCATCCTGCTTCCTGCCACTCAGGCACTGATGGTGCAAGACTGAGGTTGCCATTGGCCCTTGACAACTCCAACAAGGCTTCAAGTCTTGTGGGGGCCACAAAATGAGCCAAAACTTCCTCAGTTCCCATAGGGCTGGCAGAGCTGCTCAGCTGCCTCCTTTGGCTTACTTACATTCTTACCCATTATCGTCATGGGAAGCGTTCCTGCCTGTTTTTGCTTCTGTGCTTGTCAGTCAGGGAATGTGCTGGTGTTACTTATTTCCCTCGTCCAGTACCTCTTGCACTGTTGTGTGCCAAATATCTGTGGGGCCAGACCCCACTCAGTGAGGGCAGGTGGCCACTCTGGGGATGCTGCTGGTCCCCACATGGTTACAGGGTCAGGTGCTGCCAGCACTGGGGCACATCAGCAGTGACCCCTCAGCCTCTCCCCTGCCAGCAATCTGACACCTTCCATGTCAAGGTCATGTTTACCGCTTGCTGTTTGCTAATTTTCTATTTCTGGCAGCCGTGGACAAGCCCTGTCATGTAGGGTGTGAACAAACTCGGCTGATTTGCTTGATAGGCTCAAGAAAATAATTGGTGTCAACTTATGTTGCTATGTTGACTTCACTGTATCTGTATTGATATTCTGGTGCACTATTACCAACAGAAGGGGAATATAATCTCATTTACCTTCTCCAGGATCAGGAGCATGTTATACTTCAGCATGTTTTCAAATAAGAAAGTGTAGGAAGCAAAGAGCATGCTTTGAAGCAAAAGGTTTGGTCAAATGGAGGCAATACATTTGTGTTTTTTACATCCTAGGCTGCAGCAGTATAGTTCAGTCAAAAGACTTTTGTTTTGCTGTATCTGAGTTTTTCCTGGATAAGAACGTTTTAGCTTCCTGAAAGTGGGTTCTAGAATCACAGAATCACACAGTGTTTTGGATTGGAAGGGATCTTAAAAATCATCTCCTTCCAACCCCCTGACCATGGGCAGGGACACTTTTCAATAGGCGAGGTTGCTCAGAACGCCATCCAGCCTGTCCTTGAACACTTCCAGGGATGGGACATCCATAACATCTCTGCACAACCTATTCCAGTGTCTCACCACTCTCACAGTAACAAATGCCCTCTCTCTGTCCGATCGAAATCAACCCTCTTTCAGTTTAAAACTGCTGCCCCTTGACTTGTTACTACAGGCCTTGGTAAAAAGTCCCGCTCCACATTGCTTATAAGCCCCCATTAGGTACTAGAAGGCTGCTTTAAGTTCTCCCTGGAGCCTTCTCTCCTCCAGCGGAACAACCCCAGCTCTTTCAGTCTGTCTTTGTAGGAGAGGAAGTAAATTTGCAGCTAACACACAATTTGAGTAAATCAGTTCCCCTCCATGGAGTGCTCCAGATTAGCTCACAAAAAGAAATCCTCTGTCTGCTGCAAGTATTCCACATGTTTGTGTGCAAAAGCTGCCTCCCTTTTTCAAAGAAGTGATTGCGCAGGTTTTGGAGAAACACAGCTGTGAGTACACAGACCTGAAGCACATGATGTACACAAAGTACAGAAGTTCAAGCCTGCTTGGCACCTTGGGTGGGGGGTGGTTGTGGTTGGTTTATTTCTTTCCTGCACTATGACGGTGTGTTCAATTCAGTACTATGGTGGTACCACTCTGAACAAACTGAACTGCCTATGTGAGTCAGAGAAAATGGAGAGGCAAAGCACCTGTTGGTGGAAGATGTGTCCGCTGAAGTTTTGTGTACAAAAATGTTCAGCTTCGTAGGAAGATTAGGCAACATATTAGCTATGAAAATCCAAATAATGTGCTGGTTTTTTTACAGATTTGTACAGCCTCCACTCGAATTCTCTTAGAACACAATGTGCTGCACTGCCAGAGTTGCATGATGTACAGCTCACAAGTGATAGTTGTGTGATCATCCCATAACCACTGATGCCTAGCAACAACCTGGAAGTTGTCTGTTCTTGGGTATTTGTTACTGCCACATGTAATTTAAAAGAATTGGCAAATGCAGAATAGATTTAGCTCATGTTGACTACAATGTCTTCTGTTCTAAAAGTTTTGTTTAGCTGAAACAAATAATAGTGTGATAAGTTTGTTTAGGGGCTGCCATTCAGAACTGCAATATGGCCAGAGAGCTCATTTCAAGCTCAGGTAATTTCCCTGTTTATAAATATATCTAATTATATGTGCAACTAGTCTAGGTTAGACACTGTGCTAGTTAAATACCAGAAGGAAGCCTACAAGAAACCTGGCTAGGGACCTTTTAAAGATATGTAGCAACAGGACAAGGGGGAATGGCTTCAAACTGAAAGAGAGTAGGTCTAGATTAGATATTAGGAAAAAAATTCTTTAATCTGAGGGTGGTGAGGCACTGGAACAGGTTGCCTTGAGAAGTTGTGGATGCCCCATCCCTGGAAGTGTTTAATGCCAGGTTGGATGGAACTCTGAGCAACCTCGTCTAGAGGAAGGTGTCCCTGTCTGTGGCAACACCTTGGAAGTCATTGATCTTTATGGTCCCTTCCAACCCAAACTACCCTATACTTCTAGGATTCTAGGAACTTCTTCTAGGATTCTAGAAACTTTAACTTAATTTATACTTTATATTTTTTGTGGAGGTTGCACTTGTGAAATTTGGTAATGTTGGTTTCCTGAAAATTGTAGAGCCTGAATAACAAGTTGTTTTACTCTGCAACATCACAATTTATTGGCTTACATTGTTCTAACAACAGATGAAATACTATTTTAGTTGTTTGGTTTAAACAAGCAATTTTAGACACACAGCTTCCCTCTTGGATCTTTTTAAGTGCCATGAAATAAACAGGTGTATTCCTGGTTGAAGAGTTTGAGTTTCTGTGGGAGGAACATTCTGGGAGTGCTTTTCTAACTCCTTAGGTGCAAACAAAGTAATTCAACAGAGCAGTCCATATGCACTGTATAGAAAAGCACAGTCTACAAAATAGAAATCACCAGCAAATAAAAGTGTAGAAAAAACCCCAGGTTTTATTTATGATATAGCAAGGATGGAATGTAATTATAAAAGCCAAGAAGCACCCAAAGCAGGAACGAGGTGAGCTATTGAAAAATCAACTGTCATTGCTATAAAAGTCTCTTCTTTCACTTCAATTTTAAACATTCAGGTATGTCATCAGATTATGCAAATAAGAAATTTTCATCTGATTCTTTTTTTCCCACTCTCTTGCAGTGGTGACAGACAACTGGGCTAAATTACTTCTTACCACAGAAGGAAAGAGCTAGCAATTCTGTCTATTTATCAAGCCTTTTCTGTGGGAAATGATGGTGCCAAATAAATGCCTTACTTCCTTCCCCTTTGCTTTTGCAAGGATGAGTATGTGCAAGTTGGGATGGTGGTCATCCCATTGCCACATGTCCCCAGTTGCCAGGACAGCATGCCTTTAGACAGCCAGCTGGCAGGTCTGTAACTTCTGTGTTTGAAGGTCATGTGGCATCGAGCAACGTGCTCTCCTGCAAAGCCTACCCTATGTGCAATAGCTGCTCCAGCACTACGTGGCTCAAGCCTGCTTGTGATGAATTGCTGGATTTCAGAGGCAGAAAGCTGCAATGAAAAAAACCAATTGGTGCTGCGGCTTTGTGGGCAGTGTGACACATGAAATGTCCACAGCACAGTGGAGCAAGAGATCCTTTGGCCTGGGGTATGTCTAGAAAAAAATCAAGCTCATAAAATAAAATGCTGATCTTCATCATATAGACTCCTAAACAAATAGGAAGAGTTGCATTTTTTGCTTACTGTTTCTGGGAGGCCTGTAGGCTTCTCTACTCTTGGTAGTGGTTAAGTGTTAAAAGCATGGTGAGTCTCAAAAAAATCAAATACAGTAGAAAGATGATTGTTTTGTGTGTGTTCGAAATGCCCAAGCATAAAGTACTAAAATCAAAGTTAGGTTTCAGTGCTGGACATAAGCATTTTGGACCACAGTTATATTTTCAGTATTTTGCAAGGGCTTAGTACTTTGATCACCCTGTGTTAATTTATGGAACTGCAACTGTTAGTGTTTATTGCTGCGACAAATGCAGTAAATAGAAAGCTACATATATTCTGTTAAAGTAAATGTGGCAACTATCTGTCCAAGGTAAACATTTATTACTGAAGTTTTTCTGGTGTTTCAAAGCTGCGAGTGTTTCTACCATTTGACAAATGATGTAATGTTAGACTAGCAAAAAATGTGTATATATACTGCATAGTAGGAGAACACAGCACTAAATCTGTGTGTTAGTCTTAATTTGCTCTTACAGACCATTACAAAAATTTGTTTCCATTCAGCTTTTGAGGTAATAAGTTAAAAAAAGCACCAACATGATCTATTTAGTTGTCTAACCATCACAGAAGGCTCCACTGTTTAAGAACTACATGATAATGTGGTTCCTTGTACTGTGAAAGCCTTCTATAAGTTTTTCATACAGACTTGACATCTGCTGATATGGCTTCGGATGAGTCCTGCCTTGAGTGTATCTGCCGAGGGCTTGCTTTGGAAGGGTCGGTCGATCGTGGTGAGCCAGAAGCTGTATTTGTTTGCAAAGTAGTGACAGGTTCCCCGTGCGCCGTTGCACTCGATGAAAGGAGTCGCTCTGAAATCTTCCAGGCAGCTCCCAGGAGAAACCAGAGACTGTCCTCCACCTTCATCACCAGCAGCAGTGTGCTAAGGGAGACAAGGAAGGCAGTGTTCAGAGTGCAATCTCAGGCAATGCTGTCATAATTTACATGTATGAAGAGAAAAAACATCAGAATTGCTCCTAATTCTTGTCTCTACAGCAGAAAGGTGGCCAATCCTGCAGCTGTGTAAGAGTTTGACTGTGCTACAGCTATATAAAGGAGTTAGCTCATATGCTAATGCCACTTTAAAATCTGACAAACTTCCTTTCTATAGTTAAGATTTTCACTGTTGGAAGTCTTAGAACTGGAGAATTTGGGTGGGAAGGGCCCACTGGAGGTCACCTCAGCCAGTCCACTGCTCAAAGCAGGTTCGACACCAAAGTTGTCCTGAGTTGCTCCAGGTTGCTGTTGAGTTGTTAATACCTCCAAGGATGGATTTCCCACAACTTCTCTGGGCAACTTGTTCCTCTGTTTTATTACTCTCACTAAGAAGAACTTTCCACCATGTATCTAACTTGAATGTCCCAAGTTATAAAGTCCATCTTAGTCTGCATCACGCATGAGGAGCACTGTGGAAACAAAATTATCTTCTATACAAATAACTAGTTCCCTCTGTGACATGTTTCTTGACAGCAAGTTATATCAAAATCATGCATCTTCACACCGCTCAACTGTTCCCTTTGACAGATACTGTGATAATAAACTGAATGTTACTTTTCTTCTGTGAAGACATTGCCAACAAAATAGGCATTTTCTCTATGCCTTTAAGAGCTGTACAGCTGTATTTTTAAGCGATACTGTTGAAATTTTCTCTTAGAAACTGAAAGAATCTACAATATAAAAGAAAGCAGCTGGAAAATAAAGTTCTTAAACAGTTTTGTAAATGTAGGGAGAAATCTGGGCACATCCAATAGGTTTGCCTGCCTATGTTTTAATAAACAACATACTATGAAAGCTGTAACTGGCTTGGCTTCTGCTGCAAGAGGCCCACTGTGTTAGATGAGTAACACAAATGGCCACCTTTTAGCAGAGTAAAGGACTGATCTTTGGCTGGTGTCATGTGGTGTTGAGGTTTAGATAGTTCTGTTTTTGTTTGTTTCTTTTTTGTTTGTGTCTTTTTGTTTGTTTGTTTTTAAAGAAAAACACAAAGCAACAACTCCCTGCTCCCCAAAGGGCCCCACCTAAACCTTGGAGCCTACCAGGCAGGATTTGCTAAGCTATGAC
The DNA here is from genome assembly GCA_035221455.1 of Xenops minutus. NCBI lineage: Eukaryota > Metazoa > Chordata > Aves > Passeriformes > Furnariidae > Xenops > Xenops minutus. The sequence goes on from JAWWEE010000001.1 coordinate 94,525,143, forward strand.
ATTCAGGAGCAAAACTGTTCTAGCATCTCTCTACCAGAACAAAACTGATAAGAAGCAGCATAAACTATTACAACTTTAAGGCCTCTGCAGTTGGAGCTGGAAAGCAGTCAGAAAAACTGCTCATGTAATTTGAGCCCTGGCTTAGGATCAGACCCACCTGACAACCTCAGGATGAGCACTGGCATTTCTATGCTCAGGGTACAAGCTCCAACTCTATGACTGTAGCATCTCTTCTGGTATTGACTATGGTCTTTTATCCTTCTGCAATACTTACTCCACTCTACTTGTATAGGATGCATGATAGTGGAATGCCCTCGCTGCATGAAAACTTACTGACTTCTGTGGCTGTTTGGGCAGGAATCTGTGCTGACTGATGTTGTACCACACTTAGAGGAATGAGGTGACATTTCAGCCAAGGAAGTAAAACAATATGTACTCTGAGATAACCACAAGTGTGCTGTACTTCTTTCACAGTTGCCTGAGAAGCAAAAATGCGTACACCAAACACTTCATTTGCTCCGAAAGCTAGCTGGGAAAATGTGAACTCTTCTCACTGTGTTTTCCATAGTGCTGACAGACTTTGTCCTGGCAAAAGTTATTGCTAAAGTGACAACTTTGCTCTTAAAAGTGCCCAGTGTTTACACAAGGCTTTGCAAACATTTAATTAATCCTTGGCATTCTTGTGAATTAACTATGAGTTTGGTATCAGGACTTTTTATAGAAGCAAAAAAAGGTCAAACATAGGGCTGGACAAAAATTTGACCTGCTCTCTAAAAAACGGGGTATATTTTCTGTGACTCATTTCAGATTTCCCTTTTACCTTATTTTCTGGAAAAAAAAAAAAGTTTTTGGCTTTTGATATACAAGTGGTTTTATGGGTAAGATTGACTATTGCTCTTTTATGATGTCTTCTGCCACAGAAATTTTTTTCCCAACACTGTTTACTTCAGGATTTAGCCCAGTCTTCAATGAGTTAACAGTGCTGCAGGTTTTGACTCTTGCATACATCAAGCAAATTAGAAAAATAAGCATCTGTCAGACATTCACTGACATTGTAGCTGCTCTTTTAACATGTTCAGCCCACCCATGTTCACATGATCCCTCTGTATGGTCTTGCAAGAAAAGCAGGTCAGGCCCTTCAGCAGGTCTTCTGCTGCACACCTAGCACTAAGTTTTTCTGTAACATTCCATTTCTGAATTATAAAATCACAAGCTCTAGGAGATCCTATAAGCCATGGGATATACAGCTCAGCTCTTCTTGCCACTAGATACAACACAGAGGCTTAATTTTAAAAACCACCAGGGGTTGTCTCACTTTCCAGAGTAAGTGAAGGACTTTGGCTTCTAAATCTTCAACCAAACATCTGTGATTTTTAAGTTCCAAAAAGAAGGAGAAAAGTCGTTTTGTTTCTTTTTTTTTTTTTCCCCCAGATCAAATTCTTAATAGTGATGTACATAAGTAACTCCCAGTCTTTAGCTGTGAAAACGCTTTGTAGGCTATTGTTGCACCTCACTGCAATTTAATTTGTTAATCCACAGCTTTGTTCTGCTCTGGAGCTCTCTTTTGTACATAAAGAAAGGTCTCCAGATGCTATTCTGAGAAGAAAAAATTTTCTCTGAAATTCATAGAAATTTAGTTTTGCCTCTTCTGCGTCCTAGAAACCAGTTTTGTAGTTCCCTGGTTCCCCAGTATGATGCATAGTTTTGATCTTGCTGGCTTTAAAGCAGAGCAACCTTCCTAGTATCTAAGACTCAAATTTAAAACCCAGTACCACACAAAATGGGAAACTGGAGACCAAATACCATAAGGAAGGAATATCCAATCCACAAACTGCGCCAGCCCTCAGGACAGTGAGGAATAGAAGCTTCTTGGCTATGGACAGCAATTGCCACAGCTGGGGCCTCACAAACTGAGCAGCGACTGATATATGGCTTAATCTCGTCTTCTGCCACAGGCATCATTGGAAGAGGTGCTGTAGTTGAGAGCCAGTAGGATTTATCATTTCGACTTGCATAGTAACAAATATCCCCAGGGTTACAGTAGAGGAATGGCATAGTACTAAAACGAGACAAACATGAGCCAGCCAGCCCTGTTAAAAAAGAAGAAAAAAAAATCATTCTCACAGAGGACAATGCACATTTTCAGTGTGCTCTTTCCCAAGCACCTGCCAGTAAAACTGGTCCAGAAAGTTTCACTGGCTTTACAGGTTCCCTTGAACCACACTAATGACTTGCAGGAGCCCTCTCAGGGGTACTCTATGAAGACAAGCAGTTTTTATCTTCTCATTTTAGTGTTTCCTAAGTCATTTTGCTGAAGTCCCAGCATTTGGAATTGAAGCTGCTGCCAGCAATATCTGTACATACCTAGATCCTGGTTGTGTGCTTTCTCTTGTCCTTCAAAATACAGCAGGCTGTATCCACTCCACAGTTTGTTCATGCCAACTGGGCACATTGGCTCTTGGTCAGACTGGCTGTGCTTCACCAGCAGGTAGCCCATGCTGACACTGCGACCCGGCATGCCTGGTGGCCCGGGGCTACCGGGGCGGCCTGGCTGGCCTTAGAACAGGGGGCAAAAGAAAGAATACAGCTTAGTTTGTGCTCCCACAAATGGTCTGATGATAGCTGATGTTCCAGCTAAGTTGTTGATGAGTAAAGCTTATTTGCATGATGCCTCTTCTTATGGTAAGTTATTGTTAAAAGAGTTGCAGTTCTAGGATTATAGCAGTTGTGTTTGAATTAGATTGGTGTTGGATGAAGCTCACTGGTTTCTAAGATGATGTCATGGCTAGGGAAAGTCACAAATAAAATTCAGATGCATTTGAGCATACTCTGTACAATACAAATAAGCATATTTTTCTTTTAAAATGTTTTCTTACTCCAAGATTAACTAGATTAACTAGTGATTTTTGAATTGCTTGCATTTGATTCATACACCTGAAACTATTCTCTGCAAATACCTTTTTCTCTACGTACTTAGCTAACTAACAAAGTAATAGTTTTGCTCTTTGATTTGATAAGAACACAGGTATTTCTTTTACAAATACATTCCCTTAAACTTCATCTATCCAAATATCACCTATCCAGCCACTCATTTCCATGAATGTAACTGTTAGTAAAACACTAGGCTGAAAATAGATAAAGAGAATATAAAAATATACTCAGATCAAAACAAACTCATGAGTGGACAGACATCTACACCTATCAAAATTTATTCTGAAAATACTGCTTTAAGATAACTGTTAACAGCTAGTTAGTTGTCCCTTCTGAACTATCCGTGAAGACAGAAACCTAACCTCTCCTCCCCTCCCCTCTGCTTCTCTTCCCCTCCCTTTCCTTCCCCTCCCCTCCCCACCCATGATGTAGTAACTAACAACACAGCTATTTATTGCAGTGAAACGGGAACAGGGAAGAAGTGCTGTGTGATGTCTCTTACCTTCAAATCCCACCGGACCCTGAAATCCTGTTCCTCCTTGTTCACCTCTGGAGCCTGGAGGAGCTGGAATGCCACCCCTGCCCTGGAGTCCTGGCTCTCCAGGTGAACCTCTGAAACCTTTCACAACAGTGGTTGTAAGCACAGTGATTGCAGAGGTATCAACATGCTACCCATTTTGTTAACATGTGCTTTACTTGTATATATTTGGTTCTATCTGCCAGGTTTACTAATTTATACTAAAGGCAAGATCCTATGGTGGTTGCTCAGGCAAAAAGCACCAGCTTCACTGGAAAAGGTTGCTGGGATCAAGACTATGTGAACCCTCACAATCCTTCACCCTTGGTACCACTCATCTCTGATGAAGGTCATAGTGAGATGTGCACTGCATTGCGTCCACACATCACTAATGCTACATTATTCCCTGGGCTGACAGCACACCCACAAGGCTATGTATGTTTCCACCAAAGATGTTCAGTCTTGATTTGAGTGAGATGTATATCTGATGTTGCTTTGGCTACGTGAGCATTGCCAAAGTTTTCCCCTGTTTTGCTTATGTTCTGAATGCCAGGAGGAGGAGGAAAGCTCAAGCCCCACCTTTGCAAGACCAACAATTTACTCTTCTTTCTGGCTTACAGAATTTCAAGTAGAAGAGTCAAAGCAGTGCTCTGGTGGCCTCACTCCGCTATGGGGAACTGAGCTTTCAGCCTGAGCATGCGATTCCTACCTGGATCCCCTGGTGGACCCTGAGGTCCCATATCTCCTGGGCTTCCTGGAGGTCCTATACTTCCACGGGGACCTGGTGAACCTTGCTCAGCAACCAGCCTTGGAGGAAGAGGGGGCAACCCAGGAGAGCCTGGAGGTCCCTGGAAGCCTGTGATTAGAAACAAGATGGGATAGCTTGATTAAAAGATAAACCCAACTAGCCTGTATTTTACCTTTATGTGCTTTCATCCACAGATATGTTGCTCTCACTTGGCTGCATATGTATGAGAGGAACGATGGTCTGCAACTCACCACTTTGGGTATAGCAGCTGTATTATACTGGTTGAATGTGTGTGAGTATGGGATCTCCAAGATGAGACAATCTCCAAGTATGTGATAATCTCCAAGAGATTGTTTTCTCTTGGACAATACACAGATCAGCAGAAGGAAATGAATGATGCCACTGCTCCCTCATTTATGACACAAGAAGCTGGGAAGTTCCATTCAAAAAAAGCCAAGAGCTCTCTGAAGTGCAGCACCATCTTTTGGTGGGCTTCAAGAGACAACAACATGACAGATTGAAGGATTTTAGAGCTCTTTCTAAATATCCAGTATGACTACTCTAGAAGATTAGTTTAGATCAGAAATTTTTTCTTTTTTTTTTGACCCCAAAAGTGGGTCTGATTTTGGAGTTGGCACCTCATACAAATTACATTCATAAAGACAAAAAATTGATTACTCATGTTAAATTCAGGTATCTGTCCACTGGCATTTGCCAGGATTCACAGTCATGCAGGATGGAGAGGACTCTGGAGGTCACCCAGCTCAACCTCCTCCTTAAAGCAGAGCCACTTAGATGAACTTCAAAAATGGGTGGTTTAAAAACAAGTCACACATCTGACTGTAGTTACTTACCAGTTACTCCTCTATCCCCCTTGGGTCCAATAGGTCCCAAATCACCTGGAAATCCTACTGTACCCATAAAGCCGATGACACCTTGTTCACCCTTACGACCTATAATGCAAAATGACAGGTGGCATTATTGCATTTCAACACAGATCAAGTGAGTGCAAAAGTCATGGGGTAATTAAACTATTGTAGCATAGGAGCTTCCCCTGCTCCTGACCAAGATCAGCATTTCCCATCCTTACCTTTTGGTCCAGGAAATCCAGGTATGCCAGGTCTCCCTGCTAATCCAGGATCACCTCTGCTTCCCTTTGGGCCAATTTCTCCGATCATGCCTATTTGTCCACTTTCTCCTTTGCTTCCAGGTGGAGCAGGTATTCCAGGCTGCCCCTGTGGTCCTGGATAGCCTGTTTAGAGGACATACAGGTTGTAATCTGTTTGTACTTAAAACATGGGCACAGAGGAAAATAACAGAACTATCTAACTCTATCCCACCAGGTTTCATTTCCTTAATTTAAGTAGGGAGCAAAAGTTTAGCTCCCCAATAGACTTATTCAGCACTCCTGTTCCTGCTCTCGGGCTGGCATGCCGTTCTACAGTGGTGGCAGAGGAATTAGAACGTGAAGGTCCCACAAAGCAGTGTCATCTCAAGCCAGATTTCAGCACCAGTGGGGTGCCTGCTGAGACACAGCCTTCAATGAGCTATTCCTTCCTCAGCAAATACCCCACTTCACTATGTGCCTCCATGCTTCAACCTGAATTCTCTAAGTAACTAGAGAGAACTCAGAGAGCAGTGAGTACCTGACTCAGTGCCAGGTGGTAAATAAGCCAAGGACTTACTGTTCTGTGTATCTTAGTGCTTCAGCTGAACATCTGGAACCAAGTAAATACTTCATGCTGCCTTGGGAATTATGGGAACAGCTTCTTTTTCTAGAATTTCATGTTGCCTGAAGCTAAACCTGGCAGGTTTCCTTCAGTTACCTCTTCTTATTACAAGACATTTGGATTTTGTTTCCAAGATAGTGACTTACTAACTAGGGCTTTAAGTAGGGCTCTCTGGTGCTGCCTGTTGAAGTTGGATATATATATCACATGTGGATATGAATGCAAGATGTATGCATATGTGTGAGAGAGGCATGGTCATCCCAGGGACTTTTAGAGGGAAGAGTTAATGCCTCCCAGTGTAACTTAGCTTGCATGGTCATTTCACATAGGAGAATTCTGTAAATGATTAAGAAAATATTCCATAGACTTGTAAGTCTGACACAGACCTCAGATTTTAAAGTAGTAGTTTAGCATAATGCTTCTGAAAGTTCTTAAGAGAACTCTGGATTATTAAATCTGTTATTTGCATGAAAATCAAACCATGTTATCAGGACAACCTATAGAAACTGCCTTTTGCTTTTAAGAGGTCTGTCCCTATTATCTTATGTACGCTTATTTCTGTCCAACAATTATTCATACACTTTAATGTTGTATTTAATAGGGCTGTTTTACTGAATTGAGACAGAAATAACAATGACTGCTGTTGCTAACCCAGTACTTAATCTTCTACTGTATCTGAGAGCACAACCTTATAATTAATCTTTTGTTGTTTGAGGGAAACAAGGCGTGAATTACCTGGCACACCATCTAGGCCTGGGGAGCCTTTATCACCAGGATATCCAGATATATTTGAAACCCCAGGAGGCCCTGGAAATCCTTCCTGCCCAGGAATACCGAAAGGTCCTGGGATTCCTGAAAAGAAGAGAAGAAATAATCAGCACTGCAAGGAGAATGCACAGTTGCAATAAAAAGGACTCACCTTAGACCAAGTACAAAGAATGGGATTTTCAAAATGGAAAACACCTGCAGTTCCCACTGATTTTTGTTTTGGTTTGGTTTTTTTTTCGGATGATGTTGTGGAATTTTTTTGTAGAAAAAACAAATACTAGTTCTCAGCCAAAGGTCTCAGTATAGCTAATTACATCTCACTGTGTGGAATGCTAATAATCTTGTGTCTGCCAGGTAAAATATTATTTCAAGATAGAAACTACTCAAAATATCCTAGGTACACTGCAGCAGGTGAGAAAGCAGATTTGTTCTTCTGTGTCTGCAGAGTCAGGGCTCACAGACATTTAGCATTTTTTTGAGTCAGTTAAAACCAAAAGTTTGAATTCAAGAAGTTCTCTACAGATGAACAATTGTTAATTGGCAAAAATCTGACCCACCAATAACAGATTATTCTTTTAAGTAGATTTGTCAGGAAGCAGAAAGAGTCCTTTTGTTTATTCATTAAAAAAAAAAAGCAGCAGTAATATTTAATTGTGACAAACAAATGCCCCTTACCTGAATGAGGTAAGCTGTTTCTTCCAATGCTTGATAATAAATCCCTGAATGGTGTTTGAGGTGGCACAGCATGTTAGTAACAATAAAGTGTAACACAAAAGAATAGGAATGAGCCACTGAACCAAGCAGGCAAAGGCAGTAAAGTTATATACCTATATCATTCCTTAATCCTTTCAGAGCCAAAATGTTGGAAAAAAATAAAAAAAAAAATCACACACAAAAATCTGTAATTAGTTATTTGTTTGTAACATCAGTCTGGTGGCTTCTTGATGGAGAAAACTAGGTGGTGACCCAAACTGAGATAAGTGCAGCCTGTTACAGCATGGTGGATTCGAGCTGGGAGGCTGCACGTTTACACTGCACGAGGGGAGATGGTGCCAGCAAAGCACTGTGCATGGGAACAGAGCCCTGAGGTGTCAGCAGCACAACTGCACATTGATGGACAGTGAGGCTTTCAGGAGAAAGGTAAGCATGGACAGGTTTGCAATCAAAAGAAAGAAAGAAAACTCATAGCGTTTGTATAATTGGAACCTGATTAAGATTATCTTGGGAGCTGATGGCTGAGAGTAGCCTCTGGCATTTGCAGCTTGCTGAGCTCAGTAGGTATTACAAGGTGGTGCTAGCATGGAGAAGTGCAGGGAAGAAGCCAGGCTGTCCAGCACCAGGGAACACACACTGCAGTTTCTGAGCAAGGGCTGGCTGAGCTGCAGTACAAACTCCAAACACTGACCTTGCCAACTTTGGGAGTTCTCTTATACAACTGTCTACAGCACACTGCATTTTGTGACATCTCTAACACCCACAGCTGAAACAAATAATAAGTGAATCCCATTCTCTGGAATACAAACCTGGAACACCTCTGTCTCCCTTCTGGCCTGGAGGTCCTCGGCTGCCTTCCACTCTGCTTGGCTCTCCTGCTTCTCCTTTGTCTCCCACTATACCTGGGAAACCAGCAGAGCCATACCCATCTGGACCTGTTGTGGAGTTGTTAAGAGGAAATCTGAAATGTTTCTGCATGTAACAATGCATCAGCATGCTAACACACATGTACAGAGCATATGGATTTACGAAATACATGAGCCACGTAATGGCTTATTGAAAAAAAAGAGACTCATAAGGGGAAAAAAGGGTCTTGAGGCTTTAACTTTATAAGAGAAAAGATGTTATGATTTAAAGTTGTGTTCTAATCCATCTGTGGGGCAGCACATTGTGTATGAAGTTGTTTGCCTGAACCTGCAAAAATAAAGCATATTCCACATTGGGCTTTGAAGAACACAGTTAAGAAAGTCACATTACACAGATTTCACCGATCAAACTTGCAGCCAACAAGATATTGTGCCTATGAACAGGCAGACTAAGAGTATTACTGACCTGGTGATCCTGGTAGGCCCTTAGTGCCTGGTAAACCATGCAATCCACTGATTCCTCTTAAGCCAGGTAAGCCTGTTTTAAAATAATGATTATCATAATGGTTTCTATGAGTTTGTATAAATTCCTAGGCAAAAAATTCTAAAGCTTGAATAAATACTATTCTCTGTTAAAATCTGATGTATTATATGGAAATAAATTAATTACAATAAGCTCATGATGAAATACACCAAACCATGGTTTTGTGATTGGCAAATTTTGTTATTATCCGACAAACTCATTACCCTGGAGATGTTTTTAAAAATATCTCTGATCAGTCTGGTAGCATGCCATTAGTTACAGTCTTGCTGCCACAGTTTTCTTAATACCCATTTAGTTTTCCAAAATCCTCAAACCAAGACAATTATGGCATAATTGTAGGCTTAGATGTGGTTATAATAAAGCTGTCTTCTGGAGAAATTCACTGTGTCATTTAAAAAACCCCAACAAAATGTCTAATAGCTGCTGTTACTGTTGTTACAGGTAAAATTTATTCCATCTATTTGTACCTGTCAAAGTGGTAAGCATGACGTTAAAGCTAGACAGGTATCTATAATCAATGGCCAGAGTTCTGGAGGATAATTCAATATCAGAAAAAGAAGTGTCTCTCTCTTCACTGTCTATACAGGCAGCCTTCATAACTATATTAGCTTAGCTTTGATGCAGATTCAGATAAAAGAATCTCACTTAAAGCAGGGTGATTCCTGGCTGTAGGGCAGAAAAAAAATCTGCTAACTTAATATATTAAGGAATTAAATAGCAACGGATGAGATTCTGTATGCTATGATAGCAGCTTCATTTTAAACTATCACCTGCATTTTGATAGCACAGTTCTGTCTAAGCCATAAGTAATTTTTTCTTGAAACCAGATATTGGATTAATTCACAGTTTTTGGTGATGATGTAGAACAAATATGTTGCTTGCTATCTAATGCCACATTAGATATTCTCATACTGTATATCACTACTCTTGCTGCATTTTTAATATTTTGTTTTTGTTTCCTGAAAACTTTCCTGGTTAAAGGAGGCCATCAGCAGTAAAAATGAGCCGAGAAGATGCTAGAAGCCTTAAAGCAGAAAGCAACCATGTGTCTTTGTTAAGGAGGACTTTATGAGGAATAAATCTTTAGTAGAGGAAACTGCCACTCAGAAAAATGCAAAAGGCCCCCTTTCTTCTTTTTCTTCACCCCAAAAGAACGATAGCTAGCGCTTACACTGAACCAATTGAATAGCTGAAGCTGTATGAATACCTGCTTGTCCTGGTAAGCCAGGCCAGCCGGGAGTTCCCTTTTCACCTTGAAATCCAGGCGTCCCAGGGCTTCCTTGCTGCCCTGGTGGGCCAACCAGTCCTGGTAAACCTGTGTGACAACAATGAATCATTGCTCATGAGTGGCCTTAAAACCAGTAGCCCAATGGACTTGTGCTACTGTCATTCTCCCAGGCAGCAAAATGAAGACTTTCCCTTCCTAATGTCACTGTATGACTCTGCAAGGCTCATCCAAGAGGAAGAAAACTAAGCAGAAGAAAGGTAGGAGAGACAAAGTATAAAAGAATAATTAATTACAAACGTCAGTTTTCCAACAACCTCAGAAAGACAATAGGCTCCTCCTATTAAAATGGTAACTTGACTGCTATTCCAGTTACAGTAAGTAATTTCATTCTATGCACCTCAGTTTCCCCTTCTTCCTCAGCTGTTGTGCCTCTATGACTGGAAAACTGATCAGACAAGGACTGTTTCCCAGTGAGGTACCTATCAAAACCCTTCCAGTCTTGGCTAGAGGTTCTAAACCCTCTAATTAGGAATAATATGGGGATCAACTGTTCTCAAAGAGCATTTCCATGATCCTCCTGCAGTAAGACATATTCTTAAGCCCTGAGTGTATGCTCCAGCCACAGTTGAACCTGACTTGGCTTCTCTTGCATAGCTGGCCTGTGGGGACTGTGTCTGGGGGATATTGATTTCATTTATGGAAGAAAAGGTCATTGAAAAGCCCACTTCCTTGTAGTATTGCAACAATATTAGAATACTTGAGTGTGCCAGCAATACAACACTTGACTGGACACATGGTCACTATAAAAAAGCTAAAACTAGTATGAAACAGGGTTAGGCTTTTGACATTTCCTCTTAATTTCTACTGTGAGCTTCACATCCTTGTCACTGCTCTTCATCAACTGAATGATCAACATGTTAAAAATTGTAGTGATTTTCTTTCAAGGGGAAATATTTTTTTTTCTTTCTCCTCTTAAACTGGGTGTTTGGTTTTTTTTTTTTTTTCAGGTGTTAAAAAGAATGTTTTACCTTCCTGTCCCACAGAGCCAGGGTCACCCTGTGTGCCCTTGAGGCCTTCAATGCCAGGGAAACCAGGATCACCACCTTCACCTTTTTGTCCCACGCCTCCTCTTATGCCTGGAAAACCACAAAACCAGTATATTCTTTTAATAACCTCGACATGATCTCAAGCTAACAAGCATAATGTGAACTTGGTTACTGAACAGGTCCTGGTCTTGCCACATAAATACATTCTTCTAGTCAGGATAGTTGCATAATTGGGAAAATGAATAGTCATCTGGCCAAACCATCATTAAATTTGTTTTTAAAAGTATTCCCCAAATTATGTGGAGTATGACACTGATGTTCAAGTGTTCTGTATGTGCAGGGAAATTTTAACACATTACCTAACCAACCCAACCCAAAATATACCAGACTTTGCTATCCCATCTTCCTGATATTGCCCTTTTTGTCATCAGTGGCAAAAAATTACATAGAAATGTTTACTGTCCTTGCATGTGGTATTTACTGCTATAACTATACTTTCAGTTGAAGAGGTAAACATAGCACATACTCATTTCAATAAGGAAAAGATGAACCTCTTCAGGAACTGTCACGAGGGCACAAGAGTCATCAAAAGTCCATGGTAAGCTCCCCCTCCCTTCCTCTGTGGACTTTAGTATGTGAAAAGAAATGCATCCAGAGAGCAACTGTGAAATTAATACCTGTTAAGCCTGGCACACCAGCTTCCCCTTTAAGGCCTGGCATTCCTGGTAAGTTTATAGTATCTCCCCGATCACCTATTTCAAGGAAAAATGAACACATGAGCAGTAAGGCTTTAATTTAAACACTATTCCTGTTGCTTTGAAGGAATTGCAACTTCCAAGGCAAAATTCAGCAATTATTACCTTTCTAGAATACAAGAGGAATAAGTTATAGAAGGCAAAAAAAGTCTCTAAAACAGCCTCCCTCCCTGCCATGGATGAATTTATCCATGGACAGTACATGTCGCATGAAGTTAACAGTATTAACCTTTTCATAGTCTCCCACATCTGCAGTAACATTCTGTAAGACTCTACGAAGACTCTTTGAGACTGAAGATCCACTAAGACCCTTCAAAACTTAATGTTAAGTACTTGATGAGTAATGAATACAAAGACCACTCAGATAAGAGAACAAACTCACCTATTTCTCCATGTGAGCCAGGAGTACCAAAATGACCTGAAATCCCTGGAACACCCTTTTCTCCCTGTCATATGATTGAAAACAGGTATCAGCTAACAAAGTTGAGGATTTATCAACCTTCCAAGCAGTGGAGTTTGGAAATACTGAAAAAAGACTGTTACATTTACCATATTAGAGCTGCAGGTCAGTTAAGCTAAACCATTACAAACCAAAGGACAAGTTAAGTTTGAAAAGACTCAGTTTGAAATTGAGGATATCCTATTATGCATATATACATGCTGGTTTTGGCTGGGGCAGAGTTAATTTTCTTCAAAGTAGCCAGTATGGGGCTGTGTTTTGGATTTGTGCTGGAAACAGGGTTGATAATACAGGGATGTTTTAGCTCCTGCTGAACAGCACTTACACAGTGTCAAGACCTTTTTTGCTTCTCAGCCCTCCTCACCAGAGAGCAGGCTGGAGGTGCACAAGAAGCTGGGAGGGGACACAGCTGGGGCAGCTGACCCCAGGGATATCCCAAGGGGTATCCCACATCATTTGCTGTCATGCTCAGCATATAAGGCTGGGGGGATGGTGGGCTGGGGGGTAATACTGCTCAGGGACTGGCTGGGCATCAGCCAGTTGTGTTGAGCAATTGTTTTCACTTGTTATCACTTGTCTTTTTTGGGTTTTATTTATCAGTCATTGTTATTTTCCTCTCCATTATTATTGCTAATATTATAATTAGCTTTTATTTTATTTTATTTCACTTATTAAATGGTTTTTATCTCAATCCCCAAGTTTTCTTGCTTTTACCCTTCCAATTCTCTTCTCCCCATCCTGCTGTGGCATGGTGGGTAATTGAGCAAGCAGCAGTGTGGGGCTTAGCTTCTGGTTGGGGTTAAACTTCAACAGTCCTGCAGTTCTTGGTTAGAAAAAAGTCTTACTGAAACCTAAGGACAAAGCTACCTGAGAAAGGAATACAGGTTTTGTCTCTCTTCAGCAAATAATATTTGTGAGTTGACTGTCAGGCCTTTTCTAAGTGTTTATTTCTTCCAGTGTAACTTATTTTGCAGTCAAAGTGAATGACAATGGATTACCCTCTAAAAGCTAGGATTCTTAGACTCTTCTACTGTTAGATGAGTGACAGTGAGTAATTTTTGCCAGTAATACCACCAGTTCTGGGAGAAGGAGAAAAGTAAAGCCAGCATTGAGAATAATTGTTACCGACAGCTACAGCAACAGGACCAACGACCTAGAAGGAACCACTTGGGTCCTCACTGGCAAAAAGATGAAATTTGGATGTCTCACAATGAGAAACGAAATTGCTTAATGAATGTTGGAGGGATCAAACAAAAACATTTGATCTATTTATTTGATGATTATTGCATTTTTATCTTTGCACTGTAGTTGTTCAGCACAGTTTCAAGGGAAGAATGTCACTTCCTAGAGAAACTGAATGCCAGCACAAGGACATGATTCCTTCATTGATTCCATGACTTACTCCCTCATGAGCATGAACTTACTCTGACTCCTGTGGTGCCAGGGAAGCCTCTGATGCCAGGAGAGCCAGTGGGACCAGGATACCCTTTCACACCTGTCAGCCCTTTTGCGCCAATGTCCCCTTTCACACCAGCCACGTAGCTGGGATGCCCAGGGGACCCCGGGGTTCCTGGCTTTCCAGGAAGACCTGGCATTCCTTTGCTACCTGCAGGCAGGGAAGAAGAAAAATAAATAAGGGAAGACTGACATGTAGTTGCTTGTGTGTAAGTTTTCCTGCAAGCAGCCTTCTCGAAACATGGCACCATAAGTGCTACACAAGGCAGCACACACACAAACAGAGCATCACCCCTCAAAGCTTTCTTCAGGGGTGACTCTGTGAAATGCAGCTGGAAGCTCAGTATTTGCTGTCAGAGACTTTGCTGGGGGTGTTGCAGTGCAGTGGTATGATGAGCAGGGAATATTTAATACGGTATCTGAGAAAAGGCACCGATCGATAGTCCTGAATATGCTTACTTTGTTTTGCTGTGACCACTGACCTTTTAAGCCAAAGAATCCCTTTGTGCCCCTTTCTCCAGCATCTCCTTTTTCACCTTTAACTTCCATCATCATGCTGGGCATGAGCTTTGGGGGTTCTCCTGGGGGGCCTTGATCCCCACGGTCACCTAAAGGGTAAAAAACCCAACCATGTTACAAAAAGCTAGTCGGTGGCACTGTGTTGGAAAAAGTGAACAGAAGAGTGAATCAGGAAAAAGGAATAATCACAGAATATGCTGAGTTGGAAGGGACCCACAAGGATCATTGAGTTCAACTCTTAGCTCTGCACAAGATCATTTCCAGGACTCACACTGTGTGCAAGCTCCAGAAAATCCACTTGCATAAAAAGTAACCTGTGTCAATACATGTCAGTGGAACATCTGTGCTTAAGAAAACATGAAAACTGAGTTAAACTTTTGTGCACACAATCCTGGGGAGCTGGAACCAGACTCCTCTGTGATAGGTAAGTCACCTCTCAGCAGATAAGTTAGAAATCATGTGTTTATTAAAAAAAACCAAAAAACAAAACAACAAAAAGCACACTGCAGAAAGCACAGAAAAGTAGATTGGTTGCAGTGAAAAGGAAATTCTCAGTCAAAAAGCCTTGGGCAAAAGAAAGTGCTTGGATTTGTTACCAGCTGTATTGTTCATTTTCTTGACTTTCTGGTTACTGGTGACATCAATAAATAATGTCCTGAAGAAAGCACCCACACAGACTGTATGACTATCTTTAGTTCTTTGTGGGGGGCAGAGACAGGGCGGTAACCCAGACTTGTCTCGTGTGATTTTGCACTGTCTTGTATTTCTTCACCAAGAAGTATATTTGCACTTCTCTTAGTAGGGGCTGCTTTCACACTTGTCTCTTGCTGAGACCTCATCTGAGTTACTGAGATCCCTGTTCTGCAACCTCTAAATTGAAAAGAAACAGTTTGGCATCCTGGTACAGCATTTTTTTAAACATTGTATGCAAAAAAATTGTCTTTAAAAATTGTATGCAAAGAAAAGAGGACTGAGTTACAGTGTTCATTTCAGTGGTGATGATATCAACTGATATGCTTGTCACTTTTAACTATTCAATTGCTTTGTTTTCTGAATATTTCAGTACCTTTACAGTGAAACTGGAGCAAAATCCAAGTATTTTCCCCCAAACACCTTACACTTCCTGGGAAAAGGCTCTGTTGACTTCTGCACATGCCCAGAGGTGCCATTATCTGAGCTCGGATGAATAATGTCTGAATGAATATGTCTGTCTCCAACCTTAAACATGTGAAGATTCACAAAGAAGTAACCTTTCCCTGAGCCTAAAATCCAGGCCTCTTGGCCAGAGGCCCAAGTGTGAAATAGCTGGAGGAATGTCTGAGCTAAATTTACCATGTGAAAAATGTGTCTTCTTTCTCTTATGTCCTTGGAAAATAGTTCTGCAGATGTGAAGAGCAAACACACTGGTACCACCCCTAAGCAAATACCTTTGAAACCACGTGCGCCCTGTGAGCCTTTATCGCCCTGAGCCCCAAGTGGGCCAAATTCTCCTTTGATTCCCTTGATGCCTGGTCTTCCTTTTAGGCCTGTCATGCCTTTGAAACCATCAATGCCAGGTGAGCCTCTTGAACCTTTAAAGAAAGAAGGGGAAGAGAACTGTTACTTCAATCAGATTTCTGCAAACTAAGTAAACGTGAACCAGCAACACGTGACTAAAACAGTATGAAAACTTCAGTGCAACAGTGCCTATTTTTTGGGTGCCTTGATGCCTACAGCAATCTACAGTTTCGGAGGAGGCACTCAGGCTCTCTGAGAGGCAACAGAGCTCCTGAGGGCATGTACTTTTAGGAGTACACTAACCTGCCTCAGCTGGCCGAGAGGAGATGTTGTGGAGATGACCAGAACTTAATGTATTCTTCTGAAAGATCAGTTCAACCCCTCTCCTAGAGATAAGCTAGAGAAAGGTACCTAGTTTCACAGAAGGTTTTTAGTCAGTCTGGCTGACCCTTTCTCACAAAAAAACCCCCTACTCCTCTTTTGTAAACAAGATGGGTAATGCTAACAAATAGATCTTAATTTCTCTCAAATGAGATCTGATCAGTACACCAGAGTTGTCTTTGGATAAAAGTCCTATGTTTTTGAGCTAATCAAATTGCAACATGCATTTTTAAGCATGCATCCCCTTTGTGCTTAACTTGGCTTCACATGGAGTTGAACTCTCTTGAAGCTCCCTGTGGTGTAGGCAAAGTGCATTATACATAGTGTTTTCATGGCTGGCAGGTGAGAATCTCACCTTCTCAACATAATGTCAGTACCCTGCTAAAAGTCAACATGAAGGTCTTGTGTCTAACATTGCTCAGTTCAAAAACTCCCCACTTTAAAAACCTTTAAAGACATGGCTTGGGGAAACATGTCTTAAATTCAACTGAGGGCCTTTGGGACTAAGACAAGGAAAAGACTTTTAGAGAGAGAAAAGAGTAAATACTGTATATTTTTTAAAAATGAGAAATAAAACAGCCATTGCTTTTCTAAATAGGGCTGCATATAACAATATAGCATTGTGCCAAGTACAATGCAGGGGAAAATAGTGATTTTGGAATATGTGATCCTAATTCTTTTGTTTCAGAGGCAGACCATCAGAGAATGTGTCCAGTTCCTCTCAGCACAGAACAGACTTAAGCAACTACTTTATTCAAAGCAGCAGTCCAGAGCTTACCTTTGTCTCCTGGAAAGCCATCCATTCCACTGATGCCAGGGGGACCAGTCACGCCACGTATACCTGGTAATCCCGCATGACCTGCGTCACCTTTGTCACCAGACAGACCTTTCAGGCCCACAGGGCCAGGAAAACCTTGCTCACCATCTTGTCCCCTAGCACCAGGTGGACCTGCCATGTGCACATGAGAGCAGGGAGATTAAAAAGTGTTTGGACATATATGATGATTTCATACAAGGTAGCTCAAGAGGGAGAAAACTAATGTCCTACCACCTTCATATTGAGTGGAGAAAGCAGGATATTTTTTTTCATCACAGAACTGCAGAAATTATTGTAAAGATAAAGCAGTTCATCAGTGTGAACCAGTCTCGCTATCAGTTTGGTTCCACATCCACTCCCGACAGGACCTTCGCCATCTCTTTAATTTAAGAATGAAGACCCTTTTCCCTAAGACTACTCCCATTTAGTACCTCTCTTCTCCCATTCTGCCAGCAGGAAGCTCTGAGCTGGCTTGGTAGTTTGCTATAGACAGAAAAGCAGTAGCTCTGCCAGAGTTGACCATCATTACCCCTATTTCCCACATGTGATATCAGCACAATTTGCAATCACAGTGACTGCACTATTGCTGTCATTTCCCTGTCTGGGAATTAATGCCTGACATGTCCCACAGCGCCAGGCTTAAATTTCCACTGTGAAAACCACATAGTTGCCCTGACATAGAAAACTGGCAAGAGGAGTGACACAGGACAGTAGTACTTCCTCACCAAGAGGTCCTTGAGAGCCAGGCCCGCCATCAGGCCCACGGTTTCCTGGTGGCCCTGGGAATCCGTGTGTTCCTGGTGTGCCTGGTAATCCCATCAAACCAGGGAGACCTTGTGGCCCTGGATCTCCCTTCGGTCCTGGCAAACCTGGGTTGCCATCCGCTCCTAAAAGACCACAATCATGCATTAGAGAGCATACACATCTAGAGAGCTCATCTTTATACATCTCTTCTGTGTACACAATAGTCTTTCAGGGTGTGTTTTTCCTTTAAAATTTCAGTGAGAACAGGAAAATCAAATTCAAGCACTGCTCATCAATTTTAAAATAATTGACATTACCAGTACTGATCTCAATATTTGCATCAGAAAGGCTAACTGGCTCTTTCAAATGAATGGTAATGATTTGGCAACAGGTAGATAGAGATGGAGCAGATCTTTCACTTTTTAATCCCAATAATTCTGTAATACCTGATTACATATATACATATATACCACATATATCTTAGTAAGAACTGAATCAAGCAGCTGACCAAACCACTGGAATAATGCTACGTATCTTTTCTAAAATGTTATAGGCAGGAATAGTAACATTTAAGGCAGATGCTGTGTTTTGCATTATTGTTCAGAAATTTTCAGGTAAGGTTGTTACAAGGCATTGTTATAAGATTCATACCGAGGTTTAGTCTAGACATTAGAAAAAAGTTCTTTACAGAAAGAGTGATAGGGCATTGGAATGGGCTGCCCAGGGAGGTCACTGAGTCACCATCCCTGGAGGTATTTCTGAAAAGAGTGGCTGTGGCACTTAGTGCCATAGTCTAGTAGGCAGGGTGCTGTTAGGTCAAAGGTTGGGCTCAATGATCTCAGAGGTCTTTTCCAACCTAGCTGACTCTGTTTCTATACAAATTCGTAAGCAAAAAGACCCTGATTCTGCATGACTTAATGCACTGGGTGAAAATTTTAAGAGCAAAAGGTATGTCAAGTTTTAAAAGTCAATGCCAGCTTTCCATTCAGATTGGAGAAGCAGCAGTGTACAAGTAGTACACAGCATTTAAAATCCAGGTCAAGTGGATCTGCTTCTCTTTATTCAAGTTTTGCATCAGCATAGATCCATTGGGTTGACTGCAGTTAAGCAAGCTTTATAACTGTGATCACTTAAAATGAGTTTTCTCAACAACTAAATACAGACTTCAGTTCTGAAAGTGGCATAGATGGTATAAAGAAATCCCATTTTCCATAAAACTAAAAAAATATGTAACTCATACAAGAATTCACATGTCATTTGGAGCCATTCTGTCAGAACTGTAAAATAAATCAAGAACAGACAAACAGGTAATGTTTTTTCTTTTCACTATACCTATTTTTTGTTATTACTGAAACTTTAGTTCTACAGAAATGCTTACAAAGAGAGTGCAAAGTCAGACCAACTTTTTTGTTTTCAGTCAATGTTTTACCTTGAATTTCTTCACTTTTTTCAGAGGTATTAGTGATGTTTTCTGCTTTTTCTAAAACTTGAAAAGTGCCACAGAACTGCTTTCATCTTTTTCCTTCACTCTGGGGCTCTACTGTAGGTGGAACCAACTCTTCTCACTTCAAATAACTCAGGGAAAAGGATGGTCTTCTTTATTTATTTACATTTAAAATCATGAGAAGAATATCCAAACCATTTCCTGTGATAAACCCCTTTGCTTTGAGTTAGTAACGCAATCATTACTTCTTTTTCACTTCCACACCAGGAAAGGAGGTACCCAGCAGTCCTAAATTTAATTATGTGTCCAAGTGCTACTGAAACTGTATAGTAGGGCATGCTAAATTACCACATGTGCTTTTTGAAAGTCTGCCACAGAATTCAATAGAGTAAAAAAGGCAGATTTTGTAGAGAAACTATGTTTTCTCTGTTTTCTATAAAGAGTTTAGCATGGTTTTTAAGGTCTATGAAATAACAAACTAAAATGAACACCCTGAAGTTATGAATAAGTATGTTATATTTTTTGGTTTGGTTTGGGTTTTTTTGGGGTGTTCCTGAGCACCTAAAGACTGACAAGGTAAAATGGCTGATTAAAACTATATCTTCCTAAAAATACAGCACTAGTGCAATGTGCTGATCAGTAAAGCCAGACACCTTTTATTCAGCATTACCCAGAAAGTTTTTTGCATGGGAAACAATCTCAGTATTATGCAGCAGGTAAGTGAAAAATCAGGATAATAACTGTATCACCACTCCTTTAAGTACAGTGGAAAAAAATCACCAGTACATCCGAAGGCAACAAAGATGAACAAAATCTGGTTCTCTGGTATCTTATTGTAGCTGATTTCATATAAAGCAATGTGAAGGAGAACTGAACACAAGCAGTGGATCTCCAGAAGGTGTTTGGAGGAGCCAGGCATATTGGTAACAGTTGACACAGATGTGGAAATCACCAGCCACTGGGAATGGATACTGGGGTCATCACAGAAAATGCTGAGTTGGAAGGGACCAACAAGAATCACAGTCCAACCCTAAACCCTGCACAGGACCATCCCCAAGAGTCACACCATGTGCTCCAGAGTATCATTAAAACACTTCTTGAACTCTGTCAGGCTTGGTGCTGCAACCACTTCCCTGGGGAGCCTGTTCCAGTGTCCAACCACCCTCTGGCCGAAGAACTTTTTTCTAATATCCAACCTAAACCTCCCCTGACACAACTTCAGGCCATTCCCTCAGGTTCTGTCACTGGTCACCACAGAGAAGAGATCACTGGCTGCCCCTCATGAGGAAGTTGTAGACTGTGGTGAGATCTCCCCTCAGTCTCCTCCAGGCTGAACAGACTAAGTGACCTCAGTCTCTACTCATATGGCTTCCCCTCAAGGCCCTTCATCTTTGTTGCCCTCCTTTGGACACTCTCCAACAGCTTAACATCTTCCTTACACTGTGGTGCCCAAAACTGCACACAATATCCAAGGTGAGGCCACCCCAGTGCAGAGCAGAGCAGGACAATCCCCTCCCTCGAC
>JAWWEE010000001.1:94545928-94801050 GCA_035221455.1 Xenops minutus
TTGTGGTGGTATTCTTTCTCTCTGCTTCTAAAAATTAATCTTGGCATTTTTCCAATCTTTCTTTCTTCTCTCTCTCTGCATCTCCTAGCAATTAATTAATAAAAAATCAGATTTTGAAATAAACGGATTACTTGGTTTGAGTTTTAATTTTGTTGGGGAAAATATTTGAATCTGAAGTTCTTTCTGCAATATTTAAGCAGATTGGAACAGCATGAGGTTCAGAAAGGGTACCCTTGAGTTATAAATTCCTTTCCAGAGTGGAGCCTAGGTGTGGCTGAATCCAGACTTAGTGCCAACATGGTCAATAGTTTATGTCTAAGGATTATGCATCCTTTATTTCACTTAGCTAAGATTTCAAAATTTCAGTGCACTTATTCCCAAATTACTTACTCAGGATATGACACAAGAAGGAGCAACCTTGAGAGGTATCCCTGCTTAAGAGGAAATCATGGCGTGCAGGAGAGCTCAGTGGCCTGTGGGAGGTTCACTGTTTAGGGAACAAGATGACTGACTTACAGTCACATTTGTACACCAGCCATATTTTGGATGGTGCCTGCTCAACTAACACTCAGCTGTTGAGCAAGATTTATAGCCCTTAGCTATCGTGTTGTTATCCGTCTCTCCAGAGTCCAACAAGCCAAATGCAGCCAGAACAACCAGCAGCTATTGCTTGAGCAGAAGGTGGGGCAGGGGAGCACAGCAAAACCCCTTCTCATCTCTTTATTTAAGAGCGGGTCTTTCTTCACCTCATAATTCTTTTGAGCACTTGTTACTGTATGAATGGTCTCGGTGAAAAAGAACTGCAGCATAGTGGAATCTGATGCAGTTTATTACAAGGTTATACTTTTGAAAGTGATCAGATTTATATCTCAGTAAGCACAACTTATAAAACCATGTTATGCTTTATTTAGGGGTCACTATATGGGATATTCTGTAGATACTGTATTTAATATTTTTCATCAGATATCCACTTAGCTAGGAACAGTGTATTATTAAAAATCCTAGTTACTGAACCTGAAGATTCACCTTACCTTTTCTGGGGGAATTTGAAGGGAAGGAAGAGCTGGCTTCTCCTTGTTTTTTTAAACAGGTGCAGCAAGAATTGTTATCTTGTAGGGTCATAGTGTCTGAAGAGGAAACAGATGAGAGGAGAGCAAGAATATACCTGAAAGTATCTGGAGGAAAGAAGGAAAGGCCAAATGAAAGAAATCAGATGTTACAGAAGGTGAACATGTCAAGAGCAAGATCAGCAAAAGTTTTGAAAGAGGGAAGACAAATGCACCAAAGGAAGGCTTCTTGTCCCAGCTACTTTTACACCATAGGTCAATAAAGCCAACTTTTGTTCTACCTCAAAGCTTCCCTCTTCTCACTACAGGAGAATTCTGGGCTCAATAAACTCTGCTTAAGCACTTCAGACAGAAAAATTGCTCTAAAGCTTTGAATCAACAAGGAACACAAAGCAGAACAACAATCAGATACTCTGATTTGTTTTCAGTGGAACAAGTTGTTTCTTCTCTCTATTCCACCGTTGTGATAGATATATTTTAAGAAATGACCTGCAATATTATCCTGTTTCCAACAGTATTAGTTTTTGTGTTGCTCTTTTCTTGAATTCACCTCATTGTCACTTATATCTCTTTCTACAAATGTACCAAAACTGCTGTAGCTGATCACTGTTCACCTAGCTACGGTTTTATGCATTCTATCTTTGTGCAGAATTGTTCTTATTCCTTGCCATTTACACCCTGGATTTTACTGAAACTGAATTTTGGAGGACTTTACCTTAACAGTGTATTTAAACATTTTCTAATCACACTAGAATTTATTAGTTTGCTTGTATAACTTTCTTCTCTTAAAAAGAAAGCTTACTTTTCAACTTTGCTGCTCAGGAAGAGATGTTACATTTTACAAAGGAACTTATTGATGAAGCTGAGAATTGTGAAAAAATAATGAAAGAAACACAATCAATTCAAAAGTTCTGCAGATTTTCTTAAACTAGACTAGAAAGACCTGAAATACCGACATACAATTTTTTTTTTCCTGAATTAATATTCTAAAATATTCTCCCCCTGTACTTAACTCAAGTAAGGCCTCTCCTCAAGTACTGTATCCAGGTCTAGACCTCTCACTTTAAGAAAGACATTGAGGGGATGGAGCATGTCCAGAGAAGGGCAACAAAGTTGATAAAGGATCTAAAGAGTGAGTCATATGAGAATCAGCTGAGGGAGCTGGGGGTGTTTAGTCTGGAGAAGAGAAGGCTCATGGGTGACCTTATAACCCTCTACAACTACTTGAAAGGAGGTTGCAGCAAGGTAGGTGTTGGCTTCTTCTCCCAGGCAACCAGCAACAGAACAAGAGGAGACTCTCAAGCTGTGCCAAGGAAGGTTCAGGTTGGACATCAGGAGGAATTTCTTCACAGAAAGGTTTGTTAAACATTGGAATGGACTACCCAGGGAGGTGCTGTAGTCATTGTAGGTGTTCAAGAAAGAACTGGACATGTCATTTAGGGCCATGGTCTAGTTGACAAAGTGGCATTCAGTCAAGGATTGGACTTGTTCATCTCAGAAGACTTTTCCAACCTAATTGATTCTGAGATTCTGTAAAACTAATTTTTTTCTTATTATTACCATGATTATCACTTTTTTTAGTGGTGATACACAGGTGTTGCATTTAAAGGAAAATTACATAATATATGTAGAGATAAAAGCAACCTAATCTACTTTAGATCATGTTTCAATAAATAGTGCAAGACACAACTAAGTTTTATCTGTACTTTAACATTAAGGGTTGCCATGTTCACACAATGTGTGATGTTCTAATATAATTGTTGCAGAGCTGAGGTTTTAAGCCGTGAGAAGCCCAGCTGTACCAGCTCTGTATTTTAGTGTACAAAAGTTCTTTGTAATTAGAGCTTATCAAAAGGCATTGCCAAATCAACAGAAAACTCTATTTTGGATTATGTGCCACAGAGAAGTAACAATGGAAAAATAATTCTTTCTTTCTTTTTTATATTTACACAGTAGAATATAGCACAGGCCCATTTGATGGGGCTTTTTTTTTTCACTCTGCAAGCCTAAAGGAAGAGATATTTTGGACTGGGGAAATAATGAGGTAGAAATATAGACTAGATACTTAGAAACTGCATAGACACATTCTCATTTGCAACAAGCATCCCCCTCAATTTTTCTAAGACATCACTATAAAATGCTGAATAATACCTTGCTGACATCTAGTCTAAAATATTTTATTTTGTGATGTCAGAATGAGATTGTTACTGTTAAAAATCATAAACACTTAGCTTTATTCACCCTCAGGTTATAAATTACAAGATAATTCTCAGGGGACAAGAAGACTGCATCTTCCTTTTCTTCTAGTGTTCTTTTTCTTGATTTCTTCTACCATGTAAATCCATTCTTTCCATCTTTGAACAAAAACCCTATTGGACTCCTCCATGCCAAATGATACCCTGAACTCCTACTTGCGTCCCTACATGAAATCAAATTTCCTCCCTCAAGAGTCACTACACATACTATTTCCAAGCACTGCCTCAAATTCCTCTTCTCCAACTCAGCCTAAGGCAGTAATCCATACACAAATGACCTATAAAACAGCAGCCATTTAACAGCACTATAATGAAATGGAAAAGGCCAAGAGGTTTGTGCTGAAAATTCCTCAGCTGTGACAAGTGTCACACATCTTATATGCAACTTACATTTGGCAGACTATCACTTCTGGCTGCATCGCCCAATGAAGATTCATATATTAATAAGGAGAGGTAGAAATGTACATCAAATACTTCTTACAGCAAAAAAATAAAAACCAACCAAACAAAAAAAGGTACATTGGGTTTAAAGTCAAGATTTTATAGTTTCAGATTTTCATAGTTTTCTACTTTCACATTTTCTACTAAGTAGTTAGAAAATAACTTTGTGTTGGAGACTTCTGGGCTGAAGACACCTTCGGTGTGGGAAAGATGCAGCTGTGAGCATGAGAAAGTGGAGAAAAAAAAGTCTATGGCCTTGCAGTGGCATGAGAAAGTAGAAGAAAGAAGGAAAACAACTGAGAAAAACAAGATGTGTTTTGAGTATTGCCAGCATGAGGACATGAGGAGAGATGTGAACTACCTATCAGAAGATGGTCTAAGACTCCTGGACATGCTTGGCTAATAGATTGTGACATGTGTATGCATGGATAGATAAGAAAAAGTATAAAAGAGAAGACTTCTGTTAATAAAATGGTCATTGTTGATGGTTCATGCTGTCTGTGTGTCTCTGTGTGTGTGTGTGTGTGTGCTCACCGCTGCCGTAACTTTGCAGTAGAGAATTCTGTAATCAAAGTCTCCTATCTCTGTCCTGCAGCCAGTCAACCCTCAACAACTTCTTGTTTCAAATAAACTTGTCAAATTTTACAGAACTACTGGAAACAGAACTAGGACTGAAAATCAGGAAGTCACTGTGAAAATACACAGCCAAGTCTACCAACCACAAGGCTTTTTCAGCATTCAAATAATCAACTTGTGCATTTAGCCATCCTGCTCCTGTCCTAGTGATGTCATTCTGTCAAACAAAACCTAAAAATCCTGATACCCTTCACTGCACTTTTATCTCAAATAGCTTTGCAATCTTTGGTAACCGTGCATTTAGTGATCACCTGAAAGCTGTTTCATGCAAATTCAAGCCCTTGGTTTGTTTTCATACTTTATCCTGTCAATTCCTCCAAACCTCCAAGTTCAGCAGTACTTTTAGCACATAAAGAGCACACATATCTCCTTTTGCTTTTGCTGACCCTTCCTCCATAGTCCTGCTCCCTGTGCAGAACAATATGCGCACTAACTACAGTTCTTTGGTACACCAAAAAACAAGGATGTAGATATTCCTTTTCTACATAGATGCCTCATCTCTATGATCCTCTTCTCTAAACCGTCACAACCCTAGATGATGTGACTGAAAAATCAGGTTCTGTATTTCAGCTTGTAGTAATTCCTACATGAAGGTGCTGTTGGGACTGGGAAGTCACACTTCTCAAAATCTCACACTCCACTTACCTAAGTAAACGGGATGGGTATGACCATGTTGTGTTGTTACCACTTGCTTTTGTTGGGCAAACACAATGGTTTTTAAAGTACCATGATACTGCTGGAACTGAGCCACTCATAAGCATTTTTGCATTTATACTAGGGTGATATCACAAATGTAACCAACATAGTTCTGTGTCATACTAATTTTTAATTAACTCTTATCACAGCTTACTTATAATTAAGGTATATTTCCATCACTTGAAAGCTTTAAACTACGTCTGGATAGTAATATATATGTCACAGACACATCAGAAGTTACAGCCTTACTATGGAAATGGCTGGTTTCAGTTATTTGAGCTGAATTATGGAGCACATGAGATGACCTCATAAATCCTTTTGTCTATAAATTTTCTGGATTTCAAAAATCATTTCTGCATTCAAACATTGCTTAAGAGAGACAAATATAAGTCACCAGCAGCAAGCAAAGAACTATTTTAATCACCACTTACTACTTTTATATTTTCAGTATAGAATTCTGATGCATTTTAATTTTCTTAATCACCATGCTGCTACTTTTGAGGAGGAAAAGTGCTGCAAGAACTCAGATGTAAGTGACTTAATTTCAGATCAGTCTAACAGTAATTATTCACTCTTATGAAAAACAATTTCATTTTGTAGTTGGCCCAAATCCTTCATCCCATTTTTCAGAACATTTTTTGTCATGTAGTCATCAACCACCTCAGACTCTCAGCTGAACATGATATTAGCATCTAAAGTACTGTACTGTGGGTACCCTGGCTGGATGCCAGCTACCCACTAAAGCTGCTTTCTCACTCCCCTCTGCAACTGGACAGAGGAGGAAAAATATAGCAAAGGGCTCATGAGTTGAGATAAGAACCAGGAAAGGTCACTCACCTATTACTGTCAGAGGCAAAACAGACTCAAAATGGAGATAGTAATTAAATTTATTACTAACAGAATCCCTCCACCTCTCTCTCCTTCTCAGCAGCACAGGAAGACAGGAATAGGTGTTACAGTCAGTTTATCACAGTTGCTTCTGTTGCTGCTCAGGCAGAGATGCCCTTCCCCTGCTCCAGTGTGGGCTCCCTCCCACAGCAGACAATGCTTCATGAAACTCTCCAATGTGAGTCCATCCCACAAGCAACAGGTCTCCATGAACTGCTGCCATGTGAGTCACTTTTCCATAGGATGTAGTCCTTCAGACACAGGCTGCTCCAGCATGAGTCCCCCACAGGGCCAAAAGTCCTACCAAAATCCTGCTCCAGTGTGGGCTCCTCTCTCCATGGGTTAGCAGGTCCTTACCAGGACCCCACTCCAGCATGGGCCTCCCACAGAGAAACAGACTCCTTTGAGCACCCACATGCTCTGGCATGAGTGTCCTCCATGGGCTTCAGGTGTGTATCTGCTCCTCCATGGACCTCCATGGGTTTCAGGAGTGCAGCTGCTCCACCATGGGCTGCACCATGGACTGCAGGTGAACCTCAGCTCTGGCACCTGGAGCACCTCCTCCCCCTCCTTCTGCACTGACCTTGGAGTCCACAGAGTTGTTCATATGTTCTCACTATGCTTTCTCTGGCTGCAGTTTTCATATGAACAATACCTTTTTCCTACTTAAATATGTTATCACAGAGGCATTGCTATCATTCCTGATTGGCTCAGCCTTGGCCAGCAGCGGGTCCATCCTGGCATTGGCTCTGCCAGACATGGGGGAAGCTTCTGGCAGCTTCTCACAGAATTCACTGCTGTAGCTCCCCTGCTAGCAAAACCTAGCCACACAAACCCGATACAAGTACAAATTCGTAAATGATACAAAACTGGGAATACTGACAGAAAGATCAGATAATTGTGTTGCCATTTAGAGGGATGCCAGCAGGATGGAGAAATGGGCCAACAGCACCCTCATGTTGTTCAACAAAGGGAAATACCAAGTCCTGTACACTGGGGAGTAATATTATGCATCAATGCGTGCTGGGGGTTAACAAGCTGGAAAGCAGCTTGGCAGAAAAAGACCTTATGGTACTGTTGGACAAGTTGATCATCAGCCAGCAGTGCATCCCTGTCGCAAAGAAAGCCAACAGCATGGGCTGCATTAGGAAAAGCATCACCAGCAAGTCAAGGGTGACATTCCTTCCACTCTAGTCAGCTCCATTTGAGACCACACCTCGAGTGCAGAGTCCACTTCTGGGTTCAGACCAGGTAGACATGGACTTGTCTCTGACAAAACAAACATGGACTTCCTGGAATAGTCCAGCACTGGACCATAAAGGTGATGAAGGAATAGGAGCACCTATCATACTAAGATAGACTGAAAGAGTTAAGACTGTTTAGCCTGGAGATGTGAAGGATCAGGGGGATTTTATCCATATATATAAGTACCTATCATGGGAGAAGTAAAGAAGATAGAGTCAGACTCTTTGCAGAGATGCCCACTGAAGGAACAAGAAGCAAAGGGCACAAATAAAAAAAAAAAAAAGGAATTCCCCTTCTGCAAGAGTAAACCACTTTTTTGGTTGTTTTTTTGTTTGCTTTTTAGTTTTGTTATGGTGAGAATGGTCAAACAGTGGAGTGGATTGCCCAGAGAGATGATGAGTCTCCATCTGTGAAGATATTCAAAACCTGACCAAACAATGTCCTTAGCAATCTGCTCTAGAAGATTCTGCTTTGAGCAGAGATTTTAACTAGATAATCTATGTAGGTTTCTTCCAAACTCAGTGCTGCTGTGAAGTGAAGCAGAAAGTAATTTCTCAGGGAGTGATCAGAGGATCCCTAGAAACTTATTCCTTCCTTTTCCACAAGATTTTTCTTATCTAGTGTAAGCATGCAGTAATACAAATACACACACAAATATTTTCATCAAAACCCCTAAAAAGCATGCTATGTAGGACCGAAATGCATCATATCATTTAATATGGCAGATTGTGATCAGATATTTTGATGATGAGTGTGGTATAAAAATCTACCTAAAACAGAGTTTAATACTTTCACTTAGTTCAATTTAATTTTAAAAATAAAGGTGAAGGTGAAGAAATTGATCTCTACAAAGGTTAATATATGTACTTCTTATTAAAATGCCATCAGAGATTGGCTCACACCATTATAAAAACTGGAGTGTGATAATACATAGACTAAGAATCCCAAAACACAGAAACACAGAATATAGTGAGTTAGAAGGGATGTTCAAGGGTCATTGAGTCCAACTCCTAACCCTGCACAGGACTAGCCCAAGAGGTGCATCATGTGCCTAAGAGTATTGTCCAAACATTTCTTGAACTCTGTCAGGTTTGGTGCTGTGGTCACTTCCCTAAGGATCCTGTTCCAGAACACAACCATGCTCTGGGTGAAGAAACTTTTTCTAATATCCAACCTAAACCTCCCCTGACACAGCTTAATGCTGTTCCTTCTGGTGCTGCCACTGGTCACCACAGAGAAGAGATCAGCATCTGCCTCTTCTCTTCCTCTCACAAGGAAGTTGTAACTTCAACGAGGTCTCCCCTCAGTCTCCTCCAGGCTGAAGAGACTCTCCTCAGCTGCTACAGGCTCTCAGCCTTCTCTCATACGGCTTTCCCTCAAGGCTCTTCACCATCTTCATTGCCCTCCTTTGGACACGCTTTAATAATTTAATAACTTTCCTATATTGTGGTACCCAAAACTGCACACAATATCCAAGGTGAGGCCGCCTCAGTGCAGAGCAGAGTGGGACAATCCCCTCCCTCGACTGGCTGGCGATGCTTTGCCTGATGCCCCCCAGGACAGGGTTGGCCCTCCTGGCTGACAGGGCACTGCTGACTCAGATTCAACTTCCTGTCGACCAGGACCCCCGGGTCCCTTTCCATGTCACTGCTCTCCAGCATCTCATTCCCCAGTCTGCACGAACAGCCAGGGTTGCGCCATCCCAGATGCAGAATCTGGCACTTCCCCTTGTTGAACTCCATATGGTTGTTGATTTCCAGTCCTCTAATCTGTGGAGGTCTCTCTTCAGGGCCTCCCTGCCTTCAGGTGAGTCAACAGCTCCTCCCAGTTTTGTTGTCATCTGCCAGCTTGTTTATATCCCTTCCACTTCTGCATCCAAGTCATTTATGAAGTTGAAGAGGGCCCAGGATGGAGCCCTGTGGAACCCCACTAGTGACAGGTCATCACTCTGATATCACCCCATTCACTATTACTCTCTGTGCTCGACCCATAAGCCAAATGCTCACCCACCACATGATGTGTTTATCCAGCTGTGCTGGACAGTTTGTCCAGAAGGATCCTGTGAGAGACAGTATCGAAAGCTTTACTGAAATCCAAAAGGATTACATCCACTGGCTTCCCTTGACCAACTAGGTGGGTTATCTTGCATAAAAGGAAATCAGGTTTGATAAGCAGGACTTTAATCTCATGAAGCTGTGCTGGCTGTGACCAATGTCTGTGTTGTCTTTCAGGTGTTTTGCAATACTTCTCAGAATAATCTTCTCCATAACTTTACTACGCACTGCAGTGAGACTGACAGTTCTGCAGTTTCTGGGGTCCTCCTTCTTGCCTTTCTTGAAAATCAGGACAATATTCACCATCTTCCAGTCAGCTGGGAACCTCTGACGCATCCACATGGTCTCTTACTACTCACATCTCTGTAAGTTGACCACATTTGTATGACACCCTTACCCAAGCACTTCTTTATTTGAAGAAGCTGTTACCTCTAACTCCTGGTACTCCTTGATCTCCTGGTGCACCTTTCAACCCTGGGAAGCCAGGGAGCCCGACATCCCCTCGGGAACCTGCTGCTGCTCCAAAAACATCACCAGGAAGGCCCTTCGGTCCTGGTGTTCCTGGAGCTCCGGATTTTCCTGTAAGGCCTGGGTGTCCCTGCAGTCCAGGTAGACCATTTGGGCCTCTGTCTCCCCTGGGTCCAGTAAAACCTGTAAATAAAACAAGGACTAGGGATCACAAAGATCACTAAAAATGTTGGAGTTAAAATTCTAGATATACCATTATAATGCCTTCTTTACCACAAATGACGGGGAAAAGACTTCTTGTGAACTGGGAAACTGGACCTGGACTGGAAGTTGAGTCCAAGCACTGATGAAAGACAGTACAGAAGACCGCAGAAAATTGGTCCCTGTGTCCTGGGAGCCATATGGTATGGGGGTCATGAGTTAGCATTTAGAGCATTCTGCAGAGCTTAGCTGGGGAAATACAGGTTTATGGTCCTGCCCTATGCTGCACAGATGTTTTATTATGCATTCCTTGCCTGCTGACTAAGGCATGCATCGACTCTTCTTTTGCTTTCTCTTTGGCTACTACAGATGCTGTAGATGAGTCTAGAGAACACTATCAGGTCATGTGCTGCCTGAGGGTGAAGCAGCACCTGGCACTGGATTAGGGAAAGTTTGCAGCACTCCAGAATCTCTGAGGATTTAGGACTTTGAAAACAGATAAGATGAAAAGAATTTCTAAATAGTTTGTAAGTTACATTGCATCAATGGCTTCTGTATTGTGCTACAGGAAAAAGCCCCTCAGTGTCCATTTCTCTGACCAAATTAACCTGGTCAGCCACAGGGAAATGATAGTTTCTTGAGGTAATTCTTGCTAGACTGACTGATGATCAGTGAACACATATACCCACTGCAGCTTATATGTGTGTGCAGTGGCACATACATATATAGGCTCATTGGATTTACTATCTACAGATATATGTGTCTTGACGTGTCTTGAGTTGATGTATCTTGGACATCCTGGAACCTCTGGAGTGATACAGAAGCCCAGGGATTAAAAAAACCTGTACCTATTACAGACTAGCATAAAATTTGATAGGCACTGAAAATTTGCAAACACTTTGGGAACAGAGCTGCTTATGTTCAAGGTGAGTAGCTAGGTACTCCACCTTTGATATGTCCAGTATCATACTAATGTTAGAAAGAGTTAAATAGGAATACTAATACTATTATTTTCTTTGTGCATCATCATTATGAATAAAATCTATTTGGAATCTGAAATATCTTGTTATTGAATTTTTTTTTATGTGAATGTCATGAATTTTTACTGGCACGTTTATAATTTTGCACTATAAAGCAGACTTTAAAAGGTTGGCATCTATGTAACTTTCCATTATTACAGAAGTTGCAGGAAATACTTTTGGATTTGAAAAGTAGTAGTTTTCTCTAATAACTTACTGACTGAATGTAGAAGAGAAGTGAAAACATATCTGGAATCAAGTTTTTGTGTTCAATACTGTAGCAAAGAGGTCAAAAGTATATAAAGAATGACTAATTCTTTCAAGATACCTGGAGGACCTGGGAGTCCTTCCCGACCTGGATCACCTCGTGTACCATTTAGCCCTGGATAGCCCATTGGACCTGGATCACCTGGGAATCCTCTTGCACCTTTTGCACCTAAATTATATAAAAGAAAGAAAGAAAATGTGATTTGAACAAACAAAACAGAAATGTGCATATAATGTAAGAAAATAACATAGTGTGTTTCTGGATGCAAGGATGAAACTTTTTAAAAGATTTAATGGGACTGTACTGTAGCTCCTTAGAAGTATCCAAGATCCCCAAACATGGGCCAAAATCTAGGTAAGTGCTTTTATGAACATGGATTAACCTGACTTTAATGATATGGAGACTACTAGGGTGAAAATAATCAGTCTCACAGACTTTTTGGAGCCTTTTAATATGTTGTAAATTAAGGCTTTTAGCTTAAGGTCAAAAGGCAATGTCAAAGAAGAATGTTCACAGAAATGGGCACAGATTAGCTGCTGTGGGAGGAACAAATTTTTCCCTTCCCTGCTAAACTGATCACAGAACAAGAGTGGACTGGTTTAGATAACCACGAAACAGAAATGTAAGGCTAAAGGTTAGATCTAATCATCCTAGAAACCAAATACAAATTAACTAGCCTACTTACTGTATTTGTAATACTACAGGTCGAGTTTTGGTAGTAAAAGAAGGGCTGTGCCCTGAAAAAGTGTTCTTCTGGCACGGAGCTCATGTTCATACTGAGTTCTCTCTTGACAGGTAAAATGAGACCTCGCTTCTTTGTGATATAGTACTTGACATTTCAGTAAGGGCAAATATTAGTGTTTCTTAACATCTCAAAACCTGCAAGCATTTTGTAGGATTCTTTGTTACATTTCAAAAATTCTATTTTTTTCCTCATGCGATAGTTTATTACATGAGTCTCATTAATTCATTACATTTCAAGATCAAGATTTTTTGGTAAAGTTCTTTGAAAATAATACCTGTGGAATGTTTTGTTTCCCTCCCCTCCCCAGCACTTTGAACTTTAAAAGTTCCCAGCTCAGGCCTGAAGGTCAACAACATGCTTTAATATTTCGAGTGTTGTTGCTTAGCATCACCATGAATTTATTTATTGCACTGAAAGCAAGTTTCTCTCCATCCCTGTCTATGACAAACCACGGAAAATATCACTTGAATTTTGATACCTTTCTCACTTTAGTTTTCTGAATTTCCATTGTTTAACCATGAGTAGTTTTAGTTATTGTTTGTCAAAAGGAGAAGGAAACCTCTAAAAAGATCAGAAGATCAGAAATAAGGTGCACATAACCAGCAAATGCAGTGTGAATAGCATTTCATGGTGCTGTACAGGACTATTCTCTCCCTCATATGATTAAAAAAAAAAACAAACCAACTTTGCAGAAAGAAATTAAAATGAAAATCCTAAGCTTTTAGTTTTCAACAAAAAATTCTAATGTGCCTCTTACCCAAACAACATCTTGGTCTTGTTCCCCATCTGCAATAACTGACTTTCATTCATTCTGTTCATTATTGCAATAATTAAAAAGTCATGTTAGAGAAAGAAGGCAGCAGACGGAGAGTACAGCTACTGCTTACCACGTATTTCAGTAAGTCATTATGTGATGTTATCTGGTATTGACCAGTTGTGACAAGCAGCAAAGAAAAAAAGTTTTTATTTTAGGCCAACATTTAGTTTGCAAGCACTTTAGCCATATGTTTGAAACAGAAAACAACTTAAAAATGTTATTCAACAGCGATCCTGTAGGTCTTGAGACTCCTGAATAACCAAGATGTAACTTAGGTTGCTCTCTGTGTGATGCCAGGAATTTCAAAGGAACACAAGGACATCAGAGTCTGAAACCATAAAGACAGCTCCTTGCTCTATACACTCTGTGCCATTAGCACCCATGACACTGATACACTTGTTTATCTACAGCAGAGCTCCATCCTGGCTGAACACACGGTGGGAAATTGTGTGGACATACCATGTCACTCTAAGCAGACAATGAAAATGGTGTAAAGGAGGTGTTGGTGCTTTTGTATCAGGTCAGAGAAAGTGGGTAGGAATGATGCCTCAGAAAACTCGGTTGACACAGCTATGGCAAAAAGAAGCTGAGAAAGTGTCCTGCTCCTCCCAGGTTTTCAGGCCTAAGGCTGAAAGCTAGGTACAAATAGACTTCTGCACTGGGCTCAGCAAGGAATCTGTTCTAGTTTTTGGAGGGAGAGGATGAATAACAAATCTTAAAATTTCTAAAAAATGTAAGTGGACAAAGAAAAAGATCTGTTAGAGAACTAACAAGAATACAAAATATGAAACACATGAAACAGCATCACTTGTGTTACAGCAGTCTTGCAGTTGGGAGTTAGATCTGACTTCTCACTGAAAGAAAAACCTTCAAGCTTGTATGAATGAAAGAATAAGCAAATCATCATACTCACAAAAAATTTACAAAGATGGCAAAGAAAACAACCTTTGGAAGCACTGATCTTAATAAAAAACTCAAGCATTAGGGTTAAGGAAACACTGGTCATCTTTCCAACAGCAATAAAATGTTCCCTTTTAAGATCCATTACTTCTGTGATAAATCAATCCATCAATTCATATATGCCACAAAATAACCCTTGTGTTGAAAAAGGAAAGCTTGACCTTAAAATTTATATTCCAGATCTCCAGCCTTGGCTAAAGCACAGGGTCAGAGGAACAGATGCATCAAGAATTTTGCATTTCCCAAACCCTGAAGGACCCCATTACAGGAGCACATAAGCTTATAGAAACTATCAGTGCTGGTCAGAGGTTCCCTCTTCAAAGTCCATCATTATGACCACTCAGCACACCTTGCCCACATCTCTCAATTTCACATCACACATTCCACTGGACTATGCCCTGACCTCCTCTTCTTCTTGGAACCATCAGTGCTGGCAAGGCCCAGGATCACCAGATGATTCCTTTGGGCTAGTGGGCACCAGCTCTCCAAGGAACGCATGTGTGGCTACAGACTGCACAACAGCATTGCGACAGACAGCCTGGCCTGTGACACTGAGCTGAGTTAAACACTTCAGGCTCACACTTGCTGAAAGCGCTCTGTGTATTTCTTGAGGAGGAACAGTAAGAAGGATCTGTCACAGTCCTCCATTGCAACCTTTAATCACTGTGCTCTGTGAGAACACGATTTTCCTTGTGAGGTGTCCAGTCAGCTCTAAGAGACCTCAGTATTCTCTCTACCAATAAAAATGTAGACTGTATACTCCTATTTACTTGCATGTGGAAAATAGCATATAGGCTGTTCTTTCTGTCTTCTGTTTCATGGCTGACACTCATTAGCAAAGGCAGAATAAGTGCAGTCACCTGGGCTGCACACTTAGATCTCTCGGCCAATGTCAGGTTAGCACTGTCCTCCCATGTAATTTCTAAAACTCAGTGTCTGCTAAGGCTCAGCTTTCACTGATATGGCAGATACCCTCAAATGTAGTGCATATGGGAAACAGAGGTGAATGCAAAATGTTACCTGTGGCTCCTGGCAGTCCTGGTTTGCCTTGGGATCCCTTTGGTGGCCTCACGCAGCCTGCACCTGCAAAACAACAAGAGTTAGTCACACTATACATGCTCATATGCTGCCTCTCATCCTCTCTGTGCCTGCAGCTGGGACAACTTCATTAAGCAGGTGAATGAAATTAACAGGCAAAAACCTTAATTTTAAAAGAAGGTTTATTCTTCATTAAAAAAAAAATAAATTGTCCATGGGTGGCATTTTCAGGGGAGCACTCAAGCTGAGCTTCACCCCAGGAGCTTCTCTTCTGCCTGTTTCACAGGGGCTACGGTGGCTGCTCCAGTTAGACCAGCACAGGAAGTGTAGTGCAACCTCATGGATGACTGTATTTTTCAGAATGAGAGACACACTTTGTTTCCCTATAAGTGATGTACGTCCCTGAATCAACCAAGTCAATTTTTGTTACAACTTAAAGGGGTTTTTTCTTCTATGTCAAAGTGCACTGAAAATCTTCATTCAAAGTTCTTATTTAAAAAAGTTTTCTAAATTTATAAAATTTTCTTGGGCACCTAATTTCTGGTATTGATGTTACAGGTTGCACAATAACCACTGTTTTATTACAATAAACATGCAGGAGCAATGAAATAGAGCATTTCTGAATTGCAAAGCTAAAAGTGCAATAATTTTAGAATATGATTGATTAATTTACTTTAGAGCTACAAACTGTATATACATGGTTCTTATTGACCTGAAGATCCAATAGTTTACAACCAAGAGCAACCAAAGTAGGCATCAGAAGGAAAGTGTCAACTCATCTAAGCATCATAAGACTAAATATTAAAAGATATTCAAGCCATTTGTATGTATAGTACCTGACCATATTGGCTCGGTTGCATCTCCTCTAGGAAAGTCTTCAGTGACCTGTCCACAGTCTATGAACAAAAATGGGGAAAGATAGTTATTATTTAAAAGAGAAAAATTGCAGAAAGCGAAAAATGCTCTCAATCCTAACCAAAATGTCAATTAAAACAGCAGATGATGTATTATCTGTATTATGCGCAAATACAACACAAATTATTTGCTGCAATATGCCAGAACTCTCTATCCATATATCGATTAGATCCAGGCCTAAAACCTAAGCCTATCTGAATTAGGAGGCTGTGTGTCCTACACACCGTGTAGGGTTGACACATGCCTGCTTTAGCTTGAATATTTTGCCAGACTTCTCAAAGTCGAGCAACAAAACTCTGAACCTGAGCTTTTCTGAATGTAGTCCTGTCATTCATATACTTGGAAGGGACTTGGAAACCTGCAGAGATACTATGAAGAGCCCTAAAGGATGGATACATGATTTTTTCTGGTCAATTGCAAGATTATGTTGAATGGGAAAGATCACAGAAAACCACTTGTGAGTATTCCAATGGCAGGACATTGTTCTATTGCCTTCAACTGCTTGAAATCTGAAAGATGTTACTTGATGGCACTAACACATTTGTTCACACTATTTTGATACCTGAAGTGAAACTACTGGGACTTCTGAACTATTTCTTTCTTTAAGATTTCTGGACAATACCCGCAATCCCTTTTTCCTCACATAACTCCCACCAAGCTCTACCTTTTCAACAATGTGCTGTACAAATTCAGTGATGATTTCCCATGGCTCTGATCTAAAACAGAGCGATGTCTCTTACCTAGTTGGCCAGGCTCTCCTGGCAGACCAGGTAGACCTGGAGGTCCTGGGATTCCATCTTGTCCTTGGTCACCTGGTGGGCCCCGGAACCCTTTTGGACCAGGAAATCCTTCACCTGGCACTCCTGCTTCTCCTGGAAAGCCCTTTGGGCCTAATTCACCTGGATAACCAGGATCACCAGGAAAACCTCTGATACCATCGCCCTGCGGGAAGTGAACAAAGGTTGTCACTCCTGACTTTACTGAGAAACAAACACACCTCAAACAGTTGAACTACTCTCATGAATAACATCTTCTAGGCAGTAATTTCTCAAGTGTTGCACCCTAGCTCTCTAAATCAACATTGAAAAGAAAGTATTTTCAAAATAATCTGACCTTAATGTAGACCTGACAGATGAAAAGACATGAGAGAAGTGCTCCTTGAACATTTCCTAGAAATGTTGGCCCATGAATACCACTTGGGCAAAATGGAGCAGTGTTGTGGAGAGGCTCATGGTCCTTTCTGAAAAGCTGTAAGTGTGTTTAGGGAGACCATATGCATTGCTAGAGGTGTTCTGTTCTTGCATTTACTTCTGAGAAAAGCTGACATAAAAATGCAACAAAAAGGCAGATTTTTTTCTCTGTCTGTTCCTCTAGTGATATTTCTACACTATTGAATCAAGATGCTATGAACATCATTAGAAAAAACCTTGCCATCCTCAAAAGTAATATAAAGTACTATTTTAGTGGTAGTAAAAAGCACTAGGGTCCAGAGCTCTTGCTCCCTTTCAAATATGACGTAGGAACATCCCAATGGTTAAAAACAGTATTTATGATGGGCCAGATGAATTCCTCTTGGGAGGTATTTAACTTTTGCCTACAGAAGGAGTTTATAAAACAAGCAAAGACTAAATGTCTAACTTCCAGATGGCTACAGTTCGTTAGGTGAGTTGCTATCAAGCATATATATGATGACACAATGTACATTTAAAGCACATAAAATTTGAGTCAATTTTGCCTTTCTTTAACTCACTTGAATCAAAGCTGTTGAAATTCAGTCACAGAGAACCTCTCAGACAATGCTAGAAGGAATTACTAATAAACCACTAATTACTACAAACTAACCATTAATAACACGATGGCCTAAATGCATTATACACTACGACCCAGTTGTTTAAATGAAATGGAAATAAAGTGCAAGATTGCTCTAAAAACTCTTGAGAGAAAACCTGATTTTTATAATATTGATAACTAGCAAAGCCAGTCCAGTTTTGTATCATTATCTGTGAGAGAAGGATAGACTGGTGACTGTAACCCCTCAATTAAATGTACTAGTAACTGGGTGTGGTGAAATGATTTAGCTATTTTGCTGCTTACCGGCGGGCCAGGCTGTCCTGGTAAACCATCTAATCCATCTCTGCCTGGGAAACCATCTTCACCTCTGATACCAGGCAGCCCGGGATCTCCTCGGATTCCTTTGGTGCCTAAAGAAGGCCTTTCATTGTCAGACCAATCTCTCAATAAAGGTATAAATAATAGGAAAATACATATGATATGAATATTTACCTTTAGTAGTTATATGTAAAGAATCTCCCTTTTCTCCTTTTCGTCCAGGAAATCCAGCTGGACCCGAAAATCCCTAGTGTTACATGCATTAAAAAAACCCAAAACAAACCAGAACTGTTGAAGAAATAATTACCAAGATTTGCATTTCCACTGTGCTGCTTAAAAAGAAGTCTCCTTAAATTTTACTGCTTTCCCATTACTTTCTGTGAATGATTTCCCCTCCAGTAATCCTATTGTTGTGCAGAATCTTCATTAATTAATTAATAGGAGCAAGGTCTCTATGGCATGGTAGGGAAAATTCTGCATGAGGATGGACTAGGACACCTGTGTCTTTCCATGAGCTGCAGAACTGAACTGGAGAAAATGTGGTAAATTACTCAGTGTTAGCTACCAAAGAAAATGCTGTGAGCAACTCTTTGGTGCTTGGGAAACAACACTCAGGGTTATACTGACACACAAGTACTCCTGCACACAACTGCCTACGAGGACAGCTTCACAGCTAGCACTGGACTGTGATTCACAACACTGTTTTAGGGCTGGAAATTAGCACCATCTTCATTTACCAGAGACAAGAACTTGGGCACAGAGGGATTAAGTGACTTGCCCCAAATCACAGACCTGTGGGAAGGTTTTGGTTAGAAGGGAGGGATGGAGGTCCCTGGTCCAACACAACACTTGGAGACAGATCAAGTTGCTGAGGGCCTTGCCTAGCCATGCATTGAAAATCTCCAAGGAAACAGACTTTCTCTCTTGCAAAAACAAACTGTGGTGAAGCTAAAGACCAGTCTTTGGCATTCCTGATTGCTTGGCATAATGCAGAGACCTCCTTCCTCCTGAACGGCCCATCTGAAAGTGATATTGCTAGCTGCGGGCCAAGAGCTTTGCAACCACAGGACCAAACCCATTGCAGGTGCCAAGACCCCAAGGTTACAGACTCACCATTGATTATTTTATGCCAGTTAGCTTTAGTTCTGCATAATTGCACTCATGCTCATTAAAATATAAGCTGTGCATGTTAGGTTTTCCTTAGCCACGTCTTACTGAATTCCGGGGCAGACACTGAATGAAATGGAGGTACCTGATAAATTCATTTTTTGTTTAAAATATTCCTGTGCCATACATTATTTAAAAGGCTGTCTTTTGCATGACTGCCTTTTAGTGACATTCTGGGTGAAAAGCATATGTGGAAACTGTATCTCAGCTGCAGGTCATCTCAACAACACAGGTTTGCACTTCTGTTAGTCTAAATGGGGAGATCAGAATTGAGTATAAGGATTCTGCTTTACCTGAGCCATATCTGAAAAAGGCATTTTAATGGTCACTGAAACCATATCTGTACTCCATGGTAAGCTGCTTCCTTTGGACATTGATTTTTTCCAGGCCGAAAGAAATCTCATGAACTTAATATGATACTGAATTATTTCACTGACTACATTCCTGCAGAAACCTTCACCAGTAACAGTGCATTAATAGTATGATCTTCACCTTGCTGTTTTTTTGTTTTCAAGGTCTAGATGTTCAGAACAATGCAATTTAGCGCACAGGTGTTATAAAAATGTTTTACAGCTGCTTCTAATTTCTGATACTCGGTGCTACAGATGCTGGAAATGGTTCTTTTCTGTTCAAATGGAAAGTGCTTTGGATTATGTGGAAATCTTTCATTCTTCCCAAAGCATCCTGTTTTTACTTCCATCCTAGCAATTTCTGGCTGTCAGTATTTTGTAGGTAGCAACCTGAGAGCTATTGAGGGGCAAAGAAGAAAATAAATTGTATTTTTCGTCGTTTTTCCATGGAGAATGGCTTGATTTTTTTTTTTTAACTCTAGTAGGCGTATAAAACTAAGCAATAAAGAAACAACTATCTCACTTTAGCTCCAGGGTAGCCAGGAAGACCATGTGGTCCTTGATCACCAGGTTCTCCTTTCCTCCCAGGCTGGCCAGGGGTTCCTGGAAAGCCAGGAGGGCCAGGGGGTCCAGTAGAGCCCCTTCTGAGTTCCTCACCCAAAAGGCATGTAGTGCAATCCCCTTCTTCGCCTAAGGAAAGGATTGGAGAGAGAAGAAAGAATGCTCTGTCACAACAAAGAGATGTGCAGCTGTATCCATTTTATATATAGACTTGAGAATACTTGAGTAGTTTCTTAAATACTTGAGAAAAGTACTTTTTTTTTTCCTTACAAGAAGCCAACACAGCGTTTCTTTGTTGTGTTAGCCTCAGATCAAATTCATTGGTCCCCATGCATGTCACAGTTCAATAAACTCAGAATGAATACGATGGGAGCTCTACATAATGCATAACAGCAGATCATCTATTGAGTTATTTGTTACAACCTACCTTTAGGTCCTTTTTGTCCTCTTGGCCCAGGGAAACCTTGTATACCAAATCTACCTGGCATTCCCTCCTGTCCTTTTAATCCAAAGAGAGGGCCTAGAAATGTAATCAAATAAAAATATAATTTAATCTACTGGAGATTTACTCTCCTCTTTCCTTCCTAATTCTTTGAGCTGCACTGCACCTGTGCTTGTCTGTTTCCCCTAATGTAACTTACTGTCTAACCCAGCCTGTTGTGATGTATCCCACACTCTCTTCTTCTCTCCATCTTCCCATGCCCATACTCCACAACTCACATCTGCTGTGGCAGATGATCCTTGCCATTCTTTGCTCTCTCTCATCCTGAATTCTTCTGCTTCTCTCCCTCAGCCCAAACTACTTTAGATTACCACAAACAGCCATCTCTGGATCATCTCCTGTACATCCTTTTCTTTACCCCTGCTCTTGCACTGCAGAGTGGTGCTTTTCACAGAAGCATGGCACAGTCTCAGTCAGAGAAATCCAGTTCTTTCAGACCCCCTTTTGATACTCATAACCCTTCCCCAGCCCAAAACAGATCTTCTTTTCTTTCAAATGTTGTCAGAAATGTCTAAAAAACGTGCAAACCTTTACTTCATTGATGAGCGTACAAGACTTCTCCTCTGTGTGTCCTCCCCACTGACCATTTATCTTCATTCTGTCAATCTACTGTCTCCCTTTGCCTTGACAACAGCTGTCTTTAAAATAAGCTGTTTTTATAAGATGGTCCTGGGAGTTCTTGTCATGTCTCTTCATGCACTTACCAGGGGCTCCAACAGGACCAGGTGGACCACGGAGTCCTGGTGATCCATCCTTACCCGGAGTCCCAGGTGGGCCCGCATAATAAGCAGGAGATCCTCTTTCACCTTTTTCACCTTTTGGGCCCATTTCTCCAGGTAAGCCTGGCTTATCCCCATCCGCTGAAACAGAACCAAGGAAGAAGTTCAGAAAAATTTCTTAACAATGTTGCTCAAAGGCTTGCAATGTAACAGAAGGGAAAGTTCATACAACTGCATCTAACATGCAAGAAAATAATGCAGACATCATAGAACAAAAATGGTAACTGCACTTTTCACTTGAGCAAATCAACAGCTGCTACTGAAGTAAGGCTCTGTCATCATCTGTACTTCAACTGCCAGAGCCCCACTGGGCTGAAGGAAAATGATTCTCTCATTTTTGGCCCCCACAGTTATCTACCACTCCACACTGCGTATTCCATGGTCTGCATATACATTTCCCCGACCCTGACTCTGTATCAGTTAAAACTTGCTATAAAGTTAAACTATTGGAACATGTGTTGCTGGGATATTACCATCAGAGAATCCAGGGAGACCAGGCAGCCCACGATCTCCCTCCTCTCCTCGGTCTCCTGGTATTCCAGAAACTCCTGGGAAGCCTGGATCACCTCTTGCACCTGAAAGACATCCCCAGTTCCACAAAATGTGTTAGTGTGATGCTGCTGTATGTTAAAAAGCAAACATTAGGAACTTCAAGGGCTTCAGAGTATTAGAATTTACAATAGTTTCTAAAATGTAGCTTTAGAAATGGAATGACTGGAGTGGTGTGGAGACACCAAGACTAAGAAGGATGGTATCTCTCAGCTTTTACTAATACGCAGCCAGAGCTACATTGCTCCAGGGAAGCACAGAAGACCAGCTCTCTGAGGAGAGCCCCTCCTTTCACTAAACAAAGTTGCTATTTTAACAGATGTATGGTATGTGAGCTTTCCTTTTCTTCCCAGTGCCAAAAGCATCTGCCTGGTCACAGCTACTGCCTGCTGAAAGTATCATGCTCTTGTCAAAAGTCAGTGATACTAGAGGACATATGGTGCGTTCAGCCCGCTGCCTGCTTCTTCCTCTCTCTACACAGTCTCTCCTGCTCCTAAAAGACTTGCATGGTATTCAGGGTGATTTGACCATTGTTTTGGGCCTCTTGCCCCCTTTCTATGGGAGGCAGCAAAACATTCATTGCTAGTTCCTCTGGCTTTCAGCAAGACTAGTAAAATCAATAGCATGAGGATAAAGGCTGGGCCAATGGCATGTGATCACCTGCTGTTTGCTGGCACCTTCCCTTGAATAGTTTTGGCCTTGGCAAACTGCTATCACCTTCTAGGTGTTTCTAGTCTGGCCAGCCAGAGTCACCCCAGCTCTGCAGAAAAGCTGACGCTGAGTGCTATAAGCTTCATGAAAAGCTCACAAAGGAAATTTATGAGCATAAAAAAGGAAAAAAAAATCGTCTATTCCTCAAGGCTTTTTTAATGTGTGGGGTTTGTTTTTAATTTCTTTTTAAATATTAGATGATAAGAATTTTCTCTGCTGTGCTGCCATTACTACACTTTATCCAGAGCCTCTGAAACAGAATGCAGAAGACAGACTCTCCCATTCTTCCTTTCACTGGACAACAAAGTCACATGCTTTTTTTGCTTGTTTCTTCTCTGTGGATACAGGCATGCATGAATGCCTTTTGTATAGCAATCCAGCTTTAGCAAGATAGACAAAGAAGTCACCTGCCTGCAAAAAGGTGGTTAGAGCACTCTCTCAGAAGGCAATTATAGCTTCTGGAACATTTCAGCAAAACACAGGGTGTTTTAGGAGTTGCACTGTCAGAGTGTCATGCTTTTGATCTAATCAGAAGTTAGTAAAACACAGCTAAGGTAAACAATCTAAGCAAAGAAGACATACCTTTCCTTGGGATGCGGGAAGGAAAATAGGAATCTGGTCCTGGAGGACCCATCTCACCACGCTCCCCCTGTTAACAGAAGTTGAAGTATCACACCTAAGCACATTATTCTAGAGAATTTCTTTTAAAATGGAAAGGTATGCCCATGAAACATAAAGAAACAAACTTTCAAAGGCACTTATGTGACATTTAAGAAGCCTTAGAGATTTCCGGTTAACAAAGCACATAACTGTCCTACTATGACAACAAAGACAATTGCTGCAACGTGACAGAAAAGAAAGCAAAATGACATCTCGTTTATTGCTTCTGGCAAATGAAAATAAAGCAGTACCTTGCTTCCCCTAGGACCATAGCCACCAGGTGGACCATCAAATCCTGGAAAACCCTGTAATGCACATAAAAATGATTGTCTTTTCCTTCATCAGAGAGAGACTGAAATTATTTTGACTGTAACATTGGGCTTCCTCCGATGTCAATGTGAAAACTACGTAGCAGAGCTACACAGTTTATCTCCCTGGGGTGTAGTAATTTGGGTAACACCATTAAGACTCCTTGAGTTTTGATTTTCCACCTCTTGGACCATTCCTAACTCTCACCAAAGGCCAGAAGGACCTGCTCTGCCTCAGGGTCTGCTGCCCCTGGCAGTAGTGCAGATGGAAGGAGCACCTACATTCAACATCATTCCATGGGCACTGCAGGATGGAGAAGAAGAAAGGGGATGGCCTCTGTGCCAGCTGACCCCGAGACACATGCACCAGGCAGCCAGAACACACCAGCTTGCTACAAGAAGACTAAACAAGATGGAATCATTACAAGTGGACATATTTTCACTGGAATATAATCAGTGAGCACTGATACAGCATTGAAGGGTACAGGTCCTTTTTGCACTTTTCCATGGGACTGGGGATTGTTTGGCCACAGAAGGGTTCACTGGATGAATGAGAACCCAGGGTCAACCAACTCTACCACTCCTGGGCATGCCATA
Source organism: Xenops minutus (assembly GCA_035221455.1). NCBI lineage: Eukaryota > Metazoa > Chordata > Aves > Passeriformes > Furnariidae > Xenops > Xenops minutus. The sequence continues at coordinate 94,569,935 of JAWWEE010000001.1, forward strand.
TCCCAGAGAAAACTTTCCATCCCTACTCCAGCAAATGTTATAGTATTTAAGGTCCTGCTCTCTCCATTCTTTTAAAAGGTTTGAAATCCAAACCACACGGATTAAAACACATATGGTAAAATATGGTGCATCTTATCCCATGAGAGTGTATTTCAGCTGACGTGGGTGAATTGGGAAGAGTTTAGATTTCAGAGATACTGATACAGATGAGATGATCTCTTCTGTGTGCTTTATTCAGCTCTTTGACAACTTTTGTTATCTAGAGAAAATGTTCATATGTACTCTGGAAAGAGACGTGTTAAAAAGAGGTGTGTGCCTTCAGTAGAAAACAGTGGACAGATTCACAAATTATATCAATTAACATGGTTTTGCTGAAAGCAGTAGTTATGTATAATTCAAATTTATAATCAGATAATTAGTCAGCTTTTCCAAAATTCAGCATCTCCCAAGTTTCACAGTGGGTACAACTCCTACACAGAACTTGAATGTTAATAATGAGCTCTGTAAGTCACTCTGAAGAAGTTTTGAAGCACTACAAGTAGCACAGCTCTCAGCAAGATGCCACTAACTGGACCACACATTTCAGAGACCTTTCCCATAGCAACTGTACATCACACCATCCCAAAAGCGGCCTCTTGAGTATCATGTATAAAAACTCTTTACACTAGGTGGAGCTGGTGGTCTAAAAGTGAAGCCAGCAACTTCCTAATTAACTGCAACTACATTTGTGTACTGGCAGGGCTTAACCATCCTTTCTTTCTTAAGAATCAAATCACTCAAAAATCAATAAAAAGGAGGTTGTTGTGAACAGCACATAGAGTAGGGTGTCCTGTCTCTCAAACACATTAAACAATGATACTCCATCCAAACCAATCTACTTTTTGCTAAAATTGTTGCCAAGATTCACCTTCAATAAGGGGTAGCCACTGACCTCATCTGATTGGAGCATGAACCTATGTTAAGGTCAACCAGTGGGCTTTAATGGGTTTTGCATCAGCCTCTCCATGTATGTAATACTAACAGCAAATTCCCTTCCACACCTCCAGGTTTTGGCATGGGACTGAACAGCTATGCAAAATGTCACTTTTCAGATTTCATGTACTTTCATGTCCCATGTGTTTCATGTTATTATTGTTAGGCCTTGGTGGCAGGACAAATACTTAAACAACTAAAGATGGCAAAACATGGAAAAGTCATGCATCCCACAGCTATTTACCTCATGGAAGTGATTTCTAATCCTGACTAAAGAAGCCCTTTTGTGAGACCAAACAGAAAGTATGAGCTCTTCTCTGTCTGATAGAATGCTATTTTAAATATTTGGGTGCGTTTCCATGGGGACAGAGATTTAACTGGTATATTTATCAGTTTCCCCCTCTTCTTCTTTTCTGATATCCAAGATAACATCTCAACCACATCCACAGAAAGTTATTCAAAATAGTAAGTTTCTGCTTGTAGGAAGAAAGTTACAGAAATCACAGTCACTGTAATGAGAACAATGAAAATGACACCTCCCCAGAATGCTCTTAAAAGATGCTCATGGGTTAAGTAAAACCAGACTTTAATTAAAAGGGTTACTTTTTTTTTTTCCCCCTCACTGATGAGAAAAATAACTGACTCAAAATTACAATGATGGATGAATCCAGACAACATTTGTTAGACTACAGCTAGAGTAATTACAGGCAGAATTTATCTTTTACAGTTCGCTTTTCAGACAGATTTTCTACAAATGTGTTAGAAACTACAGTCTTATATGAAATACTTACTCTTTCTCCAGTGAGTCCTGGAAAACCATTGATGCCAGGTAGTCCCTATGAAGGCAAAAAAAAAAAAAAATACAAAAAATAGCAACATAAAGTGACATCCGAACATCCTCATGGCTAAGAACCATTATTATTTCTTAGATAAAATACATTTGACATCTTGACATTCTTAACAGTCACAGTTCAAGTATGTTTTCTATGAGATTTTTGTATGGTGCAAACAGAACAGGTCTAAAATCTAATCTGGTATTTGATTTTTTTCTCTCTTAGCTAATACATTCTAAATTGACCACGAAGATTTCAATGATGGCAAATTCTTTTAAAATGCATGCTGAGTACTGTTCTCACTCTGTTTAAGCACTTCAGAAACACTGCCCCAAAATGAGCATTCATAGATGCTACAAGATAGGATTTAAATTAGCTTTTGTTTCTGGGATCACAAGTAAGTGGAGTCAAACTCGTGTTTGCTAACCATGACTGAAGACAGCTCAGATGGGAACAGTGAAAATGGTCTGTGCTGAGGACAAGGACTAGCTGCGGCTAGTGAGCACGGCTTTAGGTAACAGATGCACGAGGTTTCCCAATGATGGCACAGGCATCATTTCAAAATGGCTTTTTTGCTTTCCTACATCAGGCAGCTCTGAGCTGCCCAAACCTGGTGGACTGAAGAACTATAATTTCCGTAGTTTGTTCGTCTGTGCTTTTTTCCAGAAGGCAAACTCTCAGCTTGGATTTGCACATTCAGCTGGGTGAATTTTACTGTTAATAAGTGACTCACCCTTTGTCCTGGGAAGCCTATTACCCCTTCTTCACCTTTTTCAGGAGCATAGAGAAGTACACCCTAGAAAACATTGCAAGTTAGTTCAATATATTTCCTCATTATGTGCAAAAAAAAGGCAACACTTTCATGGAAGTTAAACAGGAAGAAAGCATCACTGTAATACATGGAGGATCTAATAATAGCTGCATGTGAAAAAACTGTTGTCCTTAAAATTAAGTGTAACATGCTTGCTTTGTTACAATAGCAGGAGCAGGCCACTAGAGAAAGGACAGTGTTTCCCCCTTATCATCTCCTTTATTTCTTCTGCAGCTGCAACTCTGAAGAAGAGCCAAAGTAATTATGCAGATATACAACCAATTAAGCAACTCGGTTTATGGCCAAACTGTAGCTTCAGAGAGGTATTTGGCAAATATAGGCATACTGCTGTCCGTTCTCCTAACCAAAAATTAAAAAAAAAAGAGGGTGAGAAACACATATTCCCTTTTGCTACATCAGCATATAATTTATAGTTTTCCTAACGTAGCAAAAAAAAAAATCCTACATGTGTAAAATATGACCAGCAGCTGAAGAACTGGCTAGCAACTGCACATGGAGGGCATCAGGGCTCACACTGTGACCTTCTCCCATAACCTTGTGGAGCTGCTGACCAGACCATCTGAGAAAATAAAGCTCTGCAAAATGCTCAGTGAGGCATCCCTGATTGGTAAAGACTGTATTTTAAACCACTCTGGGAAGTGAAAAGGAACCACTCAATGGCAAAGCTATTTAGTCAGTCTAGAGGCTGCCTGTGAATTATAACTAAACCACATTCAATCAAGCCTGGTTGACAGCTCTGCACAATACAGCAACATATGGGATTACTACTTACTAAACAGATCTAAAGAGGCAAGAGACCAAAAGTCTGTATGTATTGGAGAGTAGGCTAAAACCGATTGAAAAATATTCATTATTATTGAAATCTAGTGAAATTTTAAAACCTAGATCAGAAGAGTAAGTAAAGAGATTTATTAATAGTTAAAACTAAAATTAAAGATGTGTAACGGAACTCTTATTTCAGTACACCAGCAAGAGAACAACTGGTTGTGCTGTGTATTTACTGTACATCAAGTTGTTTGTTTTTTCTAAAACATGAGGATTGGTTTCTCTGCTTTTAACATATCTAAATCGCTCCATATCTATACTTCATCACTTCAGTGAAGAGTGCCAGTATTGACTCCAATATTTTTATTTGTCTTTGTTCTTCTTCACTTGACTTACTGGAATTCCAGCTTCCCCTTTTGGTCCAGGGTCTCCTCTTTCACCCTAGCAATAAAGAAAAAGTATTCAGATACATTGTTTACATTTCAGAAACTTTTATACAACACAAAATGCCAAATATTTATCAAGAGAAAAAACACCACTCTTGTGCTGTTCTTTTTTCATACAGTTGGAATATAAAACGCATGTTTTCATAAAAAGTTTTTGAAGTTGCTTTTTAAAAAAATATTTGATAATTTTTCTGAAAAGGTGCCTAAGAATGTGAATGCCTGGCTGTTTACAGGCTTATTCATGAGATGTCTGGGTGGTGAGTGCTTAAGTACTGCCTATGAACAAATGCACATTCTTCAATTTTTACCTACTGATTATCTATGAATTATCTGAGCAAGAGCTCCCATTAGGATGAGACAAATCATAGCCTAAAGTCTATTCACTATACTGATGACATCTCCATTGAATATAATAGCTCTCCAGGTAGGTAGCTCAAGTGAAGACATCTCTGTTTAATCATGGAAATCCCAACATCTATGTTTATTTAATGCAGACTGCAGAGCATTAAAAGCATTTTTAGATCTTTCAGTATCATACAAATTTACTCATTGTCAGACACTGAAATAGTTAATGGTTTAAACACTGTAAGGTCACCAAAGGACTTATGTCCACTGTAGCAAACTGAAAAGAAACAGCTGCTCACCCGGCAAAGCCAACCCCTCCCTGAATATGCCTACTATGAAAGGATCTTCAGATAAGTGGGTGCCATTTTCCAACTATCCCAGGTGCAGAAGGGTATCTATACCTGAAGCTGCAAACTGGATTTCCAGATAAGGGAACAGGCTAATAAGAGGTAAATTCTGTGACGTGGGATAATCCTTCTTATCATGCCAATGTCCTCCCTTACATGATGACTACTATAAAAGTCCCTCTGGGGAACCTCAAAGACATTTCATATCTGACCTGGGCTGTTCATCTCAAATGTTGGACCATGATGGACCATGGTTGATGCTGACGTAACAGGCAGCTGTAACGTCTTAGGAGGTGCCAGAGACTCGTGACATGTCCTGTGATACCATACATTGTAAAACTCCGCAACCCAGCGGAGGGACAAGGTGTTCCCACCTGAGTTTGAAGAGTAAAATAACTCATGAGATCTTTAAGTTTGGGGGCTTCACCCAGCCCCAACAGATCAAGACCTTCACTTCAACAGGACTATGACCACCAGTTTCCACTAACAGACATGGAAGCTGCAACTACCAAGTTTCATTGCTGGATCCAGTGGGTGGTGACTATATATATCTTAGGACCCTTATCCTTCCTTTCTTTTCCTTTTCCTTACACATGTCCTTAAGTATTATTTTTATGCTTTAATATTGCTGTATTACCATAGATGATAATACCCAAAATGGCAACATACCTGTTTACCTTTGAAACGAAGTTGTTCTAAAGTAAACTCTACATACATATATATTTACAAACACCAATTATTCAGTATCATTTCACTCTAATCCACCTCAGGAGATTCATTAACAAGAACCTCTGTTACCCTGCCCTTCTGGGGTGGGTCATAACACTCATCTTACTGCAGAAATTGCATGAGCCATGTAAACTTTCTAACTTCCAATGTGGGATGCAAGATTACTGGTCTGGAGGTTGGTCTCTTGATACAGAATATACACATACAGGGTATGAGTATCTCTACTTCCAGTAAGGAGCAATACATAGAACAAATTGCATCTTCTTGTTGAGAATTTCTCCAACATGTATGAACAAGCATTAACTCTAAATATACAAACATCTGCACCACATAGATAAGTTATAAAAAAACAAGCTCAGTAATGATTTCTCAGCAGGTATTTCTGCTTGTAAAATCAGATGTGAGTGATGGCCAGTAGTTGCATACTTAAACAAAAAGAATAAATTTGCCTAAGGCACCTCTAGACTTTAGAATTACTTTCTGAATTACTTTAGTCACCATAGTTTCAATAAATACTTTATGTTCCCAGTTGTGGAAAAGTAGTATATTTCTGTTTTCATGTACTAAAGTCTTCTAAGTTCTATATGTAAAAGCGTATTTGTACAATATTTTAGTTTTGGTACTGCAGTACTCTTAGTTTCTTGTTTATTTCATCGAAGTACCCTCTAGTTACCTTGTGTTTGTCAGAGGGGACACCCATCAGTTCTCTTGTAGGAAGCCCAGGTGGACCTGGAGGACCTGGGGGGCCCTGCAGGAAAAGCATGAAAGTACATTGACTAATGGTTATAACACCTTGCCAAGCTGTTGATCAGCACAGGGTCTACAAAACTGCAATAAAGGAGCAATACAGATTTGCCCCTGCTAGGAGTATGGTTCTAAATCACATACAACCATACCAAATAAATTGATAGCAAGATAAATTTATTTTTTGCTAGGTTAATGTACGGCAATACTTGCTCTTGCCCTGTATGTTTCCAGAATAACTGCAAAGATTAACACTTTTTAAAAAGTGGCCTGGCTTTATACATTTCAGAAATGTTACCTGTGTGTCAATGTAGTGATGGCACAGATAGACCTAGACATGTTAAAGTTGTTTCGGCTATGACATTCATTATGGATAATCACTGTCAAAGCTACACTTCACTTTTATTCTTATAATTACATAATGCAATTGAAAATCTAAAATAGGTTTCTTTATGAATAGCAGATAACATCAACCTGTCCTTTAGTAGTGATATTAATTCATTAGTTTTCCTTTACCTGTTCACCTTTTTCTCCATAGAAGCCAAGGCCTCTGTTGCCCTGCAAAAACAACAAGTCAAAATTTACCAATTGTACAACTCAGTTTTGGAACCTAAAATTCAAATTTAAACATGCTTAAAGGCCTTTTCAGGCTTACAAGTCTGTAGGACACCACCGAAGAACCACAATCTAAAATAGTCTAGGTTTACCTCAGAGTTTTTTTATAGATACAGAAGTATTTTTATAGACCTAAACTTTCAGAAAGACAACTCTAATTTAAATCTCATGCTACTGATGCTTCCTGCAACAGACTTTGAGTCATCCACTGAGCAATGTTGTAAAAAGATCAAGCATTTCTTTTGCAAGATTTTTAATAGCATTGAATGTTAAATAAAAAAACTAAGTGGGCTGGAACAATGAACTCATGTATTTTTTCCATGGAGATATAATTGAATATTGTAAAGACTGCAAGGATTCTCTGTTCATGGGAAACTACTGTGACTACAGTAGCAAATTAAATCTGGCTCTAGAACTGGTTTAATCTTTTCAGGGTAGGCGATCCCAGTGTAAGATTAACTTCTCATGGTATGCAGCCAACACAGAAGGTCTTATGCTACACAGTCTTCAGTGCAGCCTGTGGTTCTTTATTTTACCGCCTTCAAGTGGGTCTTGGATAAACCTCAGCAACACAAAATCAACATTAACTACTTTGACACAAAGACTTACTTGTGGTCCTGGGGGTCCTGGGGGCCCTGGTCGTCCCTGAGGAAACACAATAGGGGAGAGTAAGTTACTTGTTGCTTTCTAGTCAATTCACGCAGGAGTCTAGTTATTTACTGTCTGAAACATAAGTATATATTTAGTAAGCAGTGTATTCCTCAGCATTTCATGTGCTATCCTCGCTATATTAGATGTATTTACTGTTCTGAAAAACACCCTCCTAAGCCCCATTGTAATCTTCTTGAATAGAGTAACAGTTCCCCAGCTTAGACCTAATGAAAACTCACTTTTGTATCAAGTAATAAGAATTCGTGCTCTTGTATCCTGACTTAGTAACATTTTAAGGTCCTTAAAGTTAAGCACATCTTTAAGAGCTTCACCAAACTGGTGTCTTGGTACTGCATCAGTCTGTAAAGGGGGTTGAACTACCATATGCATCTCAGATTACCTATTTGGGATGGTACAGATTGAAATCAAAGGAAGATTGTGGAAACTGAAACAGGAAATAAATCTACTAGAGGCTTACAAGCAGTAGGAAAGCTGCTGATTGGAGAGACAACTTGCTTTGCTTCAGTCAGCTATGTTAGTTAACAGGCTCCAAAAGGCTCTACACAATAAAAGCTCTGCCAAATTCAGGGAAGGTGGGGTAAAGAAGCATGAGGTGTTCAGAGGAGATGGTGAATGAGCAACGTAGAGGAGAGAAGGCTGCAGATGGAACTGTCCACCTACTGAGCCCCAAAGGGGTTGTTAACTGCATTATGCCAAATCAAGACTGACTTGCAAGGAAAAGATAGTAACATTCAAGTGAGACCTGAATGTGATAGGCATCTCTGCCTTGACACATAGCTTTGTGTGCATGAACACCAGACTTATTCTGAAAAAAACTACTTTTAAATCAGTTTTGCTTAGTCAAGTAGTTTGTGAGCCATTGCCTAATCTACCAAGCAGATGCACTGCATAGGGTATCATTCTGCCTGGAGACCTTGCAGGGACCTGGAGGAGCCAAGCTTGCCTTTGTGCAGTACCCAGGACTTAGAGAAGAGGAATGATGCAAGCTCAGACCTCTGAAATGCTCCCAGGACACTCTCACAGGTGGGTTACAGCTTTGGAGGCAGTAAATATAGTTGGGTGTATTTTATTCAAAAGGGATGTTGCCAATATGGTAACCAGAGGGATGCAGTCCTTGGGCTCAGCAAATGTATGGTTCATAGCACTCCTAACATCCAATAAAGAGCACTGTAAATGTAAGTCATTGCAGGATAGCTCCTGTGTGAAGCTTATGAACTTTGTGGGTTTGCTCTAAAGGAAAAGTGAATAAAGGACTGGGGAGATCTCCTGTCAGGAGGACTACAGGATAAAGGCAAGGTGCAGTTTACTTCAGGTGATAAAACAGGCTACTGAAGAAACTTAACTTTGTAAAGACTTAGCATGCTGTGGATTTAGTCCTAGAATTACTTCTTTTAATTTTTGCAGGGGATGTCCCTGAAAACAGCTATGAAGACTGTGTGTAAGATGCCCTGAATTAATTTTTAGTCCCTAAGATCAGTGATGTAGGTCCAAAGTTATTGTCCAAACTGAATTTTGACAGAACAAATGCTATAAAGTTGTCTTACAGGAAAACAAAAAAAATCTTCAAGAAAATGAAATACATTGAATTTGAACATCTACTTCTAACGCATAAAACTACTAACCATAGAAATAAGAAATGTCGAAATGGTATCTGGAGAGAACGCAATCTTCCCAAAGAACTATATAACAACAGTTGTTCACAACAGTGCTGTAAATGCCGGTTTTGGAAAAAAATTACTGAAAAATAGTTTAAAAATAAAATAGCATTCTAAATACTATTCAATCTCCTGTTGAAAGTGTAGGGAGCTAATATATATAGTCTTTATGAGCAGAAAAAGTAACTTATTCAAATCCTGGTATTTCTGATAACTCAGTGTAGGGAGGTGTGGACTGAGCAGCATTAAATAATCTTTACAAATGAGGCTCTTCCAAGAAGCTTAAAGAAATACAATATCAATCAAAAGCCTGTGACAAGACAGGGCAAAAGAAGCTATACCTCTTTCTGCAGTAGTCATCCCTGTAGAATCAGTGTCTCACTGTGCTTTTTAAAAGGTTTTATGTCCATTGACACCTACTTGTTACTTCTAACCTAGGTAACAATCCAACATAATGGAACTTGTTGACATAATTCTTCTATTAAGGTAATTTTCTAGAGAACATATTTTAAATATACTTACTGGTCTTCCTCGCTCTCCTCTTGGACCCATAGGTCCCTGAATACCCAGCGTACCCGGAGGTCCCTTTATACAAAAAAAAAAAAAAACAAACCACCAAACATCAATTAATGTTGTTCTGATATCAGTCACTGCTGACACTTTATCACATTCACTGTGACACTACTTACTGGAAAACCATTGAATCCTGGATCCCCAGGATCCCCCTAAAAAAGAAAAAAACAAAAAACATCAAAGAAGTAAGACATGCAGTAAATACTATATATAAAATAAAGAGAATCTTTTTCTTACTCATTAATTTATTTCTCATTCAAAAAACTAAATACAGCATACAAAGCCTTATGTACAGATGCATTCCACACAGATGCTGAGATAACTGAATGCAGGCCACACAGATTTTGTACTTTCTATATATAGTGTAGTGGCATGCAATACAGTAGGAAGGTACAAAGTTGGCTGATGAAGTTAGGGATCCAGACTACAAGGCTGAAATATACAACAAACAACACTGAACACTTAGAAAAATCCTATCTAACCAGTGGCTTAGTTAGGGCTAAAACCTTTGCTGAAATGCACAAACTCATTTTTCATGAGTTGCATGGGAATTACCAAATAATTTTTATTCTCTTCTGAGTCACTAAAAGCATTTAGAACATACTGTTTTCAGTGACCACATATTTTAAGTGAAGTACATGCTGAAATGTTTTTGGAAACCAGATCCAAAAATGTTCTAGCACAAAGTTCTTCCAATATCCATAAATAATGTTGTATTCAGTCCAAACACCTTCAGTCATTTTGAGTAGCATCCTAACTATCTAGTTAATTTGAGCTTAGTTAACACAATAATTTGTGGAACCAAGTACTTTTTGAAATGAACACAGGTGTTAGTATCCATCCTTGGCCACAACATACTTGAGCATTTCTTAAACATTACTTAATCATTCCTAATTACTAACAAGTGCAGATTTGAAGAGTTTCTAAAAGGAAAGAAGGTTCCATTAAAAATACAGGCAACCTACAAATATGCAACAGAAACCCCTATTTTGGCTCTCATTGCTGGTACAAAATACACATAAATGATGACAGCATATCCCTTCTGTACTGAGTATGGCTCAGACGCAGCTTTTAAATAGGTCACAATTTATACTCTATCAGCATATGTAATCCCTTATCTCATTCTGGTAGCTTCAAATTATACAAGACTGTACAAATGTGAAAAAGCTACAAGTGATTACAAACCTAATTTTAAGGATTAGATACAATAAAAGCACCCATAGGAATACTTGGGGTTTACTAAATAAGTGAAGAAAACATTGAAACATATTTTACCCTAAGTCACTCAAACTCTTGCATGAAAATTTTACAAAATGGATGCTAATAGTAACTAGAATCATTCAATGGGCAAAACTATGGCAAAGGAAGGATTTTGCCATGCTTTATACAAAGGCAGTCATTGAATAAAGAGGGAAATACTTGAACTACATCATCTATAATGCGTTTGCATTCCACCTGTAGGCTGAAATTCCTTGCAAATAACTGAGCAGGGATTTTTTTCCCCAGGATATCAGATAGAAGCTGCCTTGTAAAGCCTACACAAAATCAAAGTGGGCCTCTTGGGACGTGCCCATCAGAGTGTAAGAAAAATTTACTCTTCATCATCGGTCTGAAAAACTGTAATGAGCATGAATAGCTCACAGAAGTTACAGACGTACCCTGTGTCGGCTTATGATCTCCGGTGCTATTATATATGGCTCCCCCTTCTGGCCCTTTGGCCCTTGGACTCCCTGGAGGTGACCAAAAGAGAACAAAACGTAAGCTTTGTATCATATATGTTAACACATAAACAGCTAAGAGTAATGAAAAATATTTGTTGGAGTTTTCATAAGTATACATAAACATACCCCTGTTCAGAGGCAGAGACAATGCCTAGGTTTAGAAATTTATGGTTTAGATAAAATGTGTAAACCCTCACAGTACATAAAAGGATTTCTGATTCTGGGGGAGGAACCCCCCATTACCTGGGAGTGATATTATGGATACTCCTTAGCTAGAGCTGATGTTGCAGCTTCTCAGGGCTGACACCTGGGCTGGTAAACCCAGGAGCCCCACTGCTCACCTCATCATGATCCTATGTATCTCACCACGGAAAGTCAATACTTTGGCCATGGGGCAGGGAAGAAAAGGTTACTTTTATCAGAAATTTTGAGTTTAATATTATTTTATTGCTGTTGATCAAAGCTGCATAGTTTTCTTAAAGTAATCTCTCTACAAGACCTATGTGAAAAGTATAGCTCTGAGCAGACCTTCTGGCCCTGACTGCAATTTAATGATGAAGCATATGGCAGTATGTCCATGATAAGTCAACATGCTCTGCTGGGCCAAAAGGGAGCTCCATTAGGAGATGTTCCATTTGCTTCCAACATGTGTGAATGAAACTCACTTCAGCAATGTTCTTGGCTTCAGGTATTCACTTACTGCCAGCTACTTACAATGGTACCAGGGAAACCAGAGTGTCCGGGAGTTCCCGGGTCACCAGGGTCACCTGCTGTCCCATTACAGCCATCATGACCCGGTTTCCCCCTTGGTCCTGGCTGCCCTGGATGACCCTGTTGAGGAAAAAAAAAAAGTGTTTATCTATCCATCTGTTTCTAGTTTTCCTTTTCCTGTAGTCACACAGTATTTAGACATTCTCACATTAAGCCCAAGGCTTGGATCCATGGGAAACTAGGATTTTCAAAGACAGAAACAGACAGTGCCTTTTTTTAATATAGCTGCAGCTTGAACCAGATGCCCCAGACAGCATGAAAGAATGAGTAGTGAAGGACCTTTCAGAGGGGGTAAGAAAGCTGTGCTCAATGCAGACTCTGTTAAGCAGAGAAGTAAGCCAGATGAGGCTGCTGTGCAGGGAGCCACCAAGAAGTGGGATTGTTAAGCATTTCAGTGCTTCACATTGGAAGAGGGGGAAGAAAGGTTCCTCACTGACTTTGAACAGCTTCCAAGCCAGGAAAAAAGTCAGAGATGCTGTAGGAGGTAGGTTGAGCGTTATGACAAGGCTGTAAGTATGGAAGAAAACAGCAGGGCTCAAAGGTAGGGAGTCAGGGGCACTGCAGAACCTTGACACAGAGCCTCTGAAAAGTTGCTCCTGTCTCAAACTGGATTTCCATTCCTGTACCTACATTCACCTTAATTGCTGTTGTTTCTGGTTTGCACTGAGGCCAATGAATAGCAAATTTCCCCTTGAGCAGCCTTTTTTCCAGGGGGCTCAGTCAGCAAAAACAGAAATAACATAAAATATTTCTCCATTCTCTATGGTAAGAGTTTTCTCTTTGATCTGCTCCATTGATTAGAGGAAAAACAGAAATCTGTCCATATCTTTACCTAACTCCATCACAGCACTCCTCAACCCAGACGAGATACAGTCTTGCCACCACTGTCTCTTGGCCCCCAGCCCCACGTCCTAGCACTGTGCCATTACAGTTCATTCATGTGCCTATCTACCAGCCTTCCCATGGTCACTGTTAAGTCTTGGCCTGAGAAAACTGGAGAATGTAAGGAAATGAGAAGGGTAAGGGAGTTTGAGGAGAGGACATAATGAAAATGCAGATTCAAATACTGTCTGGAAGGCAGGGCCAAAAACCAAAACTTGCTCAGGTGGGAGAAGCAGTCAAGCTATAGCAAAACTGGGCTTCATAGGGGAGTGATTTACTCTTCTCCCCAGGATGTTACAGTACTTAGAAAAAACTCAGCAGGATGCAGCGAGATGAACAAGTTCCTTGGCTCAAAAATATTAATTGAATTGAGAAAAATGGTTCTTCTTCTTTTCCTTTAAGAATGAGAAAGAGGAAGATGAGGAAGATTGTGAGAGAAATCCCTGAAACTTGATAGGGAGCTTTTCTGGAAACAAAAAAGGGTGAAAGCAGAGTGGATGTGGATGCGTGGGCTGCTAAGTGGGGCCCCAGTGTCAGGGAGCATTATAAAGGAAACCCAAGCCTGGGAACTCTGTCCAGGGATTCCAGTGACTCAGATTTCTTTGTTATTTTATGACACAAGATGTAAAGAAGTGTAAGCTGGGAAAATACTGTGCTGTGAACTTTACCCGGTTTTCCTCTTTGAGTGTTTCAGTTTCATGGACCTGGTCAATTTGTTCGAAGTTGACACTGTTTAGTGCTCAGTAAGTTTTTTAAGACTATCTCAAGTGTGTCATACTAGCTATAGATCAAAATAACAGTGGTTAGTATTCTTACAATCATTGGTGCTTCTACTTGCTTTGCAAATCTGAAATAATTAGGGAATGACCCACTCGTGTCCTTCACTCACAAGCTTAAGAGATGTGATCTACTTACGTCACAGATCTGCTCTACAAAAAAACATACTCAGCTGAGTAACCTCCAGAGACACAGGAAATTTCTCCATAGGACAAAGAAAATAGACCTTTCAACCGAGGGAATGAGAGGAAGCACACAGATTCTACTCTCTTGTTGCGTATCTGCAGTTCTTCTCACTTCAGCAAATGCCCCAAACAGAAAAGTGTGTATATGGCTGATGTAGAATTTAACCCAGACGTTTTAATTAAAGTACAAAGGCTTTAAACTAGCCTGCAATATTTGCAGTTGGTGATTTCTTAAAGATGAAGTAACCCAGTACTTACAGGAATGCCATCTGCCCCAGGGAATCCAGTGACTCCTCTTTGTCCCTAGAGTGAAACAGCACAATTAAAATTAAGATCTGCCTAGTATTTTGCTTATTAGCTCAAACATTTGATATTCAAAAGTTACCGCTTCTCCTTTGGGTCCACTTATTCCCGGATATCCTCGTTCACCTTTGTGACCTTTGGGACCTTGCACTCCTGGAATCCCCATCAATCCTGGTGGTCCAGTGAACCCCTGCGATCCAAGGAGTCCTGGCTGGCCCTGATAAAAACAATAAAACAGCATTTTGTATAGGAACAGTTGTAATGCATGAAGCTGAATTAGTTACCACTGCTGCAATGGAGTCCATCTCTCAAAGAGAAAATAAATACAGAATCTCTTTCCATTCCAGTAGGCCAGGCTCTTTGATGAATGTTATCTGGAAAAACTGCACAGAAACTCCAGCAGCAGTGACCACATTGTACATGTGGTCACAAAATTAACACATGGATATTAACATTTAAATCAACATTCGCCACTTGAATATTCGTGGCTACTCTATGAAAAAAATGTTTTCTTTGGAATAATGCTTTTCAAGAGCTGTTCTCCAAAAACATAACCAATTATGTTCCAACCAAACAAAATATGTTTAACTGTGAAATCTGCTGAGTGGCTGTATATATTACAAGTGGAGTCTGATACTTAATGACAGGAATTTCTGCCTCTTTAGGGGTGATATTTCTATTCAGCAGTGGAGCCTGAAGATGATGAGACATGCACGCATCCACACAGGTTGAGGAGTTGCACACAGGGCTCCCTTGTCATTTCCTTTCCAGTGCTGGTTCTGCTCTTCAGGCCACTTCAAACACGGTTTAAAAATAATCCCTGTTGACTGCCAATATCACAAGGCTCAAAAGGGGAAAAAACAATTTTGAAATGGCACAACGGCAGTTTAAGTAATGGGTTGGGGCAGTATGTCTGAGATCTGTGAACCGAAGTATTTGACAGTCATTCCAGATGTAGCGTCACTGAAGGCACATATGTTTCGCATGCTCTGCAGTA
Organism: Xenops minutus; assembly: GCA_035221455.1. NCBI lineage: Eukaryota > Metazoa > Chordata > Aves > Passeriformes > Furnariidae > Xenops > Xenops minutus. Next base: position 94,585,099 of record JAWWEE010000001.1, read on the forward strand.
CTCACTGCACTAATGACACTAGTAGTAAATTGCCACTATCTTTTATGGAGGAATATGCTTTAAATAGGGCAAAGCATCATTTACCAAGGCATTCAAATTAAGTCAAATCTAATTAAAGTTTTTTTAAAAATGCAATTAGACTTCTTTCATATAGCAGCTGCAACAGCATCAGTATTGCACAAAGGAAGAATTACAACAAAATATGAACAAACAAATTGTATTTCTAAAAAAGAGCTGATTAAAAACAAGACCTTTTTTTAGTATAAAATTTTACAGTCATTTTTACAGTCTCACCCATGCCTGCAAAGAAAGAGTTAGAAGATGAATGCAATCCCTGTCCAAGAAGGCTAATGGTTCAACTTCATTTAATGCCATTGAGGTAGGAAGAGGGGTGTGGGGACTTGAAGAAATGAACTGGAAGATACCCTAATTTCCTTGTAGCAAGAAGGTGTAGCAAAGATACTGAACAATGCCTTACTGAAAATTGGGCAAAATTTATTTTATTCTCATAATGAAGGATAGGCTCATTTGTGATACACTTTCATAATTTCATAGTCAACAACTATCCATAATTAACATTTATCTGTGCTATAGTTGCCTTCATTCCACATACCTCAAAAACCAAACACTATGACTGAAACCAAGCTTACTTGTAACCTTAAAAACAAATCAATTTTCCATGCTACTTTCACAGAAAATAAACATAACACTTAGAGTAGAATTTTATATTTTAAATCTTATTATATGACATCAAAGGAGTCCATATTGAGAAGCTGAAAAAACAGCCAAAGTACAGAACTCAGTGCAAGTCTTTTCCTTGGAAAAAAAGTAGGAATGAGCCAGTATGATGGCTGAATTACATGGAATTGCTTGGGACAAGCCACCAGGATGGGTCTTGTACTGTATGGATCTTTTGCTAGACTGTTATGATTAATTTGACAAGACTGATGGTTTAGGAGCATTGCCAAAGGACACCATGAATTTAAGTGTTTGAGCTGTTAGCGTGAAAGAGAATTCCCTCTGCTTACAATCAAGTTCAACTTTATATAGCATCCCCACTTCTAAAGCAAGCCTGCTCATGTGGTTTATTAGGTGCTAGGAGGCAAAGGTCTTTTCAGGTTAACAAACTGAGAAGGAACCAAGATTATATGAATTAATCCAAAACATAACATAACTTATGTTGGCAGGAGGCATATGCATCTTAACAAGCAGCTGCTCATTTCCTTTTGCCAGCCATAGCTGGCTATTACAGATGCATTCAACTTCCAGGTAGGAGTTTTTAGTTTTTTTAAAAAACAGTGATTCTCTACAAGTTTTTCTATGGAGGTGCAGATCCTTGTCTAAAGAGATTTCTTAACGGACATATTTTCTTAGTTGCTTGACCCAAGTGGAAAGATGCTCATTAGAAGCACTAGAATAATGATTTAGATTTGAACTCATATTTATCAGTGTGTGTACCAAGACTGGAAAAATAATTTCTTTCTGATGTCACATTTTCTCAACTTTTCTTACCTACTATGGCTCAAAACTTAAGTATATAGGAATTAAGAGCATGCCCTATGAAACTGCCTTTTTAGGGAAATAATAGACATCTCATTAATTAAAAAATGGAGTCTGTGTTCTTTATTTTTTATTTTTATTTTGATAGAGCAGTAAGTATCAATACTTATGCAAATATCAATATAAAATTGTCCCATTTTACTATAAAGCCTTAAAACTTCATTAAATGCTTAAAGTAGTTTGTTCTCCCTCATTCACCCAAATCTAGAAAGGAACCTTTAAAAAGGTTTAGAAAGGATGAAAATGTCTTATATATCTGCAAAGAACACAGACAAATGATTCAAAAACAGTCATAGAGATTTGAGTTGCCTCTGGATGCATTTTAATTTTGAGAGGTTCTGAAAACAAGTATTTCAGTTGCTTCTGCAAAGCAAGGAATACACAGATTCTGTACACTGGAAATGCCACTTAGTTTTTGGAGTACATGAAAGCCAAAAGAAATCAAATAAATTCCAAAAACGACTCATCCACCTGAGATATGCAAACCATCTCTTACGTGCCTATCTATACCCCTTTTGTGGGCAGTTGTCTGGAGGCAGAACACATGTAAAATTTTTCATTGTCATTTCTGATAAAATGCTCATTATGTTCAGAATTGTCAAATCCGTGCCTGGCTTTCTGCAGGGAACATACAGATCTGTACACAGTGGTTTTCTATGGGACATGGTTACCTCTCTAATCCTACACCAGATACCACCTTCCCACTCCCAGTCCTGTTTTCCTATCTGGTATGGAGTAAAAAGTAAACAAGGAATGGAAAACAAGGAAAAGGGCTGGGCACCAGTGCCCCTTCCTCGTGTTTTCCTGCTAATTATCTGGTTATTTGTTTGCTGAAGAATAGAGGTTATTTAATGTTATTTGCAATAAAGACAAGAGAATTGATCCTTGCAGTTTAGCATGAGGCTAGAGTCAGAGCTGGGGAAGTCCTTAATATCATGACAATGTTTGTGTAATTCTTCAATTAGTACCTAGGCTTGTTAACTGAATTAACTCTGTTAACCTTCGTTAACTGAGACTTGTCAGCTTTTACTCTGCTTTCTTCATGTTAGATCCTTTGTTGAACAAGTATGTCCCCTTTTCATTAGCAAGTGACCTAAGAACATTTTCTCTTTGGCAAAGGTCACTGAGGAGATTTAAGCAAAGACAATCAATTTAAAAGGTTCAGTCAAATAAAGCATGACTCAATTATTAGAGTCCTGAATACCCCTGTGTGACACATGCCACACATGGTACTGCTCTGCCCGTGCTCCTGGAGGGTCAGAAATCCTAGAAAATTCTCCAAAGCAGTGGAATTATGCCCAGATTAAATTTCCAGGTCTAAACCCTGCCCTGCTCCCCTCCCCACCCCCAAATAAATGTCAAGCTTAGGGAAACATACTGTGACTGTCATATTTTAGACAACTCAGAGTACTTTCTAAATTGATTCCTTTCCTTAAATGATAAAGCATTGTAGGAATGTGCTCTCTAGCCTGTAGTGCTTCCAGCAGAAGGCTTCCCATATTGCTGGGATGAATTGGATCTCTTCCCAAATGCAGAGCATGGCACAATTATGCCATGTCACCCACCACTGTATTTACAGGTCAGTGTTTTAAAGGCTCACTGAAGTGTTTGTGGAATGCTATGGTCAGCACCTCCAAGGGAGCATGCAAAAAGAAAAGGAAAAAGTGAGCTGATGGAATATCTTGAACATTATGAAGAAGTCTTTTCTTTGTTTTTATACAAAACTTTTGTGACTGTTTACTTGAATTACAAATCTTCCAGTGTCAGGATACACACCTAAACAGGCAGTCCCTGCTTTGCTTTTTCTGCAACTTCAGCTGACTGTAAGAGCTCTAGGACAATTCACAAGGCCAGCCCAGCCATTTTGCAAAACCTATTTACAGAGAGGAGCAAAGGTCAGAAATTAGGAAGTCTGGAGGAAATCTTCCCAGAAAATACTTGCCATGTTATATATACATTGTTACTTCTCCAGTGATGTGCATGGAAGAATATGCTGTCAGGGTTGTGACTGAATTCAATAAATATATTTTGCAATTAAGTACCAGTGGACTTAAGAATGTTCATGTTTTGCAGCTTGAACTTTAATTTCCAGTTCTTTTATGATCAGTCAGATGTAAGAGATGTCATGTTGCAATACTTTATTTCTTCTAATTTACTGCTAAATTTAGTGTGGAAACAAAACTGGCAGAGGAGGGTGTGCTCATTTCGAGAGCAACCAAATGTTTGATGTTCTATACAAATAAAGATACAATAAATGACGGTACCTGCTCCAAAGGTTTTAAAACACAGGAACATCATCATGAGTTGCTGAGAAATCCATCTACCAGGGTGGAGATACAAAGATAGAAGAAAACTATTTATTTGCAATAAAGAGGGGGACAGAACCAGAGTTTCTACAGAGTTTCAAAGTCATTGAGCTCATTTCTCCACATTTCATTACAGACTTCCATTTTGCAACTGCTTCTGGTACATGGAATGTGATGATTCAGTATTCCCCACATGAAAATGATCCTTGTAGGCCATCATTTATTTAACAGTGAACAAGAAGAAAGGAGGTTGATTCCCTGACATTTTAAAAGGTCATTGGTGAAAGGACAAGTTCATTTCCTGTGGGAAGGGTGATCTGACCATGACAGACAAGCTGGAGCTGGGACTTTTTGTAAGAGTGCTCAGTCTGGAACAATCTCTGTAAGAACAGATGGGGAAAGGATGTGACAGCAAGGACCTCGATGCACTCCTACTCAGCAAGATCTGCAAGTGGAACATAAATTAACCCTCCAGGGAATAAAATAATTTATAAGGAAAATGAGCAACTTCTCAGCTGATTAAAAGGGCTAACCCAGGCAGGCATACAAGAAAGAAACAGAAGGTTTTAAATGTAATGCTGGCAAAATTTGGAGAATTGGGTGTCAGTGTAGGGGAATTTGTGATGCTCTGAGGCAGTTTCCATGGAGGTAGGCACACTAGGGCAATCACTGAGCTCAGATTAAAACTATATGATCCTAGTGCTCCCACCATCCCCAAAAATATAAACTACAAAGAACAATGTCAAGAACCCTTCTGTGGCACACTGAGTCAGATTAAGATGGGCATATCACCTGACACTTCTGCTGGAGCATAAACTCAGGAGTTTATGGATTAAACATATTGGAGGAGAATATGGAAGGGAAGAGTTTGGGATTTCAGCTCCATGCAGTGCACAGTGTTCCAGAAATACTTGGTGTTGTACCACTTTGGGCTTAGAGGCAGAGAGAAGCAGATGACACGGAGCACCCTGCTGCTGTCACTCGACTAGTTCAACTCAGCGGCTGGTTCTGGCAGCACCAGGCAGCTCAATATGGACAGATCTCTATAGAGCTCCAGAAACTAATGCTAGCCACTGGAGAGAAAGATTATCTGGGAGAAAAAATCCTCACGTTTGTGCAGGCTTGGTTTTAAACATATGTAGCATGTCACTTTATTCCTGTGTTTCCAAGACTGTACTAATGACTATTTTCTAAAAGACAGAGATCAATCTCAGTTTGCAGTGAGCATTCAGAAGCTCCTCACTAGATGGCACCAGCCATTGCTGCTGCACATAGTCCCCACCAGTGCAGGTGCAGGTTTCCAGAGCATGGTACAACCTTCAGGAAATCTGATAAGAAGTTTAGGTAGGGTCAAACCATCCTTGTGCGAGGTCTAAGGCAATAAAAACAAGGTTTCTGCCAAAATGTCTGACAGTGAGATAGCTGGGAAAGTGCAAACGAAATGGTATGAAATGCATCATGCAACTGATCAGCATGGCTTCCTGAAGGTGTTCCATCATTCGACCTCTGTTTTGTGTAGTAGATGGACTTGGTTTTCTAAGAGGAATGAGAAAAATTATTATCTTATTTCTCCATTGGATTGCTAAATTTACATTTAATGTCACAGGCCTGCATCTTCTCAAGTTTATGTTCTGAATCTTTATTTTTAGTTTAGGGCTGGCATTAGTATCTGCCACTACAGGGTTACCAGTGTTAGGAAGGGATGGACTTCTGCTGTCTAACTAGAATGTTGATAAGCAAATTAAGCAAACCTTTCTCATGTACCTCAAGTTGCGTGATATTCAATTCTTAAACACAGAGTAGCACTGAAAGAGTCAGCAAGTTTTAAATAAAAAGTATGTAGCTAATGGTTATTTCTACTTTTAATTTCTCTTCTGCTACTTCAGAGGAGGTTATTTAGCAGAGTTTCACATTCCAGCTCTTTTTCTCAGAAAACACTTTCCTCCTCATTTGTGGAAAAGCTTTTTTATTTATATCAAAAGTAAACAAAAAATTATAAAATTCACTTTAAGTTAAAAATAACTAAAAAATTAGACTAGTTCAGCCTAGTGGCATGGTAACAATCTGCTGCTCTTTCAACTACAGTGTCTGGACATACAACATTTTCTCTCAGGACAGTGGTGACCAAATGACATTAATTCCAGAGCAGTGATTCAGCTTGCAGAAAGTGTGTGTGTTTTTTTTCTTTTTTTCATTAAGGAAGGAATAAGCATTAAATCTTCATAAAAAAGAACTATGAAAGGATTCTCTTTACCAGAAGCCACATCCATTTTCTGCAGTCAGTAAATGAAAAAATTTTGTGCTGTTTTCTGTTCCCACGGTTTGATCTAATTTGTGATCTTCCAGCAAGTTGCTATGTCACCCAAGAAGATAAAACATGTGCAAAAGAAAATATATGCTGGAATGTAGGTCAAGAACTCAAAAGAACCAGTTAATGGTTTTTTCATGTCACAAAATACATAGAAATAATGTCAGAAATGCTTTCTGTGCTTTGCAAAGCTTCTGTAGTAAGAACAATACTGGGACCACAGCAATGGTCTCTCAAAGAAAAGAATTAGAAAGAGCAAGTCTAGACAAAACCTCACAAGGGTTTCCATCCTAAATCTTCAAAAGGTTATTGTGTAGAGGATGGGAGAAGAGGAAGGAGGGCAAGATGTGGGGAGGAAGCGGTGGGCAGAGGGGAGGAGTGGTTTTATTTGCAGACTCAGTAAGGGAATAGGTCTGAAAGTCCAAAGCAGAATCTCTGCTGAAGTATGACTGCACAGACAAACTGAGAAATTTAGGATCAGAATTAACACCTATATTATCAAATATATCTCTCTAGTGAGCATGGTCTACTGAATTATGTGATAGTACTTGGAATGAAAGGCACTGAATTTTTTTCAAAGGATTTTACTTATTGAACAGATGTAGACATTTATCTATATGCAGTGTAGTCATTCAAAGCTCCCATCAGGTAAAGGTGACATCTCATGGTATGAATATATCTTAATGCAGGTACTCAAACTAGGCCAAATAAATGTACTCTGAATGTGCCCTTTTAAATTTCTGTAAAAGAAGCCTACGTCCCTAGCTCAAAAGCTGACCTCCACATCACTCCTTTCTAAACTGTGCAAGAAGGCAATACCCCATGCTGCATGAAAAAGGAGCTGGATATAAATTTACTTTACTTGGCAGGCAGTATATGCCAGAACCGTTGCTACTGGTGGCACAAAAGAGTAGGATTTTCTTGGAAGTTAGAAATGTTTCAGCATAAAACAGTGATAATGTTGTGTGCTCAAAAGCATAGCCATTTATTCCAAGTATATCATCTGGCTCCTACCATGTTTCCTTTTTGGCTGCTCAGATACATGTTTCTTTCAGGCTGCCAGGAGGCACATAACTACCAGCACCTCAGTGCAGCTTCTTAGCTCAGTATCTATCATCTTCATTCCAGGCATAAATAAAGTTTTGCCTACATTGGGCTCGGCTAAAATTCTCACATGGGCTCTCTCAGGATGTAAGAGGATCCACAGGAAACCTTCAGATCTCAGAAACCTGCAGAGCTGACAGAGCTGAGGCTGACCTGACACTGTGCAACCTGGAGAGATGCTCTTGGTTCATCTGAGAGTGAAAGTGTGGTTAAGGGAGCTACTCACTTTGTGTCAGTTAAACTGAGAGTACCAAGCTAAGACAACTATAAAACCAGAAAAGAACCCTACTTAAATGACATGTAAATACTGTCCCTTTGACTTCCACTAAATTCTGTCTTTAAGAAAGAGGCAACTAACGTTACATTTAGAGATGTTTCTTTGAAGGAGCTCAAAGTTGAGATCATGAGCTAATGATGTTTTACAGAACACTAAAATGACATTGATTTATACTTGCCAAACATTCATTACTATGTAATTAATTGGAGAAAGTTAGTTTGATAGCCAGCCAAAAATTCACCAGAGAGGAAAATCATCTTGCCAAATATGCTCTTATAACCAGACAAGTATCAAGCTGATGGGTGTGGAGAAGCAGCAGGAAGAAGTAGGGAACTCCCAGTTACTCTGTGACATCTGCTGTATCATGCTCATGTAAAAGGGCAGATTTTGTCATGGTACTTATTAAATATCTGATTGAGCATTTCTATGGATGGCAAATGCTTGACATGCTTTTAGCACCATGAGTATATTTTCAGAACAAAAGAAAATTCTGTTCTTTCAACATGAGTTTTTACAGAATTAAAAAGCCAAAAGCCAGGGCACCATACAATGCAGTGCAATCTTCCTATTCTGCTAGCACCTGCATCAAAATAATTTTTTTCTTTCCATTAATTCCATTTGTTTTATTACCTTAAAACTATTAAGATCGACTGCTTTCTGGGACTTTTTAAATGTACAGTTCACATGAGCTGTTAGAAACTTGGATAACATGGTCAGTCAGATAGCTGTAAGGTTGCTGCTTGGCTAGCTGGGCTCCTCAAGGCAGGACAACAACCAGCACCTGCTTGCGTTAGAACATTCAGTCATAGACCCGAGAGCAAATCTGCCAAGCCAATTGCTTTCAAATGGCTTTCAGTCGTGTGTGGGAGTGTTCTCAAGATCCCAAAATTCAGGAAGTTCAACACAGATGTTTTCTGTCAGTAGGCGTTGGAAGCACCAATAGTAACATCTGTTCACTTTTCCTATTTGTGAGAACATTTTTTTTTCAGTCCAAAAACCATTCACTGTTGAAATTTCCAAATTGTGCAACTGGCCAAAATGTTAAGCTCATTAGGTTGCATGAGTTTAAGTATGTGAAAATTAAAACCCCTGCAGGAGTTCAGTCTATCCTATGCCAATTTTTCCATTCTGTGCTCCTCTTCTGTTTAAACAAAAGCATAACTATTTTTGTGGTGGGAACAGCTATCAAAGCTGACTTGATCATGCAAATAGAAGTTACTACTCGATGATTTAACCATCCAGTAGAAAGAATTTAATTCTCTTACTGAGGGTGTACGTTGTAAGTTGTGTACTGTGATACCCTTTCCACATGGTAGCCCAGAATACAGGTTCTAGCAGAATGTACAAGAGACTTGGTGTAGACCCTCATGCTACTGTCATGGAAATTTACAGTTTGGGACAGTCTCTGAGTTCCCAGAAAGACCAGATGATTGGCTCTGAACCACCAGGAAGGACAGGGGGCCTTAACACAGATGTGTGCAGCAATATGAACAGTCATTGTTGATGCTGGAGACATCTTTTTTTCTCCCAACACTTCGGGACAAATGCGTCCCAAGACCAGCAGGGTGCTATGAAATCATCTGAATGGAGTTTGTACAGTTGTTTTCTCTACATGATTTCCCAACCTTGATGTATCAATGCAGATGCTCTACTAGAAATTTCAGTAACAGGAACTCTGCTGAAGCCTGCTGTCGAGTCAGCTTACAGTGTAAGCTGACTGTAAATGAACTTCCAGTGTATGTGGCTTGTTAACTTCACAAATATTTTCATGCATTTACTTTGACAGTAAGTCAAAACTGGGCCTTTAAGCTGGGCCTGGCTTCATGTTGGGTTTGTCTAAAAAAAAAAATCAAATAGTCTAAGTAATTTATGAGAAGTATTGCCATCTTCAGGTAGTAAATATGAATACTGAAAACTATCAGCAGTTGTCTTTTATAATAATACTATTAACTTTCCTGTCTTTTGTATGCACAGATTCATAGAAGGTTTTACAAGTTGGCAGGAGTAGATCAAGCTGAATGATCTAGGGAACCTAAATTATTTGGGCAAAGTATTACAGCAACTTGGAGAACTCTGTGATTCTGTGAAAAATCAAGATAAGAGGAGAGTAAAATATATTTTACTTTTTAATCATGAAGTAAAAAGTTTTGCATCATCTACCTGAAAAAAAATGAATGCAACCTGTGATGACAGTCTAGGAGAGGGTCAAAGGTGGGGTATAAACTTGAAGAGGAAGATTCTCCAGATCCATTAAAAAAATCTAATTTTTCTCTTATACTTGGTTCGAGGTAGCAGTAATGGGGGCCAAAAGGGCCCACACATCTTTTGCGGATTCCAAAATCTCATCACTCATGGGAAAGGATGTTCTGGAGAACATCATAAGCAGACAGTCCCAGAGCTGTACAAGGAAAAAGCCTATTTATCATTTGAAATTATTTCAAAAGCTACCAGAAATTTTTTTAACAGTTTATTGTAGATGGTGGGGGCTATGCAGCTGATTCAGCAGAGGATTGGGATAAGAATCAGAGCAGATCATTTTGTTTGATCATAGACTCATGGAACGGCTTGGGTTGGAAGGGACCATAAAGATTATCTATTTCCATCCCTGCTATCATGGGGCAGGGACGTTTTTCACTGTAACATACTGCTCAAAATCCCACCAAACCTGGCTTTGAATATTTTCAGGGATGGGATATTTACCTACCACCTCTTTTTCTTGGCAACATGATCCAGTGTCTTGTCACCCAACAGTAAAGAATTTCTTCCTAATATCTAATCTATACCTGCCCTCTTTGTTTAAAACCATTAGCCCTTGGCTTACCACTACATGCCCTCGTGAAAAGTCCTTCTACAGCTTTCTTGCAGAGGCCTCCTTTAGATACTGGAAGGCTGCTCTAAGGTCTCCCCAGAGCCTTCTCTTCTACAGACTTAACAGCCCCAACTTTCTCAGCCTATTCTCATACGAGAGGTGCTCCAAGCCTCTAATTATGTTCATAGCCCTCCTTTGGGCTCACTCCAACAGATCCATGTTCTTCTTATCTTGGGGGCCCAAGGGTTGGATGCAGCACTCCAGTTTGGGTCTCATGAGAGCAAAGTAGATGGGGACAATCATCTCTCTCAACCTGCTGGTCACACAGCTTTTGATGCTGTTGACCCTCCGGGCTGTGAGTGCACATGGACAATTCATGTTGAGCTTCATGTCCATCAACACCCCCAAGTCCTTCTCTGCAGGGCTTCTCTCAATCCATTCTTCACCTAGCCTGTATTTTTACTTGGGATTTCTCTGACCCACATGCAGGACCTTGCACTTGGCTGTGTTGAACTTCATGCGGTTTGCACAGGCCCACCTCTCAAGCCTGTCCAGGTCCCTCAGGGAGGCATCCATTCTCCCCAGCATGTCGACCATACCAACAGCTTGGTGTCGTCATCAAACTTGCTGAGGGTGCACTCCATCCCACAGTCCATGTTGCCAACAAAGGCATTAAACAGCACTCGTCCCAATACCGACCCCTGAGAAACATCACTCATCACTGCTTTCCACTGGGATATTGAACTGTTGACTGCAGCTCCTTGAGTTTGACCATCCAGCCAATTCCTTATGCATCAAGTGGTCCACCTGTCAAATCCATGTCTTTCCATTTTAAAGACAAGGATCTTTTACTCCTTTTCATTCTGCAGATACCGAAGAAGTACTACTAAACTGTAATGGCAAGTTGTTTTTACTTGAAGGATGTGCCAGATTGCTCTCTAACTGATAGTAAATGCAGGTAATGTGGAGGAAAAGAGAAGCCTTCCAGACAAGGAGATACAGCAGAGGGAGCTTTTGTATTCTATCAGAAGACCAGAGAGATTGCTAAACAATTTGTCATGACTACTCATCTGGGTCCTTCACCAGGGACTGATTGCAGGCTTCAGCTTGAGGAAAGTATCCATTGTATTACAGATTCTGATTCTACAGTGCCTCCAAGATTTGTTAAATTAGTGCCTTCTTGATTAAAACATGGTCTGCTTACAGGATTAGCTGTGTCAAAGGAACCCCTGATGTGCAGCGATGTGCTGTCTTTGTGAAATTATGATGTATTTGCAGAGATCCTTCCATCAGCCTGGTGGGAGAGGCTGCATTTATTGACAGGGAAATTGAATTACTGGGGATGAAAGGTCAGAATAGGTTGGTTCACAGCTTAACCATGACCCTGAACCTCTGCTAGGAGGTTTCTCCTGCTTTACCATATCCACTACAAGCAAGGATGAATGGAAGCAGGAGACAAATTTGAAGCTTCTCCTCCTATCCAATAACTAATGAATGCTGGAACACCTGTACCCTACATTTACAGGTCCTGGATCCTCCAGGTCCCTAAGAAGAACTCAATTACCAGAGGGAGCATCAGTCTTCTCTATTTTTGACAGAGAGTAACAGATGCACTTCATATTCATGTAGTTCATTTGAGGTTTTGGCTCCCCTCTTCCCTTTTTTCATGAAAAAGTGTTTGAACTTTAACTTTCTTAACTTTCTGTATCTGGGACAACTAACGACTTTTACCTAGCTACTGAAAAGAGCCAATGCTAGCTCTCCTATGCAAGTCAATGCCTGTATTTTTTACTGATGTTTTGTCAAGAAACAAAGGACATTTGCTATACGAAAGCAAACAAACTGTGTGCAATAGTGTTATGGAGGTTACAGTGCTCAGCAAAGACTGGCTAAATGAGTCACTATGGCCTGGAGATTGGTAACCCCCAAATTATTTGGACAATAACTAAGACTAACCAAATATTACCTGCTCTAGCTGACCCTGCTTGAGCAGCGGGGCTTGGACTAGATGATCTTAGAGTCCCCTTCCAACCTCAACCATTCTGTGATTCAGTGAAATACAGTAATACATCTGATGTTCAAAATCCTCCTTCACATCCTGTAATTTAGCTCTTTGCCCGTTCTATTGCTTAGATCTTTCTTCATCTCCATGATGTCTGTAGAATTTTTCTGTGCCTATGTACTTATTTATTCTCCCTTTGGTTTGCTGTCCTCAGATATCTCTGTATCCAACACAAACCGTAAAGCATTTTAGCTTCTGCCAAAAAGATAAGGGGAGGGAGTCACTGACACGAGGCAGAATAAGTTCTTACTGTTAAACACTGATAATTACTATGAACTACTGGGTAAAGTGATCATTATTAACAAAAGACAAGATGCAAGTTTATAGTTATCTGCTTGTGGATACAATAGCTGTGTGCTTGTTGTGGGCATATTTCTGTGTGTGAGGTCTCTGGTATCTTTAGTTTAGATGGATATTTACAGTATTTATACGAAAAACCAGGCTTCTAGCTCTGCAGTGCTTTAATAACCTAAGCTAAAACCATGCCAGACCTATCACTCTACTGACACCACTTCTTTATGCAGAACTTACAGTTCTGAACCAGATTGGAGAAGTTTCTGCTTTGTTTCCACTGGAAGACATTAGGGAGCACTCCTGAGGAAAATTAAAATTACTTTTTTTCTGAACACAGTCTGATATTTTATTATGTTTTGGCACAAAAAAGAGGGTACATTTAAAAGGAGGGACTTGAAGAAAGAGAAAGAAATATGATGGAGTTATTCAACTTCCACTGAATATTTCTGAGTTAGGACCATACTTCTATTTCTACTCTCTCTTCTACCTCCAGACAAACAAGAAACCCACAACAGACTTTGGAACAGAAATATGAAAAAAAATGAAAAAACCCAAATAAAAATTAAATTTTTCTGAATAAGACTGACAGAAATTTCAGATGGTAAGTTTCCAGTAACAAGGACTGTATTAAGAAGCAATGAAAATTTATTTCTAGTTATGCTGGTTGGGTTAATGCAACATTAGTTCCATAAATATTAACCCAAGTGCAAAGAAGAAAACCAATAATTTGCCAATTTGTATATTCTGTTTTGGTCTTGATGATTTTATGTATCTAATTTCTGCACATATTAGATACCTTGAGAAGATGAAACTCATTCTAACAGAATACAGTTTAGTAACCCAATTACTTGAGTTATGCAATTCAGGAAGAATTTTAATGAAGCATCATAGATAAAGCATTTGCATTATTAACTCTGATAGATTGTGGACAGAAAAAAAATCAAAACTATTTCCTTTCAGCATTCAATAAAACTATTTTATTCTGAAGAGAAATATGGTTTATTATAATTTCCCAGTTAATTGTGGTTATTTATAAAGGCCTGACTAGACTCTGAGCTATGGATGTCTGAGATTTCAAGTTACCAGAGAAATTCAAATAATTTTTTTTATTTTATGCAATATAGTTATGAGATTTCTGCAGAACTTCCTCCTAGACTGTACTTTTCACAATAAATTCAATAATTAATATGCAGCAAATCTGAAAAAACAAAAAGAAGTGAAATTACTGTAGTTTGAATTTACAGCAGAAACATTAAGGAAAATAGCTGGAAATGCATTTCAAAGTGTAGCAAAAGATAGGTTTAGACTGTTTTTCAGCTGTTTAACTAAGCAACATGCTACATTACTCAATTCATATCTTAGAGAACTGATGACCTTGATACCCAATCAAACATTTATTCCTTGACAGGAGAAATCAGCAATGACTTGAGAAAACAACTAATTGACAACAGGACACAACATCCTCCATCACACTGAGAACACTGCTGCCCCAGACTGCCGTGGACAACACAAGTAGCAGAAACAAGTGAAAGCAAAAAAACCAAACTGCTGAAAGTAGTTGGATCAAAGTAGAAAATGGCAAAGAAACCAACAGGAAGGGTGAGGTAGACCCTCAAGGAATGGCAGGCTCTGCCAGCATGGGGAAGGCAGGGACGCCCACAAGATAGGATCAGGTTCCCTCCTTCAAATCCTGTTACCACAAGGCTGTTCAGTTAAACACTTCTAGTCTTTTCTAGTCTGTACTATTCATAAAGCACATGCATTACTTTCCTTCATACATAAGATACAGCTATTAATTGATATGATTTTAAGGAACACAGCTTTCAACTTAGAAAGAGAAATGGACACTAGCCTGATAGTATGCAGGGATCACTTTGTTCACTACAGCTGAACAAATTAATAGTGTTAAAAAACCAGAAGAAGTTTTAGGAAAAAAAACCCCCAACAAACTGGGACAAGAGATGTTCCATGAAGTCATGTCAAGGAACATCAGCATTTCTAGCACCTTGGCAACCATGTGTCAGCCATTAATCCTATTCAGAGATGTTAGAAATTCTATATGTGAGGTGGAGGGCCACTGGGAAGAGATGTGAAGCTACGCATAAACCCCTGAGAAGAAAACTGATAAGGGACAGACTTGATGGCAGAACACCTCCATCGCCCACAATGACAATGCTGCCTTTGAACTGTGCTTCAGCTATTGAAAAATAGACTTCAGGTAGAGTACTCACTGGATAAAACAGGGAACCTACTAGAAACAAAATTATTGACAGTCGTTTTGCTTTGTTTTTGCTTTTTTTCTCCACTGTTTTGCCTTATTTTCTGCACTCTCTCTACAGTTGCTAAACAGTAGCTATTTGATTATAGAACCAGATACTATAAAATTTGCTTTTACCTTAATGTTTGCCTGATATTAAAGAGTGACTGCAGGATAAGCAGGTGAAAGTATAGCCTTTTCATTTCTCAATGACCGTGTCCAGATACTGATGCAGCTTGAGACTGGTCTGCAGTGAGCTAAAATGGTATTGCTCCTGTGCAGTGAACTGTAGATGGGAAGTACCCATCCATGAGAACACTGCCCTCCAGTCAATACTCAGCACCTCCTCACATTCACCTCCCTGAAGCCCACAGTGAGTCTCATTTCATCCTTTGCAGAAACACACGTGGGTATCACAATTCCTATCTCACCTCAAGAGAGCCACAGGTCTCAGGTGAATTTCTGTCAGTTTGATACTTGCTAATTATTAGACTGCTTCAGCAGCAGCAGCAATCTTTCATGACAGAGATAAACAGGACTTCTTTTATTTATGGAGAACATTACGGAAGAGACTTGGAAAAACATTTCAGAAGACAGCTTTTGTACAGCTGTTAACAACTTCAGAGAAGAAATGCAAAAGATATGTGTTGGGATAATAATACACAGTGACAAAAATGTAAACACAAAAAGCCAGCCTGTGACTTAATTTAAGCCTTGTTCAGTCAGGGGCTAGTTAAAGTATGCTTCCACTCTCATAATTAAAAAAACATACAGAAATTTAAAACAACTGAAATCACACAGCAGTGGGACTTCCTGCACTGTCCCAAAGATGTATAGTGAAAAAAAATAAAAATCAGTTAAATCTCTGAGATTAAATAGAAAATATCCAAGCATCCACTTAACATGCTTTTACATCATTAATCACTTCTTTTCCTAAATCTAATGAAACATGCATGTGTTCAGTAAAAACGCACGAGTATCAGTTCCAGATTAAAAAAAAATGATGACATAGTTGATTTTTAATTTTGGAAAATTAATTACAAACACTATTGAAAAAACTACATTCTAGGTGTAATCAACATGCCTTGTTCCACATCAGGTGCATTAGATGGCAGGGATTGAAGCACAATGCTCTAGGCAGACACAACTATCAAAAGGGCACCTTGCAGGCCATTTTGAGTTAACACAAGACAAAAAAATCTGAGAAGTACTTCAGCATGTCCTTGCAGCAAAGCTGACTATCAGTATTTTACAGTCTGGGGGTGCACAAGAAGCCACTGAATGGAATAATTGAGACTTGAAATATGGGCATTTCGTGACCTTCAAGATATGGCCTAAAACATGCCTATCTTTTCAGGTAACTTTAGTACTGCATTATATGAGATTACATGATATGACTGCCAAAGCTTCACCCAAGGTCAGCTGCCTGCAGCCACACCTATTATATTTCTGCATGCAGGGATTGAGAGGTGTCAGGGGTGCATGGGAAAATCTGCGAAGCATTTTCAAGTACCTCTTTTTAAATGTTCCAATGTACCTTCCAGGAGACATAAATGGTACAACACTGAATAATTACTTGTAATTAAGCTGTGCTATGAACACTTACAAAAATTGTACTTAGCTATGCCTTTCTCCAAAGTTTAAATTTTATCTTGCAGAGACTCTTGCACCACTGTTATTTCTGATGCACAACAGTGCATGAAAGAGCCACCATTCCTGGTGAGTCTGCTGTCCTAGAAGGCAGGAAACCACCGGTTCTACTTCACTGCCCTGCTGCTTCAGTCTAAAAAATGCAAAGTATGAGTTACTTCTGGTTTAATTAAGTCCATGTTAGTTTCTTGACTGAAGCTCATCAGTTCCTTTTAGGGAGAGACAGTTGATGCACAGAGTGGCTGCTTTCCTCACCCTCCTTCCTAAGCACCACAGGAACTCAATGGGACAGTTGAACTCTAAAAAAAAACCCAGTGATTTTTCGTGGTGCCCATTTCATGGGACTGCTCAATGAACCTGTCCAAAACTGTCAGCTGCTTCTCACAGCATCTGCCAGAAAAGTTTTTTCAGCTTTCTTTGGGAGGCAGAAACAAGGCATACAACACAGCCATCTCTGTACCACCTTCTTTGTGTGGATTTCCTTTTGGAAGGTGGAAGCAAGATGTGAACACAGGAGATCTTCTGTGGTGGGTGTGTTGATCTGCTTTGCCTGAGCAAGTCTTTGGTGGTCAGTGCTGTCCCCCTTCCCTGAACAAAGAAGATTTTCCCTTTCTATGCAATTATCTACAATAGATTCTACAAATGTCAAAAAATTAACAGCTCATGTGCAGCACTCAGTTTTCTTTACAAAGCTATGTAAAATTCACATAATGATTGGAGAGATTAATTTTAATCCCCTGCGTGAAGATCATGATACTAAAAATGAGAATAAACACTGTGAAAAATTAATGCCCCAAGGCCACTTACTATTCCAAACATGAAATACAGAGCTCCTTGTTTAAGTTCTCCTATACCATTCCAGTCTATTTTCTCCTCATTATAACCACTGAAAGACTACTCATTCATGATAAGGTAGTTTCATTAGTTCAGATAATTTTCCATCGTTGCTCATATGCTCTGTTCTGCCCCCTGCAAAATTCCTTGTGAGCTACAGTCACTGCAAAGAGTTTTTGAGTCACAATTCTGAACTTGCTCCAAAATTTGTCTGTGCTGCCCAGTGCCTACACCCATCAAAATAACCATGATAATGTTTGTATGTGGTGCTATTAGTTAAACACTTGGAACTATAGCTGGAGAAATATGGATTAGAAGTATTGCTACTAATTATAAACAGATGCCTGCAACAATCATTGTGGTTTTGCCTGATTGTTCAGTTGTTGCTCACACAGATGAGCAACAACTCAAAATGGTGCACTCTGTTGGTGTGAATGGAGAAAATGAGCTTTTTTTGGCCAGTTTACTTTGATTAAGGCATATTGGAATAAGCTGAACATAGCCCAATAAATGATATACCTTTTATCACTGAAATGTATTCACTGCTTTATTATATACTTTTATCATTTAAAGAAATTGTAGATAAAACATAATACTGGCAACTAATACACACATACTAGATATTTTATCCACATTTTATTGGTAAACAAATTTCTGACACACCAGCAAGTAAACAGACTGTAAAATGTATCTCTAGTTAAATATCAATGTAGATGGATAAGCAGTCTGAGAGAGGAGGTTTCAAAAAAAATCTGAAGCTGTCATGTAATATTAACAAGAATACAGTGTGCTCTCAACAGCACTACTTGGAACGAAATGTTATGCCCATGGATGGTAAAGCAATGAACACCCT
Organism: Xenops minutus; assembly: GCA_035221455.1. Classification (NCBI taxonomy): domain Eukaryota; kingdom Metazoa; phylum Chordata; class Aves; order Passeriformes; family Furnariidae; genus Xenops; species Xenops minutus. Next base: position 94,603,413 of record JAWWEE010000001.1, read on the forward strand.
GCAGTTGGTCCTGGTCATGATGCACTGTTAGAAGGCTGGACACGAATGCAAAAAAATCTGTACAATTAAGTGCTACTAGTCCTACAGATCCCAAGTGGTTGTATAAGAGCTTATTACTCTACTTGCTATGGAAAACCAAAGTGAAACATAAGTTCAACCACTGCATACTTGCAGATTTTCTAGATCTTCAGGGCTAAACAAAGCTGGGACCACGAAGCCACAGAAGACACCCATCTTGAGGGCAGTCCAAAGAGAGTTTAGCACTGGACTTAAGCAGCTTTAAAACCAGAGCTATGTAGGATTATTTTGCTGAATGGAAACAGCAATCTGTCACAAAGGGTTCCTTGAGTGTTTTAGTTTAGAAGATATTGGGGAGCAAAAATAGGACAGAATTACCAATTCCAAAATGGGGCTTTTGGTCAAAATGAGAGAAGCTGGCAACTCCTGTGCTAGTGAATGGCTACAGCCCTCACAGGAGATGTTGGAAGGTCAGGTTCAAGCCTAGAGAACATCTGCATTGCCATGTCTGTATTTTTTTGTCTAAAAGTGGGGTTTTATCTTTGATCTTAAAAAAAGATTCTCAGTTTTGCCTTATTTAGGAATAAAATATCACAAGTCTTGAAAATATTTCAGATCAGGAAAATAGGCTCTGTTAACATTTGTTTTGCCATACACTACCTAAGAGCAGTCTCCTTGCTTTTATGCTGGAGGACAGCATGTTTGGATCATGCTGTCTACTGACTTTTGTATCTGCTACGCTGTGAATGGAGTCAATGTCACCATGCTGGCTCTCCTGGCCTTATTCCAGCCTAAGACTTCCTCATGCTGGAGGGAACCTCTTCAGCTGCTTTTACAGAGCAACTTTAATTCCCCTTTCCTCTGCCACAGTTTACCAAACATCACTGAGCAGAAATTCAGTCTTCCTTGCTTTTCATGTTCTTCCCAACAGTGTAGGTTCTTACTAATACAGCTTTGATAACCAAAGTAAAGGAGGTAACAGCTTGCATGCTCATCTTGATTAAGTGGGATTTTATCACAATTTATTTTTCTTAATCCTTGTGTGAACTGAAATGCAAGTGTATATGCTGCAAATCAGAACTCAGATTTAGATATGTTTTTTTCTGAAAGAATTAGTGAAAAAAGGAAAGGGTATTCAAAAGGTAGCACAGACTGAATACAGTTCTGGAATAGGATATTCACTGGCTTGCAGCAGTGGATGCAGAAAAAGTTCCCACTGCAAAGACAAATTGGTGGTGGAAGTCTGCTAGTATAAGGTTCTCTCTGGGTCAGCTTCTGGCCATTTACAGTTTCTTTATGTCAAAAGCTATGATTCATAGATTTCTCTGCCTCTCACTATAAGATTTTCTTAATTTGTGGTTATTTTAGCTTTCAGTTCACAGTTATCACTGCTATTTAAACAGTAAGTGCATTGCCTTGTCATCTCTGATTAACTCCACCGAGTTCAATTACACCACCCCAGTACTAGACCAGTGCAGCTGAACTGGGAACAAATTTGGGTCTAACATCTAACAGATGTGTTATGGGAAAATTTCCAACATCTCTACTTTTTTTCTTAGAAAGCAGTTTAGAGAAAAAGCTAGTTTAACTTCAGTTTCTCAAGGCTCTCACAATAACAAGTTTAGGAATAACATGGGAATGAAAGAAACCACGCTAATATAACAAGAGGGAATAACTGCTCTGCTTAAAATACAAACTATTTCACATCCTTATTCCTATCCATACTATATAGAATCCTTCCGCTGAAAACATTCCAAGAATGTGCCATTTACCGTTAAATCAATGAAGTCAAAGAGCATGGGAATGTAGTCTGAGATCCCAGAAGAATCCATCCAGATTGTGCTATCAACAACCTGCGATGTAGTGCAAGGTTGAGACCAAACCCGGTACTTCGTCCAAAGTCCAGGCAATTACTTTTCCTTAGAGGCTCAAATGCAGGCATTTAAAGAGCACCATTTGTGGCTGTTTGCTTTGGGAAAGTTAAACAAAGTTAAAAAACAATGCTTTCTTAAGGAACATATTTTATTTCTCTCAATCTATGTGTGAATGCTTATTGCAAACAAATTGTATGCAAGCTGTCCTAAAACAACTCCCTAAAAATAAGTAATTGAAGCTTACTCAAATACATGGCAGAAGCAGGAATTTTGCTGAGTTATTACATGCTCAGCTTTTTCATTCGATGCCTTGTCTAATGTTAGGACCCCAGCTTCTGAGATAAATATGATTCTTGTATAAACACATTCTTTCCAACAATATTCATCTGGCTCTTTGCGTCTAAGAGAGTATGAAACGTTACAGAGCTCTCAGCACTTCATTCTCTCTCTCATTCAGCAAGCAAAAATAAATCTTTGCTTTTTCTGCTGGTATATAATATGCAGTGCCAGGAGCTGCAAAATTCTTCCCTTTTCTAGTAGTGTCTAGCGCACTCAAGAGCTCGCCGTTAACCACAGACGTGAAGAAATGTTAAACAAAGTTGCTACTGCATAATCATCTCCTCCTACATGAGCTCTTGTGATAGGTTTAATATGCAGCTGCACTTGAAGAATACACTTGTTGAGATTAATGCGGCATCAGCCGGACTGCTTGCGTAGTTTTGTTTAGAGTCGCGTCAGCATCCTTGCAGAGCGATCCAGCTAGGCTATTTGAAACACACCTTGACAGGGTGAGAAATCAGATTTTTAACACTGAGTGCTGGAGAATTTCCACAATGGTTGTATGGAGGTCTCAATTGCTGTTTGTCCCTGAAAGAACCCAACATAGTTGCCCAGCTCCTGGATCCAGATGTTTACCCACGCATTTCCTTTCTGTGTATGAGGATGAGACACAGGTTCTCTTTGCTTCCTTCTTCCCCTTCCTCTGCTCCATACTCTACTGGAAGAGCACGAAGCTCTTGAAGACACAGGAATATGGCTTGTAGGGGGCGCACTATGGGGCTGGCTGCAAGAAGACCTACAGTACACTTCAAATTAGACACCACTTGGAAACAGCGGGAACCAAACAGTTACATGGAGACAACAAGGAGAAATTAAGAACACTGCCATTATTTCATAGCTTAGATACTGGATTAATACTCTGAAGATCTGAGCAGTTTAATTCTCAGCTCCATCATGGATGTCCTTCTTAACACTGACAAAATTCTTAGAGCTGCATCAGTGGGTAACACCTCCTTTCTTCAAGTATATTTCTGCATGTTTTGCCGTGGCAAAACTGTGTATTTTTCTCATTATTTGCATTTACCTTAGTGAGTAAAGCTGTCTTTTCAGATTAGGAGCAAATTTCTGTGTGAATCATGATGACAGTAGAATATCTGTAAGTCAGTCTATCACACGAATTTGGAGCTGTCCATTAAAGAATTCCGTGCTTATCTTTTGGACTATTTCATATTGCAAAGAAAAAGTCACTAAAGTTATTTGCATGAAATTTCTTCACAGTAACTTTGAGAGTGGTTTATTAAGTAAAAGCATGAGTCTTGCATACACATATCCCCCAACAGGCACACACACACGGAAAGGTCTTTGTGGATAGCATGCAGGTGTCCCTTTCTGTGGAGGAGAGGAACCACACTTCTTTCATGTTTGCTACTCATCATCGTTATTGTGTGCCTGCTGAACTCCACTCTATGGAGGTCTATCTCCAGTGAAAGAAATGTGATATGGGTACCTTTCTATATTTAAATCTGAGAACAACTGAGAAACCCAATGTCGGCTGCATGGAGCAGCTTTTTCTCTATTGCCATGTCTACAGCAGCCTTGAAAATTCATGCCCTGCATAGCAAAGGGACATGTTTCTTTGTCAAATGAGTTGACTTATTCACCACTGGCATTTGTAGATCATATCAGTAATACTGAGCCAAGACATTGTATAGATGAACACCAGAACCCCATCCACTAAAGCATCCTTTTCAGTTACATTGCTCCAACTGTAATACAGCACTTTGCACAAACCCAAGGCTATTTTTTTTTTCCTTCAGGAAGAATAATGTACTTTTATGGCTGAGTTCTCCATCACTGTATGCTTTTGACACAGGGAACTAAAAAAAAAAATCCTTTCCTGTTTCTTTGTCTGTGTATAACAACATGTGCCAAAAGGAAGCATGTTTGGACATTATTATGCAGCTTGCTGAGAAACTATCTTAAACGTGAGGTTTCTTCTTTCCTACTAGCCATTATGATTCCTTATCTCAAGCATTCAAAGTATTTGCTAATTGGTCTCTCTTCTGGTTGTGGTTTGTGTGTTTTTTTTCCTTTTTTCTTTTTGTGCTTTTTGTTGTTTTGCAAAGTAGTTACAACAAAAATAATAACAACTTGTGAACATGAACATTTCTGTCCATGTTTTTAATATTGAAAGGTCCTGTTTTTATTTTGTAGGAATGTTAATATGTCTTGGGGATATCCTTGTAGAAAGCAGGTTGAATTTTGCTGTGAAATGCTGGTGAAATAAAAAGACTGAATAAGTCTTTTGGTGACTAATTGCTATCAGGAGTTATACTGCAGCCTGACCTATACCATTAAAATAAGGAGAAAATAGACCCACATCTTTACATTATATAAGACGCATTATGCATAACGGCTTCAATTATTTTTCATTGCAAGATCTAGTTACCCTTTATCTGTTATCTTGCTTTAGTCCTAAGGAAAACCTTCAAACATGCTTGTCCATATGTTAACACATTTAGGGTGCTCTTCAGACATACAGTTGTCAATGTAATTAAAAGCAGAGAGAAAAAAAGATGTGACCTGTATACGGGAACAAGAACTTTTGACAAGAGCTGTGCAGCATTATGTTCTAGCTGGCACTAGCATCGCTCTGCTAATGTACAGCTGGAATTCACAACCAAAACATGGAGATGGAGTGGTTGTTTCTTTTAAGAAGAAGTAGATGGTATCAAAACCAGCTTCTAAAATCTCCCAATAGAAACATCTTTCCATCTGCTGCTATAGTTTCTTTATCCTGAAATTGTTCTGTGGAATTTCCTGTTTACTCTCAATCTCCTAATTTATAGATCATGTCCTTCAACACCAATGGTAGAGTTTATGTAATTCCCATTCACTGAATTCCTTCATTATGCTCTTTTAGAATAAACTGGATTATTATCTTAATATGTGTAAGTTGAAGAGGTTTAACATTTTTCTACAAACTACAATTTAATTGCAAGTTTGAACCTCATACTGACAATTACTTAACTAAAAAAAAAAAAAAAAGAATATTATATTCCATCTACTGCAATAAAATTTAGTGTATCCTATTTTTTAATGTCTTCATTTTATTGGTCCTTCCAGTATGTACTAGGTCTATATGAAACACCCATGAAATATAACATCTCCTGTTCGGTTACCTTCTTAAGAAATCCTTCTCTGCATCACTTTTATTCCTGATCTTGAAATATGAGACCAGGCTGGAGCAGACTCTCCAGTGCGACAGCTGGGAGAGCTAGATGTGACCAACTCAGCAGGGAGAAGTTTGTGAGCACTTCTGTAAGAAACTTGCCTTTCATGGAGTTGGGAAGACAGACAGCCTTTCCATGGGGAAAACTGTGGGGCTCACCCCTGGCTATACAGATGCTTTTGAGCAGGGGAGACCAGGATTTGTCTCTCCTAACTCCCTCCCTCTTCCTCCAGCCAACTTCTATTACAGAAAGGTCTCTATAGCAAAGGACAGGCACAGAAATCCCATTTGTGCTGTCCTTCCTGGGCAGTATTTAAGGAGGAGGATGGATGAGTCACTTTTTCCATCTCACAAAAGCATGCAGTTGCATCCTCAGCTCATGGAGAGCCTGCAGCCTTTCTCAGGCCTGGGAAAACCAAGGAAGAGAAAGCTGGATCCTGGTGCACACCACCTTCCTCTGTCACCCAGGAAGTCTTATAAAATCATTTGTAGAATGGCTTTGAAAAATTGTGATTCAGTTTAATTACTAAAATAAGATTTATTTTACTATGTCCTCCTCGCATTTTTAAGTGGTTTGTTGAAAATTTTCCAAAGGTTGACTCGGGAACCAGACTCATTTTAGCTTAGCAGAAATGTTCTTTTAAACCAGTACGTAAGAAGCAAAAGCCATTTGCTGCTGGCTGGCCAAACTCAACATGTGATTAAATAATCCTCATGACCCTTTGCCCCAACTCCTTCACCTTGTCCCCTGAAGTAACATGGCAGGAAAGGCCCCTTCATTTCCTTACCAGCACTGCTGGGAGAGGGATGGGTGCTCAGTGCTTACAGTGAGAGTGGCTGAGACGGCACCGAGCTGACTAAACAGCATGCTGGCTGCCCACAGTGAATGAGCTGGGCATTGTTACACCTCACAAGATAACCTGGCCCTCAGATAAACAAAATATTACACTGACAATACACCAATTTCCTCCATTTCCAGCAACTTCATTCAAACAGGGAGAGGAACACAAACATGACAACCTGTTCCATGACAGCTTAGTGAGGATCATGTCCACCATAAACACTGACAGAGAACAGCCTGCAGTTCCCTTCCCCTTGTGCAACCCTGAGCCCTGCTGCATTTAGACCACTTTTCTCTATGTCCCAGATCACTGTTCCCTCCTGTTCCCACTGCTCCTCTCTTCTCCTGGCCTTAGTCCCAGCCATCTGCTGCCAGTTCCTAGACAAATCACATGCAAAACCTTCCTCCTTCTGTCTCCTTCACGGTCCACTCCCACAACCTCCTGAAGTCTCTTCACCAAATAGCCACTTGGCAAGAAGAGCATCTTCAGGTTCATCAGGTGCACATTCCTGGAGAGAAAAGCACCAGTTAAAAGAGAAGGGTGGGGCTGGTATGGAATAGGCAGGGAGAAAAAGAAAAACAAACAGGCCATGAAATCAGGGCAGGAAAGCAATGCAGAGATTTTGGAAATTCCATGCCTGGTAGTACAGATCGCCAGCTGGGTTTCAGTGACCCTTAGAGTGAATAAAACCTCCTGCCTTACTTCTACTCTATAACCTGGTCTTAAAAAAGAGTAAGAAAGAAAACAGCAAGAAGAAGGTGGCTGGAGTACTTTGATAAAATTTTTATGGGCTGTGAGATGCTCTAAAATCTGTCACTGAAAACTGTCCAGAAATACAAGGAGCTAATCTGAGGGCTTGCATTTTTTGCTTCAGCAGAAGAAAGTACAAACCAGACTGAAATCAAAACACAGCTCATTTTCAGTAGACACTGGGTGGTAAGAAACAGTTGTGTTTTGCAAGAATAAGCCATCAAAAGAGGAATGCATCCTACTTTGATTTTTTTTCTAAACATGGATTTGAGGTCGATAAAGGCGAATGAGCTCACCTCCCAGTAGAGATAAAATTCCACTCAAAGAACTGATTAGCTATAAGACAGTCTTCATCATACTAAAACTATTTGCATCAACCCCTCCTCCCGAAACCTTCCCACACGCCCCCCAACGCCACCCACAGTTCTCAGTGCACGGGAAAAGTAGCTGCTGACAAATGGGAGGGCTGTCCATCTACTGAGGTTTCCAAGTGTTATGTTTTGGCTATTTATTGGCATAGTTACATTGCAAATGAACTTCTCACTCACTGATACGTTCCAGCAAAATTTTGACCTAAGCAAAGCATGCCCAGTCATTTTGGCCAATTGGCAAGGGTTGATTAAGATTCCTGTTATTTTTGCTTTGTTTTGACTGGCTTTGAAAAGGCAGTCCTAAACAGGCGTTTCTCACTTTCTGGAAGTTTAGGGAGCCAAGGAGGTATCATACAGCACATGCAGAAGCTATTTTGTGTCCACACAGTGCTGTGCAATTACAGGCTGCCACTTATACCTCCTCATTCTGATTTACTACCCAGCTATGAAAACAAGATGTACCGTTGTGCAAGCATTCCTTCTGAACTTTGATTAGAAAAATGATATTAAAACCCAGAGGGTCATACACAGATTTCTACAACTCTTGGTGAATGTCACATTCTTCTCATGCTCCACACCTTTTACCAACTAGAGACTGAAGTTTCTAACGCTTTCCTAGAAAAAGTCAGAGTCTTCTAGATGGTGAGGTTCTGACTAGGAGCAGAAGTAACCTTCTAGTGATGGGAAAAATAGAATTGTCATACTGACTGACAATCCCTACAGGATTGGTTGCAGAGATAGTCTGTGGAATAATGTCCAACCTTCTCAGACCTATATCCTTTAGGTATAGCTCCCACTAACAGAAGTTACTTGGCAATAAAAGTTGCACTAAATATTGAACTGCAATATTCAGGTATACACACATTCATCCAAAACCAGATTCAAATCTGAAGAGAGATCACAGAAACAACATAATCCAAGAGGGAAATAACAATTGTCTCATAGAATCATAGAATTATAGAAGAGTTTGAGTTGGAAAGGACCTTTTAAAGGTCATCTTGTTCAACCCTCAATAACCACTCCAATGACTTTTCTCACTTCTGAGTTTTTGAACACTGTAGACAGGCATAAAACACATAAAATAATCCCTATGCTCTTTTCAGTACTGATACAGACATGGTCAGATAGTCTAAGTTCACTTCTGAATGCTATATTTCAAGAGTCAAGAGGAAAACAATAAAGAATTATCAGTAATACAGGAAACTTTACCTACAAGTAATAAATTCATGAGTCAGCTCTCCCTAAACTGCAGTAGCAAAAACTAACTGGGATATAACAGAAGAGATACCAGCACAAGAACTTCAGATATGTTGACAAGCTTCCTGACGGACTGTGGAATCTTCATTGGAGGACTTTAGAGAAAGCTAGATTGTCTGTGTTGGCAACAGTAGCAGAAATGGCATACCTTACAGTTTACTGGGACATAAACAAGGAAAAAAAACCCTATCAAATGTACTAAGTGCTTATTAGCTGTGCTATCTACAGTCTCAAAGAGACCAAGGCCTCTGTATGAGAGACACTTATATGCACATTGAGTAACAGTTTAGAGAGCTCACACTGCTAATAAACAAGAGGGCTGAAGGAGGGAATTGCTGTCATTTTCTTTACTAAGTCTGAGAACCTCAATCACAGTGGTATTAGCCAAAAGACAAGAACTTAGTTTGCAAAAATAGCCAGTACCAAACCCTGACTCCAAACTCCCTAAGGTGCCTTCAAGTCCCACTTCATTACTACTCAGTAAATAAGTATGATGATCAAAAATCAGCACATGATGGATGTAACTCATTTTCAAACACTCCAGAAAACTGTTCTACTTAGGTAACTAAAGAGAACTGAGATCTTGGGAGATTGACCTTACATGACTTCCCTTCCAACAGATCATGAGTCTGTGGCTAAGCCAAGAAGGGAAGCAGTGTCTCCTGAGAGCCCAAGGCTACAAGCAGGACAGCTTGCCTGGAGGTTGCAGCATGTCATTTCTACTCATGCACTGATGCGGGCACAACTCACATACCCATGCAGTAATGACTGAACCATCAGTACATACAGCTGGGCTGCAATCAGTGCTGATTCACTGCTGTAAGGTGAACTATGAGCTGTAGGATCAACTGCTGCTTCAGGAACTCAGAAGCAGGGACAAATTGATACAGTACGCACAAGAAGGAAACACTTTATGATTCTGTTTTTTTGGTGGTAACTCCTCACGTACTCCCATATTATACAAAGCTGATACTGACAAATAATGTGTGCATTGAAGTACCTTATGTCTGAGGAGGCCTAAGAGCCCCAGAATGGCTCTAAAGACAATACAGAATCTAGTCTTCTTGGGGGAAAAACTTGGTTATTTTGAAATCAACATTTCTGATTTTGCTTGTTTGCTGGGTATAGATCACCATAAAGGTGAACAGGTACACTGTACTAATGACCACTTTTCACTCTGTGTATTCTTGATTTATTGTTTACTGAAAACATTAAAACTGCTTGATGTTAATAAACTGCTTTTTTGTTTGTTTGGTTGTTTTGTTCATAATGACAAATACAATCTGACTGACAAGAATGGAGAATGAGATCTAGTGAAGACCGTGGGTGAGATGCCCAGCTGATATGAACTGGAATAGCTCCATTTTCTTTCTGAAGCTGACACTGATAGTCAGCAATAGTCCTATAAGATGTGACAGATATTTTTTCCTATATTTACTGTCATCAGAGAGGCTTTGGAAGAAACACATGAGCGAAGGAATGGGGATGTAATAGAAACTAGCTACAGGACATCTGCCTACAACTGATCCTAAAAAAGAGGAAGACACAGTGCACAGACAGATCAGAGGGTATTTTTCTTCTTTGCCCACCATGGGCCTTCACTGGTTTCTCTTCAGATCACAGGGAAACCACCATCAGTCACCCACACACCTCCCAAGCCTTCTTTCAAGATCCTGAGTGGATGTCATTAGCCCTTAAGTTTTGTGTCTGCTTCTCACTTCAGGAGTGAATTCAGCAGAGGTGAACATGGACTGTACAGCAAAGGCTACATGTGCAAGTTCTATAGAATTTACCTGAGTTTTGGGGGTTTTCACTTAAAAAATCAGAGGGGACAGTTTTAGCTTACAAGAGGAACATGAGCCCAAGTCCAAAGTAAACGGGAAACTTGTTTGTTTTCACTCTTTTTCTCAGTACAACTTCTTGGTCAGTAGCACTACATGGTGTACCCTAAAATCTGGTGAAAATCTGCCCTGCTTTTGACCTAGGAGACTATAAATAAATGTAGACAAAACACAGACAATAGCAGACGACTGCATATTTTTACATATATTACATGAAATTACAGCAATATTCTTCCTCACAGAAGTTATTTGTTCCCTTAAGCTCTTGATAATTTTGTGCTTAGCGAAAATGACTGTGCGTGTGGCACTTTAATGTAATGACACAATCTGTAAGTACAATAGACTAAGTCTAAATAATGCTTCCTCACAAAGTTTCGGGCACACAACTAAGGAGTTAAGTAGTTTCCATGTTTGTTTTTCCTGGATCCTGTTCTGAGACTATCTTCCATAGCTGGAAAAGGTCAACATCCTACCATTAATACAACATTATTCCCACAAGTTTCTACAACAAAAAAAGTTTTCATAAACAAAAGCCATTTTTTAATGTGGTGCATCAAGAGCCATGTTTACTTGTGCTGTTATTTTGCCAGTACCTTATGGTTTAGAAAAGATAAGGCTATTAACAGAATTTAAAATACTTATTTTTTGATCTTATTCCACATTGAGAATGAAAGAAAATGTTACTAAACTGTCCTCCCAACTTCCTCTCTTGAGAGGTCAGATAACTTGGCAATTTACCACTTCTGAAAAAAAAAAAAGTATACATATGTGTATTTGAAGGAGCCACATGTAAAAATTCGTATTCAATCATTCAAAATTTTCTGAACTTTGTTCTGAAAATAAATAATGCTGACATTAAGAAACCATTTTGAAGTATTTTATAGTTATTAAAGTAAAGCTCTACAAATCTTCTCATAATCAAAATGCTCAGAGGAATTTCTCTGCTTTGACTTTTAACTCTCTTTATTCCTATGCGCTGGTTTGCAAATGCAGTTCATCTGGGAAATGCACATATAGTCTTTCCATTTCTCAGCTTTCTGTGAAACTTCAAGAAAGTGTTCACAAAAGCAGTACCAAGGTACTTGCATGACATCTGGCTAAAGATGTAAAAGAGCAAAATACTGAAGAGAAGTGGGGTTTGAGGTTTTTTTTTTCCCCCCTTCACATATAAACTGCAGCACCTGTTTAGATCACTCATTTGTTCCCTAAGCATATGATTCACATCCTTTCTCTCAAGAGAAACAAATGTGCAAAACCAGAATGTACAATCCAGAACATGGATCCTGCTATTTCTTCCCTTTAAATTTCAAATCTAATGTGGAAAGAATGTATTGGAATGGTGATATCTGAATGAGAAGGTGCAGTGAGTGGAATTAAGTATGTCATAATCTTGAACTCCAAAACCCATAAATTGCTATCTGTTAGTCTACTTGATCTCCTATAGCATGACTTTTAGAAAGCAATCACTGAGCTGGTGTATGCCACTAGTTACTAGTTTTAGGTGAGAAATGCCTGACATGAGGGTACCCACAGAAACCTGAAGAGTGGAGGCACTCTTTAAGCCACCTACACTGCCCACACTGTTGTGTTGGGTCATGGCATAGGTCTGCCTTGGTCTCTGGGTGTGTCTCCTGGGGACCTCTTTATTTGAAGGATTTTCTTCCTTCCCCATGCTCCATTAAGGAAAAGGATTTTGTGTCAGCCAAGCAACTTTTGACCTTCATCTGAAACTTGGGCAAGTTACAAACCTTTGTAAAGCTGCATACGCTCAGCAAAGCTTTTTACTTTCAGTGGGAAGATCCTGTGTTTGCTTCGCAGTGTGCCTAAACCCTCACAGCTCCTGTGCAGGACCAGGCTCTGGAAGACGGAGCATCTCACGTAGCTGTGTCTGACGCATACCCTTGCCACATGCAGGGAGCAGCCTGGAGTTCATCCAGGAAGAGAGCTGCCTGGATGAAAAGGTCACTGTAGGTTGCCAGCTGGAGGTGTCTAAGAAACCAGAAGCAAAGTTTCTTTTCATTACCAGAAAATCATTGGTAATGAGAGACAGAAAAGAAAGATGGGTTCTGGTGACACAGGAAGATGGGGACTCAGAGTACCACCACAAGTAGGGGCTAAGTTTTTGAAAACAAGCAAACAAAAAAACTAATGTGTAACTAGTGAAAAAGGGACTTCATGGTCAAATGGGGATGCAAATGGCTGAAGTTTCAGTACAGAATTATGCATAAAGAGAATAACAGTTGGAACAGTTGCAATTTTAAACTTTTATGCATGATTCTGGATTGCACAAGAGATGTACTACACAAGATAAATGACTGACAAGCAGGTCAGGATTTTGTAAGTAAATTTGTGCTTCTATCAAGAGCAAGGCAGCAGTACGAGGGTGCTGCTGACTGCTGCCTCTCCTGAGGAAAATGTGGAGAGCAGCTGAAGAATAAATGGTGGCTGCTACCTTAATTGAAAGATACTCAGTAAGTCAAACTGGAGGAGTAAGATGGGGTAAATTCCCCTTGAGAGGCTTACACAAATGAACTGTTCAATTTTCTAATTTCTGTATTTCCACCCAAGGAAGGAATTTTCTTCACTAAAGGAGCCCTAGCAAAAGCTCAGGTAACCTACAGCTCAACCACTTTGAATAATATCAAGAGACACTGATTTTGCATCCTAAATGTTCAGGTTAAAACCTTGGAGGAAAAAGTGCAAGGGGGCTACCCCTAGGTATCTCACCTAGTTGAGACACATAACACACTGACCAAACGGAGAGGGGCAGAACACAGAAAATGATCTTGCAGTATTGAGATAAAATTAACATTGTTCTGGTTTCAGGAACACACACAGTTGCACATAACATAAAGCAAATGTGTGGTTCATATTACTCTGGCTCCATATCCACCAGCCACAAAGCAGAAAAACACATATCACACTGACAGCAACAGAGATTACATCATTTCAGGGACACATCTGACTCTGTCTGTAAGAGAATCTGGAGGAGCACAAGTGTCAGGCTAAAAGCTGGTAAGAGCCAACAGAGCATTACAAGCACCATGACAGCGCACAAAGGCACATGCACTTGCCATAGACTAAACTGGCCTAAGTTTCAGGGTGTTAAACAAAGCAGGGGATTATTTCACAGCCCCCACCATAATTTATTCTCAGTAATTTCATCTGCCCAAATATTCAGAAGTCAGATAGGAAGTAAATAAAATTCATCAGTCATCAGCTGGCTGATGTTCCTGCATCCTGGAGTGTTTACGGTTGTGCAACATTTCCTCTCCTGGGGAAAAAAAATACTTTTTATAAGACAAAATGAAATATTTTCTTTTTCCAATCACTAGTTCTTAATAGCAGTTTGTTGCTGAGGTTTTCTTTGCTTTGCCTCAGTTTACCTCATAACACTTTAGTATCTAAATATTAATGTTTTGTTTAAAAGACTTGCCTTTTGTTTGGTTTACATATCAGTGAGTGTACTCCTGTAATTTTTCTTTCTGACTACCATCCTCTCCTCCTTCCAGCCCATGCTAAGCAACTCAAGGAAACTTCTGCTTGTTCTGTGATTACACCAAAAGCTTTCTGCCCGTGGAAGGAGACACTTCTAGGAAGGAAGTCTCAATGTTATTTTGCTTTGGAGAGTAGTAGATTAATATCTCTGGATGGTTTTATCTCAATTCTCCCCTCACAGTCAAATTTAAGCAAAGATGGCCATTTCCTATTTCCATTACAAGACTGAAAGGTTCTCACAGAAGGCTAAGCTGGAAGCTTAAGTATTTTCCTCCTGGACCCTGTGGAATGTCTTCGCTACTCCTGCAGTAGCGATTTTTGTTTGATTTAAAACACCTGGGTCTTCCCCATATCAATCACAAAATAATTCGCCTGTGATGCTTCTGCTTTCTTACAAAACACACCTTGAGCCTCTCATGAATTCTTAGATGTTTGGTTAGCTCTTAAAAAGCCAAAGCTTACTTCTTGCCAAATTTCAGTTCTGAAAGCCAATTAGACCAGAAGCCACAAGAACAAGTGATCAAACTAGACATATCCTTTCTGCAGGACTTCAATGAAATTGTGTCTGGTGGCAATTGCTGCAGTCTATTTGGCAAGCACACAGTCAGGGTGGGATAGTTCCCAGAACTTTTATATGTGCTTGCAGCTTAAGGGATTCATTTGTAACATACGCATAAAAGATATCATGTACTTGCTTAAAGATGCAGGTTAACTGAGAGGTTACAAGACCCTAGGGATGACTTGCTTTCATACTGACAGAATTTTGAGGAAGTTCTTTCTTGAACAAAATGACTATTTAAGGGATAAGCTTAAGTTTGACCTATATTTCAGTTCATGACAAGAATAGATTGTAACACTTGCGACAAAACAAGCTGGCCCATTTTTTCTCTGAAAACTGGTAGATGTTTGAATAAACACACTGCAGGAATAAATGAACAATTATGAACTAATACTAGGTATTGAATTTCATTACGGGAATACTTTGAATTGAAAATAAAATTGTGCTCTACTGGGTATGGACAACAGCTACACATTTTCTAACTGCATACACTTTCCAAGATCTTCAACAAAATTTGGTTTAGAGAATCAGGATTTACAGTGTGAAAAATTTCTTCTTGAAGCAAGGGTTTCACAAGTGGCTGCAAGAGTGTTCCAGCGACTGTAAATACATGACAGAGAAGTATGTTTATCCCACAAAAATGAAAAGGACTCCTGTTGATTTAGTACACAAAGGCAGGAACACATTTAGCTTTACAGTTATGCCTCATTGCAGAAGGATTTATTCAGCCAGTTGGTGTACTGATTTACACTATACAAAACATCTTTGAAGCTGCTTAAGTTACACAAAATATATAAATCAGGATAGTTCACTGTCTAGGATGAAGTACAGCTAGAGAAGGAAAATCCTTACAGGGAAAAGGCAGAACACAATGTCTGTGAGCGTAAGAGTAAACAGCAGTGCATGGTGCAGCTGTGTAAATGCACCAAGCCACAGACTCAGCAGACAATATGATGTGTGTATTTATACCAGAGTGTTGTGGCTTTTTAAGCAGATAAAAATAATCTTTTTTAAAAAGTGTACTTACTGAGAATGGTATTTGGTGTTTATTTAGTTTTGGTAAACATAAGAGGACAAACTTTCATGCTTAGGCAGGACACACTAAAATTATGTAGAGGATTTTTGCTGATTGAATGTATATATGACTGATACAATTAGCACTGGCTGGTAGAAAATATTCCTTAATAAAACTACTACTGCGACAGCAATGAGTATCTTTGATGGCTGTATATGCACTTTACTAGAGAGCACTCTAGTATATACTCCATGTGTCCCTCCAGGGAGGACTGGACATGCTGAGGAGGTCGATGCAAGGGGCAAGAGGTTCTCCATCCCCAGAGGAGGGGGACCCCTACCCCTCTGCCTGTTTCTTGTTCTGCGCACCATGTACCATGGTGGGGTATGGGCTGAACTGTCCTGCTAAGTTTTCAGTGTTGGCACCTTGGGGCAGGGTCAGGGTCACTTTCAAGAGTAGTCCAAGGACACCCTGAATCTTCCCATGGGTGCTTTGTCGTGAAACAACCCCATCTTCCTTGGTCTTGATGGTAATCACGGATCCAGACTAACCCCAACAGACCTGTTATCCACTTCCCATATATATGGAATAGCTCAGGCAGCTTTAGAGGCACGACACAGAAGGCATCTTGGGGCAGGAGAAGCAAGCTCATTCTCTAGTGCACTTGAGTAGGGTCACCATTGAAGATCAGGCCCTGGACATGCTTGATCTTGTAGAGGTGCCCTGCACCTTTAACAACTTCACTCCAATACATACCATTCCCCTTCTCAAGAGATGCTCGAGCCATTGTGCCAGATTGAAAATATGCCACTACATGCCTGCCAGGCCCTGAGAAAATAGCTCTAGAGATGCAGGGGTGAGCAACAACCTGCTGAGACACTGACTCTGGCTCTGTGCATGGACCCATCCAAGATCTTGGGTCTACACGTCTACGTGGTCTACTTACCTTCCTCTGCATTTTTGCCTGAAAGCACAGGAACAGCTCATTTTTTTAAGCAGAATTTTCTCTGGTGGTCAAAGCTGTAGCAGCAGGTATATTTTGTGATGACACTTTTCAAATGGCTTTACAATTTACTAGGTAGCTTTCTCTGACATGGTTCCTCTCCTCTAGGTGGCTCTGCTGTTTTCCTGGGGGCTGTATTTTTCCCCCATCTCCTTTGATGATAAAACTCTATTCCCCCTTGAGAAAGTTTTCTGGTCCTTCCCCCCTTCTCTGTTCTGCTGAAATCTGGATCTCTCCATCTATTTTTCTAATTTCAGTGTTGGTGTTTAACTGGATAAACTGACTTCTTCTGTTTTACATGTATATTTCATAGCACATGTATAGCATTTGAAAGTTCACTGCATGGATGTTTCAAACCACACCATAGGATCTTGGCAGTTACACGACTTCAGAGATTTTATATACATATATCTGATGTACAGAGGAAGTCATTAAACCATGTGGACCTCTCCCATACAGTAGGAAGCACAACACAAATCTTCTCACTTGATTTATTATAACCTTATGTCATTTAGCAAAACCAACTCTACAACTGTTTGAAAGAAAGAAGCCAGCTGAGAAGGAGAGGGAGGACCTGTGGCTCAGGCAATCCTGAGCAGTTGTACGTGCTTGTGGCTGCACAGTGCAGTCGAGACCTTGCTGACAGCACCAGGAATGAGCTAGCAGAGTTCAAACTTCGCAGTTTGGTTTGCAAGGTGTTGTAACAATACAAAACCCAAATGAATCTGTCCTCAGCCTGTGCATTTACCTGTTTCTACTCTGATGGCAGGGGCTAAGGACAAGGAGCTGCAAGGGACAGCAACAAAAACTTCCCTGTCATGCAGGGGTAGCCCATCCCTCCTCCATCCTGCAGCCTTACTCTATGAGGAGAGGTTGAAGCAGAGCAAGACTGAGTTCATGCAATGTAGCCTATCCCATCTGCAGGGCACCACTAATGGTGGGGGAACGGTCCCACGGTGCAAAGTCCCTAGCAAATAAAAACTGAGTAAAATAAAAGCTGTGAAAAAGGGTGCAAGGTGGTGTTACATAGTACATCTGTGCCAAGCACATGGAAGAGCGTGCTCAGTAATGGAAGGGGAGTTATTCTCACAGTGGTAAAGGCTACTCTGCAGTTGCAGCACAGTCATATTTGAGCTGAAGAGTGTCCTGTGGAAAAAACATTTTATCCATAAATGCACATGCCAGTGCATACACTCATTAAATACTGAAATAATGAACTTATATGGGTCCAACATCCAGAGCATCATGTAGTGCCTTTGGGCACTTTGTGCTGGAGTCCCTGTCCGCTGGAAAGAAGCTGTCACTGTGTCCCTCTGTATGATGCTACTTCTGCCATAAACCAGGGAAGTGCTAGCAATGCTCTTGGCACTGTACAAAGAGCCACGTGCAAACAGATCCTGCTCAAGGAGCTTACAGCCTAACACAGACAAGCTCTGACAGCTGTGAAGACCATGGCATCCTGCATTACAGAAGGAAGATCTCTTCTCACAGAACCAGCTTCTCTCATTCCTCCTCTGGGCTATCAAGAAAGAAGTCCCTTACGGAAAGCCTTTAACACAAAAACAGTGGCAAAATGGAAAAGGAGAAGATGTTGCATGCTTGGGACTGGGTAACAGAAATGTTGTCAAAGAAAGAGAGGAGAAGTAGGGGACCTAGAAACCGAGAAACAGCCAAAGGGTGATATATGGGGAAAAAGGAGTATTTGGATCAAAGAGAATAATACTGACATATCCAAGTCTTTATTTGACTGGACAGAAGACAATCTAGGTTACTATACTCTAAAGGGAGTGAAGCAACATGTGTACTGAGGACATAGCAAGCACAACTTTCTTTTCTGCTCCTACAGATATACTATGCTTTCCCAACAAACCTGGGGACATATGAACCTGCTTTTAAACAAGTTTATATGGGTTTATAGTATCTCTTTAACCAGTGATACTGTAATTGTACAAATTAGTTTTGCTAAATAATAAGGTGAGCAATAGTTAGACACAGAATTTCATTGAACAACCATGATCCAGACTGAAAAAAAACCAAACCCAAACCCACAAAAAAACGTAAGTGCCTTTCTTTGCTGAGCGTCTATGATAGTAGTAGAAAGAAAGGAATCTGACAGACTAATACAATCTTTTCATAGAAAAATAATTTCAGCCTGTGGGTTTGCAGCTTATTCATTGTCTAGAGCTGTTCTCCATGCCTAAAATATAGACTTCTATCCTTCAAGATCTTTCTGCATGCTCCCAAAGTTAATATCTAATTGTAAGATATTTTAACATTTGTCATCCTTTTCAAGATCAATGTAATAGCAGCACTTATGTATATTTCAACAGTACAGGTCATTATGCATAGACACTGAAAAGGACTTGGAAACATGGGAATTATGTACAAACTGAGGTAAATAAGGAACATTGACTCTCTTAAGTGCCAGTAAGAAAATGCTGAGAACAGGCTTAGTCTGCTTCAGCAGATACTGTTCGTGATGACAGCCTGCCCATTCCCACATTCCTGGTCTCTCCAGGTCAGACTCAAAGGATTCCACTAATAGTTTGGTACTTACCAAAGCAGACAAAAGGAAAATGGGTCAATGTTACTTGCTCCCATGTGACAAAAGTACAGAAAATAGAAACAAGCACCATTTGAGAAATTTGTAAAGCCTCAGACATATGTCATGAGAAACATTTACAATCTCTGGAGTATAATTTAAGTGCTAAAGGATGACCTGGATTATCCCTCTTGGATGCCTGTGTGAGCTATCCAGTCACAGAGTAAAACTATCATCCACCCGCTGCTCTTTCTTTAAACCCCTGCTCACAGCAAGCAGAAACTGAAAAACTTGGTTGAAAACACCAAGAATATTTTTGTGCAGTAGTTGAACTGCCTGGAAAGTCAAAGACTGAAGGTCTAAACAAAAGAACAGCATATTTGGCCGAAAACGATCCTGACGGTGCCCTTCATTTCTGTAATGAAGTGTAATTCATATGTGAAAACTGAACAAAAAGATTAATGATGCATGAGAAGGTACTGTGCTATGCAAACACCATTGAACAGAATAAGTGACTAGATTACAGGTAAGTCAGGAAATTGCTAAACTGCAGGCACTTATTTTTTAAATAAGGTAAAATATACTTGCAGGATTTCACAGGAAGATGGGAAGGGAAAAAAATGCTGTTCAAGAAAAAAGACATGGCAATATTTTTAAATGGTTGCTAAGTACAATCAGAGGGTTCTTATCCCAGGATTGGCTCTTGTGACCAAAGATAACTTTGCACTCCTCATCTCCAACGAGTTTAATTTATATTATTTCTTCACTACACTTAAATTTTAAGTCTTCTTTGATCTTCTGCAATAAAGCAGTTCTTGATTCCTTACTGTGAGTTCTTATTTTTTCCTCATCTCTCAATCAAATTTGTGATATGCAGATAGCCAAACACTCTGTTAAAAATGTTGCCCTCAAAATAAATTCTCAAAATACCAGTGAAATACCTTCTCAATTTATTAGCAAACTGCCATAAGATTTGTTCTCTTCAAGTGCAACATGCCCATAAATCAATATAATACACAGGTAACGCAAAAGGCATCAAATAGTATAATTTCAAACAGAATAGCTGAATATACGTTACAAAGAGTTAATAGAGCATATTTATTTCAGTCATAAGGTTGTTTAAACTACAACCTTGGTATTCATTTTGATTGATTACACTAATTCTTGAGCTTTGTCCAGTGTTGTTGAATTGTTCTCCTGTCACAACAGCTGAGACTACAAAGGCTTTTTATACAAGCTTGTAGAAGTATCTGCATGGATTTAACCTCAGGCTTTAAAGTATCTGTGTGAATGCTGCTTACTTGCACTTATTTTGCTGGAGATAACATATCAATACATTGAAGTTTAGAAAGATTAGGTTGAATATGGACATGAAAAGGTGAATGTGTCCTTTTCACTACCTTTCAGTCAAGTATCATTCTTTTTCTCCTGTACGGTTGATTTGGAAAGCTTTTGGAGGAATTTTGCTTTCAGGGCTAGAGCAAAAGACAGGGAGCGCAAATTGATAGCATGGGATGGGCTTAACAACACTGCAGTCCTTTAGATTACAAATAAATATAATTTCTATAGGTTACTTATGGAATCAACGTTTCATATCTGGCTGAAGTAGAAATGTTCTGCAACAGAATAAAAAAAAAAATAAATTTTGCATTAATGTGCATATTTGGTTTGATTTGAAAGAAGGTCTCCATTTGAATTTATTTTATCTTTTAAACATTCTTTATAATATTCGGAATATTTAAAAATGAAAATGTGATTTTGGCATGAACGTTTAATTGCATTCCTGCATGTACTGACAAAAAAAATACCCTGCTTTTTTAATATATTTTAATATATTTTAAAATAGTTTGCATTTTTTATTTGAAATAGATTCTGTTGTGTAGAATGTATATATGGAAGGAGGATTCACTGCTTCTTGCTCATGGGAAAGTAATCTAACCTCCATCCACCAGTTCAAAAAGAGGTCTGATGTTGATTAAACATGTATAAACAGAGCTTAAAAAAAAAAGAAAACATGCATATTTCACCCTAAAAAATGTCAGGACAAATGTACTAAAGAACAGCAATTAGCAACCAACGTAACTATCCCACTACATGGTTGGTTGCTACTCAGAGTAGCCCAGGTTAAGCAATTTTCACTAAATAAAACATTAAGTCATAAACTAGGTATCAAGTTTCAGACTGACAAAAGTTCAAGTTCTTTCAAGCAAACCTGTACCCTGCCTGCCTTTGGTAGCAAACTCTAAAGGTTATGGGCCTATTTACTGACAACAGTTTATGCAATTGAGCTTTATGCCCAAGATATAGATGCCTATGGAACAATACCAAGATTTCAGGGATTCACGTATGCTGGCAAGACCCTGAAAGGCTGTGTTTTGAAAATATCAACTTAAACTGAAGTGTGCTTTTGAAACGACCCTCAAGCATGTGTGTAAAACAAAACTGTACTCATGTATCTGCAAGCAGAATTTAACTTCATACAGCAAAACAGTTTTTTACGGTAACCCTTTTCATTTCCTGTGTTTTTCCAGCATTAGAATTGCTCTCTACTATTACCTTGATTAGAGAAAAAAAGGAAATTACATCTCTAAGTGCCACACCAGACTTGATCACAGCACTGAAATAATGAAAGGTGCCTTCCTGTCCATGCATAATACTCATTAATACCATAAGCATTTTACTTTTAAATCTGTTGCTTTCCCCAAATACTTCCCCTCTGAGGGCAGCTCTTCTTCCTGGAAATTTCCAGACTTAACATTGGTCTATGAAGAAATGTGAAATTTGGAAGCACCTTTTTTCTGGTACTTACATCCTAAAGATACATGATCAAGTTCCCTCCCAAAGTTTTGTACATGGCAAAAACTGGAGAGAAAATAGCACATCTTCCAAACCATTTCTGTCATGGGAAGGTAAGAACCAAAAGAGAAAGACAAGCAAGGGAAGGCCAATGGAAGGCACATAAGCTTTGTGAGATTTTTGGCTTGTGTGATCAGTGGAGTTTCTTCTGGTGGTGGGTTCACATTTGGATGTTTGCTGAGTGGCTCCCTGGGGATGTGTCTGAAGGGTGTATGAACTGGCACAGTGGTTCTTCGACCTTTACAATGAAGGAGATTGCCTGTGTACAGAAGCTTAGGTCAGCATGCCTTCTCCTCATGATTTCTAGGTACATCTCAGTGAGGCCAGATCTTCCTTGTTGCTAAGCTTAACATGGGTAGACCAGGGAAAGGGAAAAGTAATCCCACTCATCTCTCAAACAAGAAGTTACACTAACACAGATTTTCAAGAGCTAAAAAATTGCAAGGATGAAGGCAGAAGATAAACATCAGAGCAGAGACCTCTCAGCTTGTTGCAAAGAGAGAACAAGGTATATTATTGCTGATCCCAGAGTCAGGTTTTGCATATGCAGCCTCTGGTCCTAGCAGAAGTCCTGGATTTGTTCTCTGGAGGAAAGACTAGCTGAGCTGGAATAAAAAAAGTCCACAGGCAAAGCCTGCCAGGATGTGGTGGAGCACTCTCATCTCTGTTGTGGCTCCCCTCACACGGCCAGCATTAAAAAACCCTCACAAAACCTTGATGTTGATCTAACAAGTATTTAGGGGTAGTCAGTCAGAGGGAAGGTGATAATCAGCCTGGAACAAGGAAAAAAAACCCGATAAACTTTAATCTCTAGTTGATTAAAAGTCTGGTTGGTGTGAGGATGCTCCTGGGGCATAGTGAATCTTCCAGGAGAGGACAAAGCAGGTGATGGCAGTGGAAGATTTGATGACTTGACACAGCTGGAATTGAAACAGCTGAGAGGACTGAAAGGCTGGCTGAGTCACAATCTGTGTTATACCACTGGTGAGGAAAGCAGGATGGGGATGTCCTAGGGGTTAACTGGAGGCAGCTGTGTGGGAGACTGAAGACCTTGCCAAATCCATGGAACAAGAGAGACCTGCACAGGAGGAATGGGTTGGACTTGTTCCATAAAAAATAGAACCAGGCTGTTAATACAAAAATTAAAAAGCTCACAGAGAAATAGTTAAACTAAAAACAGGGGAAGACATCCATGAAGTACCTGGGTCAGACTGAATGAATTTGTGAGAGAGACATGGCTAATATTCAATACATTCCCGAAAAGGCAAGAGAGGAAATGAATGGGCAAAAATTGTAAATGCTTCTACAGCAACATTATAGATCTACAAAATAATATTACGGAATTACACTACTTGGCAATAAATGACAACCCCGATATAACAGGCACCTCATGCTGGATAGAGGAGGAGGATAATCACTGGCATACAGAGTTACTAAACTAGTCTGTCTACTTTACAGAAGTGATAGAACACCATGGCCAGGGCAATAGCGCAGTATAAGAAGACTACAACAAAGTGTTAAAAAAAAAAACAACTCAGTGGAGAGGGGCACATCAGGGAATCCTTCAGGGTATAAATAACAGAAAAGTAGGACTTCATTTGTATTTACGATTCCCCTGTTAAAAACACCAATAATTAAATACTCAGGGAAATTAGAGAAGATGCAAAAACAGGTCAGGTAGAAATATGGGCCAATTCCAACTACCATCGTACTGTCAGGCACAATGCCTCATCCAGATGTGAAAAGAAGGTAGAAATTTTGGACATAGAAACTGACTTTTTCTTAGTGCAGTAAACCCTGGGACACATAAGACAGGATGCTGGTCTGGGTTTAGTCTTGAGTGCTGCACAGGACCTGCTTTAAGACGTACTTTTGGTAAAACTGCTCTGTAAGAGCTTCACAGTAAAACAGACCTTAACGCTACAATGTAGTGGGACAGAACAAGCCAAATAAATACATCACACAAATATCCAATTTCAAGAAGGGGAAATACATAAAAATCACAAAAATAGTAAAAGCCTAAAAAAGCAGTCAAAAAGGCAAGAAGCCTAAAGTAACCTGGAGGCTTTTCAACAACACTGCATTAAAAGTCCTGGTAAACTATGTGTCACATAGCAAAAAAAAAAAAAAAGTAAAATGGTTCAATAAAAACCCTGCACAGCTCATAAAAAAAGCTAAGGGGGCTATTGTAGGCAAAAGGGTTGGCATTCAAAAAATTGCTGAAATGAACAGGAAGGCCCATAAAAAGCAGATCAAGAGTAAATGGCAACTAGGATGGACAAAAATGAATGAGAAAATTTTGCAGAAGATAATCAAGCTGACAGTAAAAAGTTGTTTAAAGAAAAACAAGAAGCTATCAAGGGAAACAGCAGTACCATATGATTCCAAGGGCTTAGAATGGACACTTAGGGATGATAAGGCCATAGCAGAGAAACTTACTGACTTCTCTGCATAGGTCTTTATTGCTGAAGGTGTTTGAAAAGGTCCCAAAACCAACCTATTCCTTGAGACAGATTGATTTCAGGTAAATATAAAGGAAGTAGTAGATAATACAGGTAAGGCAGGTGTTACTAAGTAAACAGGAGTGGGGGCATTCACCCGTGACTTCTGAAGGAACTCAAGTGTGAAACTGCAGACTGCTGACCAAAGTGTGTAACCCAACATTACAAACTGCACTGCACTAGGGGGCTGGTGCCAACTAAGCTTCCATGTGGAAAAGAGGCTCAAGAGGAGATCCTATGAACTGTGGGCCAGTGTATTTGACTTTCCTGCTTGGTAAAGCAGTATTACACCTTAAAGAACACAATAACTGAGCACAAGGAGAAGCATGGTAAAGCAAGCATTAGTGACCATAATATATTTGGATTTTCAAAACTCTTTTGATAAACAGTTTTCTGTTAGGAAGGAAAGAATAGTATTTGATGGTCACATTTCAAAATAGAGACAACAGCAGTAGGTCCTTTCAGATGTGGACTGTAATTGGTTTTAGCAAAGATTTCAAGAGTGATCTGTAGAAGAGACTGAATTGTGAAACACTGGAGTCTATAGAGGATATTAATCTCTCTTAGGTTATTAAATGTGGTGCTGGTGTTGAGGAATGTGGAGACCTGGTGATCTCCCATGCTGGGAGATCCAGAAGGACCCCACTAAACTGGGTAGGCAGATAGGCTTCAGTGTCGGGGAGCATCAGGAATGATACTGAGAAGAAAATTGTGGGTGTCAATTTGCTTAGCGCATCCGTAATCCTGTGTGTTGAATACACTTCTGGTCTCTTGCAGAGAGAGACCAGAAAAAGGGACTAAGGGTTGGAATGTCACATTCAAAAGGGAACCTAAAAAAGCCACGACTTGTCCTTTTGGACAGGAGAAAGCTGAGAGTGAATCTAACTTTAATTTACAAAATTAGGGAAGCAGTGAGTAACATAAACACAGAACTGTTCCAAGTATTGCAGTACTAGAAATAGGATGTACTTGAAACCAAAGGGAGATTTGTATAGAACAGGTCAGACAGCGATTTACATAATTTGTATCATTTGAGTAGTGAACTACTTTGTGCCACTGGAGGCTGTAAAGACACACAGTTACAGCAGCTTCAAAAAAGGATTAGAAAAATTCAGGGAGAAACACAGATACTGAAGGAACACATAAACTGGGTTATCTTGGGTATAAGTGAAATCGACTGCAGAAAGTTGCCAGAATTCTGTGGTCCCCTGTAAACAGCATCTCTTACTGCCATGGTTAGGAACAGAGCGGTGGTCTAGTTTGAGAAGACACTTCTTATGTTCTTATTTTGTGAAAAAAAGAGTAAATATCGGATTTCATCAGACATATCAACTTACACTAACAAAGTGTTACAAGGAGCTACTGCCATTATACCAGCTTAGAAGCCAGATAATTGTGATGTACAAGAATTACACTAACAGTTGATAACATTATTTTATTGGATTTAAAAATTTCCCCTCAGACATAATAGTGGAACTAGGATATTTATGTGTTATATTTTATTGTGTTTTGTTTTTTTTTTTTTAATTATTATAACAAAACCCATCTAGATCTAGTCCTTCTCTTAAGATTTAAACTTGTAAAGAAAATACTTGTAAGTGACTATCAGACATTAGGTTTCACAACTGTACAGCATCCAAAAGCAGACAGAAGTAATCATAGGTGAACTGGTAATAGCTTACCCTTGGCCGCTGCATTAGTGAAAGCAATATAATAGATATCTGTAAAAGCATTCTAATGAACCCTCACATCAGCCTCGGTTAAAAATGGCCTTTATGGGGGGAACACAAAGCTGTCTTTTAATTTCAGTTTCCATTATTCCAGCCTCTTGCAAAAACAATGGCTAAATGGCTTGAGCACTGTTAAATGCTTGACTCAGAAAGTACAAAGCGAGATTTCAAAAAGAGTACATTTTCTCACTCTATAGAAAGATCAAAAAGGTTTCCACTCACTTCCACTTTCTATAAAGCCTTGTAGGTTGGTTATGAAGTGAGGTTGATTATGAACTTCAATAGGTCAAACAGTTGGCCATTGTACTGCAAGGAGTGATCATTTCCTACATAAGTGCATTAATGTTTAACAAATTTTAAAGGCACATATATCGTCCTCTGACCAATATATGGTTTGCAAAGAACTAGAAATATCAACATTTTAGGAACTGCAATAAAAATCTAAAGGAAAAAGAAAGAAAACAGATATTTTTTTATAGTTTGGTTTTGGTGTTTTGTTTTTTTGTTTTGTTTTGTTCCTTTAATCCAGTGCTTCTGTTTCATTCAAAACAGAATTTCAATACTGCATCAGTGTTTTCCTTTACTTTTTTTCCCCCTTACTTGGGCATCTGGGCACTCCTTACCCTATGTTCTCCACATGTAACTTAGGGAAAGGGTGAGTCTGTTGTCTTAGGAGAACAATTTAGAAGTTATCTTAGAAGAAAATGAGAAGAATGAGAAACTGTCTCATCTTAGGAAGAAGGTAAGTGTGTTGTCTTTCCTCTCCCTTTTCACTCTGTGTCCTACACTGAGGCTTATTTTACATGTGGATTTGAACACTCTTGCAGGAGCTTCAATTTTCACTGCATCTCCACTGAGCTTTTTATCAGCTGTGAGAGGGGGAGATGAGGCAGAGTTTGGTCCCCAAGCTTGGCTCCTGCAGCCCAAGCTCCGACCACCTGCCTAATTGCAAGGTATGGTTAGATAGACTGGATATTTGTAACCAGCTAACAGTAAACACAACTGGAAAATAACTAGGCTGCAGTGAAAAAGAACTAAGACTAGAGTGTCATTAGAGACTAGAAACAAAAAACCAGCTTATAGAGGAAATTCCCTTTGCTCTTTCAACTTTGAAAGTGTGAACTCAAAAGCAAGATGAGAGGCAGGAACTTCAAGGGGATCGTGTGTGGCCCAAGAAATATTTCTTTAGAGAATCTTCTCCGAGCAGCAGCTTGCATTTGCCGTGAATTGCAAATGTGGTTATCAACAATGTCCTGATTCTCTGAACATTTGAATTTGACCAGTTTTCCTCCTGGGAATGAGACAGAAAGTGTCATTTGCAGGTGCTCTCACAGCCCTGGGAGCAGCTTGGATGAGAGGCAGGAGGTTGCAGGCTTTGCTGCAGGAGGTCGCTGCCTTTGTCTAGTTGCAGTAGCTCCCCGACCACTACAGTGGGCAGATGACATTTCTGCTCTTTTATTTTTCTGTCCCCACTGGATTTCAGCTGTGTCTGAGCCCAGGGAAAGTTGCAGGGTTGAGCCCAGCCAAAAGAGAGTGGAGAAAAAACCAAACCCACATATCTGTGTTCAGTAGGCCTGCTAGGCGCATGCATCAATTTGTGCTAGGTTGCCTTCTGTTCCTAGAAATTGCCTGTGTGAAGCCCAATTCAACTTTCCTGTGTCTTCACGCCTACCCTTATCAGTCTTGAACCAAAGGTAGTGTAGACAGAAGCAGAGAGCTTCCAGCCATCTGTGTCTGGAGACCTGGCACAAATCACCAAAGCCTGACTGAATCCTTACACATCTGGACAGTGCCTCTCTGCCTCTGGCACAGAGCCCCAGGAGGTATCAGTAGGCATATTTTGCAAAAAACCCTTTTTAAAAAGCAAAAGTCATTGGATTAAGACAACTAATAAAGGTAAGCATCTTCACTCAAATGCTGTCTCTTAAGATTGCAACTGAAGCAATGACAGTAAATGAAGTAGAGGAACACATAAAGAAAGAGTAGGCATTTCATCAGACCTTTACTCCTTTCATAGCTTGCAACTGTATTTACCACTTCAATGAACTCACTTCACTCAACAGGGGCTGATGTGCATTCAGTAGCAGAAATCCAAAGAAAGTTCTTTTATTTGCCTGGTTTTGAGACATCTGTCATGAACAGACTGTGAATTTCCACGGGATGGTAGGGCTGACAGGTGGCTGCAGACCCTGACAGCGCTGCTCCAACCTGAGTTCCAGGTGCCTTGCCAGTGACAGCTCTATTGCACTGAAGACTGAGAGTCATTGCAGAAGCAGGATCTGACAGACTGCTTCAGACACTCTTACAAGTGGAAACACGCAATATGTCTATTGTGTATGTAATGAGTCACCTCAAACAGAAAATGTGGGTCATGCCAGATTATACAAAGGTTTTGTGAAAATAAATATTCCCATTGAGGATTAGCATGAGACCAGAAGCTATGCCATATTTGACTAGACTCTAAAGGCCAATCTTGTTCCTTAAACCAGATGTTTAACAGAGGTTGTGACATCTGAAGAGATCAACAGATGCAAAATACAGACAGTGTATGCTAAGTCAGAATGAGATATATCATTTCAGAGAGGTAAAATATAATTTTTGAAGTGTTATAAAATTCTGTAAATCCCTTTACTCAATAATTCTTCACATCCTGCACAATTAACTACAAGGAGCAAAATATAATTTACATTTTGTAACATACTCCTTTTCTCTTTTTAAGAATTAAATTAAAACAAGAATTAATTAAAGAAAAATTAATTAAAAGAAGGCCAGCATGATTAGTAAGTGGAGTTACTTACTTCCCTGAAATAAATCCAAGAGTGAAAGTGGTGAGCAAGTACACAAAATCTGCCCTCACTTCTCTGTCTAGATAGTAAGCAGCTCAAGGAGCTTCTCTTCAGTAGCACCTGACTGGTTCTCAACCCTGGTAATTTCGCATTTTCAGCTTTTCTAACTTATGCAGTTACTTCTGTTTAACTACCTCTTTTTTCTTGCAGACTTGGCAACTTGAAATTCAAGGTTACTCAGGCAAGGAGGAACATGAACAATATTTTAGTCACAAAAGTTAGTAGTTTTGCAACAGATATTTTCATGAACTCTAGTGAGCATCTTACAGCACCAGTTTTTGACCTTAAGTCAAAAGTGGGAAGTGGCAGGAGGCACCTGCCAAACTTCATATGCTGAATGATGAAGGTAAGGCAGTAACAGGTGGAGGGAGCGCCATGGGAAGCTGTATCTCAGGGGGCTGCTTCATCACTGGATTATTGTAATGGGAAGCAGATCATGAGCAGCTCATGATCAGGGGATGGGAGTATAACCATTACAGTCCTCATGGCATGATAACTCCAGGATCATCTGACTTCCATGGAGACATCAGGACTTCTGCTGTAAACAAGAGTGTTCCTTGCCTCCCACCTACCCTGTGACTTTTCTATCACCTCTCCCTCCACTCAGACGTCGAGTCAAGCTTGAGGAATGCGATGAAAATGGGGACTGTTGGCATGCTGCAGGGAGGGAAGGCAAAGAACTAAAAAATCTTATGAGGTTTGTGATAGCAGAATGAGCACATGACCTGCCACCACATCTCTTGCCTGACCTATTCTTAGAGATGGGTGGATGGAAAAGGCTGAGTCACTGTCTCATCTGCAGAAGACCAAGCTGTACAGAAGGAGCCTGCCAGCCAGGGCTTCAAGCCATACAGGGCTTCAAGCCATACAGGATAGGAACTGCCCTATTTCTCAGAGCTCTTTGTGGCAGGTGGCTAATCCAATCCACCCCATGTCCTTTCCTCTGCCTCATTCCTCACTAGTCCCCAAAACAAAGAATAGACTATCAGCCACAACATAATGCTGGAAGTCCTAAACGGTTCCCTTTCAGCAGGGATTTCAGGTTTTGCGTGCCTGGGTCCTTCTTGCTTTAGTGGAAATCATATAGAATCACAGAATTATGGAATCACTGAGGTTGGAAAAGACCTCTAAGATCATCAACTGTATGTATCCCATGGGGTATCTTTTCATCAGATATGATTTCATCAGAAAGACTTCAATAATATTATTGAGTGATTTTGTCCATATTAATTTAGCATATTCATTTAGTACAGAATCCAATGATGCTATAGCACACAGCGTCCCTAAAATCCTGATCTGATGATCTAGATGTGGCTGTCGGGTTCCTGGGATCTCATCTTTGAGAGAAGAACCTGCTACAATTTGTAACAAAGTATTTTTCAACTCTACAAGCTTTTGCGAAAGTAAAATAAAACATCAGTAACTTTGTGAAAAATTGTTTAAATACTCTTAGCAGTCTGATGCAAGTCCACCTCCAGCAAACACCATTGAACTGGTACCATCAAGAACACTTTACAGGAAAAATATGTTACTTACGCGGCTTCCTTTTTCAGGGAAACACTGACATCCTCCACTGCAGTCTCTGCCTCCACATGGTCCTGTGTAAGACTTCTTACCACCCTGCAAACCAGAACACACAAAAAACAAGTTAAAAGGTGTCAGCTAGAATACTTGGCACAGCACAATAAGCTTTGATCAGCAGACTTTCTAGTAACTGCTAAAGGAAAGATCAGGTTCAGATCTAGGACTTGCAGCTGAAACCTCTTTAATCTATGCTTAGAAGCAGATATGAGCAGCTTTCCAATTCTTGGAGATCAGTGTCAAGAAATATAAGGTTACTTCATTCATTTCTCTCCACATTTTCGAAACATTGCAGCTCCATGCTGAGCAGTATCTCACACATCTTTTTGACACATGCGACAGATATCACATCACGGAAACGCAGCTGTCGGAATTCTTTAGGGACACGGACTAAGTCCCAGGTCATAATGCGGCACATCCTTCTATGCATGCTCTAAATCGTTGCTGTATTTTAAAGTATTTATGGATAGACATAAAGAAAGATGTAGATATCATGTTCAAAATCTTAAGCCAAACTCCTGCCTTCTCTTCTTCAATGGTTAGCTATTCTGGAGGCACATAAAACTTCCTAGCAACCAACTACTGTGATTTAGAAGTCAGACCCAGCTTAAGTAGGTGGCTTCAGCTACACCTCTCCTGCCTGTCCCAAACCACCTTGGCCTGGGCTGCAAATATGTGTATCACAAAATATTCACCACTCCATACAAATCCTGAGGTGAACTTCAACTGGCAGGCCAGCTCAGATTATATTTAGTAAGTGCCTGCATGATATTCAGCAGCAACAGTCTTCTTCAGAAACCTGAACAGCGGAGTTCCCATGCACATTCTGGTGTGACTTCTATATCTGTAATTTAGTAATTCGGAATACTGTGAAGACCAGCCTTCAGCCCACCTAAGCCCAAGATTTTGAATGCTGAAAGCGCCCCAGCAGACTAGTAAGTAATCTGGGAAAGGAGGAAGTGATTTCTTGTCATTACTTCTGAATCTGGGTTGCCCCACAGTAATCAATACAGTCAGAAGAAAAAGAGAGGACTGAAGTCTAGTGGCTAGAGAAGCCGCTCATTCAGGGCACTTCACATGCACCGCTCTTTAGATGAAACTCCAAGGCAACCCTGCTGTAGGGTACAGAGTCAGGCTCTGTGTCACTTGCCCCCCTCCTGGCTGGAAGAACCCTAAATCAAAAGTCCCTTCACCCTATCAGCTTCCTTTATAGCTTGAGCACATCATCTCATGAAAGGGAGGTGAAAGGTGTATAAACAAGCCTCCAGCGCAGGATGAGTGCTCTGAACTGCTATGCTGTTGCTTAACTAGGCAGTGATGCTGCCATTCCTCACTCTAGTGCTAACTTAAGGAGGTAAAAGAGAGGGACTAATGCTGCATGCTTTGCATTTTTCATGTGGCTCTAAGCAATCCCCAACTCAGCACCTGAGGCTTTTGGATTACACTTCTTAAGTATCCACTTCCACCTCCCTACTACCTGAAAACACAGTTCCAGGATTTGTATTCCTCCCTGGCAGCCAAATGAAGAAAAAGTATGGAGTGGGCATCAAGCTTTGCCTAAATCCTCCTTGGGTTATATTTGTACAGCAGACTCTTAACCTTACTACAAGCAGTAATACAAAGTTCCTAAAAAAAGTTCTCACGCTGCATGACAAGGTTCATGTTTATATCTTAACTACTTTTATAAATTGAAATACTTTTCTTTCAACATTATTTTTAATTCTTATGTTTGCTGAAAGAGGTAAGGTTTTCATACTGATGAAAGAGGTCCACAGAACTGAAACCATGCCCTGAGCTATTTAAAGGTTAAGTGTTTTATTCAGGAACTTATTTCATGGATGTAACAGTGTTCTCTGTCATGTTATGAATTCTGCTTTATGTTTAAGCTATTGTTTAGAGGAAATAATAAACCAAGGGAGTTTTATAAACTCCAGCAGCTTGCTATGGTTGATCTATTTTTAGTCAAATAGTTGGATGGTCACAATCTCACTATCTCTGTGGAGTTTCTTCTTATTAACTTATTTGAAGATGAAATGTGCATTATTTTTTTCTCAGCATCCTTCATTTTACAGAGTTTCCTCCTCAGTTCCTTTTCAGAAATTAAGAATAATTCTATTAATTTTTATGGATGCCATGCAGATGTACAGCCTGTATGAACATATTTCTCTGCAGGATGGGAGTGTCCACTAAGGAGAAGTGTGCTAAGTAGTGCTGCAATTGATAACAATAATTTTCGAACTTTTAGAGATCTATTTTGAACTTTTAGAGATTTGTTTTTGTTGGTGCTGTAAATAACAATATATCCCAGCCTAACAGTAACAGATAGATACAGTAAGTTGATCACATGAGTTTTCAACTTTGCCTACCAAGAAAAAATCCAGAGAACAATAAGTTGTTGTGTTTGGTTTTTTTTTTTTTTTTTAATTAGCAGAGTGACTCTAAATTTGGTAGACTGTTGCTAAGGAGAAAACAGAGTATAAATCAGAACTATGGGAAGATATTTGTGCACTTGTGAAAAAAAAAGAAAAAAAAGGAGGCTGCTAATGCTTATTTCAAATGGAAGTTCAAGGTCTATTGTTTGTGTACTATTCACCATACAACATTTTAACTTGCATGCTGTAACAATACCAGCAGCTAATGTGGGGATACAATTGTTTTCTTCCACAATTTTAGGAAGCTTTTTTTAATTATTATTATTATTTTCTCATTTTGTACCCTTTTATGCACAGAGATTCTTCAGATAATGAAGACAAAAATCTGGAAGATTCTTGAAAGGTAGGAACATAATGGGAAAACAATGCAGGTCAGCATTAATACATGTCTTCTGGGTTACTTGGGTTTTCCTTATTATCTAATCTCCACTTCTTTACCTTTCCACTGTTAGTGGAATGACTCTGGGAGCTTTCAGTCACATGTAACATTTTCTCCTATCTTCCACTACCTATGAAGGTTTATCATCCCTCAAAGATGGATCATGGAATTATTGTTTAATCTTACATTACTGAGAAGTTACACTATAAAACATTATGGCTTACAAGCTTGTTAATGTTAAAAAATAAGTCTGTTTAGGATTCTTTTAATCTTTGTCAAAAACAATTATACCCATGGGCACACAATCGAGATGAAGGGAAAAATGGACATAGTCAATAATTAGAATGCAAAAAAAAAGGAGTATAAAACTTAGTAATAGACAATGTACTTTTAATGTACTATAACACTTGAGCTAAATCTCATCACAGAAAGCTAAGGGGATTAGAAATGTAGCATGGGGTAAGTGGTTGAGACATGTCTACAGGGCAGATGCACAGCTTCACATGAGATGAATCCTATGCTAAGTGTCCAAATCTCACCCTCATGGCTAGCTATAGCCCTTGAAGGGAATACTGAGTGTGAAGAAAACTATTTAAGAGCAGATATATGGTGCAAGCACAAACTGTGCTATATCACTGCATTGGTTTGCAAGCTCTCTGTGCGTAAGGTGAGGTGCTACTTAATTAGAATTAGGTTGGGGAATCAAGAGTAAAGTATGGTAATTCTGTGCAGAAATGTGTAACATAGATGTTCTCAACCAGAACCACAGGGTCAGAAGGCAGACCTTGGAGGCAAGGCTGTCTCATTTAGCCAACTGTAATAGTAATACCATATTGAGAAAATATTGTCCAGGTAATAGTGTCAGAAACACCAATTTTTGAGCATAAAAAAATTGAGACCAATGAGGAAAAGGAAACTAGGAGTAGGTTGTAAATTTGGGAAGGGTATAGGCAGGGCAACAGACATGCAAGGGAGGTAAAAACATGGGAAAGGAAAAAAAGAGGAATACGGCATCCAATAAGGTGAAGAACGAATGTGATGAGGATATACTAAGCAAGATCAGGGACACCTGTAGGCAGTGGTGGTGCTGACTTGTGGGCACAAGCCCACTGGTAGCCCCCATGGGAGAGACCACAGGTCTCCCAACCAGGCATGTCCCTGAAAGGCTTGCTGTGGGAAAGTGGGATAAGAAGGGATAAACTTGTAAGGAAGGATAGGCTTACACCTGAATACCAATTGCAGGAGGAAAGGCAATGGAATTGTAACTCAATAGCCCCTTTGTGTAACTTATTAGATTTCTTGATAGTGATTTTGTCCAAATACTGATATGAACAATAAGATAAAGAATTGTAATTCAAAGTTTCTTAATAGTGATATAGCTGTCAATTAATACTAATAACAACAGCGATGTTACTTTGCCAATTAAAGAATTATTACATTTTTAGAGAGAGGTGTTTGCTTTAATTGGCAAATCTTATGTCTAACAACTCCATTCTAAAGGGAGAGAGTTGGATTTGTGGAGCAAGACCCCCCTACAAAGCTTCCACTTCATCCCAGAGGCACCAAAACTTTATCCCAGAGGCACCAAAACACCTTGTCCATCTCCTCCTCCTGCTGGCAGAAGGACAGTTTTATTTCTGGTCACATATACACATATATGTTGACTCAGCCATGTGGATTCTGATTTCAACTTGCTCTGGGGTCTGAAAACCAGGCAGAAACTACCACACATGAAGGGTTGCAGACAGACCCCCAGCCCTTTGGGCAAGTGGCACAGGACTGCTTATATCCACAATGCTCAAAGCTAGGCATCTCTAGAGCTGGCTTAGCTTGTGCAGACCAAGTCAGAGCAGTCCAGAACAGATCAATACTTGCAATTCACTCCTTGACCTCTTTTATCTACTAGCTTAGCTACCTCCACAGGGGCCCAGCTCACAGAGACTGACCTAATGGAAAATGTGGTTACATATCTTTTATTTCTAAAATAGAGCTGGAGAAGATGATGGGGTAGAAGAAGACTGAGTGGAGCAGCTTTAATCAGGTCCATTCATTGCACACAATAACATAGCAGTCAGCACAGTCTCTTAGGAAGTTGGAGAACTAAGTGCATGTCTCTGATGGAGAAAATCAAACAAACACCTGCGAAAGCTTTAACCAGCAGGCTGCGAACGAGACCAGAATGGATGGAGAAAGGGAATGAGGAAACCAATTTAATAGAAAGGGAGAGACTTTTCCAATTCTTTTTCTAACATCATTGAATCACTGCGTTGGGACATGAACACTACTTAAACATAAGCAAGAGAAAACATGTAAGTAAGTGCCACCTATGTTTGTAAAGCTTGTATATTTGCCTAGTGTAAATACTTTCTCATTTTCATGTATGTGAAATAGCAAGCATAAAAAATAGAAGTCCCAACACAAAATCCTTTTTGCCCTCTTGTTTTCTCATAATTTTTTTGTCCCTCCAAAAATTTTTTCCTGTTCTTATATACTTTCAGCCAACAATAGAAAACTTAAATGCAGTTTCCTTCGGCCAAACTCTTAAAAAACCCAGAAACATATATGCGGTTTTCTTTAAATTTTTCCACACATTAATGATTTATTTGTTGCTAATCTTGGCCACGTTTGGGTAATTGTCATCTCTGCATGCCCATTCAAGTACCGTCACTTCAAGGGTTGATATTCTAACAAAGAACAAAGGCAACCAGAGGACAGGCCTCAAAGTACAGTTCTATGAGTACAGAAAGACCAGGAAATATAAGCCATTTCCTCACATACAGCTCAAAAAAAAATTACGGAAATTATAATGAAAATATTGCAACTTAGAATCAAAGACTCTGTACAGTGACATCTTTGATAAAGTTTTGCAGGTTGCAGCTGTGCATTACTATCTGTCCTGACAAGTCCCATTCTGTTCATGTAAGCTTCACCAAGACAAGTTCTAGAAGGTCTGAGAGCTTGCTGAACACAATCTGAACTATGACTGGGGTGCTGACATACTGCATGCCTCTGCAGTGGGGCAACGAACAGCACATTCTTACGCTTCACGTGAGACTTCAGCCTGGAAGTCCTGAGGGAATTCTTGGCATGCCTGAGAGACAGCCCTCTGTGTCACCACCAGGGAGACCAGACCAACCCACACCTCCAGCATGAACCTCTGCTTCCACATTTGACCTTCAGCTGTTGAAACAGACATTAATTTCAAATTCAGTTTATATAGCCCTGACTTAGAAACATTAATTTTTTGCTTCCTTCAAAAGAAGACAAAATAAAGTAGGAGTATGATAGAATAGTCCTGCTGTTGATGAACCAGACAGAGAAGAACTTCATTGGATTCAAATGTGACAGCACAGTTGTATTTACTCAAAACCAACATTTTACTCCTTAGAGAGGAACACATTTGTTGTCTGTTGCCAAACTTACATCTCTAGAAACATGTATAAACAACCATTCAAAACAAGTATGGAGATCACTGTCAGCAGAGTAGGCCTGGATTGCTCAGTAAGAGGCTTGGTCTCTCCTCAGAGTTACAATGTCAAAGAAGGAACCAGCCATCTGAAACCACCTACCCACAGTCCAGCAGCTACTAGTGCACTGGACAGCAAGACCACTGTGAAGACCCTAACTATCAAGGGAATGGGAGAGATAAATTGGCACAGTCGGAGAGGAAGGAAAAGATGTGGGTGTGGATCCTCTCTCCAACTGTTCTGAGAATTATTTCGCTAAGAACTAATTCTTTCTTTCATATTTGAATGGGAGCCAGGACCTTTTCTAGACTGGATGCATGGCAAGTGGAATAATTTAGTGTTTGACCTCAAAATCCTCTGAATGTTTACACTTCCCACCAAAAGCAGGGGGAGCCATATATTTAAATATCCTTCAATGAAAAAAAAAGAACACAAAACAACAAACTGGAGGAGGAAACTGGTCTCAGGAGGAACATGAAGAGACCACCAGCTGTACAATCAGAGCTGGTCTTGTAACCAGTGCGTAATGGAGCCTTCCCAATGCAATAACAAGAGCAATACTTGTGGCAATCAATTATGTATTATCAACTGCTGTGGAGTTTCACATGCTGTCTTCCTCTTGTGAAGGAGTGTATAGAGAAAATCAGGAGGCAGGATGCCAAGAAAGCAAGCAGCATGTTTTGGTTCTGAGTCCTGATGGGCATGGGAATGTCAACAAAGAAGTATTGAAAAGCTCTACTTCTCTCAGGGAGTGGGATGTCTGTGTTTGATGTTTGGGGTGAGGTAAGGAAGGGCAAGAGAATATGAAATTGCTGATGCTGAGAAGACCCCAAGAGACAGAAACTTGTCTTCTCAAATGTGTCTCAGTAAGTAAGCTTGAACCAGCAATGGGAAACACCAATTCTGTATCTCTCAGAAGTGAAGCTATAAAAGACTTTCCTCTTATGGACTGGTTTGTGACTCTTGATTATATGAACCTTCTGGCACACAGCCTTGACTCGAAGGCTGCATTGTTTCACTTCAAAATGAAACTTCATGGCTCCACATGTTCTCTTGAGGTACTAATTTACCATCCCCTCTTCAAATTAAAAAGTTCTCTTGTTGCAGTCTGGAGACACTGCTGTGGAAAAATGGCAGAAGCCAGACAAGATACAGTGTGAACTTATTTTTCACATTTTCATAAAACCATTTCTAATTTTGTGGCTTTCATCCAAACACATATTTACCAAACAAACCAGATGGAATCCAGGAGGAGCTGCTATGATATAGTAGGCATTACAAACAACTCCAAAAAATATGGTCTCTGACAAGCTCAGTCAGAGAGTAATTCCTAAAAGCTGCCTAAATATAAAGTGCAGATATTTGAATAACCATCCAGGGGTCTTTCCCACTTGCCCAACATGAATTGCTTTGCCAACAGCACACTTCCAAGCAAGCAGTGTATGCTGTGACATCATTTTCTGTCACAAAGTCAGTGAATGGGAGTCTCATCTTTCACAGGTATTTCAGTTATGCCTTTTTTCCCTCACAGAGATGATGTTATTCTAAGAAAGAGACTAGAATATAAGATGGGAAAACGCAGTTAAAACACTTTAATTTGTCAAACAATAAAAAACAGCCACCACCATAAAAAAATATACCACTTTTCCTTATTTTTGAAGAATCTGTAATGCCATAGGAAAGTGAACCCTATAAAAAGCCACAGGTATCTGCATGAAAGTGTTTCAGCTTTCAGGAGCTAATGAAGAAGGGTTAAGATGCAAAGGACTTTTCCTAGAACAAAACTGCATCCAGAAAAGGAAAAAATGTCATCTGGTACTTCTCTATTTGTGACAGGTAACTTACCTGTCTAAAGAAGTGACAAATTTCATCTTGGTCATTAACTAAGGCTTGAATATGTGCTAGCAAAAGAGCGGTGATGCTGCAGGCAAACTAAGCTCTTTGAAGAGTGTGTAGCTGTAGATAAAAATACCTCTTACATCCTACAAAGGGACAAGGATTTCACAGCCATCAACTGATACCTATGACCCACAGTGATTACAGAAAGACAATAAAAGTGTTGCTCAGTTTTACCAAGGCCAGAATTGGGTTTGTTTGCAGAAAAACCCCTCCACAGATATAAGCTTAATAAGACTTTGCTGTGGTTTAAAACCAGCTGGGAATGAAATTCCAAATAAGCTGCTCGCTTTTCCCCAGCCCCCCTCTGGTGAGAGAGGAAGAAAAGCAGAGACTATGGGTTGAGACAACAATTTACTGAACACAAACATCAATGGGATGAGAAATGAACAGTAACAGCAACAACATTAATAACAAAAGTATACAAAAGAGAGAGTGATTTACACACAGAAAGGTGCTCACCACTCTGACCCAGTTCTGCATGCCTGCCAAGACAAAGCCAAGATGGCAGATGTTTCTGAGGCTGGTGCCACGTGGCCTCCTGAGACAAAGAAGTGAAGGGCAGATGTTGCTGCAGCCTGGCAGTGACACGCAGCTTCCAGTGACAGCTGAGAAAATGGCGGATGTCACCCAGTCCCGCGGTGGCACACAGCTTACTGTTTCCTGAGACCAAGCCAACAAAACACGAGGACAGACAACCCCGCTTCCCAAGCCAGATTGTCTGCACTGTTCTGCTGCAGCTCCTTCCAGCACTGGCACCCATGGTGCATGCATCTGGCTGGGTTTGGCAGTATTCTACTGGGCTGGGCTGGACTCAGCTGGGCTCCACTTGGCTTGGCTCCATTTGGCTCGGCTGTGTTTGCCGCTTGGAGTTTTGTTCTCCCAAAGGAAAGAGGAACAAAATGGTGCCATTTCCACCGTGCATTCCTTTTTCCCCCAAAGCCATGCCCTGCAGCAAGGACGTGGGTGGTACAGAATAGCAACCTAACCATACACACAAAGCTCTATGCTCTGCTCCCCTCTCGGCAACTGTGAGAAAACTAGGATAGACTTTGAAGTTGGAAATGTATTAATAAAGGTAAGCAAAGGTACATACATTAATTATTACTATTATTTAAGGCAATTCCATTGGCTTCCTTGATTATAATGAAAACTCAGATGCCTTGTGAACATGCAAATGCCTAAATTTAGATGACTTCATGTCAAGTGGTTCATTGTTCAAATGTGAGTTTTTAGCTAAATCTGAAAGAAAGGTAAAGGATGCAGCAGTAGATAAAGTAAAATCTGTATTAATAAATTAAAATCTGTTTTGATACCTTGTTAAGCTTGATTTCATCTTTGTAAATGCATGCTTTTAAAGATGCATATTATTTCAGTCTATTATCGTTTCTGATGAGATAACAGACTGTCATCTAACATTCAACATGGCATTCCTCATTTGAAAGGACAGTGGCCTTTAGAGTAAGAGTGCTGGGATATCTTAACATGAGTCCTTATTCTCAACACCCCATCCCCACAAATTAAAAGTATCTCCACAGAAGCTACTTAGGCGGTTTTAAAAAGCTGTACTATAGCAGTCAGAAATAGTGTTTTCTAGTTATCAGCAACATAGAAAGTCTTCTGACTTGCCAAAGTACACGTAATCACTTGCTAGGGAATCTGTGAAACTGGAAGGCACAGATTGTTTCTTTTTTAATTTTTATTTCATTATTTTATTTATGCAAACCACTGTGCATTTTGCATTTGATCTGCACAAGGCTTATGCAAGGTGCAATTTAGTGGACAGTGTTATCACCTCATATGTGCAGTTACAATGCACAGTGGATTAAGAATATTTTCCATGAAGAAATGAGGTCAAAGACACTATCAATCCTTAATCTGAATTTGGATTTTGTCCAATATCTTATATTACTGGAATAAAATCTCCTTTCCCATCCCTAAGAACAGAAAGACATTTGTTCACAAACTAGTAGCATAATAATGAAACACAGCATCCACTCATTAAAGTAGCAATTTCTATATTTAACAACTTCTGGTTTCCTAAGTCTAGTCATTTTCAGTTCTGGAAAGACATCCAAATAATGATATCATTTGCTTGAAACAATAGAAAGTCTGGATACTAGTCTATATATGGAGATATTTTTTTTTAGTCTATTTATAAACCACGCCAGTTATTTGACCTGTCTAGTTTACTCACCTACGTAAATTGGCAGACTCAGGAAACTTACTTAAGAACATATTATTCTTAGTGATTGGTAAATCTTAAAAGTTGCTAAATCATACTTCAGATAGGCATCCAGTATTTCTGAAAACTCATCCGCACCTATTACACTAAGAACAAGCCAGCCTGCAAATGTAGGAAAGATTTTTTTCTTTTGAACCAGCAGCAATGCAATTGCACTAGCCCTGCTCGTGGGGAAGGAACTGACAGAAACCAGTTGTACAGCTGTTTGCAAAGCTGCAGCATCTGTATTTGTTCACTGCAGTGCCATGGTTTTCCAAAATGTGAGCATAAGCCTTGAGATTCTATTCCTGTTTCATGTTTTCTTCTGATAACTGTTTACAGGCATAACCTGCTGACCTGGTTCTTACCTGAATGCTTAAGAGATCCTGGGAGTGTCCTTTTTTCCCTTGGGAGGGATGAGGTTGATTACAGTTTTTAATGGCCTTTTTAATTTTGTTGTGCCTGCAGGATCAACCATAGCAGAGAAATAAAGAGATCTGAATTAAAGTTCTTCCTGCAGAATTGCAATTAGAAATATATACGAAGAACTGTAAGTATGGAATTACTCCATAGAGCATGACTTGAAAGGAATGGATTTGCATAGGTTTATCAGTGATGGCACAGATTGACTGATACTGCTTTTATCATACATGCTGATGAGTAACTCCAGTCTAGTATAATGCTTACAGACCTGGCTCAGTTTTCAGAATTGGCTGTTAGACAAATGACTCTAGCTGAAATATTAAATGTGGAAATTTGCTATGCAGTTTTTCAGAACTGCTTCTTGGGAATGGACTGGTATTTCCTTAAAAGTAGAGAAGAATGGGTAAAAGATTTGCAAACTGCAAAAAGAACTGCATTTGAAGATGTAAGTGTTTACTATTAATTGCTCGGTCAGATGCAACACCCACCATTTCCTTTCTATTTCAGTCAAGAAAAAGCCTATAAGAACTAGCTTTCTTACTGGCCCATTTTACTTATCACTTTAGATTTCAAAACCTAACCTTCTCCCTGAGCTGCTTCTTTCTGCTCTGAGTTGATCACTGTTGCCACTGGTAAAAGCCAGAAGAGGGTCTGACATAACAGGACTATATGCAGATATCTGTGGAAGTTTTACTATTTGCAATGGGGTCAAGGCAGGTAATGTAAAATACAGAAGAAAGCATTCAGCAGAAGACCAATCTCTTTCTTGTGGATATAAAAAACTGACAGTCAATTATTAGTGATAAACCCTTCTCACCCACATACTTTTGATTTTGATGACTTGCAAAATATTTTTTTTTTAAATTTAAGATGTTCCAACACATGTTAAGAAAAAACAAAAAAAATCAAACAGAAGAAGCATTATAATTCTGCCTCATAAAACTCACCTGATAGATTTCAATTCCTACTTCTACCCAAAACCTCTTTTAGTTACTTACTTAGGGGAGAAAAAAAATTCTCTAACTTAATATAATGTACTTTTATCTGTAGAAT
Source organism: Xenops minutus (assembly GCA_035221455.1). Taxonomy (NCBI): domain Eukaryota; kingdom Metazoa; phylum Chordata; class Aves; order Passeriformes; family Furnariidae; genus Xenops; species Xenops minutus. The sequence goes on from JAWWEE010000001.1 coordinate 94,645,882, forward strand.
ATAAAATCTGAAACTTGGAATGGCTGAATTAAGATATCCTGTACCCTAAAAAATAAATGACAGTTTTTTTCCTTGGATATTTCTTCATCCTTCACATCTGTGTCCCCATAAATTTCATAGGAGGAGTGGGAAGGGGTATTTTGGGGAGAGGGGGAGGTTCCATTTCCTTCAAATTATCCCTTTGACTATACAAGAATATTACCACAGCTATACCATTGGCTTAGGAGAGGATAATGTAGAATTTACATTTATTTACCCTAATACTAATTAAAAAAAGGATTCATCTTTCCCATATGTGCCACTGACTTTTGACTTAAAATCTGCTTTGATTCAGTTTGGCAGCTGGGCTGATTTCTGCAATGTTGCAGAACTGAGTTAAATGCACTTTTCCATAGCTGCATGAGCCACTGGTTCAGCTTGGTTTAGGACCCAGGACCTTTCTGTCTTCCAGTCCATTTCACTAACCAACAGACAAACACTGTCTGCATTGCTGCAATAAGTCTTGTGGCTCAGTCTCCACACCAAAAATGCTCTTATCATAGTACAAACAACTAACATACTGAGAATATAAACAATCAAATATCAAGCTTCTTTAAACTGACTTAAAGGATGTCATTTGGCTTTTCTTTCACATCCTTTTTCACTACATGCTTGTTTTTTTGCAAACAAATCTTGTATCGTGTGTGCATCCCACCTAACTCAGGAACAATAGCCCTAAATTCAAAATGCAACAAATGCAACCAGAACACTGGATGTATGTATTCAGGTTTGTCATATGCAGCTTTCTGTGGAACTCTTCATAGGTAATTTTGAGAGTGAATGCCAAAAGCCCAAGGACGGACCTTACAAATACTTTAACAGAAATGGTGTGCAAATAACTTAGGTCTGCAATGTTCATGTTCAAGGATTACAATACTGCTAAAAAGAATAAAAAACCCCAAGCTCTGTCTCCTTGCATAACTCCTTGAAACTTCAGAGATTGTATCTCATGCCTGTTTGGAAAGGATCTTCTAATTAGAGACCAATAGTGAGACTGCTGATGTCTTGGGTAGGTACCATCTTAGTATTGCAGTGGTCTGGCCCCCCTAAATCAGAAACCTGTTTTCTCTGAAACAAAACCCAGTGGTTTTCCCCTGACATAAGATGCAAGATTCTGCTAAACTTCAAAGCCTGGTACAGGAAAAGAACTCTGCACGTGTAGACTGAGGAATCAGGCTTCTAGTGAATCATTACCATAGGTATGGATCAGCCACCATAAAGACTGTTCTCCAGGGGCCCTTTGGTCTACCTCACAAAGTCACAGCTTCATTTTCAGGCATCAGAAGATTACAGGAAAATCACATATTTGTCTTGTCTTTCTTTACCATGATCATGGAGAAGTCAGTATCTATGCCACATTTTGTGAGCAGGATAGATCTCAAATGCAGTAAGTCCCTGGAAGAATTTTATTACATTTCCTCTCTTAGCAGAATAGATTTCTCACAATTTAATTTATAAAAGGTATTTCATTGCTTCTCCTGCTGAAAGCATGGCAAAAGAGTTTCCTTTCTGTCTCTTCATTAGATTCTTGCTTCTGTGTCCTTTTTTCCCAGCATCTAATGAATTATTCCAGTTGATTTTTGAAAGGCAGGTCTTTTTTATGAAAAGGCAACAATATACACTGGATCAATAATGAGCTTTTGAGTCCTGCCACACTTTGACAACAACAACTGTTGTTCATACAGATAGATATCACCAAGCATGCATTTGAGGGGTTTAGCACTGTTTGTTTAGCACCTGCAAGTTTCATAATTAGAACCTCATTTCTCCATCTAACAAGATAAGCAATGGTCACCAGAAAATTCCCACTCTCTCATTATATTGTTTAATTTGTAATCTTTTCCCTTTCCCTTCCTTACTCTGAATGGTAAGAGGGTTTCCCTAGTCATCAGATCCTGGAATCTGTTTAACTGAATTGGAAAGCTTCTAAAACAAGTCTTGGAGGCATTTACTTCAAACCTTATCCACTTTATTTCCTTAGTGTGTACTTACACACAGACAAGTGTAATTCATTTTCCAGCTGCGAAGTATAATAGTTTTTCTTCTGGCTTCTTTTCTTTGCTTTTCTGTTTTCTCTGATGAACTGGGTTTCACTCAGGCAACTGCTTCTCAGTAGCAAGAGATCTCAGATCAGCTGCTAACGTTGTTTCTATTTTGCTGCTCAAGTACAATCTTTTAGCACAGTTGACCATTTCTCTACAGTTCTCAGTTTTCATGGTGCTAACTGTTCACACAGTCAATTAAGAACATTTATTCTGTTGTTCTGATTTCTGATAACCCAAGCATAGTATTTCAGTTTCCCCATACTTTTATGAGTGCTGCCCATTACCTTCCTTATGCATTCACGTGTTCTTTCTTTCTATCTGTACACTAGGTCACCAAAACATTTGGTAACTCCCTAAAGTAGATTACAGTCACAGTAATATTAACTTCTATTTTGTGGCATTAGTGATTCCTGCTGCCCACTGTTACACCGAACACTGGAAAACTTAATTAGCATAACAAAATGTGATGCTCTTGGCTGTGAATTCCTGCTACAATGTGAACTAGGATCCTAACACAAGTGAGCAAGTTTTTTCTGCTTCTCCTGTTTTTCTTATATTTAGGTAACTAAGAAAACACTAGTTCTTGTGTTTTCCTTATTAAGCCACAGCAATAATATAAAAACAATGCAAAAAGCTACTCTTAAAATCTCACAGCAGCAAACCCCTCATATTCCACACAAATTTACTTCTTTAACTCTTACAGACCCAGTATGCTGGTCTTTGTACAAAATCACAACAAATGTAACTATTACCCTATGGTGATAATAATTCAACTCGTCTGTCATCTTCTTCTAGCAACAAGGGACCTAGATGAAACATTACTAACATGACCAAAGATAACAGATGCACTACACAAACAATTGTTTGTGTTTGTATTTTGACCAAACATACAAGTTATCAGCCACCCCTGTTCCCTATCTTATCTCTTTTTAACAATTCTATTCTTTCAGAGGGAAAGCAGTAATGCTGACATTTTTTGCTGGTAATAGATGCCACAGGCAGCAAAAGGGAGGTTAACATACTTCTCACTTCCCTCTCCTCCTCCCCCGACCCCCCATCATCCCCCATCCCAGGAAAGCAGTAGGAAAAAAGGAATTGTTCTTCTGAATTGCACATCCGTCAGCCTCCTCCTGGGAAGAGACAGCTATTTCTTATCTTGGCTGTTTTACATCACTGAAATGTGAAGGGAGAATTTGAAGGAAGGAAATCAGAGAAAAGACAGAGAGACCTCTGTGTTTCAGAGTGTTGGAAGGAATGGCTCTCTGCGTACCAGAAGAAGGGTGGGGTGGTTAGTCATGGTGACAAGAACGCTATAGGTAATGACGAGCTAATGAACTTCCACTGATTGAAAAGAGAACTTTTTGGTGAAAATATCTTTGATCTGCTATCCTTTGCCCTTTTGAAAAAGACATTTTGCAATATTTTGCCCTGCACACTTCTTGTCAATAGTGATTGTCCTCTGAGATCCTAAAGGAAAGATGCATCTGTCTATGTTATTCATGCCGCAAAGATAGAAAGGAAAGAAAAACATTCTTTTTACAATATTCCAGGACACACTGCCCCTGGAAGTAGGGGCTTATGGCTAAATCTAGTGTAAATAATGTCATTTGGTAATACTTCAAGAAATGACAGCAGGGTTAACTTAGTTTTCCCTCTGGAGACCATGAATGAGCACATGGGTTCTCTGAGAAGACACCAAGAAATTTTAAATATTTCATTTAGAACAAGCTCTGTTTAAAGAACACAGACTTAAAATGCATGAGGGGCAAACTTCAAAAGATTGGGAGTTAAAGATAAGCACCCAAAACGTAGAGTACTTATCTAAAGTTTACGGAGACTATTTGATGCTCTGTGAAACAGTACCAAAAATCCTGTACTGCACGCCTTCTGCAGTAAATTCAGAATTTCCTTTCAGGCTAGAAACTTGATCTGTTTGGTGATAATTTCTCACCTTTGGACCTTGTGTAATGCTGAGAGCATAGCATGAGAACTCAAAACCCACTAACTTTAGAAACTACTGTCATGGAACTGCTAACCAGGCATTTCAGAACTCAAAACGCCTCATGAAGCAATAGGAGCTTGGACAAAATCAGCCAGTTTCTCTTGTGACAGCAGATGGTCTGAAAAGCAGCCCTTTCCCAAGAACTCCTGTGGACAATGAGTCTTCTCTACAGCCCAGAAAAGAAACATCATCTCTGGGTATCTGCTAGTCAAGGAAGGGAACAATGGACCAGGCTTTATCAGATTTAACTGAACACTTATTTTCTAGCATTTTGGACCTTTGTGTTAAAAACCACTGTTAAAAAGTGTAAAAAATGGTATGCAAAAACAAATTTGAAAAAATTGGGTAACTATGCTGGGGTAAATAGTGGCTCTAATAAACTGCTCTGGTCTAGAGAAGTGGAAAAATGTGTCTATGTGGGGAAGAAGATTCCAGGCAGATTATTTCTTCTTTTCCTTTTTTCCCTTAGGAAAGAAAAAAGACTTAATTCAGTAAGACTGTTCTGCATGGTTGGGGCTCTGCGTGGATCCCTGCACCACTGCACTTTCTCTAAAGGACAAGAAACACGGCAGGGCTGGCTGTGCAGTAGCTCGAGAGACCAGAGAAGGGAGTAGTCAGGAAGCTGGCTGCCAGCACAGCAGGCACAGCTCACAGCAGCACAGTAGCAGCAACTAATGGCAAAACCAGTGGCAGAGCTCAGCGTGGCAGAACACATGCAAGGATTAGGGTCAGAATGGGTGACCCATGAGACCTGGGCACCCTGCTCGTCTCGGGGGAGGGGGGGGGGGACTGGAAGTGGGAATTCACCACAGCTGTCACCCCCAGTTCCTGGAGGACAGTATGGCACTGCAAACATACTCCAGGATGGCAGTTTTGCCTCCTGCTGTGGATTGCTTAGGTTTTCCCAAATGACGTATGATTAATTGGGAGGTAGAAAGAACAGGGAAGTGTAAAGATTTATTTATTTATGCCCTTTGGTTTGATTCATTGTTCCTGTGGAGGGAAGTACTGCTCAATAAGAGAGCATAATTTAGATTGCCAGATTTCTGGGTGGAGGCTCAAACTGGTGCAGTTTGTTTGGCTCTGCAGGATGGGTTGCTTTTCATTGGTAAGGAGAGCTGAAATTGATTCTGACCTATACTGCTTCTTGCCAGAGAGGTTTCCCTCACATTGAATTCCCTACTGGGTTAGACATCAATCTACCTGAATGATTTCGGCAGATACAGGCCTCTAAAGAACCAATGTATACAAGCAGGCATCAAGTCTAGAAGCATAGCTATCTTGTACATAGATGGGTGTGATGAAGTGTAATTTATCACCTGGATAGCTCAGCCAGGAAAGGATGCTATTGCAATCACACTGTCAAATCACAGTGCTGCCAGCGGAGTGCCTTTACGTGAAAAAATACAAATTGATGACAGCATGGGTTTTGCCTTTCTAGTTTTATGTATAATAGAGGCTTTCGTCAGCAAAATGTATATAGGTATATATATGTATATATGATGGCAGGATTGCAGACCTGGCTAATATCGCTTATGTAGACCCTCAAAGTTAGCTAGGTGACTAAAAGGATGCAACTGAGATGGCACAATGCAACACTCTCCGCTACTTCATATAATAAGCTTACCTGTAAATATTAAATACCATAATAATATTATACAAGTACATGCTTAGATATTACATGTTTTTGATTGAGTTCCTGGTCTTAAGAGAGATCACATGAACTATGTTAATTTATTCTCCATATTAATTCAGATAGGTTGCTTTTTAAAAATAATTTCTCTGTTTTCATTTGTAGAAATAAACTCCAGGAAAAACATAAATTTCTGAAGAATTTATTCTTTCTGGAGAGCTAGCTGTGAAAACATGAAGAATTTTCTGCTTTCCCATATTAAAACTTCCTTGGTCTCTAACACTAGAACCATCCATTTGTCCAAGTGTGGAACAGACTAATAAAATATTTATCATCTAAGGAAAGGCATTGGCAATGTTTTTCATGCCATCCGCATACTAACTCCAGGACTTTTCAAAAGCTGAGTAAGGATGCAGTTTTGGACAGCTTTCAAAAAACTGGGCAAAGAGTGTTTGACATACCACAGGAATCGAAGAGCCTGCGAACAGAACTGTTATTGACTCCCACCATATCAATACCCCATGTCTGTAGCCTGGATGCAGCTTTGATGAAAGCATCCTCTTTGCCCATATTTCTACAGTAGCTCCAAAGCATGAATTGCTCCTAATTTGACGTGCTGAAACTGTGTTAGTCTATCAGTCAGGTTTTTTCATTCTGTGTGGAAACTGTTGCCATAACATAGTACCTTGTAGCATGTATTTCGTGGCAGGATTCAGTCTCGAAGTTCAGGGTGCGCACTTTGCATTTGCTCACTGTAGGGCAGGTGACCATCCTACCTAAGTATCTCTATCAGACTGAGGACTTGATCAAGACCAGTACTACCAAACACTTCTATTTTGCTGGGGTTTAATAGCACTTTATGCTGCTTTTAGTAATTCATAGGCTGAAAGTTCAATATAGTGCCTAAAAATGCATTTATAAGCTCTTCGCTACAGTTCTGGTTTGTTTGTTTGCTTTTAAACATGGGCTCAAGATTAGCAAAAATTAATTCTGTTTGGTAGGAGAGAAATTACAGCAGCAAAATACATAAAGGTGTTATTTTTTTTTTTTTAATTTTTTAAATTCAAACAAAAATGTAAACTGTTATAAAGAAGGTTTTTCCCAACCTTGATACATGTTTTAGCTCTATAGAATCGGGTCAGGAAAAGTCACAGAATGCAAAATACTTTCAATGTAAATATTAAGCGTAGAAAATTTCAGTATCAAAATGACAAATCACGTTACTAATTTCTTCTTTCTGGATACGAAAAATATATTTTGCAGAAAATTTTCCATGAAATTTATTTAATATTTTTGTAGCATGGTTTCCTTTCTTTTACAATAAAAATTGCCCATACCTTCAGGGAAATATAACAGGCAACTTTCTTTTCCAAGCTTCCATACAGACTCAAGGCGCCTGTGCTCTGAGATTCCTCCACCTCAGGGAGTTTGTTAGCCAGTTCCACTTTGCTCGGGAAAATTGGTAAGGCTGCGGGTTGGACTGACAAGACTGCAGGCTAGAAAGACCAGCAAGGCTGTTCCAGCTGTCTCCCAAGTACAGCTGGAGTCTGCAGACATCACTGCTGTAGCACAACCTTCTGCATCAGATTGCAAGTCAAAAGCAAACGAGTGTCAATGGAATATGAAAGGCAGTTCTAGGATCACTTTGCTATGTGACCTCATTGAGGCTACAGCCTTTCCATGGAGGATTTGTGTATTGTTTCACTAAAATCCTTTGCTGCACTGAAGTTTTGTCTCCTGGCATTTCATGTCTCCCTTTCTTTGGGACACAGCAATACCAACTGCGTGAGGAAAACAGAGGGTACAAAAAACAACATGAGGAACAGACTCCTGGCTAGCAGAGCAGAAAAGAAGAACACTCTTCACTTGCTTGCTCACTTGCAAAAGAGCGAATACTGCTGAAAGCTCCCAAGCCTCTGTTATCTTTGTGACTGATCCTTGGTGAACAGCCGGCAGCAAAATGAACTTTCCAGAGTGGCTGAATATCAAATAATTGTGGGTTGTCTGGCCTAGAGAACAGCACCATTACCACTTATCTTGTTATGACAAAACAAGTTAGCATATTTCTCATTCTTTACTTGATAAATGTAAGCAGACTCAGGGGGTACATAGGGACATAACATCACTTGCTTTCATTTCTCAAAAATAGCAAAGCTACATGTCTTCTCTGTACGTGCAGTATACTCTAAAAATAGAAAAACAAAGACAGCAGAAAGGTTTCTGGGACGTGGTTTTCTAATTAAATAATAAGAATGGTTTTCTCCATTTTTCCTGTTTTGTTACATCTCTAAATGTCGGCAGGTAGATTGAAGAGTCGTTGTAGTTCGGAAACATGGAGCTGAGTTTTATCCAAATTTAAAAAAAAAAAAAAAAGAGGAGCTATTGAACTAAGAGAAACTGAAGTTCAGTGTTGAAGTAATACTACACAGTGGTGTTCCCAGACTTCCTTGAGTGATGGCAAAAAGTGGGTGTATCTATTCTTTGCATTTACAAACAAGCTTGAATTCACAAATTCAGACCCGTGCAATCACTTCTTTCATCTTTCAGTTACATACACTCACCCCTTTAAGACTCTAGCTCCAGCCTCCTTACTCAGGAGCTGCGCATATCCTACAGGCTTCTTTGCAGGTATATCTGTGTTAGCAGGAAGCAGCAGAAATAGGTGCTTCTGATGTTGCCTACATGTAGATGAAGACTCAAGTGAGCAGAGCTGGAAGCCGCCACCTCCGTCTGGTACACACATACCACTTTAAAGCAGTGTGCCTGTATGGCTATTTCATAAAATACAGTCTGGGAATCAGACAAGAGATTGCAATAAAAGTAAAACAGACTAAAAAACAATAGTCACAAACATTTGGATCCTTAAAGAAACCCAAGTCACAAAGTGATGTGTCTGCAGGTTGAGCTTTGGTATTAGAGATCTTGTCACTTGTGTCAGACCACAAAGGGAAAATTTTCATCAGTGCTACTACTGAGACCCAGGTGTGGGGTAAATAAAAGCAGATATATTTAGAATATTCATGTGTTATAACCACCATAAAGATGAAGTAGTTACAAGAGCAAAACAAAGTTGGAGAAAACAAAAAGTGATGACTTGCAGAAAACGATTCATAAACCTAAAATTTGAAGGAACACATTAAAAAAAACCCAAAAAAGATATCATTTGACTGCTACTCTGAATCTTCTGGTTGCACGAAAAAGGCACATAATATAACATCTATGTTGCTGCCTTTTCTTAAGCAGAAGTATGCAAAGTAGCTTTAAACTTATCTCTTATCTCTATACTTGCTGTAAATGGAATTTTCCAGAGGAATTTCTCTAGTAGACGTTTTTAACTAATGTTCATTAACAGCATCATGAAGCCCCATCAGGGAAAATAAATAACAGTGTTGTGACACCAGGAACCTAGCTGTCATCATTAGTGATGAAAAAAGATAATTGCCTGCCCTGAGCAGCGTTCTGGTGGTCTCAGTAAGATCTAAGACTAAGGAGAACAATCTGGGAAGCATGAGTATTCTATTATATACATTCAAATCATAAAAAGCCTTGTTTCACCAATCTTTAATATCAGATTTTAGGAGCACTTGTCATGTATCTCGAAAATACAGAAAAGAAATTGCCTCTCTCACCCAACTGGAAACTAAAAGTGAAAAACTGGAGTTGTTGGACCTTTAAGATGGAAAGCTTCTATCCTACAGAGGTTTAATGATGAACACAGTGGTAGTGCTAGGTTGACAGTTGGACTTGATGATCTAAAAGACCTTTTCCAACCTTAATGTTTCTATGATTCTTCTTAATTAAACTACTAAAGATAGTCACAGGGAGTGCCAGGGAGAAAGATGAAATTGGGTTCTCTGCACATTTCATGCTATCTGTGCAGCTTGTTTCTTCCAGGATAAGAAAGGAAAATGCCCAAACAAATGCAGAGGAAATTCGACAGGGAATTTGGTAAAGATTTCCTTCTCTCATTTTTCTCACAGAAGGCAACCTGAACTCTTAAAGCTAAAAAATAAATGTTCCATGAAGCCTCATATGAATCAACTTCTTGTCAAAAAAGCCTGCTCTTCTACATGCAACACTCTTAAAAACGTTGTAATGGAACAATTTAATATAATTAGTTCCATCCAATCTGCACAACTCCACCACTGATGTGCTGCTTTTGCAATACCAGAAGCAAAATTAAGCATGACTGAACTCTTTTCCTGCAATGTCATGTTGCTATACAAATAGCATCTGACTTCAGGCTACAACATCATGCTGCCTTTTGAGTCCAGGTTAGTCTGTGCAGGGTGGCTGCACTCTCAGGCCTCTTTGGAGAGGTAATGAAAGGACACTGTGGGTGGTAGGTTCTCACAGTGTAATGGTCACAGGAAAAAATGAAGCATGACAGAGGGCATGGGAGGAGAAAATAGAAAGTAGGACCTAGAAGTGGAAATCTATTATATATCCACAAAGCTCAAAGGGAAAGAATAAACAAAGCACTATTATTCCCCCTGTTGCCTCTTTTTTATAATTAATTTTCTCAGTGCTTTTTTTTTTAAACTAGATTTCTTTCATCTTCTTGTCTCCCAAACTTTCTTTAGCAAAAAACCACCATGTTGAGATGCACTCAGGCTTAAAAATTATTAAAGAACCACACTGTACTTATCCTTTGTGTCCTTTTATGCAAAGGTGCTTCCCTGTTGATTGAGGTGCTGAGCCAGGTAGCAAACATGCGTGCACTTCACTTCAGCAGGCATACTCTCTCCTACACTTGACACTACATCATCATGCAGGGTGGAGCAAGAGCATCACATATGCTTTGGGGAACCCCTAGCTCCCCGTCCTCTGGCATCATCAGCCAGCAGCTGAGGCACACACTAATAGCTGTTGGCAGTAGCTCCCCCAGGTGGGCAGCTCACTGTGGAGATGGATTTGAGAAGGCAGAATATGCCTCTCGTTACTGGCATGTGATTGCAATGAAACACAGCTAGAGCGGTGCCCTGCAGGGTTGTAACAAATGAAAGCCTCACAGCAATAAGTAAGTGCCTGGGGATTTAGCATGCTTGGAGGCAAAGACTCGAGACCCTGTTAAAATGCACAAGCCAGTAGTGTTTTCTAAATGACAAGAGGCTATGGATACCTGGAAGATCAGGTGTGCTGCTGAAACACTTCAGAAGGGTCTGTTTGACACTCATTGCTGCCTGTGCAACCAAGGAAAAAGACATAAATGTCTCCAGAGGACAACCAGCTCCAGCTGTTGTGCCTCTAGACACCCATTCACCACACAACAGGCTCAGCTGTGCCTGGCAGGCACCTCCTCCCAAGCAGCCAGCCTAGACCTGATGCAGAGCCTGCCTAAGGCTAACACTGGGTGAGGGGAAGCCAAGCCTTTTAAAAACCTGACTTCTCTGAAACATCTCACGTCAGACATTTACTCTCATCACTACTTGGGACCATACATTAATGAGTTCATCAAGTCAACAATTTACATCAGCAAGCAGGCAACAAGATTTTCAAGTATGTTGTTCACTTTTCCCTGGCAATGTGGAGAAATTCTTGGATCAGCAGCTAGCAAAAGGAGTGATGGATGTGTAGCATTCATTCAAAAGTAAGAAAATAAATGCAAATTAGTCGCATGCCTCATAACATCTCAACCTACTTGAGAAGATGAATTTTACTGTCCTAAGTGAAATAAGTTTCTAAAATAGAGTTTCAAGAATCCTATTATTATATCATAATTATTGAATTCATAGTACTTCAGGGAAGGCTTCCTTCTGTTTCTTAGAATACCTCCCAGAAGAACCTTGCACTGGAATGTTTGACTCAGTAAACACTTATTTCTGGTAGTATATCCTTCTTTCCAGCAAAATTGTGACTTTTAGTTATTTTTGCAAAAGAAAAAATTTGGAATTATCTATTTGCACGGTATTCTTTAATAGGCTGAAAAAAATCCAATTACTTTCCCTAAAAGGAGACTTTGAAAGATAGTAAATTTAGTGAGTTTTGAGAGTGTAATTAAATAATTTCACAGAAGGGATCATTTTTCCATGTAGGATGAATGACGTACATTATACAGAATTGTACAGATAGGAAAAACTTCCAGTTTGATTAAGCCACCAACTTTGTCCCAGGCAAGACAACCTTCCATAGAATACCTTCTCCATACAGAAAGTAGGATCTCAGCCAAAAGGTGGACTCTTTTGAACAGGTATTTTTTAAGAGACAGTAAAGCCAAAACTGCTTTTACTCTGTGCTTCTTCATGAGTTCAGATGAAGAGGTATATGTTTCAATACATGATGGAATAACCATTTTCAAAGATAGAAATACTAGGTTGCTAAATACTAATGGTATTTTTATAAGATAGAGGCCATCAAACAAACTCTTGATCTGGAAAACTGTAAACTCAAAAAAAGGAAACATTCGTAAAAGCAATTGTCTCCAGAGAGATGGACTTTACAAGATAAAACTTGCCAGTGGATGGTAACCATAATTTCATCCTTTCAGTCCAAGAACAGCTGCACTTTCTAAGCACACTATGATTGTTTCTTTGAATTATTTTATACCAAACACCCCAGTTAGGTAATATACAATCTCCTCTTCATTTTCATCCTTTATAAACTTAATTAAGAAGTCTAACTGGGGAGAATTGTTTGTAAACAATGGCAAACAATTCTCTTTGTCAATGGAATGATCTCTTTTCCTAGGTATCAAGTATCACAGTGTGAGTTTCTCTCTTCACCCTGTGAAGCCTGTACTAGGAACCAACAAAGTAAACAATGGCAAGAAAAGAAAAAAAACAGAGACCTAGAGCAGCTTAACTTAAAGAACTTAACATAATCTTTTAGTTAATTGAAAAAGTGTTTTAGCTTTTCTGATTTGTCTTTAGATAATATTGCAGGCTTTCCAGAATACAATGCACTCTGTCTCAAAAGCACCTAAAATTTCGAATGAATCTGCATCCTTATAAAGAGAAGATGCTGCATTATGGACCAATCCTAATTTCTATTAGTAGCCCTTAACAGACCTACATCCAAGCTTTTTATTATGTCAAAATTATAAAGAAAATGTAACAAAAATAAACTGTCTTTGTGTTGGTACTTCTTGTGCTGGATGGGGAAGATTTGTTATGAATTAAGTATAAGGAGTCTGTGTATGACCTCAAAAATGGGAAAATAACCTTTTATTTGTGAATGGTATTAAATTCCTACTTCCCATGACCGCAAATTTGACAGTGATCATCGCAGCTACGTGAAATGATTCAGATTTAAGAACTGGGATTTCGCCACTCTGTAGAGTAAAACTGCATTGACTGATGAAATTTTAACCTTACAAATGTCAAGTTATACTGCCCACAGGAACATCACATTGGCCCTATTCACACGCCAAATAAGACAACGAAGTTAACATCAGGGTAACATTACGTTTATGGAAATAGGCCAACTGATGAATGATACATATCTGAATTTTCTCATTTCCTTTCACAGAAGGATTATTATTAAATGTAAAAACACAAGAGATTAAGTGAAAATAAGTAGGATTGTTAGTTAAATAATTTTAAATTGCCATAACTATCCTAAAGGAAAGAAAAGGCAAGAGAATTAACTGGAATTCATTACACTGTAAGGAGTAGGCACACCAATCTCAAGTTACTATTTTCAGCCTAGTATGCATAATAGGGCGAGAGGGCAAAGGTAGAAATTAAAGAAAAACAAATTCCAGCCATCAGGAAGCATTTTTCACATGAGAATCATAAATGTTGGAACACTCTATCAAGTAAGGTTAATGAGGCTAACAGCTAGCAGCCAAGGAACATAAAATTTAGATGGCATCATGGGTGGATGACAAAAAAAAAGGAAACACTTTTGCAATTATTCTGAAGGCAAGAATGCTTCTGATGCTCTTCACATACCAACATACAGAAAGGGTCATGTTTGCCTTTCAGTTACATCTTCAAAATCAAACAATCATCCACAGGGGAACTACACAGCATCAGTGACATGATAACCAGGTCCATGGGTTTTATGGAAGATAAGCAAAAAATGAGAAAGGAAAGGTTATTTTTCCTTATATGGCTGTGATTTAAAAACTAAGTGCTATTTAGTAGTTGCATAAGTTAGACAGCAGACATTTTCATTGTCAAAGTTAACTGATGTCATAAAGTTGGAGCATGATTGAGTCTAGACTGAATGCTGAAATGAGAGCAATGAAAAAACATTTTAGCACTGTTCATTGTAAATTCTTATCCATAAACAAAGAACAGTTTCTGGGTCACACAGAATAAGAGGGACTCTTGTTGGGGTATCTGTTTCTCTGACAAGAGGTATAACAGGGTTTTGATGATCCATCAGATCAATATGAAGTTGTAGTACCCCCTCTCCAGTGAAAACAGATAACACAACATATGAACTCAGTAGTACCGAATGGAAATAAGGAGGTTATGCAGTTTTCTTAGTTAAGAATAATGGAATGCTTGGTCCAGTTGGGACTGCCAATTTCAAGTATGAATGGAAGAGGATTTCAAGAAAAGTCCTAGGGAATGGTCAAAGACTTGACAGAAAGGCTTTTTTAGTGACAAATTACAGGAGGCTAATCTAGGTTGCTTCATAAGAAGAAAGTGAGAATAGGGGTTGAAAACAATTGTTTCACCAGATACCACTGTCATCAGCAATGGTGGCCAACATCATGGACATGCCATTCTCCCAACTCCATGTCTGGCCTTGTAATGCTGGCCTTAAATGCTACAGGCCACATACACACACACACGCACACATATATATAAGTACCTATATAATGGAGATAGTAATGTTGAGCTCTTTCATTTACCTTGCAAAGGTAAAATAAGACCTCAGAGACTGATTTTAGACTAGACATTGACTAGATCAATGTAGTCACACTGATCTGGGTTTGTTTATTGTACAAATAATAAACTCCTGGGACAACTTAGCAAAGGCCGTGACAGACTCTCAGGCATAGGAAAAGTAAAAAATACAGATGGGATGTTTCTCCAGAACTGGCATTGTAATTCAGACATGAATTAAACTCAGGAAATTGTCACAGCCTTCTTTATAAATATTAGTCTTATTTTATACGTTCCATGTTTTGCTTTACACCAATACACCACATGTTTCAAGTGTCCTCTATCAAACTGATTCTGTACTTTCAGCTGATGATAGGCAAGGAGTGGAGATGAGAGATGAAAGATCTAACAGCTTAGTGCTGTAAGTCTTACACAAGAAAGGTAACATGGTGGAGTGTCATAGGACTGTAATGAATAAAATTCCTGGCTCTCTGTTTGCATGATTGTTATTTAAGGCAAACCCCTGACACAAATTCACTGGTTGATAACAAAGGTGACCAGTCCTAGGACATATTCTGACTCGCTCTTCCAGGATGCTGTTCTCAACTTCCAGTTCTTAGAAACTAAGACTTGAGCCTCCTTAAAGGAGGTAAAATATTTCTCAACTCATACAAAGAGATATGACATACAACTACAAAACCAGGAAAGTCAGAAGTTGTAAGCAATGTTAAGTCACTCATTATTACCTGAGGGAGGCTTGTAAAGCAGAAGTTCAGTAAAGATTAACATGAAACCTCACTGTCAGCACACACAGGGGGAATTTCTATTAATTGTTACCCTGAATGCTAAATCCAGTCAATCCTATTGTGTTCTGTTGCATCTCCCAGCAACCAACAGAAAAGGTCAAATGCTTACAGACTGAACCAACATGTGCTCAAATCCATTGATTTAAAGGGAGTTTCTAGAATATGCTTCAATCCCACTTTAAAAACTGACTGAAAACATTAGACCATTTGATAGCACAAATTTAAATTAGATTTTTTTGTTGAAGACATCATGCTGTTCTGCTTAAAAGCTGGTGGAATGAAATGGCTCTCATAACACTGTAGTTAATCATTACAAAACAGTAAAGCCAGGAAAGTATTGTGTTTTTCAGCTTTAGTTATTTAGACTTCAAGCAATTGGTCACATGTCCTCCATAATTAGACAGAATCCATGCGATAATATACCAAAATCTCACACTGCTAAGTCTTTACAAATCATGCTGAATATACTCTTTGGAAACATGTGACTTTTTGGGGCTTGTCTAATGCAGCACATAGCAATATAGCAGAGAGATTCAAAAAGTGAGTTTCAAGGCAGCCACCTTGGGTACTCTATCTGGCCTGAAAAGCATGGGTCACAGTGCATTTGTAGAATCTAGACCAATTCAATAGGAAAGTTCTAGCTGCAAAAACACACATCTTCCTGAAAGTAACTTTCATTTTAGTGAGGTAGACAGCTTATTAAACTGTAGGAATGTCAATTGGCAGGCAACTCTGAGTGTGCAAGGATACAATATTTCTTTCCCTGTTATTTTTGAAGCTGATAATGTAATACAACTGTAGCATAGACGTGTATACTGAATGATGAGGAGAAAATGGTTAACAGCCTGCTTAGACACCAAAAGGGAGAATGAGTTCCCTCTCCCCCATATGCTTGGACAGGCAATGCACACATTCTGCATTGTGCAGACTGGGGCACACCTCACCTGCACCATGGCTCCAATAAGAGCAGCATCACAGGGATGGACAGGCAGTGAGTTCTGACTTGCTTATGCTCTCTAGTTAGTCAACTACAGATCTCATATTTGGGTTATGTTTTCACACAATCATAGAGTAGCTTGGGTTGGAAGGGATCTTAAAGATCACCTAGTTCCAACCCCCCTGCTTCGGATGGGGACATCTTCCACTAGAACAGGTGGCTCAAAGTCCCATCCAACCTGGCCTTGAACACTTCCAGAGATGGGGTATTCACAGCTTCTCTGGGTGACCTGTTCCAGTGCCTCCCTGACCATCCTCATAGCAAAGAATGTCTTCCTAATATCTAACGTTCTTTTAGTTTGAAGCCATCCCACTTTGTCCTACCACTACATGTCCTTATAAAAAGTCTGCCTTCCTCTCTCTTTGAGGCCTCCTTTAGATACTGGAAGACTGACTGTGTGGCTCTGCTGTTGCAGAGGCTGATGGACAGTCTGACAGTCATGTTTGAAGGAGAGCTGCATGGGTTCACAGTAGCCATCATTTCCAGCTTTCTCACAGGCTCATTTGTGAGCTTTGTGCTGCAGCTGGACCCCAGAGGGAGCTGCTCTTTTCTCATGTTTGTGAAATGCTGGAGCCTTCCCTTTTCTCGGGTCTCCAAGTTTTCTGGTATTTGTCCAGCTGATTTTGGACATGCACAGATTTTGGGAACAGATCTTCAGATCAACAGGTCAGAAGTCTTTCCTGCTCTGGAGCACAGTCTTTGTGTACACTGTTCATTTGAAAGATGCAAGGGACAGCAGACATTACTAGCTAGACTCCCTGCAAAGGCTAATCAGACTATCTAAAATTACATTTGGTTCTGAAATAACAAAACCAAATGACATTTATTGAAGCTATGGCAAAACTGAGTTGGTCTGTAATCTAAAAAGAAAGTAATAACCTTGCACTTTCATCTTAATTTACTATTTTCCCATGCCATAGAAAAACAGTGCTCACTTTTTACACTAGGAAAATTTGAAAGTAGGAAGATACAGTAGAAATTCTGAGATTAAACAGTAAGATTTTGGTAGCTCAGACAACTTCAGGCCAATCTGATCACAAAAAGACAACAGAATGGTCCCTGGCCTCGCTTCTCAGCTACTGAGGAATAGAACTTTCCTCAAAGAAAAGAGTAAATTCTTATTTACAGAAAAGCTACAAATAGTGGGGGATCTTGAGATGACAGCTGAATAGTTTCAGGATGGTCCCTGTCCCTCTTTAAAGGAAACAGTCTTGCTTTTTCTGTGTGCACATAAATGGGTTTGGGGAGTTGACATTTTTGGCATGGACTAATGGATTACTATGGGGTTGTGCACTACCTGTATGTAGCACTGTAGTCTTTCTACAGACTATGTCTGCAAGGTAAGCAGTGAAACTACTTGGCAAGTGCATTTTTATAGCCCTTTATCTCCGGAGAAGGATGAGCTTCAATCTCCCCAAATTAATTATGCTATTTTATGAAGTTATGTGTCCTTGTCTTAATGGAACATTTTTTTTAAAAGCCTAATGAAAGATTAGCCTTGAGGCTAAGAACACGTGTCCAGGGCGGATCACAGTCTACCTCTCATTCATAACGAATGATGACTGCACTTCAGTTCCTCTCTCCTTGTTTACACATGTTACTGCCTTTGTGGATGACAGTGAATGACTAACATGGAAATCATGTTGAATGAAAATTAAATACCTTGAAAAAGTAGCAAAAATTACATCATCCCTAATTTGAGATGGTATAGTTCCAGTAAAGCAGCTGACAATCCTGGAGTCTACCTCATGGAAACTGGATACAAAGAGCTCCCAACATGCCAGTACGATGTTTCTGGCTGTCTGTGATTTGGTCACAGTAACTACTATACGTTTTTCCTTGGGGAAAAAGTGACAGACCAGTTGGTTCAAAGCATGAAACAGCACAGGATCATGCAAGCATGTTGCTGTAGGGCTCACAGGATTCCTTACTCAGACAAATTCAAGACTACAGTCCCAATCTTCAATATGATTTATGAACCAGCCTCAAGCTACCTTACTGATCATCCATCTACTCACTGGTGACTCCGTATGATACTGTGTCCCTAAGGGACAACACAAACCTCAAGCAGGAGATTAAAGTTGCGAAAGCAGAGGTAATATTTTCTTAAAGAATGGCTACTATCTTAACCCCTAAAAGACACAAACAATTCTTACAAACAAGTAACAACAAGGAGAGTTTAAAATTTCCTCTCTTACACAGAAAAATAATCAGACCAATGTTGGGCAGAGCATGCACTGGATGAATGGCATAACATGTTTGGATCTCAAATTAATGGAACAAATTCATAAAAGGAAATCAATGTTAAAAGATAACTTTTTTCTGGATTTTTCCCAGTTCATGAGCCATGTATTTAAATAATCATTCCTTGGAAGCGATTCAGGTACAGATAGTTTGATGTGTGGAAATTTCACTCTATTTGAGTCTAATGAAGTCTATTTATTCAGAAGAGTTACTGAATCTCTAAAAGAATGCAGACCCAAAAAGTCCTCTTATTCTCTAAGACTGAGGCAAAATCTAAGCAGATGATCTTAAGGTAGACTCTTTTTTTTAATTTATTTTTTTTTTATAGCATTATTAGTAGCTTAATAGATAAAGCGGCAAGGCTGTGATTCACCAAAGACATAAAAACTCTTGCCATAGGAAAGGACTGGAATAGAACAGTAAGACTGAAATTTAGACTGGAAGGTGGCACCGTGTGACTGACAATTGATAAATCCCAGTTCATATCAAATGAGGACAGTTAAAACATGTATTTTCATTACTACCTTCTATTATTCACCTGTCCTTGAATTTATTCTAAAACTGTAAGGTAAGAGAGCACATTTATGCCATTCCCCTCACCTGACCATTCCACAGAGATAAAAAACCTCTCTGGAGAGTGGGGCAGTTGAAGAAGATGCACTGCAGGGCTGACACTCTCTAAGGGCAGATCCAAGTGCAGTTGAGGTGTGTGACATAAGCCACCCCCACAAGTCAATTGCTACATACTCTAGCCACTCTCTTTTGGGAAGGAATACTTTTGCTAACACTTAAGCACATAGTAAATAGGACTAGTAAATAGTTTTTGCAATTTGGTTTGATACCTGTTGCCATTTACACTTACTTATATGCCTATTTTTGTCTCAGATTTTACTTAGATGATGTGGATATCAAGAAATAGGGCATAATGCCATGAATCATCACATAAAACTTAAAACTATGAGGAGGGGTTTTGGTCTTCCTTGGCACAAATTTCCTATTCAAATGAGTGACAGTGCTGGTCAGTTCTTATATTCCATCCCTACTAAGGTAAAACCATCCAATACACTGATGCATGTGAGAGATGAGAGTGCGCCCCGATTTCCAGCCAGTCAATGTCACAGTCTGAAGCACACATGCTCCATATTAATGTATTAAGTGATCCTGTGCCCCACAGCTTGATTGTCTGTATCATTTTGCTGTCAGAAAGGTCCCATGAATGCCTGTTGCTTGGACTAGGAAGCTTTCACTTGCTTTGTTTGCACAGACAGTTTTGGCTGTGGTACAGGAGTCAGCATAATATAAGGAACACAGGCAGTCTCTAAGGGACCATCCTGTTTTGGAAACTAAGAAGCCTATTACCATTATGGACATGGACAAACTGTGCCAACTGACCACAAGGCAGAGAATACACCTGGGACTCTGTGGTTTACTATAAGGGACACAGCCAGAGAGGAAGTAGCCTGTGGGCTTTAGCGAGTTAAGAGATAACAGATGTGCTGGCTACCTCATGCCCGTGTACAGAGGACAGAAGATTTGGGCAACTTACTCCTTCACACCTATTCTTACCACAAACCTGAAAAGCACCTGGCAAAAAACTAGCCTTAGCCCCATGCAGCAAGGAAAATGCTTAAATTTCCCCATTTGCTTCCTTCTTCCAGACAGTGTGACTTCAGATTTTCTAACTTTTATGCAGAGACATTTGGGCTGTTTCCAGCAGACTGTTTCTCTGACTTGCTGGCTTGGGGAGATATGCAGGCTTCCCATGCTCTGTGGCCCCAGCGGCTATTCCCAGCCCTGCGCGGGAGCAGCATTCCTTTCTGCCCACTCCCTTTGCTGTGGCTCAGTCCAGGACATGCCAGCAGCCCTGGTGAGCAAGCTCCATTCTCCTCCCACAATTCCTCCCTGAGGTCGCTGACCATGTGCTTGGGATGCTGTGAGACTCAGACCAGGTATCTGAACATCAGTTACACGAGGTCAGAGAGGTTGGAGCTCCAACATAGAAATGCCTTTCCTCGTCTCTTTGTAGCACGTCTGGGGACTTCACAGGCAGAGCAGCAGGAGCCAACACTGTGCTGAGAGCAAGGCACATGCAAGTGTGACAGGGAAAGCCTACAAAGCTTTCCCACTTTCCTGTCCCTACCTTAAGAAACGATTCTGCTCCCCAGAGCTGCAAGGCGCAGCAAGCATGGGCAGGACCTGAGAACGGAGACTCACGCGGTACAGGCAGCGAACTGTCAATTTGTACAGATGCCTTTTTTTTCTTTTCTTTTTACTGCTGATGAACAGCAGGTTTGTTTCCAAGCCTGGAAGGAGGAGGAGGGGGTATGTGGCAAAGAGATCAGCTTCCTGCAAAGCCGGGAGCTGCATCCATCTGCCCAGAGGATGGGCAGAAAGGCAGCCACAGTGCTCAGGCACCAACGGGTGGTACACAGGCTTCAGGAGCTCCATCAGATATAAAAATTCACAAGCTCAGGGCTGTGCTTTGGAATACAGCTTAAACCTAAGGCAGATAGTTGTTTTGTAATGACATAAAAAGAAGAAAAACAAAACAAAGCAAAAAAACCTACTTAAAGAAGAGGACAAATGGAGGGGTATATACTGTATCCAAGATACTTCACTTTGTCCAAGTTTCCTTTTTTCTATATACCCTGATTATATAGGTGAGTAATTTTGGCCAACAAAGAACCTTTAAAAGCCTGGTGAAGTATAAAGGAAAAATATAGCTGGAATAAAGAATTTATCACTTGGCTCTATCAACCAATGGTGACAAGAGGTGTGGGTAGGATCTGTGGCTAAGACCTGCCAAAAATAAGCCAAGCCCTATTTCTCTGAATGATCTTTACTTGCTAACTTCAGAAAGCTACTTCAAAATAAAGGTTGGGATCATTTACAAATAAATAGGACGCCTGAAATACCCTAGTAAGTGTGCATCCTTGGTAACTGATACCATCTAAATGCCCTTCTGATCTCATGTGTCTAAAACAAAAATAGAACTTGTTTGTAAATTTGTGTTGAATATCAGGGTGTTTTTTTAACAAAAAGTCCCTTTTTGAGGAACTCTGTTAGGAGAGAAATGACCAATAATGCTCTTTCAATTCACACAGAAGGCTCCAGTCAATTTCGAAATTCAGTCCCGACCCTCCTAAAACATACTGATTTCCATAAAATTGTCACTGAATTTCAAACTTATACATCTACTTTTCCAGCTCCCCGGCCTCCCCACAGCTGGGCTGCACTGGCTGCCTCTGCATCAGGCTCGCTCCCCCATCCCACCCCAGGGGAGCCCCAGGTCTGGCCACCAGGCACAGGGCCAGTTCCCAGTGCAGCTGTGCTCTCAGAGCGGTGTGAAATGAGCTGTGTGGGACAAGGGCTCTGAGAAATGGGGCTTCCCCCTTGGCCTGCCAGCAGCTTGTGAGCTCTGTTGGAATGCTGGGCCTCGGTGTTGGCCTGAGCTGTGGTCAGCCACACCTGTGCCATGGTTCCCCTGACCTCCTCCACCTGTGGGCAAATATCCTAGCCTGGCCTCTGCCTGGCTCCAACCCCACAGCCCTGTACTGCCCTCCAGGGCTGTCTCTGGCCTCGGTGACCATGTGGAGGACCCTGACCCACTGGAAGGTGGGGGTCCTGCCCACCTCCCCACCCCGGTTTCTGCCTCCTACCTCCCAGCTCCCCTGCCCACATGGAGCAACAGCCCATGCTGCCACTGGGTATACCACATCCACATTACCCCTTGTTCCTGGAAGTACAAAAGCAGAGGCAGAAAATGAAAGACAGCACAAACCCAGACATGTTCAGAAGATGCAGCAGCCTGGTCAAACACTGAGCCTTGTCAAAGAGGGGAAACTGCAACAGAAACATGATTCTGCTGAAGTAGGGCAAACTAATCACAAAAATCCAAGTTTTGTTCATGAGCTTCTCTGTGAGAGCTTTCCCCTTGCTATGCATCGTTTCTAGGGTCTGAAAACAAGGAGCTACCCTTGCACTCATAATTCACATCAGCACCCTCAGTTTTCAAATGGACAAAAAAGGGCACGTGAAAACCAACAATATCAGTGCTTGGTCACTCAGAAAAGTTTGCATGATAAAGATCACATACTTTCCCTGTGAGCTGAGTCAACAGCTGCTGTCAACTAGCTGCTGCCATTTTAAAGAAAATAAATGTGGATAACAATCAGGAAATACCGCAAATTTCACTGTGCTTTTTACTCCTGGGGAGCAAATGAGGTACTGCAAGTGAAGCAAAGCATGAGACGATAAGTTGCCACCTTCTGCAAGCAAAGGTATCATAACTGTAAGCTACTAAATTAACAATGAACTCTCCCCAGTTCTTCAATCAGTATAATACAGTACAAAGAACATTCCACTACCTGACCAATTATTGGCTTGGAAAAACAAAAGCAAAGAACTAATAAAGAATAGTCTGGTCTCAAACATGAAATTCATTATTGCAAAATAGAAAAAAGATCCACTAAAATAAACTGTGCTCTGAACTACTGAATTAAAATATTTATAACAAATGTGTTTGCTTATATTATAACTGAATAAGCCACAATGCAGCTTTACATTTGGGGTAAAGCAAATATGATTGGATTATAAATATTTTTTTTGTGCAAAATTTAAAAAATACATGGTTGGTTTAGTATCATAATGCTTAAAGATTTCCTGGGGTGCAATTACTATACAATAAAACCCAGATGTCCTACTTTAAAAGCTTAAGGAGAAACAATGCTGAATTTCTAAAACGGCTTTAGCTACTTTCAGGGTAAGATGACAAAAATAACAAGATCATTTTATTATATGGTAGTTTACCTTGTTAGGGTTCTTGTCTCTCAGTATCAACATTTTTAACTCTGAGAAATTTGGGAGGCTGACAGAACTCATGAAATGCAGCATGCATATGACTTGCCATTTAACATCTCAAAACAATAGAATTAACTTGAATATATTATAGTAGACATTCATTGAGTTTACTTCTATTCATCAGGAAAAGTGAATAAAGAATCTATATGTGACTTGGCACTGAGTGATCAAAAAACATAGACCTGTGCAAGAATCTCCTCCTCTTCATCACTAACTCCAGGGAGACACAATGCATTGCTTTTGGTGTAACCTATCTTTAGTCTTTAAAGGAATACTGTGAATCAGTGTTAGGATAAGACCGTATACAGAGAACACACTCTCAAATTTAGTCCACACAGACATAGCAGAAATGGCTCATAAAGAAATCTTCCTAGGAAGAATGATTAATTAATAAGAAATTAGAATTGTATCCGTTTCATAGGCGTGGCAGCAAAAAAGAATTTCAAGGAAGAATGTGAAGAATAACAAGGGAAAGAGACATTTAGGGGAACTCACTTATGAGTGGAGCAGACAGCACACAAGAAAGGAAGGAACAAAAATAAGGAGTTTAAAGCTATCAACCATGACTACATTTCCATGTATGCAATACTTGCAGTGAATGCGTTTGTCTTTCTGGCATCATATGATGCTGATGGGAGAAATCATTGATCTTATAAAAAAACAAACAAATTTTCATTTGAGTGGCAATTCTGTTGCCCATCTACAATATGATACACACTGTGACCCCCATCACTGAAACACCACTGTCAGACCAAGGCATGGCTGCTGCCACTCGTGAAAATGAAGGGTTTTGCCTTATGTAGCTGTCTGGATGCCACCTCCTTTGCTCAGGACTTCTCATAGTTCTTTAACAGAGCTGCCTCTTCTTGACACTCCATGACTGAATGTAAAACGATTCCTCTCTGAACTATCCAAGAATTCTCTCAAAGAAATTTTGAATAAAGCAATTAGATATGCTGGGACACTCCCCATAATGCTGGAGTTCTTTTCAAGGTATCATTATTCTGTCTGATTTTCTCATGCAACACCACTCCTACTCAAAGATGAGCCCAAATGTATGCTTATTTAAACAGACAGTGCAAAAATACCTCAAATGAAATTGTTTTAAAATAGGATTGCAATGTTTCTTTGTGGGCATCTCCTAGACAAAGCTATTTCTGAAGTACACATAGGTGCTGGTAGCAGCACACAGAGCCTGGCATTTCCAGGAAGAGATGGATTCGCTTTGTACGCATTAAGTAATGTGGCAGCAAAATCAATACATCAGACTGATACCTCATTCCCAGATCACTGGGGCAGTATGCCTGCCCTATCACATTTCTCACACTGTGATCCCAGTGTGTACATTCCACAGTGGCCATGCTGAGCAGGATGGGCCAAGTGATTACTCCACCCTGACTTCTTTCAGCCTGGAAATCCTGGGTTAATGTAAAAAGTCCTCCTGTTTCAATCAGACAAAAGTTTCCAGATGAAATAAAACAGGACACATCTGGGAAAACCTGGATGTCAGACAGCCACAAAGCATTGACACATTTTAACACTGAGCAATAACTTAGGCACTCATATCAGCAATCTAATTTCACTATGAAATCAATATAAGTACATAGTACTGTTGGTTTTACTCTCTCTTTTTAAGGATTATTGTTTCTCCCACTTTGATGACATTCCCCCTGATATATCCCCTTACAATCTCACAACGGTGAATTATATCTCATAAAATACTCCAACTTTGTTTTCTCTCTATGGATCTATGTATGTTCTTCTTTTTAAAATAACAGTTGTCATCTGCTATTTGCAGTTATTTTTGCAAATGTTTTTCAAACTTATTGTCTCTCAATTTTCTTTCTGACAGTTACTTCATTCTTTTTCTGGTATTCTATTGCTCCCACCAGAACATAACCTGGGGAAAAAAGTAATTTGCATTAGAGGCAGTTTAAAAAAAAAATATACTAAGCAGGCACCAATAAAGTAATCAAATGTTACAAAACTACTTAGGAAGAAGTGTGCTTTGGAAAGACAAAAGAAAAAAAAACAACAACAGCATTAGCAGAAGATATATTCTCTCTGAAGAGAAAAAAGCCCCCCAAAATTATATTTTGGATGAAATGTATTTGCAGGGACAGAAAGGGAGAAGAAATCTGCAAACTTGGCCAAACTTCAGGTAGTTAATACTACTTAATTTTATTTAAGTAATGTGAATTCTCAAACCTACAATTCAGTATAGTTTCAAAGTTATTTGAGGACTTTAACATCACTATCCAGCATATGCCAAAGAGTGCTAAAGATAACTGGGGCCTGATCTGCTCCATTTGGCTGTCTGTCCTAGCATTTCCCTCCAGGGACTTCTCTTCCTTAGTTCTTCAAGCCTACAACCAGCATCCCCTTCTCTTGCCAGACACACCATTTTTTCTATCTTAAACATCCTTCTTTTTCTTCCTCTCATTTCTTTTTCTGCTGAGAAACATCCGTCTCCCTAACAGCTAGCAGCAGCCTGCCAGGTAAGACAGTCAGTCAAACTCTCTGAGTTCCGCTCTTTCTCTCTCCCTCCTTCCTGGCTTTCTCCTTAATCTCATTCCAGTTTCTTTCTATGTGCAGTTCTACTCATTCAACAGCATTTATCTCCAGCAGCTGTAACTCATTCACATATATATATGGCTGTCAAATTCAGCAGCTCTGCTTGTCTCATTACAGGTAGAACCGTGACTTTTAAGACCTGGTCCCACAGACTCTAATAATTCATAAGGCTTTTTTTAATCCAAGCTGATAAAACACCTCATAACATTAGCACATTAATCTGTGTAACAAATTGGAGAAGATTCAGCGTGACAAACAGGATTACAGTATAAAGAACATGACCGCCAGCAACCCACCTGCAATTATTCAGGTGCTGCTGCTTCCCACAGACACCTACTTTGTCACTTGGCAAACACATTCGACCATAGTTGTCACGGCAAAGAGCAAGCTCAACCCTCCTCCCACACCCAGCTGCCTGCTCCCAGTCCCATGCCAGCCCAAGTTTCTATGAATACAAGTGGTGATCTGATCTGGGATAAAGTTAGCTCTCACCCCTCTTCTCCTTTGGGGTACTGATTAATTTAAACAAGGAATTTTCCAATTCAGTTCACCACACAACTACAGAAAGACCTGGGCTGTCCAACGGAAGGGAACAGCATATGGGTGGAAAATAGGACAAATATTTTGGTGGCAATGCAGCTGAATTAATGTGGAAACATGATCAAACTTCCCCATTCACATTCACTGTGGTGTTTCATCTCCTATGCAGCCACCACCTTAGGAACAGTCATTTTTGGGAAATTAGACCTTCAAGCAAGCCAATTTACTCTTCCAAGAATCTCTGGGAAAACCAGCATGTGGAGACTCAAGCAGCCATGACCAGACTGCATCCACTGCATCCTCGAATATCTCTTCAGTATATCGCTATTTTAACACGCAGACTGCAGTCTACAATAAGAACATGAAGGAGAATGAATCAGTTCATGCGATAGCTAAAACTCAGGTATCATGCTACACACACTACACATGCTACAACTCCATAAAAAGGAGGCTCATACCACAAATGCCACAGTTTTATGTCAACTAATCCCAGTGATATCATTACTGGGTACAAAATATTTGCAGTATCACCAGCCTGCTCTGGTTTCAATAGCACATGGCAATTTTATCATCCATTCAGTGCTATGCCACAGAACAATGTTTGTATCTAAATGTGGCAAAGACAAGTAGCACATGACACTTGAAGTCCTCATTCCTGTCCCTTTGCATGGGGCTGTGGGTCCTCAGCCTGACAGCTTCTGCTCAGATATGTTGTGGAGAGACCACCCATCCATACAGACTGATGGGTAAGTTCTACGTGCCAACTGCAGCTGGAGTGCAGAATTATTGTGTGTCACAACATCTGCTGAAAAGCCCTACTATTTCCCATTCCTTAATACAGTATGCCATCTCACCACAAAGATGTAACCACATCAGATATCTATAAGGAGTGTAAAGTCATAAAATTGCAGACAGTAGGATTAAAACGTAAGTAGGATAGTTTTTGAAAAAATATAAACAAGATCCCACTTGTACATAACCACAGAGCCTTACCCACACTTTGTGGCTGACCAGTGACGGCAGCCACAAGCCAAGCCTTACCAACACCAGTCTGCTGTATGCAGGCCTGATCCAAAGTTTACTTGCATTAATGACAACCTTTCCACGAAATTCACCACCCATTGTAATAGGAAAATGTTGCACTTCCATACACCTTCTTTCACTTCTTTCACATCCACGTGACAATGATGCAAGAGTTTAATAACTTCCACTTACATGAACGCTTCAAGTGGATAGCTACAACCACCTATATAACACTTAAAACCTATTTTTGGATTTAACAATAATCTAAATAACAATTTATTTATAAACATGCCTCTGATTTGTAAACAAAAGCCTCACAGTCCTCAAAAGAGGTGTGTACTTAACTGGAGACATTTCATTTGCAGGTTTACTTTTCCAAAGCACTCTTTGGTATTTACTGCACTGCATTTTGGTGCTTTTCTTAAAAAAATGAAAAAGTTGCTGGGTTTGTTTCATTATTGCTTTAACAAATTGCCCAGTCTGAGCAAAATTAACAATGGAATACTTCAAACAACCTGACACTTGAAGCCTTATGCTTCTCTGTTAAACATCATTCTCTTGAAGGCAGCAATCTGTAAGGCTTGCAGAGATGATTTGTTAGTTGTTTCTTTTAATAGAATGATAGATAAACCATCTGCCAAAGGAAAATGCAGTTCCTCACTTTCTGGTACCAAGGAAATTGCTTTTTCCTCCTCTCTTCTCAATAAAAGTCATAAGACGTTTTACTTACAGCATCCACTTTGACGGCTGACAGCACGACTTCCATCAGGATCAGCAGAAGCCCAATATCCCTGCAGGGGAAGGTGAATAAGGACAACATTGTTTTAAGCTAGCACAAAACAAGCACGTGATAACAGTCTACAGTTAAAGGTGACAATACGACTTTAAAAAAGTTACTTCCAAAAGCCTGCCGAGCGGAATTACTTACTGACAAAGGAAAATACGTGCACTGGGAAGCTGCGAGATGTCCATTTTCGCTCCTTCCCTTGCCGGGGGCTCGGCTCAGGGCTCCCTCCCGCCGGACGGCCGCCCCTACAAGGCAGAGAAGAACCCATTCGTAACGCCGCTCCCCACGCCGGAGGTCTCCGCGCCCAGCTCCGCCGCACCGGGGCAGGGAGCGGCCCCCCCGCCCTGGCCAGCCCGCTCCTCTCCGCTCCGCTCCGGGGGCAGAGCGGACTGTCGCGCCGCTCCCAGCTCGGCGCCCCGCAGCCCCCGGAGGGGTACGGACCCCGACGGGCCGGGCAGAGCCAGCGCCCCCGGCCCTTCCCCGGCCCCTTCCGCCGCCCGTCCCCGCTCCCGGCCCCGCTCCGCACCGCTGCGCTGCCGTGCCCGCCCGGGCGGCCGCCGCGGTGTGCGCCGAGCAAGTGCCGCGCCTCCCCCGCCGCCCGCGCCCCCCCCGGCCCGCCACCCACCCGCGGCGGGGAGGAGGAGGAGGAACTGCGGACAGCGGGCGAGGTTGCGCCCTCCCAGGGTCCCCGCCCGGGGGGAGGAGAGGGGGCTGCCACCGCCCATCGTTTACGGCGCGGCGAGTCCTTCGCCCCCGAGGCATTGCAGGCGCCGCGGTCGCGACGGAGGGGAGAGGCGCGCATGTGGGGCCGGCCCCGCGGAGCCCCACTCTGAGCCGGCGGCGCCCCGCCGCACAGGGACCGACGGCGCGGTGCGGTGCGCGGCAGCATGCGGCTCTGGCTGGGCTTCGGGCTGCTGCTGAGCGCCGAGCTCAGCGCCGTGTCCGCCGCGGTGAGTACGCGGGGGCGGCTCCCTCGCCCTGCGCCACCGGGTGCCCACGCGGGACCCTCTCACGGGGAGGCGCGGGGAAGGGACGGGACGGGACGGGGCGCCGGCGTGGGGCCGAAAGGTGGGGCAGCCAGGTGGGCTCGGCGGGGATGCCCGGCTGTCCCGGCGCTGCCGCAGGGCTGTGCCCGCTCGCCGGCCGTCCGCGGGCGCGGAGAGGGGCGGGCGGCACCGCTTGGGGCTGGCGGCGGGGACGGGCCCGCCGCAATCGCGCTCTCCCACGGGTCGGCACAGAGCGCCGCTGGCTGGGAAGGGAATATAAAGCACGCACCCACCCGCGACTTAAAAGTAGCGAGTTGTGTTTCCACCGTGAAAAAAAAAAAAAAAAGAAAAAAAAAAAAAAGAAACCATAATAAAAAGTAGCGTTTGTTGCTTGGATTCACACTACCGTGCGCACTGCCTTTGACCCCCGCGATGGGCAGCAGGCTGGAGAACAGGAAGGATCCTAATGTTAATGGTTACAGTTGAGCTTTGGCATTTCTCCCGATGGAGCCAGATTGTGGCACAGACTTGTAAAATCGAAAGCATGCAAGTAGACTGAAAGTTTTTCTAAGAGAGCTAATTTTACCACTGAGATAATAGCTATTCGCTGTCCTTAAGTTTAAAGGACCTTCTTTCCTGGCGCTCCTGAAGTATTTCAGTAGTTCCTTCTGTGCCTCTAGGTAAAGGCTAGTTGAGATAGTAATTTGAAATAGGTCATCTTTTTCTGTCTCCTTGTTTTCTTGCATATGGTTAGGTTGATACTGTATTACTAAAATTCAGGCGTGCAGAAAACTTCTAACTAGGCATAGGCAGGCATGTGGATTTTTGTCATCCTTCCTGCTATAAATGTAAGATCTTGTATTAACATTTTAATCAATAACGGATGTATGGGAAGTGGCTATGTTACAACCTGCCCCTGAAGAGAAGGTAACTGAGGTTCTTGTTAATAATAAATCCTTTAGGACAGATTAGAATGAAATTGCACTAAATGACCAGTGATAATATATATATGGCAGGCTTATTTCAGATCGATTTGGTTGAAATGGAAAAAAGGTATATAGCCATTTTGTGTATTTGGTTATTATTATCTATACTAATATAACAATATAAAAGTACAAAGATATCACTTAACAAAATATGTAAGGACAAGAAATAAAGAAATAAAGAAAAATAAAGGGAGAAAGGATAAGAGTAGATAGTGGAAAGATATCATCACCATCCGTGGATCCAGCAGTGAGACTTGATTGTTGCAATTTTGATGTCTTTTGATTGGAGTGATGGTTGCAGTCTTGACCCGTTAGGAGTGGGGGAAGCTCACAAAACATAGAGTTCAATGGGTTCAATATGTTCAGGTTTACATGGAAATGCACAGGTACACCTGCCCCTGGAGGGGAAGGAGAGTTTTCTACTGTCTGATGCAAGACTGGGAATCACGTACAGTCCTCTGGTGGAAGGCCCAAGAAATGAGTCTGGGGGCACTTTGGGGGTCTTTGATGGTTTATGACACCTAAGACATGACAGCTGCCTCTCAGTTCAGCACAGTTGAGCCAGTTATGCCCCATCAGAAAGGATGAATACCTTCAGGCCTACATTTGAACAATGTCCCAATACTTCCCTGGAGGGGAATTTTCACACCTGAGCCAGTTGTATAAGGGAGGACATTGGCCTAATAAAAAGCATTATCCCACCTCACAGGATCTGCTTCTTATTGGTCTCTTTCCTTACCTGGCTCAAAACCCAACCTGTACCTCTTGCGGGGGGGTGTGTGCACCCCCTTTGCATCTGGACAGTTGCCTTGCACATCATCAGCAAAGCTTGCTCCTGTTTTTGCAAATAGCCAATTTTGTGAGTCATTAATCAAGAACATTTGAGTCTCTCACAGGTTGTTTTAAACTTTTCTGCAGTTTCAGATAAAATTTAAGTTCTATAATGAGTTTGTGACCACGGGGATGGTGTCTATGTATGTGTCAGCTGAAGTAAGCAGTACACTGAACTTCTGATGTCTTATCTTTTGCTCCTAGGCTGATAATATCAAGCTTACTGTTCTTGCAGTAAATCACTCAGTGGTGAACCTCTTAGGTGATTCACCCATCGTCACTTGGCATTAAGCTACTTAAACTGTATTCCTTTTAGGTTATAATTAATTTTAATTAATTAGAATATTTTGAAGTAAATGATTCACATTTGAGTTCTGAAATTGGTACTTATAGAGGTATAAATACGTATTTGTGAGATATATTCCCATCTTATGCTGTAAAGTGAAGTCATTGGGTAAACCATGACTGTCAATCAAAGACAGAAAATTATGTAGGAAAGAGGTGCTTATTAAAAGAAGATAACAACTCTAATATCAACTGTACAACTTCAAGTCTTCTGTAGGATCTCTGAAGAGGCTCTGTTCTGTGCGTGTCCTGTTTGTGCTGAATCAATTGTTTTATTAAAATCAAGTGTCCTTAAAATGTAACCTAGACCTGTTAATTATATTGTAAAGCTATTCCCTTAACTAACTGTTCCTTATGTGTTAAACTGACTGTGGATTTACAGTTCCTCAGCAGCACCACCAGGAAACACAAGTATGCTGTGGAAGTTGACCTCCTTGCAGTTTTGTTGCCTTTGGTATACTTTCAGCTGTACATGGATGGCCTTTCAACCAATTCAGTTCTGACACTGTCCCCAGCTCCATGTTGTTGCCTGTCACTAGCAACCACCCAAAAGGTGATGGAGACTGCTGTTGGCCTGCAAAATACCAGATGTGGGTGGTGGTTGAGGGGCTTCTTTTTGGAGATTCTTGAGCTGGGCTGATGCCTCTGCATGATTGTGGCTGGGTGGTGTGAAGCACTGTGCACCTCGGCAAGACCTCTTCTGCTTTTGGAGGGCTGGCAGAACTGACTCAGTGCTCATGTTGTCCTCAGATGAAGATGTTCCCACTGTTTACATTTAAAGAGTAGTTGTGTTAGCAGAGAACTGTGTGGTAGACAAGGTTGTATGCAGTACTCTTTGCAATAGGCTGAATAAAGCAACCACTTTTCTCTAGAAAAAGAAAAATTATGCTGATTCCTTCCTTCCCAAAAATAGCTTATATTAGCTAGACTTTTTTTTTACTGGCATTTGTGCAGTCACAGTCATCTAAATTGCTCTGTGGCCTTCATAACAGAATTGCTGAGGCTGGTGGGTATCTTGGAGATCATCTAGTCCAACTCCCTGCTCAGAACAGGGCCAACTACAGCAAGCTGCTCAAGGCTGTGTCCCACCAAGTTTTGAATACCTCCAAGGATGGAGACTGCTCATCTCCTCTAGGCACTTGTGCCAGTGCTCAGTCACCCTCATAGTAAATGTTTCTTCATGTGTGCATCGTGGTCGGGCAGGGTAACTAACTGAGGCTTGAGACCATGCCTGTGAATGCAAGCAAACGTGGCAGAAGCAGCTCATACTCTGTCAGTAGTGGTGATTCTGCAGTCTGTCAGGGCTGACAGAGTGAAAAATTGTTTTTATCTCTGACATATCTGTGATTAAATACATACAAGGAGATTTGGAAGGACTGCTCTCACAAAGGCATTTGATGTAGCAAAGCCAGCCTCGAGCCAGCTCCTGTCAGGATCATGTGCCTCAGTACAGAAAGAGGGAGCTGCTCTGTTGCAGCTCCCAGTGGTTTTAATGGGGCACTATAAAATGCACCTAGATGTGACATTGGAAGTTTTGTGGGTTTTTTATGTTGACCAGTTATAATTAAAATAATAATGATAGTTAATTTGGGCTTTTGCACTATTCTGCATTCTTCTCAGGAGATTTGTTTTCAGGTTACAACGAAAGTAGAGTGGAAGACGGGGCAGTAGATTAAGATGTTTCCAGGTCAGGCTAAGAGACTGCTCCCACGAGACAGTTACAAGAGAAGCTTGTTTTGATGGATCCCTGCAGGGGCTCTCATTTCTGACACTCTTCAGGCTGCTATTTCCTTTGGAGAAAGTCTGTTTCCTAACACTAGTACTGCTTGGTTAAGAGATGACAATGCAATGGAAATCCTGGTTTCATGTTTCAGTACCTTGTCAATGTTGCTGCAGTGCCAGTTCCTGTGCTTTTTGCAGCGGAGCAAGATCTTCCAGCTGCACCTAAGCTGCCTTCCCATACAAGTGGGCTGGTGCCATGTAAGGCTGATGGAATGGAGAAGATGTCTTGGCCACCACTGCTCAGCAGTGGGCTTAGCATTCTCTCCCAGTTCCCAGCCCATCTCCCTTAGTCTTTGCAAAATGAATGCTGGGATAGAGCTGAGAGCAAGCTCCATCAAGCTGATAGGGAGAGGTGCACCGTAATGGTGATAAAAGCATGCATAATTTTTTCCATAAGGGCAGTGCTGATTCCACCAGTGCTATTTGAGCTGAGTATGTGGTGGCAGCTGGGGATGCACTGCTGGGAGGCCAGGAGTTCATGTCCCTTGATTAGCCCTGTCTGGGGGGCACTGCCCAGTGCATGGCCAGGCAGAGGCAGCTCTGCTGTATTGTCCTCATGCCTTCCTTGTGCCACCTCTCCTGTTTTTACATCATATTTGGGGATGCAGTCTGACACATGCAATTCCGGGCCTAAAGCAAAAATAAAATGCTTCCAACTAATCTCATTAATTTTAAGTTCTCTTTTCATTAAATCATGATTTACTGAGGTGAAGATGTACAGGGCACACAAACCAAGAGCAGATAAAAAGAATGACCTGGTCTTTTGGCATGTGGCTGAAGAGAATAAGACTGAGTCAGAATAACTGGCAGCACTTTACTTGGGTGTGCTTTTACTAATGAAGTAGGGCAGGGTTGGGCAGTTGCCTTCTGCAGCCATTCCTGTCTAGGGCTGCCACTGTCTTTGATGCTGAGACATCTAGTCCCTGAGGCCATTTGACATCCTTGTCCCTGAATGTCCTCAAGGACTTAATACCAAGACCACATTAAACAAACCCTGGTGAGTCTTAATTCAGGAGGGAGACATGGACATTTCAATTCCAAAAATATGTCCAGAAGGGGAGACCCAAATTATTTCCTATAAGTTAACCACCTGTCAGGCTACAAAGGTTTCAGAGAAAAATGGGAAGTGGATTTTGTGAAGAAGAGAAGTACATAATTCCCCTTTCCTCCTGTTGGAGCAAGATGTCTTGTCAGTAAGGATTATAAGATCTGGGGTTGTTACAACCTGGCCCACCTTTGTTGGGTGTACATCTTAATTTCAGGCTCCAAGAGATTTTGCTCAGATGAACCCTTGTAAAGCCCTTGGTTCTTTTATACCTTGAGATAATGTCCAGGGAATAACAACTCTAAGAGATTTCTTTTAATTTGGTGAGAATATAGGCATTTCAGCAAAAAGCATTTTACAGAGATAACGTGCAACTTTACAAAAGCATTACAACAAATTACCAGGATTATCAAACATTGCTATAATAAGGAACCTTTGTTACACCCAACAAACACAAACTCTATTCAACTTCAGTTAGGTACCCATAACTTGCAGAAAATAAGTGTTTAAGTTACCCACAAGAGGAAGAAAAGAATAAAGGAAGAGAGATTAAGAGAATAAAGAATAAACTGAGAAAAAGAGGAGAGAAAGAACACAGTTACGACTCAGAAGGTTACATGTTGATGGCTTTGTAGAGAACAGGCCAGGGCCCACAACAGAGACCTCGTGTTACCTCCTTATCAGTTCTGGTCACTGTGGCCACTCCCCCAAGGCGGGACCTTTGGTTCACTGCACACTCACTGTCCCCTTGGCCACAGTGAGGGGTGTCACAGACAACCAGGTGCTCCAGGGCATGTGGTGTGAGTGGATTAACAGGTGGACCTTATTGACTGACAGGTGCCCCATGCAGCCTTCATGCCATGTGGCCAAACCTCTGCAGCTGTCCTGGCTGAGCGAGTGGACACTGCTAAAGGTCTGGTCCCTTTCCCTCACACACACACACACACACACACACACACACACAGATGCACCTCCACAAGGTGGTTCTGACCCAGTAATAACTGATTTAGTGTCTAACAGGGGTGGATGAGGACCAGAGAGCATCATGAGAGCTTGGGCAGGAGGGTGGCCTTCCAGCCTGTGGTAATGAGTGCTTGCTGGAAAAGTGGTGGTCATGGGTTCCCAGCAGTGGGTAGTCATATACTCAATAAAGATACATAGCAAAATGCCTGGGTGCTTCTGGGGATGAGAGGGGAGGCCTGGTGACTCCTTGCTCTGAAAGGAATGTCTTCATCCCTACTGCCCTTCCTGACAGCTTCCTCTCTCCCTCTGGCCACCTTTTCGACAGCATCATGGCACAGTGTGCTGGAGGCAGGAGAGGACAGGCTGTTTTGGAAACACACATCTGTCAGCTGCCAGCTGTGTCGGTGAGCGCAGTCCCTGAGCAGTCAGTCCTGACTCATCTCCATGAACTTCGTTCCTGGAACCAGCTGCCGAGTGTCAGCACACGCAAGTGCGTTCATAGACCATCATCCCAAGTAGCTCAGTTTTTGCTTCTGAGTGTTTGTATCAAATGCCTGCAGGACTACTGCAGTGTTTCATTGTAACTTGTCCGATTGGTGTATATAATCCTGGGACATCATCAAATTTATACAATGCCTGAGGTTACGCTGGATGTGTATTCTGTCATCTGCCTTGATTATGTAGAGCAATGTAGGAGAGCTCCTGCAGGCAACTAAGATGATTGTTCTAAAATGTCAAAAACCATCCTTAGGATAGGCTTATGAATATTGTTCTTTTTATAGAACTAGACTAAACAAAGGAAGATTCAACAACCTCAACACGAGAATAAATTGACTTACTTCATTAGTGTTTAGAAGTTACATAGTGTGCCCTTCCCAGAATTTCCGTTGACTTTCCCAACACAAAGGCCCTTAACACCTTACAAGGGTTGATCAAAGGGAAGAGTATGGACATGGGCTATGACCTGAATGAAGGAGCAACCTGTACCTTTGGTGAGTACTTGAAGGTGTGAAGCAGTGCTGCAGTTTAACTGTGTTTGTGGGAAGATAAATTTTTTGTTGTGACTGGCTGGAATTATTCTTGTTGATTTAATACATTAGAAAAGTATGTGGCCTTCCAAGAGTCTTTATGTAGCAGTGTCCTGGACAATGTCAAGTAAAGTACAGAACAAGTTAAAACATAGCAATATGTCAATTATTACCATTATGCAATTGTAATCTGAAGTGAGTTGCAGTAAAGAAAAAGGCAAATGTATTCTTCATAAAGAGTATAAGTAAATAGTGTAAAAAAACCCAGTCTGTTTTTACTCTCTGACATGTATAAACAGATAAAGGATCAAAAAACCTAACTGGTTAATATTCCTTTACCTCTGACATATTCCCTTACAGAAAGAAGAACTTGGATAAACTTTCTAAATTGAAAAAGAAAGGTACAATGTATATATTTTAAAGCACTTCAGCTTCCAGTTCCTTGTACTTCTGCTATACTCCGTTCAGTTCACTTTGATTGATCCAATATCTCAAATATGTATTTTTTAGGAAATTTCTTACACTGTACCTGTTTCCATTGAATTTCCAACATGGGCAAAAATATTGTAAGCCTTAGCTCTTCTTATCTTAGGTGATTGTATGGTGATAGGAAATACCCATTTTTACCTCTGATTTGCCAAGTTATCAAGCATCTGAAAACTTGTACTTATGAGTTCCACTAAGACTCACAGTCCTGCTTTTATACCTGTGCTGGGGTGTTTCAGGGACATCAGTGCAATTCTGGTGCTGAGGAATGGGTGCAGGCAGCAGGTGCCGTGCGAGCTGGCAGCTTGGGAATCTGCTTGGATGGAGATGAGTCAGGTTAGCCTCAAAGCCTGCAAAAAAACTCCTTTTTTTTTTTTTTTCCCTTGACTTGCCTAACAGTCTCATAATAAAAAAAAACAAACAACCAACCAACTAAACCACCAAAAAACAACAACAACAACAAAAAAGAAACCAAAAACCAAACCAACATGTCCAAAAATGAAGTGAGGGAAGCCAGAGAAGACCTGGAAAAGGATGGGTTCCTGTCTTCATTTTTTGGTTTTTTACCTTCTTGTCAAAAGGATGCTGTTCTCACACATGTTCTGAAATAAATGGCAGAAGATTTTTCATCAGTGTGCCAACTTAATTCATACAAAGTGTTAACTGTGTTTTTAGCAGAGTTATTCAGCTGTTTTTATGGAATGTCATGTAGGCTGAAGGGTTTCTTTGGGCGGATCCAAGAGAACTGCTAAACATCCTCTGTTCCCCTCCTTTCCTCTGCTTTTTCTCTCTGCTGCTGCTGCCTTCACCTTTACTGCTGCTGGCAGACAGCCTCTTGCAGGGTCTGAGGAAGGGTGTGCTTCTTCAACAGAACAATGTGAAGGACAAAATACAAAGTGCTGCAAGTGTGTGGAGTAAACAAATAGCAAAGTAATAATTAATTTTCTTTCATCTTTTTGTGGCTTTCATCTGCTAGTAGCAATGAGAGACAGCATTTTGACATGAAAGTTTTCAAGACAGCTGAGAGGGAACCAGCGGAAGAAATGATCAAAGTTGTAAAATAAATACAATAATTAGTTTAATACACTGGGAGTGGTAGGAAAACTAGAATATTTTAATAAAAAACATAGTGAGTTAGGCCATTTGCATTCAGAGATGTAGTCTATAGATTAAGCGTGGTACAAACTATCCATTATCCTGTCTGTAGATAACAATGTATACCTTAAAGAATGTTTCAAATGCTACAAGTGGAAAGCAGAAATAAGTTTTTAGGTGAAGTCTGCTACTGCAGTGGAGAGCCCTGCCCAGCTGTTAAAGTAGGAGCAGAAAAGATGTGCTGAACAGCTCGAATTTGCAAACTCTGTGCTTCACCACTGAAGTCACATAAGATGAAAGCCGCAAATCAGGTCTAGATGTTAAACTTTATTGAAAGGTTCTAGAAGCCTGGTAGTGTTCCTTAGCATTTGCTAGAGGAAAATTATTTGAGGCAACTAACATTCATCTCCTCTACCACCTTCAAACACCAGTGCTCCAGCCTTTTCTCTGCTCATGTTTGTCTCAGCTGCTATGGGATTTATAATCTCTCTGGCTACACCAAGAGGTTTCACCAAGATGCTCAACCTTTCTTCTAGTCAAGGTGCCCTCTCGTACGTCTTCTGTGCATGACAGTGTTTTCTTAACACTGAGGCATGAACCTGGTAGAGCATTTCTAAATTATTTAGTGGATCGAAGTGTTCTAATTCATTGATTACAGTCAATGCCATTTTTACGTGAAGATTATTTCCATAGATATTCGTGTTGGAAATTCACAGTGAAGTATGTTATCTTTTATGCAAATAATCACTAACTTAGGGGAAAATGTTTTGTTAGCTGGTTCTATTTTAATAGATGATTTATGGGTTACTTATTTTAGTATACAGAAACCAGAATGAGAAAGGCTTTTTTTTTTTTTTTTTTTTTTTCTTTCATAGCTATGTGTTGACTGGATATTTTAAGTCTTTTGGTCTTATTAGTCCCGTTGTTTATCTGGTTGAAGAAAACTTATTTTCTAGTCTACTGAAGACTTCTGTTGAAATATTTGTTAATCTGAAAGCATTGAAACAAATCCTAAGATTGTAATGAAACCCAAATAAGGCTGAAAAATTGTGCTGGTATGAACTTATGGGGCTGTAAAGAATTAGAACAAAAGTTTAAAGAAAAATATCAGTACATTAATGGTTTGTATTCATAGTGCACATAGGGAAAAATCAGCTAAGTGAGGATAGATTCAAGCATTCCAGGAATTTTCATATTGTACTTGAAACTCTGTCCCTTTTATGGCAATGGTAAGTCAGTTATCTGCTAGCAGAATAAAAAAGGATAAATTCTGACTGCCATAAAGCCAAGATATATATGAAAGCACTAATTGTGGCCAAAACTCAAAAGATTTTTTTAACTGTAAATACACATGTGTTTTTTAACAGTTTGTAAGAACAGGCAAGGAAGACTAAAATTACATAAATGCTTGTGAAAATTATGAGTAATTTTTTATTGAAACTTTTTTTTTAGCTGAAGTGTATTAACTAGGGCTTAATCTTTGTTAAGAACAGCTGCAGTTTTTGGAATCAACATGGAAATATTTATAGAAAAACTGGGAATAGCAAGAGGTATAAATGAAAGTGAGAAGCAAGTAGAAATCTAAACATTATCCTAGGAAACCTGTATTCTCATCCTGCTTTTTTTATTAAGTGGCACAGTGATTCTGAGAAGTCAAGTCTGTGTGACAGTGATTCTGCAGAGTGAAGGCTGCATGACACATCCCAAGGGGCCAGAGTAGAAACTAAGGCAAGAAGCATCCTGGAAGCCAGGAATTAGAAGAAGTTGTAAAAATCTGGTATTACAAAAAGAAGTCAGGAAAAAGGGAAAGGATTAAGTGTTAGAGCCCTGCACTTACAGTGCTGCTTAGCTGGACAGCAGCTGTGGGAGCTGGCTCTGACCCTTGCCACCAGTTGCGAGGACCCTCCAGCTGGCAGTCTCAGCCTGGAAGGGGTTGTTCCTGTGATCACTGCTGGTAAATCCCAGCTGGGAGAAGACTTGGACATGGATTCTGCTGCTGGTAATTCTTATGCAATGTAATCCTACTGTCTGTGACTTTCTATTACTATTTTAAAACTTACTTCCCAGTATGGACCTCGGTGATCTAGCAAATGTTGCACCACTGCCTAAAGTCACTGGGTTAAATAATGTCTCGGCTCACGCCCTTGTGAATGCCAAAATAATAGCTCCAATCATGCAGAAAAATAGATCCATCTTTCTGGGGACATGCCTTTGAAAATGTGCTCTGATTCACGCTGGTCAGACAAACAGTGGATGCTGATTTCTGATGCATTTTCCAGGAATTATGTGCTTGGTTGGGACAGAACTTGTGATCTAAAATGGACTGTATGCGTCAAGGACATAGAAAAGCTTTGAATGATAGGCCCTGAGATGTGCAGGCAGGCAACTGCTGGTGTAGCAGTGATTCTAGCTCAGTGCCCTCTGTCCTGTTGAGTGCAGGGTCATTTCCTCAAAGCTGATAATAATTTCAACTTCCATTTAATTGATTTTTAGAGTAGTCAAAGGTGATAAGGATGCAGGAAGATTTTTTTTCTACAGTGTCAAGGAAACCAAAGAAGATAATGGTGACAAAGTAAAGGCAGAAAACTGCAGGGGTTGAAAATGAGGAAGATTGTTTTGTGAGGATGCTTTTGCATTCCATCATTATAAGAATCATATTTTCTTCTTTGTGCCTTCAAATAAACCCTTTTAAGGAACAAGCTAAGCAAGCGATTGCCTTATATCATTTGTGTCACCACAGCCTTTGTGAAGGTAACATACAGACCTACTAAATGCCTTCCTCACATTCAAAAGCACTTTCTCATCAATACCACAGGAGTTGCTGGTGCTGGAATGGACTTGGTAATTTGAAAGCCAGAGGAGAAGGTCTGTGTGATCCTCTAGACATTACTCCTGAATGCTGCCAGGCCTGCAGAAAGTACAACTGCGTAAAACATATGTAGGATATTATCAAGACTAACTGATCCTATGTTAAGGCCTGAGATGGCATCTACATGGTCCCTGTGTAGCAGGCGTATTATGGTTTTTGTCCAGAGTTTGCAAATTACCAATTGCGTGCACAACTTTAGTCACTCACACAATATAAGGCACATCTGTGCATTGACAGACGTGTAAGTCTGGACTCTATTTCAGCAGAAGACTTTTTATATTTCTTCAATGTCAATACATTAATATCCTTTATTTTAATAAACAGTGTCCTCTTGGTTATAATTAAATAGAATCAATTTAACTTGCAAAAGAGAACAGCATGCAGAATGTAATGCAACACCAAAACAGTCTGTGTACTGAGTATCTGTTGAGCTCAGATTTATTTTAACTGGACTGTTACCCTGTACCCCAGGGCCCATAAGCAATTCTTTGTTTTTTGTAAATCCCCATTCATCATGATAGATTAAAGTCTGAACTTTTCATGACCAAAACGTGAAAAGTTTGGCATTTCCCACCCTGGACTCACTCAGATGCGTGCCGTGATTGCAATGTGTAACAAGCAATTACATGGGATGGGTTTGCTCATGGCACAGTGTGCATCTATATTGTCCAAGGGAAGTTATGAAATTGATTGATGTGGGAAGCTGCATATGTGATTATGTCATGTCATGTATTGTTTAAGATAATAACCCTACAGTTCTGGTAAATGTGGTTCAGCTGTCTAGAAAATTATTTCATAGTTCTGAATCCAAAGATATATAAATCATATCAAATCAGTCATGAGAATGGAGAATGATTTCTGTGAAGTTGCACATATTATTGGATGAAGTACTGCTGAATATAATTGAATGTTGTGATGTACTTAAAATATGAGCCTCTTATGAGTTTTTCTCTAGCTGAGGACAACTGATACATTTCTAGAATGTTAGGTAAAATATCAAGATTTTGTACAACACCACTAGTTAAAACAGAATATGTAAGTTTGTATGTAAAGTGGTATTTCTTACAACTATTGTTTGCTGTGTTAGAAAGTATAAAGTTCAGAATTCCTGTGCTTAGATTTATAGTATTAGGTGGAAGCTGCCAAGAAAGCATTTTTTCTATCTGAAGAACAACATGCTAAAGGCAAAGTTAGGATGTATGTTCATACCATCTCATAGTTGGCACTGGTGATAGGCAGTGATCTGTGAGTTTCCATCAGTACTTACAACTGTTAACCTGATAGCCCAATATCAAGAGGTATAGCTGATAGAAATTAGTTATTTAACTGAATTTTGGTGCTGATGCTTCAGTATCTGACTGGCTGCAGGAATGTAGTGACTCATTAATTGTAAATCTAGGTCTGTATTTGGAGAAGCCATCAGCCTCTTTAGACTGGTTATTCACCTGCCTCTGTTTGGGAAGGTGGAAAAGGGATGGGACTGTAAAAGTCAAGGTACTTTGCATGTTGTGATGAAATACTGAGGTAGCAGCTGGGGAAAGAAATAATTTCTAAGTATATTGGTTGGGTAAGACCAATGGCCACACTTCATTCCCCTGTGCCTTCCTGTGTGTCCTGAGCTCCCTGTGGGATAGATGGTGTTTCAGCCTGCCCCTTACACCTGCTTTACTGTGGTGTATGAAAAAGGCATGCTGGCTTTTTCTTTCCTGGCTGGTGCCTCCTACACATTTAGCCTTGCAGGTGAATTGGCACCATTGGTAGCCTTTTGCTGGCATTTGGCACCTGCATGTGAAGCTGCTGAAGCTTGGACTGTCCAGCAGCAAGGATGAGCTCCTGCAGGACCAGCAACAACACCCGCTGCCCATCATCCCTGGGGAGAAGCAGAGGAGTGCGTATCAGCTGTCAGGCTGTACGTCCTAAGTCAGATGCTTGGCAAGTTGCATCTGCTTCCTGTGAGCTCAAGGATGTCCAGCAAATATCCATCATCCTTTGCTTGTCCTGCTGGCACTGGAGAAGTTTGCTTTCCAGGAGAGTCTGAAGTGGTAGTGCTGCTGAATCCCTGTGTGGAGCTGCCTTTGAAGCTGAACTCGCTGGCTGATTGCAGTAGAGAGCCAGAGCAATGGCAGTTACGTCCCCTTCAAAACCTACAAGCGATGAGAAAGGGGAGGAAACAAGCTGTAGAAAAGCCGAAAATGTCAGCAAGAGCTATATGTCTTTTCTTACTCTTAGGGTGTTTCAACAATTTGTTTATGGCATGAGAAATTACTTCTGACACTGAAGAATTGTTGCATGCAGGGAAATAGGTTAATGGTCTTGATCAACAGAGTGAAAATTAGTTTCATCAGCTTGATTGTTGGAGGATTATTTTATATTAACAGTTCTAGAGGGGGAAAAAAAGGCTGGCCAGATGTTTTGTGCCTGTTTTCCTCCCTTATAGCTAGCCTTGCCCTGTTTCCTAGACTGAAAGTCCAATGTCTTTTCTCTAATCTCTTAATTTTTTTGTGTTTGTTTCATTGATGAGCCCGTCATCACTTCCTAAAAAGTTAATCAATTAAAATATAACACATGAAAATATATGCTATTGTCAGGAAGCCATTAAAAGCTTCTGAATTTGCTGAGAGCTGAAACTACTTAGGTGTAGTGATAAAGGTAAATTATCAAGGGAAAAGTATCTCTACAGACTCTTGGGTGAGTCATCAAAGAGATTTTTGTTTAAAATAAACATTAGCGAAGAGACATCTTCTAAAATGCTATCACTGG
The DNA here is from genome assembly GCA_035221455.1 of Xenops minutus. Lineage (NCBI taxonomy): Eukaryota > Metazoa > Chordata > Aves > Passeriformes > Furnariidae > Xenops > Xenops minutus. The sequence goes on from JAWWEE010000001.1 coordinate 94,689,388, forward strand.
AGTACTAGGCAACCTTTTCTGTAGGGTTTGGCCTAATATTTCCCACTCTTAAGTGAACACTTGAAACTAACTTCAAAGATGGTGGATGTATTTCTTGGTACCCATATTTCTCCTCCTCGTAACTCTCAACAGTGCAGAGACAGACTACTGGATGGGATCTCCTGGTAATCCCTCAGTCCAGAGCTGTTTTCAGGAAAGAGTGGCTATGAGTGTAGGGTTGACTGAAACCAAAAAAGTTTTGTCACTGTTCCCAAAAGGTATATTGTTTTTATTTTTAAGGACCACTGACAGCTGGTACAGATCACAGCATTTAGAATACTTGCAAAATGCAGGAATACATGTGTTTGTTTTCTTTTTTTTTTTTTTTTTAAAAAAGCAATCCAAAATGTTTAGGCATATAGGAATAAAAGATGACTTTTGTGTGTTTTGGTTTGTTTGTTTGTTTGTTTGTTTTCTTATTCTAGGCCTTATCAAGAAGTACTGGATGGAAAAATTTTGGAGAAAAATACAAAAGAAATACGCATTATGTATTTTCGTCTCAGAATAAGCAGTAAAATAATTGCTAGGCTAATGAAAAAAATTACACTGCACTTTATCAGATTTTTTTTTTTTTAAATTAAATAGTTTGAATAAACAACTTCATTTTGGAACTTAAAGTATCAGCCAAACGCAATTCCTGTATACTGTAATCTGGACTATTCTCAGTCTCTTGCAAAGTATGCTGTTGTGTGCTGGCATATTATGTTTCTTGAGTAAAATTTTTTCACCAGAAGCATCTCCTTTATTTTTATTATAGAGTGAAATACTTGTTTCTGAAATCGGCATTTTTGTTTACAGGTTACTGGTACTGACACTTAATCTTTTTCAGCATTTTTTCTCTGTTCTAGGCATATGCCATTTGTGCCTACTCACAGAAGTATGTGCTAGTAGAACCCCATCAGTATTACATATAATATTCAAAAGTATTTTATCATTCATTTCATGCAAACGTATCTAGCACTGCTCACTCATTTTAAGATTAGGAGATGCATAATTTTGCTTAGCAGTTATCTGTTGCAGATATTCTTTTTTTCCTCTCCCCTCCTTCAATTTTATTTTTTTTTTCAGGAAGTGTGATACCCCTTGCCCACTCTCCCTATGCTTTTAAAACCTGTGGAGATTTCTCTCAGCTAAGTCAGGACCATGGGTCTAGATAGATAAAGGAAGGCTAACAGTTCCAAATAATGTCTTTTCCCTTGCCAATAAAATTGGTATAACCTGTATTCTGTTACAGTGGTAAAGATAGAATGGTGGGGTTTTTTTCCTTCTTCTTTCAGGTTAAATTCTGAACTTTCTCACCCTGCAGTCTAAGGTTTTATTTTCCAGTTTGTTTGGGTCACTGGCATGGTCATCAGACCTTCTTAGATAGGAAGGTATGGACATTGCGTCATGTCCAAGGGTGGAGTGTCTGTTTCAGGAATAAATCTCTGATGTTGCCCCTGGACATACACTACATGCCACAAACCCCTCTAGGGCTATAATTTCTTGTCTGAAGTTTCCAGTGCAATCGTTGCATCTCCAGTGGTTCTCGTCCCATTGCACATTCACCCGCTCCCTCAGCTACAAGCAGAATTGCAAAGAGATTCAGGTACTGCAGCCTGAAGGGATGGATCCAGCATTGGCCTAGTATCAGGTTCTTTCTCTTTCCCCTTTTCCATTTGGTGCAGGGAAGGAACTGTTCTCCCTGAGCTGCTCCATCTGGCTGCTTAGATACCCTGTCTGAGCAAATAGTATGGATCTCTAGCTCCATAACGCTATTCAGCTTCCTATCTCTTTCCTCTCCAAGGATAAGGTCAACTTGGATCTGATCTGGTAGACCGAGGGAAATGTTGCAGGCAGTATCCAGTCCAGCTGCAGAGTGTGGCTGACTGCACACGTCAGAGCAGAAATCCAGTCCTTATTTTGCCACAGGCTGCCTTGGCAGCCCTAAGGCAGTATTTTTAGTTTCCCTGTGTCTCCCTTTCCCAAAACTGAAGTAAGGATAACAAAACTTTGTGATCTTCAAAGGAAAGTATCAGTAAGTTGTGTGATATTCTGTGATAGGGATTATACAAAGCCTGAAAGTGTGTAATAAAAATGAATTTGATGGAGATTGAAGATTAATTTGTCAGTATCACCAGCTTCAGGAATAAAAGGAGTTCACACGTCCCAGAAGTTGGCAGCACACTGGCCCTCATGACCTAACATGTAACTCTGGGTTGCCAAGCTTTTTCCTGTATTGGCCCTTGCTGCTCACATTTTTAGGTGTTTCTGCTGTAACCACAGAGACAAAAACTTTAAATACAGAGGCTAAATATCAGAATGGGAAAAAAGCTGAACGATCAAGGGAGCTTTGTCATAGGCTTCAGGATAGTGTGCCAGATTAATTAGGGATTTCCATATGAAATTTTTATTTCGGCTACATCTCTGTGACCCTCTTGGAGAACAAAATAATTCCGAACTTTATTACAGTATATTTAAAAGCATATCTTCTAAATTGTTTCTGCTTAGGACCCCAAAATAGAAAAATCTTGGTTTTTTTTCTACAAGGAAAGGCAAGTATTCGCAGGATTATTTGGACATGTAAAGATAGAGGAGGAAAATAGAAGAAATCTGATAGAATAGCTTTAAACTTACATATGCTGTGATGCCTGCCAGTTTTTATGAGATAAAAATAGCCAAGATCTTCATATAAATTTATTTTAGTGATTAAAAATAGTCTTTTGGAAATCAAAATTTTAACTTTTTAATTTTTATTTTTTTTTCTGGTTTAACATGAAATTCCGTTCCAGTGAAAGAAAGGGAAATGAAGTAAATTAATAAAGGAAAGGCTTGCGAACAAAAGATAAGCCTTGGCTTGTTGGAAATAATTATAAAAAGTTCAGTGTCTTTATAGGAGAGTATATTACCTGTTCTCTTCCCCCACTGCTAATTGCAAATAGAGGGGAATGATTTTATTCTCTACGATTAATTTTACAGCATTTAACAAGACAGGGAATCCAGGCTGTTCTCAGCTGGATGACAAACAGTAGAGCTATTCTTTTGGTCTGAAAACCCTGACCTCGTACGGAAGAGTGATCCAACTGCTTCCAAAATAGGCACATCTGTATACTGTAGTACTTTGTCTCTCAGGGATACTTGATGTATGCTCCACCAGTTGAAGAATGGGTGAGATAAATGTAGAGTTCCAGAATAAAAGGCATAAAACTGCACCTCATCCCAAAAACTTTAGGCAGCCGTGTGTGTTTTTTATTTAGAAAAGTTAGTATCAATCTCTTTTTGGGTTGTACAACAGACAGCTTCTGATCTTATTCTCTTTACTATTTGTAGTTTCTTTTGGGCACTTAAAAATTCTGCCTGTGTTAAATACACTTGCAAATACTAAGTCATTCTGTTGCATCATTATGAGAAGAAATTTTTTCTGTATTCAGGTGCTGAAATACAAAAATGGAGGTGGAAATTCAAAGCAAGCAGCTGATCAGCTGGCTTTATTCTCATTTTCTCTTGAAAGTGCACTGTGTGAAAGAAACGTGAAATTTAAACTAAGACTATAAAGTGAGGGATAGATGTGATTTTACTTTTGTAAGCAGTATTTTTTGCTTGCAGACAATTTTCATTGTTGAGTTGAATAGGACAGCTCCCAGCCATTGTCAGCTCCTTGCCCTAGTAATATCAGGTGGCAGTGAAGTAAGTCTTGCTGAACCCACTGGTGGGGCAAAAGATCTGCTGCCTTTCCCAAAAGAGTAGTAAGAAGAGGCAGCCTTCTGAGCAAGCCTTCATGCTGCTGTTGAAGTAGGAGTAGGAGAATAGTCACACCAGCTGGGTATTGGCAGTCAAGGTATTTGGTCTCTGTTATACATGCTGTGTGAATAATTTAACAGGGTTGGACAGGATAGGAAGGCAGGCTGGACTGACTTGCTGGCTGATGCTAAAGTGGCTGTGTCCCACAGGGCTGCCAAAAGAGACATTTCCACTCCTTTTTCTCATGTATGTCAGTGTCACTGTTCGTTTTGCTGCAAGCTGTAGTCCATTTCAGCCCAGCTGGTTCCCAGTGTTGGCTCCTGGTAGGGCTGGCTGTATGAAGGTTGGTGTTGGCACACAAGACGGAGTGGGACTGAGGCCAGACCGCAGCTGTTAACAGCAGCAGGGATTTGGGCTGTGCTGCAGAAACTGTGTTAACCACAGCTTCAAGGTGTGGTTTCACATCAGAGCTGCACTGACCTAGAGAAGGAGTGGAGAATGAGTGGGGCTGACCTTCTGGTCATAGGCAGCTACTAGCTGGCTTCCCCAAACTGCAGCCTTGATCCCCCCTCTTGTCTATTTGCACATGGAATGGCAGTGGCCAGTTATGATGTGTAGTCATATACACTTCCCTCTCACCACTGTCCATATGCTGATGTGATATTAACATGTCTTCATACAGAGAAATTACTTAAAGAATAATCTGTTTTTGTAGTCAAGCTCTGTGCAACCTAAACCTGGGCCCCTTTTGCATCATTTTAGCCTTTAATTGCCTGATGGATTTCACAGGATCCCATCTCATTCAATACACAGAACAGAACGTTCTTGCTGAACAAGGGAGGATGCATAAATTTTTGCCTTTCTGGATCTCAGAATCAAGTTGTGGTTTGAAGGCAGAATAAGTGCCTTCATCTTCTTATGAGTTTCCTATGACTTTTATCACAGTAATACCTGAATGTTTTGAAAAATCACACACTGACTCTTATAAGCATGCTCCCCAGATGGAAGGAGGCAAAGGAATGCTGCCCTCAATTTTTTCACCCCATTCTGTCTGTGGGAGCCAGAGTGGTGCTTTAACGTTTCCTAAAGATTTCATAGCTTTTTGCTGACTCTTTTGGAGAGGAAGCTTAGAGAATGTAACATCAAAAGTATCTCCTAATTAGCACCCAGTACCATTTTATGGTTTGCTTTTAACACAGTAATTTCAGCTGAAGCTAGGTCTTTGAGATCTTTGGTCTGAGAAAAGATTCAATACTAAACACATAGGAAATGAGGAATGTGTAACTAGTGACTGCCTGTGAAAAGTGTGGAAATGATTTGTGCAGCACCTTCAATTAATTTCATGTTAGAGACAGGGACGGGATTCCATTCTTCAGGACACCATTCAACAGCATTAACTGGAAAATAACTTTCCAATAATCTGTCTTAGCTTTCTGTGCAATCATAGAACATGCCGAGTTGGAAGGGACCCACAAGGATCATTGTGTCCAACTCCTGGTCCCGCACAGGACCATCCCCAAGAGTCACACCATGTGTCTGAGACTATTATCCAGATCCTTCTTTAACTCTGTCAGGCTTGGTACTGTCGCCACTTTCCTTGGGAACCTGTTCCAGTGCCCAACCACCCTCTGGGTGACGAACCTGCAGCAACCAAGGGGCAGTCATGCAAGCAGTCTGCTTTAGGATTGCAGAACCTAGTGCTGAGAATTCATATTCTCTTTAAATGGACCTGAGTGGGGCTGTTGCTGGCCATGGATAGTCATACTGTCTCACAGCTCATACCTATTTTCAGAAAGGGTGAGTGTTTTCCAGCAGGCAGTTCCTCACTCTCGCTTGCCAGACAGCAAAACTGCAAGGTGGGTGGGGTGATGCAAGCTTGGCCAGGCCAGGCTGGTGTGGAGGGCTTGGGTTACATCAGAGCAATAGTAGTTCAATGACTTCAGCCTATCAGGAAAGTAGAGAGCTGCTGACAAGAAAGGAACGCTCTGCTCAGGGCAGTTTAGTATGGAGCTCTCACAGAGACCCTAAGTTTGCCTTTCATATCTTGCTTTAGCTTGGAAGGAGAAGATTGTAATTCTAAACCCTTCAAAAATAAGTCAAAGAACAAAGTGAGTTGATAAAAAAATTGCAAAATGTAATCATTTCCCCATTTTGACTCTTTCAAGAAAGAATTTTTTTTGACGATCCTAAAGTTGTGAAGTGTAGCTCCATCACAGATTGTGATGAGAGGAACCAGTTCTCTGCTGCTTTCAGTTATCTCATCACTTTCTCAGGGCAGGAGGAAGTAGTAGTGTTTAAAATCCTTTCTGAAAGGCTTCATAGTTACTGAAAGCAGTGGTGAAATGGAAATTAATTTTTCTATGTCTCCTCCAGGCTACTGTTTGATCCACCAAAGAGACTGCACTTTTTGCTTCTTCCTTTTCATTTTCTCAGCCCAGTCTTTCTTCTGACTGTATTTTTATTTTTCTTTTACGTTATCTATTTATCTTACCTGTCATCCTTTTTCTTCTCATTCTTTTGTCCTAGTAGTCCAGTCCCAGTGTGTTTGACTGTTTTTTCAGTCTTATGCATCTCTCTTCACATGAAGCCACTTGACCTTACATATATTGGCAGGGCTACAAGCTTTGTGTATACTAAGGCAGAAAACTGTATGCAGCAAACTAAAGGCTTTGGTGTTAGCATTGTATGTATATGAGTATTTTGCCTTTTTAACTGCTGATGAGCAGGCGCTTCCCAGTTTACTACTACTTAATCTGTTTGATTACAAGTGCTTAGTCTGTGCTCCTCTTTTGGTGTTCCTTTCTTTCTGTTGAACTATTGCCAGATATAACTAATGTGTCTGAAAACATGGAAGAGTTGATGGAACAACTGTCTTTTTCCCTGGAAATATGTCAGTGGATTTTTGCCTTGGTGAGGTTCTGTGTTGTGTTTATCTCTGTCCCCTCCAATGCTTAAAAGTGCTGTGAGAAAATGGAAAGGTATATGCTGCAGGACTTCCTTGCAAACTGGCTTTCTATGTCACAAATATGAAGCTTTTAAAACTAGCTAGAAGCTTTGTTGAAACAACTGGAGAATGATAAAATCTATGAATTCAGATGAAGCAATGGTGGAACAGCAATACAGTTATTTTTAGGCCTTATGTAGACAGATGCAGGTTTTTTGCAACCTGTTTTGAATTATCTCTGGTAATAGAAAATTGTATATTACTATTAACTGTGTAAAACTTGAGGTTCTCCCAATCACTTTGCTCTTTAGAGAGTATTATTTGGAATATCATTATTGGCACTGTGACAAGACGTCCTAGATTGGGTGCCTTCGATGCACTGTTGGTAGCAGGCAGCCTTAGCTGTCTACTGATGGTAGGGAGCACCTTGAAACTAATTGCAAACCTACTGTACATTATACATGTATTAAACACTCAGTGTATTGTGACATTTTTCTAATTATCTGTTTAAGGTAATAATTAATTAAGAAAAAGGTCTTTGTCCAAAAAGATCATGATATGCCGATACGCCTTTCCTGAATAAAGTAATTTGACACTGTGAATCCAGATAAGCAGTGTGATGTAATTTTATATAGCCCTTAAGTCAAAACCAAAATGTGTTGTTTTCAATTTACTAATAAGCTGAGTGGAAATACAGTATAAGGGAAAAAAATTAGGAGGGTTGAATGTAATATTACAGCAGGTGTTTTATAGCTTGCACATTCAATTATGTCAAAGCTTGTAAAGACTAGAAAGCTCCCCACTGTTTCAGTGAGCTTTAGTTTAGAACTTGAACATTGGAATCAGGGCTGTGCTAAGACTTAGAAATGAAGAAGAAAACTAGAAGAAGACTGACAGCCAAAAGTTCCTGCTCCACTGGAGTTTTTTGTTCTGATTTTGTTAAATGGGATCAGCAAATATTGATGAATAGTTGCAGGTAGGTATCATGGCATAAATGTAGTTTAGTAAGAATCACTGAAAAGTTTGAGGGGTTGACTTCTTTGGCTATTGTCAGTGTTTGAATAAGAACTGCATTTTTTAATTAAAAGTGAACAAATACTAGATTTACATCACATATCTTTTAAATGTTTATGGGTGTCATGACTTCCATAATGCATAAAACTGCAATGAAAATAAGTTGTGCTTTTTGAACAGCAAGATTTAAAATTCTCACTGTTGGTATTTCATTGGGTTTTAGGACCAGTTCTTTTAAAGAGTTTTGCTTTTAATATAAATGAGTAATTGTTTTACATTTTCAAAGGAATAATAATGACATTGTGTTGCATTCTAGATAGTTCGGGGTTTAGGAATGCGACTTTTATTTTAAGGTTGCATGGGATCTCCCAAAGGCATTTCACTTTTGACCTTTAGATGAAATAAATGGATGTTCCCTTTTTGTACAACAGACAGCCTGCTGGTGAAGTGTAAAGGCATTTCTTATTTAGCACAAAGTCAAGCTTTATGTGAGGAATTAGATATACAGATTAAGCAACAGTACTAAAATGAAGTAATGCCAATATAATGCCAATCTTGTTTTCACCCTAAATAAGTTTACATTCTTAGATTACTAATGTACATCTGTGTTATTAGCTCTGCCTTTAGCTCCTTTGCTTCTATTTTTCCATTCATAATTTCATAGCAGGAGATGCCTGTGTGTGTATGTGTGTGCTGAGGGTCAGGCTTTACTGCTGCTGAAGTCCAGGGTGTCTGTCTTGTGAGATAGTACATATATTTGTTAGCAGGTATATCTGATTTTCACAGTAAAACGGTTTTGATTCTAGGTAATGGGACACAGACAGATGCCTAGATTGTGACTTCTGCAGTGCATGTATCTTAAACTGTGTCTTCCTTTTATTATGGTGTTTGTAACACATTAATTCTTTCAGCTGTTCTTCAGGGGGCTGTATGTGCAATGGTTTTGTTGTGCTGTAAATGGATTTTATATGTTAGAGAAGACAAACTAAAAAAAGTGCCATACACTGGAAGCAAAAGATGAAGAGATTTACTGTGATGCTCAGTAATCTGTAGAAATCCATTCATAGCTAAGAACCAGCTTTTTTTGAAGAGCAGAACCAGTCAGAAGGAGCAGGCTCTGAACTCACCAGGTGGGTTGTCCAGCTTTCCAGCAGTTGGATATGGCCCTGAGGAGTGACCAAGGTTTCACTCGTCAGTCCTGCCTGCCCCAGAACTGTACACAGATGAGCAGTACCAGCGGTCACTTTCCTGGCTGGGGCTGTGGCCAGGCCTGTTCAGTTTTGCTTGGACAATGCCACAAGGAGGTAGCATGGATGTTGAGTTTCCAGTTATTTACTGTACATACAAAGTAGGTCAAAGTGGCATTGAAATATCTACTTCCATTTTCAGGCACTTTGGTTTAGATGTATCAACAAGGACAACAAAACTCACCAACACCCTTCCTCTCCACCATCTCTCCTCTGCTGAACCTGCATAATCTGAGGGACAAATCTAGAACAAATATGGTACAGATAAAGTATTAATCACTCTCCCGTAACCTGTTACTTTGAATCCCAGGTGGTATTATATGGAGTAAAATATATCCCAAGGGCACAGTGTGGCACCTCAGTACTACAGTGCCATGCCTTTTCTTTTTCAGGAAAGTTATAAATGAGTTTCAGTACTTACATGGATTATTGCTCAGGTTTTTTTTTGTTTTTTTTTTTTTACAAATTTAGATCAAAATATGAATCTTTCACAGGCCTCATTTTACTGAGAAGCAGGACATCTGGGCCTGAAAGGGACTTCACAGAAGCAAGGTCTTTTGAAGAGCAGGTGCTTCTAAAACTGTTTGAGAGCCCTGAGCTCTGAATAACTCAGTTAAGTGCAAAGATTTCTTTGTTTTGCTGAACTTCCTCACCTCTGTAGTTTGAGCCTATTTCGTATTTAGATGAAAGAACTGCAGAGAAAGTTAAAACTTGCAGGCGCAATAGTGCCTGCAGAGTTGCTTTTGTAAGTGAGAGATGGCTTCAGCAGATGAGGAGAGAAAAGATGCCTTTGTGTAGGCTCCTGCTTTGCCACTTTCTCTGACTATTTGTTTTGTGGATGCACTCTTGAGCTTTAATGGGCTTTCTATACCGCTTGCTCCCAGTGCTAGGCTCTGGTGTTGTGAAGAGAATGGATTCTTAGCTCTCTGCCTGCACTGATTTTATCAAAAGTAGAAACAAGGGAGGGACAGGCATTTTGCATCCCAATATCCTTCTCAGCAATTAAAGGAAGAGATGGAGAGAGCATCCAGCCTAGGCACTGTTTAAGCCAAGCAAGCTGGACTAGGCACTGGTTCCACTTTTTGCTAGTAAGGAGTACAGAAAGAGGTATTTGTCCCATTGATTTGATTTGTCCTGTGGGCTTGAACTAACATACCTGTTTCTGTCTGATGGTTAGTGATATTTTGGTTTGAAAAGCTATGCAAATACTTCCATAGCTGTGCAGCTTTTTATTTTGGCTTTGTTTATGGGAAAGTGGAATAGTGAGTATAGTTATAAACTAAACATTCTCAGTAACCGATTTTGACCCATAGACTTATGAATTTGGTGAAGGTTCTTTACTTTTTAGAAGTATGCCAGTGTTAGAATAAACAGGTGGAAAACTGGAAGCAAAAGCATTGGTAGAGCTTCCTGTTCCCTCCATGGCAGGGGGACAGGGGGACCAAACCATGTCTGTGTTAAGGGTGATGGTGGGAAGCAGCGTAAATCAGATGCACCCAAAATACAGTTTCCTGTTTCATAGAAGCAGTGAATTCAGTGATTCCCCTTTCTGTGTTGGCTGCAGAAAAAAAAAAATTCTTGCCTTCTTCCGAGTATTTAACCCGTCATCCAGTTACAGTTGTGAAAAGTACAAAAAGATTGGAGTCCATAAAAGGAGATAATTTGAAGTTAATGGGGGCAGCTCTGTGTCACACAGAAATGGAATGCAAGCCATCCTGCCTTTCACTCTTGTGTTCTGCTTTGTTAAATTAATCTGCCAATTTAATTCATGTCTGTACTAAACAAAACTTTACATGACATAAGAGAAATTAGCTTGTGTTTCTGCCTTGTTGCCTTGGCTCTTTCATAATACTGTAACTTTCTGCCTGCCTGAAGACAGCAGAGTGAACCTTAGTGTGAGCTGAAATGCAGAAGAATGAATAGTTGAAGCTCAGGAGTTGATTAAAGGGTTGGCCAAAATGTCCCCCCTGCCTGTGCTGTGCTCCTTGATACATATTAACCTAAATTGGTTAAATATACAACTTGGTTCATGAGGCACAAAATTGCTTCAGCAAATGAAAGCTATCTAAGCCTGCCGATGCAGCATATTCCATTGCCCTCATTTTTTTTTCTTCAGTTGATAAGTTAATGCATTAGTTACTGAAATTAATATAGGGTGCAATAAATGAAATTCTGTGCATCTGAGTTTGTTCGATGAGCCTGGAGCATCAAAATCAGGTGAGCCTGATGATGACTGCCCCTAAAGTTTAGGGCAGATGAATTTTATAGCAGACAACTGCATGTGAGAAATGTTTTATCTTAAAACACTGGAAATGCAGATTAGAGAGGAAACAGCTTTGCCTAGGTGGTTGATGGCCATGGTAATGGAGCTCACTTGGAAGTATAAATGCCCTTGGTGCTGAGTGCTGTGCTCTCCCTACCCTATGTTGCTTTAGGTATAGGCAGGTGGGAGGCATGGGGCCCCCACTGCCCAGGATAAACCCATTTCTCTTGAAGGTGGCTGCCATATTTCTGACCTCAAAGTAGAGGTCAGAAATAAGCCTCTGTTTTGTCCCTTTGTTCCTGGAGAGAGGACCCTTAGCTGTCGCGAGCATGAGGGTGACAATAGGGAGGGAAATGTGACTGTGACGGTGGTGGTCAAGTGAAGACATAACATATGGGAGCCCTAATATTTGCAGCCTTGTTATGCTGACCAAATGTGACTAATGCTTGGAAGACTAATGGTCAGTTGCCACCATTGATCTGTTAATTGAAGATGGCTTTTGTCTTAATCTCCTCTATTGCAACATGCTGGAGATGTGCGTCACTAGATGTTTACTGTTGAAGATTATTGATGTTCTTCCAGACTGCCTTGTGTATGCTCAGTTTTGAAAACTTGAGTACAATTGTTCCACTGTGAGTTTTAGAAACATATGTTCAAGAGTATATATCTTTCATATTCCATTTGTGCAGCTGCAAACAAAAACTTGGTACTATCTCTTACTTGAGGGGAAAAAGTAAAGAACATGCTGTACCCATGGATGAGTCATGATTCATTTATTTTCTATGAGAAATTTTAAATGCTGTATTGCATGACCTTTGTCATCTTTGTGTACAGTGGAAAAAATATGCCAAGCCAGGAATATCAATGAAAGTCTTCCCAATAACCAAAAACAGGCAAGTAAGTTCCTATTGGGTCTTTTCTTTTTTTGTTCTTCACTAAAGGAGTCTTTACTGTGGAACAAATGATGATGACTGCCTGAGAATTTACAAGCTAAATAAGCTTTGAAATTATACAGCTGCTAGACTAACCAGCATTATCTGATCTTACATCAAAGGAATGGGGCTTTTTTGGTGGGCAAACTGAGTCTGGAGCAAACATGTCTACTTCTATGTTTTGAATTGAGAGAGTTATTTATATTATTAATTACAGGGTTATATGGTAATGCATTTATTGAAAGTGGTGTGTGTAGCTATGCCCTGTTTATTTGGTGCTGTATTGAAATGGATGAAAGACGGTAGAGGAAAAATCAAAATTTCCCTAGACCTGTAATAAAGCTAGAACATCTAGGACAAGGTGCATCTCCCAGGTTCATTCCCTGATGTGCTTCCAATAATGTTATTACCCCGTGCACTGTCTATAATGCAGCAAGCATTTCTCATCCACTCCCTTTCCCCCCAAGCATCTGGGATTCTTTTCCACTGAGACTTAATGTTTGGCTTGTAACTAATCTAACATCTTACTACAGCTTGCTTTGTGGACCCAGGCATACCCTGTAATGGATTAGATATACGTCCTTAGAAAAGGAGGGATAATGTGTCTGCTGTCCAGGAATATTTGTGGGGGTGGCAGAGAAATCAGAATGGACAGACAATAAAATGCTCTTTCATTCATGCCACAATTTTCATGAAGCTTCATAGTGCTGGTTTTTGTGAGTGCATATTTTCCTAGTCTGTGTTCTTGTCTTACAATTTTTGTTATTTAATATCCTGTTTATTAACATACATCCGACAAAATTGAGCCCTAACATAAGGATACACCAATTGCCTGGTGTAGCAGTTTTCATAGGAAAGTGAGAAACTGAGAGTAGTTTTTTTAAGCCAAAAAGGGACATTTTAGGAATTTCGGTCTGTTAAGACAAAATAGGAATTTTAGGAGCATTGATCTTTTAGATCTGGTTTTCACCTGTTCAGATGAACTTTTACATATTTTGACAATGGTGTTGAATTGTGAATTGTGGTTGGTGATGATTGTGAATTACAGTTTTAATAATTTCTGAAAAGGGGCAGAAGTAGAAAACAGTTGAAAGAATAAAGTTGAAGTAGTCTCTTTGACAGACTTTGGGATGTTTTGGTAGGATCTTGCTGGAAACAAGACTAAGCAATTAGTGTTGTACTTTTAAGCAGGATGAACTACACAACCACAATTGGGAAAAACAGAAAACAATCGGAAACTAATTGAGAGTTTCACTAAGAGACTGAGGGAGTTAGAGCACATTACACCGAAAATGGCAGTGAGGCCAAATTACTAGGAAACTTTATAAGCACCATGGGCATGTAGGGACAAACTTGAAAAGGGAGAAATGAGATAAAAGGAACTGGAGACATAGTAAAGATATACTCCTTGTGCTTGCAGATGTTAAGAGAAAACCAAAGACAAGAAGTTGCACCTTAGTAGCTGGAGATGAAAACCTCATGATGAGTGAGGCTTATATGTTCAGGTGGTTTGCGCATGCATCACTAGGAGTCTGAGCTATCTTGGGGAGGGAGCAAGCTAGAACTTACTTAAATTAGATGGTTATTTTAAAGTCATTTGACCCTCATGACTCAGACTCATGGCAGTACTCACAGTCTAGTTTTTTTGGTTTTTTTTTTTAGTTACAGAACCATCAGATGAAGCAGTCTCTCTCTCTCCTGCCCCTGCCCACTCCCAGGGGCTTACTCCCACTCTTGAACTCTGCCCCTTCTTGTGCTGCCACAGGAATTCATCCAGTTATGTGGTAAAACAGGGCAAGGAGTTGATTTGGCTCAAAAGTTTTGATGTTTCAAGAACTCTTTGCTGTGTTAGTTTTTGGAAAATGGGTTTTACGAACCCGGTCCACTGCATAGTTGTGCTGCTGGTAGGAAGGCACCAGGGCGAGGTCTACTTTTGATGGCTGTGCTTACATTAAATGTTTGTGGATCTTCAGCATTGACTTAAGACTGAAGTTCCATCATGTAAGAACTATCAACGTGTAGTTGTATGTTATGCCTGACATGATTGGCTCTATCTTCTTATTCTCAGCACTGTACTCATTACTTCTCATGCTGCTTTAATTGTCCTACTCTGAGCCGGTTAAAGTTAAGTAGCCTGTGGAAAACAGAATTATTCTTTTAAAAATAGGTGTCGTCTTTTTCTGGGAGGAGCAGGGTGATTCCTTATGGTGGCGGTGACAGTGAGTTGACTGAGGCAGACTCAGCTCCACCTTCAGCAAGTAGGCTGTAGCACTCTTCTCGTTGTTAGCAGCTACCTTTGAGAAGTGATGTGAGGTACGAGTTGGGGCAGAGCCACTGTAATAACCCACTTTAAAAGTTGGGAAAGGAATATCTGTGAACTAATCCTCACTACTCAGTTTTTCTCAAGTTTCCCAAAAAGTTCCCTGGCCGACTAAACAGAATGGAAGCACCCGTGTAAATAAACACCCACGCGGCTCATGCTGGCACCAGCTGTATTAAATCAGCTCAGTGGCTCTGTAACACAGTAGCAAGTGGAGAGTGGCAAAGCAGCAGATAACAGAGTTCAGTAATGATTTTAACATCTCTCATCTACTTTGTGATGCAACTGTCATGTGCAAATGTTGGGACAAATAATGGAGGGACACAGTACCATACAGTCCCTCATGGGAGGCTTGTGTATCCTGTCTGGGAAAAAGAAGAGACATCACTCCTCGGAAATGCAAGAAAAGAGAAAAAGTACAGATCTTGAGCTCTATAAAAAGTTGTTCATAAATGTGTAAGAACAAATTCTCTTCAAGCAAGACAAAAATCATTACATTTCTAGGAGAAGGATTGGGGTCGATCATTAAATTACGAAATTTTAGGAAAGACTAGACAAGCACTACACAAAGCAGATGTAGTTGATCCTCCCTTGAGACAATAGGCTTGGTAGCTTCTTGGGTTTTCTTTTTCAGATACTATTTTCTAGTTTTTCAACTTAAAGAGGAAACATGGTGCTTAACTGCTAGTGTACATCAGCTGAAATTGCGTGTAGACAATGAGCTACAAGATAACTTCAGAGAAATTTATTTTGCTTCAGAGGAGCTGAAGGACTCTTAGGCATTACGTGATGTCCTATAGTTGTCTCAAGCATTGGCAATTAAACTGAGTTTCAGTGTGCATCAGTGTACACTTGGAAAACTAATCAAATCTATTCTCATGCTATATTCATATATTCCTTTGCTTCCCATATCCCTTCTTTGTAGGATGCAAAAAGGAAGTCCTTTAAAATTTTTTGTTTGTTTATTTCAGGAAGGAGGCCATGGGTGATTGTTATAAGCAAAGTGGCTTTTCTGGAGTGTGCCTCAAACTGCATGAAAAATAAATGTACAAGAAGTTTAGAGAATCTCTAACTCTTTCTTTAGGGTTGTGCACCAGGTGGAGAGCATAGCTGCCGGTTCCTCTTGTATTTTGGTTTACATTTTTTTCAAATCTCAGTGAAGAAAAGCACATTTATTTATTTTAATTAGGGAAGAAACATTAGCGAAGATTTTCTTTCATCTGAAAATCAGAAAATTTTAGAAATGCACTTCACAAAAAAAAGTCTTTACCTCTGTCTTATGCTGTTCTTTCTTGGTCCCTAAATTTATTATTCTCCCAGATTCTTCATTTTGCCCGTAACTGTGAATTTTTAATCATCTTTGAGACTGAATGCTCATGGGAGTTATTGAGGGTATTTTGAAAAACTTCAGTGAATGTGGCTGAACTGAGTGAGGACCTGTTGGGAGCAGAGAGGAGTTTTGACGTTTCTCAGGGTGAGGGATGTGTGTTGCCAACATGCCAGTCAATATTGAAGAAAATTCCAGTGTCTTCTGAAAGGCTCTTTCCTCACCCTCCTTGCTTGCCCCCTCCCATGTAGCACAGCTTCTTGGCACTGCCTACATTTTACACAGAACATATGTATGGGGCAGTTAAGCAAGAAGACAGAGCCAATATATTGTTCTCTTAATTTACTTAACATATGACCTTGCACGTATCTGTGGCTTACATTAAACTACATGAGCCATGGATTTAGTGTTTCAGGACAGTTTTTTTAAGCAGTGTATTTGTTATGAAGATAATGCTTCCCCTAGTGGGAAAAGGAAGACTGTATTGTTTCAGTGACATGTCTTTGTAATTTGAGGTGACATTTCTTTTCAGAGCTTAGACTTTGTGTGTGTAATTATAATAAAACCCCCAGATCTTTGGTAGTCTAAACTGCAGGCGAACACAGTTCAATAGAGGGATGCAAACAATTATTTTTTTTTAGTAGTTTTCGTCATTACTTAGAAGACAAAAAAGATGAAAACTGAGCTTGTGTTCCTCCTGTACTTAAGATTTACAGAAATTTTAGATGCTAATTCCTAAAAAGTAGCCAAGCTGAGAAGAATTTTTGATAGTAAATAAAAAAATTTACCATGGGTTAGGTTTGAGTGGTAGCTCTCTATGTGTGTCATCATACCCAAGCTGGGTGAGCCAGGGATGGACAGAGATAGCTCCCTGTGGTTTCCTCTTTTCTTTTAGTCCACAGACTTGACTCAGTCTCAATTACCTGCTGATCCATGGTGCATCTAGGGGACTTCTCTTTTTTTGCAGCTCGTCTTTTCTTCTGACATCTCCTACTCACCAGTCTTCTATTAATCAAATTGCAGTATTCTCTCGTTCTCTATATCTGATTCCCATACCTCTGCTGCCTTTCTAACAGAACACTCTGACAGTTCCCTTGCTGAAGCCACCCTCATTCTATCTGCCCTGGATTGCAGCTAATGACATCTTCATCTTTCTCTAGGTACCATGGGCTAGTGCCCTCATCTTGGCAGCCTCTTCAGTCTGTCTTTTTATCTGGCCCCTTTTGTCACAGAAACAAAACTGTTTCCCTTTGACTTTTTGGTATTTCCATCCTCCCAGTCTCCCAGTACAGGCAGCTTCCCCAGGGTTTTGGTTGGTGCTGCTCTTTTCCATAAGTCCTGCATGGTTCTGAAACTGCCTGTGAGTGTATCCCTTGTCCCGCTCATCCCATGGGCTCCTTTGCCATGCTGCACATTGTATGCTGATTCTGCGAGGTTGCTTTATTTTATCTGCTGGTCCTATTAATCATAGTTCAAGGGCTGACTTTTTTCTATTTTTACCCCCTGCTGATTTGCATGTAATTTAATTATGTTGGTACTTGCAACATATGTATATTTAAAATACTGTTTTTAAGTTAATTTTCTGGTTAGAGTCTGGATATGTGATGCTAGGCTGAGAGAGTAGAGCTCATCCCAGCTGGTGAAGTAGCTCATCCCAAACTTCCCACTGAAGCTGCTGTTCTAAAGAATGCTGTGTTTTTTTCTTAGAAATAGTTTCTTCTCATAGTAAACCGTGTTGAAAGAAACTATGGAGAGTAGTGTGCTCTGAGTACTATTTCAGCAAATGAGTGACAATGCAACCAGATAGTCCATTTGTCTAATGAATGCTGGTAGTGGGAGCTTATCTAATTTGTGTCTTTGGGGGAATTAATTGAAATGAAATGCATGTATTATGAAGATCCACACAATAAGTACAGTTTTTGCCTCCATGAGCGTGAATATCCATCTGGCCAACTGAACTTCCAGCATTGTCAACAAAGGAAGTATGATGAAGGATTATTTTTTATTTCTAGATATGTTACTGTAATTCCTTCAGTAATGAAATACAAGTGTGTCATGGTTTGGGAAGTTGTCTTAAATATTACTACTGGATTCATATGGCCTGGTGATGACTTCAGTCTTAAAGGAAGCTGTTTCTCATGCAACTCTCCTGGAAGTCAAGGGTTAAAAAGCCATGTAGACAAATGGTGATCGACCACATTTAAGAAAATTTCACAGTGTCATTTGAGCCAGCATACCTAATACTGGGTCAGAGTTTACAACATTTCCTGTTTTCGGTGCTTTGTAATTGTAATCTAATCTCTTTTGGTTTGGAGGGGAGATTAAATCATTGCCAGGGACTAATTTTTGAAAACTGAAAGTGCATGAAAAGTCAGCTAGTTTTGCTTGAAAGTGAAAATATAAAGTGGAGTATGCTTCTATTTTGAAGTGAAAATAGGAAAAATACAGCAGTAGTCACTGAAAAGCAGTTCAACATACTCCTCTCAAATGTTATTTTTCCTAGGAAAAGGCAAAGACTGTGTAGAAAGTCTTTCTGTAATAATCCATTTCTATAATCCACTTCTCCAATAGCTTAAGTATCACTTTTCTAAATCCTGAAACTACCTTTCAAGAATTCTGAAGCTAGTGCCTGTAAACTGACTTTCTTTTTATAGCAAATTTTTTATGGGATGTGCACTTTTAGAAGCTAGTATAATGAAATTAGGTATTTGATGCCCAAATGGCTAGCATGCTGCCACCATTCATTTAGAATAAACAGATAACATTAAAAATTGAATCTGATAATCCTTTATTAGTCCTACATATGACACTTCTTAAACATGTGTGAAGCTTCTATTCTAACATTCATACTCTGCTGTTTATACTTCATCATATTTCTGCCAAAGAGTACTTTTGCTCTACTTGATAGATGTTTAAAATTAATTTACTGCATCTTGCATTTTGAAGGTGGCTAATCTTGAAGAGCAAAATTTTTTGGCCTGAGAATGTGCCGTGATTTGGAATGTGGCTCCTGTAAAAACCCACCTGGAGAAGGAACTGTTGGGTCAGTCTTCTGACCCCTTCTGCTGTTCCTTCCCTCTTGGGACGAGTCTCAAACAATTCAGGAGTTTATAAGACACACTCAGAGAGGGATGAAATGGGCATATATACAGTGAACAGAATGTCAGACACAAGACTAAATTATTAATTTCTCCCTATTTCCCTGTGCCTAAAACATTATACACTTGTTGTTATGAACCTAAGCTGACAGAAGGGTAGAGTTCTTGAGATATTTTTGTGTTGTCAAAATGACCAAGACCCTACTAATGACTTAAATGAGGAAAAAAGTGATTCAATTTACTCCCCTCTTAGATATGAGAAAGATTATAAATGTTCTAACTGCAAAAAGCTTCAGTGAGAATTGGAGCTCTACTGAGGCAACTGAAAATGGTGGGATTTTGATACTTTTATTGTTGTGGGTTGCTTTTGTTTTTGTTTTTGTTTTTTGTGTTTTGTTTGTTAGTTTGTTTGTTTTTAAACCATGGGAATCCTTTAGTGCATGAAAATTTCATCCGTCTCCAGGAAACTGATGTAGTCTCTAAAGAATACATTTCCCCACTCTTTTGCTCTAGTTTTCATATACCAGGGGGTTATAGAGATTATACTACTTTTATACAGTCTTTTCAGCTAACTTCTTCCACCTCTTAAGCATCACATTTCTTTTCAGAATTAATCATCCTCAGGCTGCATCTAACCTGTGTCCTAATTTCAGCAAGACCCTGCATAACATCTATTTGAATCACCCAATGCAGATAAAACTATGGCTTCTCTTTGAGTGTCACCCAGATATGAAGAACTCAGGATTGTCATACCTGGTTATTATAGCCCTTAGTGTTATCATAGGCAGGGACAAAACAAAGCTTTTGGTGACTCTCAGTACAGACCATGTCAGAGAGGAAAGATAAATGGCTGTTATAAGAGGAAACAATTGTATGTAGTATATTTCAGACATTTAGAAGTGGGGTCCTGTGGCCACAGTTTGTCTTTTCAGATGGGTTTTGCACAGCAAAAGCCGACACTGACTGTTCCAGAGTTGGATTTAAAGAAGTCTCTGTTCCTGGGAGGAGGAACAGGAACTGGCTTGTTACTGCTGCAGAACCAAACATTCTATTAACTAAAAGGAAGGATCTTTCCTACAGCTGCTCCTGCTGTAGCAGGAGCACATTCCCTTTCTGGAAGTGTACTGCATACAGTGTATATATTTCTGCTCTGTTGTGAGTGGTTATCACTTCTGGCAGATTTTTCTCAGAAAATTATAATATTTTTTCTAAAAGATACAGATGAAACTTTTTATTTTTCCCTTCAGGTATAGTTTCTGCACACGGATTTTCCTCAACTTCTTTTGAAAGGAAGATTTTGAAACTGGGATTTATGATATGGCAACTCTGCCTTCTGAAAACTTAGGATTATGCAACTAATTCACTGACTTATGAATCACATCTGTGAGGTGCATTTGTACATTATGGTTCATATTGCAAGTTACTTTGCTTTAAGAATGGTCACACAAGCTAGCTAATAGGCTCATGAATTTCCTGTGCATTTTCCAGGTTACCAGCACTGCATTTGCATTTCTAGAATAGCTCTTGCCACTTCATGGTCATCTAAGTCCAAATGTTGTTGCGGTACACAGTTAAAGAATGTGAATTGGTAGAGTAGACCAACAACTAAATGTTAATGGTGCTGCATGCCTTTGCAAGGTGTAACAAATCTGTTGCAGTACCATACCACTAAGCTATGAAATAAAATAAAGTCTCTAGGGACTTGTCATTGATGTGAACATTTCCACACAGGACATGGCCAAGGCACACCACAAATTGCCCAGAGCAGGATTAGGATGTGAGCTGGCAATGTGTGTGTTGTCCCAGGTGTATATGTGTCCAGCATTGTGTGCGTATAAAAAGAAGTCAGCCTAAGGATTCTTCAGAATAGAACAATTTGAGCATTTGGAGACTAGTTTAGTTTGTCCTTGAGTTTTTCATTGTCAACAGTACCTTCAGGAGAACATTTTACTGCTGGTGGTATCTTCTGGTCAGAAATAATCAAAAACTTTCTGTCCTTTTACACGTGTTTGTTGGAAGAGCCTATTTGAAGTTTGCTTGTGATTCAAGTATTTAAGAGGTTTCAGGGCATATTGTACATATATTATAAGTAACACTCAAAATAGAAAAGACCAAGAGAGTCTGCAAGAAAGGAAATAATTATGAAAGTCAAGGGTCCTTCTGCCCTGTACCTTAAAATGAACGTTTTCATGAGGTGTTTGAAATTAATCACCTTTGTAAAGAGATAACAAAGCATTTTTTAATATAAGTGGGGTTTTTTTTTGTTTGGTTTTTGGAGGGTTTTGTTGTTTTTGTTTTTTTTGTTTTGTTTTTTTTGGTGGTTTTTTTTTCTTCTTTTTGTAAAAGGCCTATTTTTTTTTTAAATGTTCCATTACTCCTCCACAATTATTTAAAAATTCTGGAAATAACACATTTGAGGTTTTACAAAGATAAAATTCAGATGCTTGCTTCTGTCACAAAATGGTGACACATAGCCATCTGAAAGGAAGGAAGGATGTGAAAAATAAGACCAAAGGAAGAAGCATGCTGTTCTAATGAGTATAGCAGAATCTTCTGTGGTACTAATTGCTTGATGTTTCCATTTTCCTATGGAGGTTATTTTTGTATAATTTTTTTTCCAAAGGTGGTTCCATGATCTAACAAGTGATACAAGGTACTGTCACATCAGACCTTGATTTGAATAAAAGCAATCATATTTTTGATGTGTGTATTGCAAGACAACTATTAAATACATGCTGTGATGACCTGCTTCTGAGATTCTTTGGTGTTTTTCGGTCAGGGTTAATTTATTTATTTGTTGTTTAATTATTTATTTATTTCAGTTAGACTGTCTTTACCTAAGCAACTCCTAACTTTGGTTGTGGTATTTTGGATTATTTTAGAAAATTTGCCAAATGTGGAGAAATGAGATGACTTCATAACTTGCTTTTTGTAATAGAGGATGTAAAATTCTGATCATGTGAGAAGTAAAAATGCTATGTTGAATGCTTATACATTAGGAATAAATAGTGATAAATTCAAGATCCTATGCTGAAGGTAAGAGAACTTGTGATGGTTTTGTTTTATTTTGGCCAGCTGGAGTGCCTCTTAAATTCTTAAGGCTCTTTGACTCAGAAAGTTAGGCAAAGTGTAGTCATATTTACTAAACAAATGTGTGTCCAAAGTTGTGCTCATATAGCCAAATCTAAATGAGTAACAAGATTTTTTAAGCTTTCTCAGTACTCTGAAGTTTCTCATCATATTGGTAGGTGATATGATGGGTGCAACATTGTTGATAGAATCTGCTGCACTGGTTTACATCTGCTTAGTGCTCTGTAAATTTGAAAGCTGTGAAACTTATTTTGGTTTGTACAGAGGAAATACTAATACTGATGTTAATGCTATTGCTAAACTAAACTTTGCAGGTGTTTCATCCAGTGGTTTCCCATGACTTTTATTTCTTAAAATTGGATGCTTTAAATGTTGTCCCTATCCAGCAATAAATATGCTTTGAACTTATTTAGTTGCTCAAAACTTGTTGCATGTTCAGACACTCTTGAAGGCGTTTTGACTCATATGGCCTATTTGGCATCACTTTTGTCTCTTTTTTTGAAGAAATTGTGGCAAGGAGACAGATAGTATGGGTGCATATCAAAGGGAAAACCCAGATGTATCTTCTTTCAGTCTGAGTCCCTTTTTTTTGTTTTGGCAAACTATGCATCTTCCAAGCCATGCTGCTCCTGTGTAAGTTTCTAAATCACTGTGGGATATGTTCCTTCTGGGAGATGCTGTGGCACAAATGTTTTTGTGACTACAGATGTTTGGAATTGTTGAAGTCTGTGAATTGCAGAAAAATTTTGCTTTTCTTTCTCTTTTTTTTTCTTTTATTTTTTCTTTTTCTTCCCCCCCTTCTTTTAGTTAGAGTTGAAAGAAATGACAGAATAACATTGCACTGCATGACCTTAACTGTGCCCTTGTGCAGATGCCTACAGGTTCTGCAATCTGAATGTCCTCCTCCTTCTCTTTCCACAAGTTGAGGCAGCCTGGCTCTGTTCGTTGTGCCACTTTTATTTGTCAACCAGAGCTCCTAATCATAGAATCGTAGAGTATCCTGAGCTGAAAGAGACCCACAAGGATCATTGAAGTCCAACCTCTAGCTCTGCATAGGACAGCCCCAAGAGTCTCACCATGTACCTGAGAGTATTGTCCAAATGTGTCTTGAACTCTGCCAGGCTTGGTGTTGTAACCACATCCTTGGGGAGCCTGTTGCAGTGGTCAAACACCCTCTGGGTGAAGAACTTTTTTCTAATATCCAACCTAAACCTCCCCTGACACAATTTCAGACCATTCCCTCAGGTCCTGTCCCTGGTCACCACAGAGAAGAGATCAGTGTCTGCCCCTCCTCTTCCCTCACAAGGAAGTTGTAACTGCTCTGAGGTCTCCCCTCAGTCCTCTCTTCTCCAGGCTGAACAGACCAAGTGACCTCAGCCACTCGTCATATGGCTTCCCTTCAAGACCCTTATTCACTGCACTCCTTTGGACACTTTCTAACAGCTGATTATCTTTCTTATATTGCAGTGCCCAAAACTGCACACAATGTTCAAGGTGAGGCTGCCCCAGTGCAGAGCAGAGCGAGACAATCCCCTCCCTTGACTGGCTGGTGATGCTTTGTCTGATGCCCCCCAGGACAGGATTGGCCCTCCTGGCTGCCAGGGCACTGCTGACTCATATTCAACTTGCCCTCGACCAGATTCTCCAAGTCCCTTTCCACAGAACTCCTCTCCAGCCTCTTGTTCCCCAGCTGTCCATATGTCTAGGGTTGTCCTGTCCCACATCCAGGGCCTATCCTGCTCTGCAATGCTATTTTCCTGCTTTCCTTTCTTCACTTTAAGTGCTCCAGGTAGTGCCAGCCTGGGGTGATGCTCACAGAGGTCATGTCAGGTGATGCCAGGGGTATAAATTCTATTTCTGATGACTCTGGGAACTACTGGAAGTCACAAAGTTTAATTATTAAAATACTTTTAAATAAAGTAACTTCTGTTTCTTTCTGGCACTTTATATGACTTCAGTTAAATGTTTTATCTTTATCTTAATAGGGTACTTCTCAAGCCCAAATTATTTTACTTGAAGATCAAATAAACTGTTAGATACAGAGAACAATAAATATTATAAAATCTTAATATAAATAAATATATCCTTTAAAGCAAGCACCAGTGAAATTAAGGGAATAATTCCCTTGTAAATCTTTTGCTTACATTAAGTCTAGTTAAAATATGCTAATAGTAACTTTATAAAACAGACTGAATCTGCCCTAAAAGCTTGAATTATTTAATAATTGAATTTTTTTGTTTCAACTTCTGAATTACATCAGCTAGAAAAATGATACATGAGCAAAGTCAAATCAAGTTACCATTATCCCTGTGCAAGAAACATGAACTGAGCCCAAAGCAAATGTGATTTTAGTTTAAAAAGAATATTTTTAAATAATTATTCTTCAGTTTTTATGACATTTCTACATTCCTTTTGATCTTTGGTTTGCAGATTTCTGATCTATGAGACATTCAAACCAATGGCACTTTTCAACTAAAAAAAAAAAAAAGAAAAGCTAGAAGCTATCCATAAACTAACTTCATTCCAGTCTAAAGAGCAATGCCAAAAATGAAAGGACCCCTGATAGTCAGGAGCACTTGCAACACATCTGTAAGGCAGCAGTCACAAGTTTAAGGTTATGTACAGGCAACATTGATGCCCTTTTGGTTATTGAGGCACTTTTAATAAGTAGAAGTAGTGAATTTAATGACTTCGTTTTTCTTCAACTTTTCACACAGTATAAATATGTGATTTTCTTTAATGTGTTGTTTAGATGTGTGGTTAAAAGTGTGGTCTGTTCTAGGGAGCAATTTGGGAATACATCTGGCGTGTTAAGGATGTTGCCATAAGAATGACATGTTCTGAACTCTGAGCTTTAATATGACTTTTGCAGATGTGCTGGCATCCAAAGGCGGTCTCGTGATGTGACTTTGGGTGGTTTTGCTTACATTTATCACTTTTATTCCTGTTTTTTTTGAGGGCACTTGTTACTCAAAATGGTCAATATTTGCATTTTTTGTAGTGAAATTATTAAGCTGAACATTTTTTCATTCATGAATCTACCCAGAGTGTTCTGAAACAGCTAGACATTTATCATTTGCAACCAGCTTTAATTCTAGAAAAATGCTGGTCAGTTAGGACTCTGTGAGTCTTCACATTTCTTTTGTACATGACTTGAGGACTTTCATTACCTGAGGATAATTTTCTTGGGTTTATGCTTATATGTTAGTGCTGGGAACATACTGCAGATTGCAAGGATGTATTCTTAAGGATGAAGGCTAATTAGAAATTTTAATTTTTTTTTAGATGTACTCTGGATGACACAACTTCCAGAGGTGTTCACAGGCTGTGAGGGTTTTAGGAAAGAGCATTGTAAAGCTGCTTTTCAACATCTGCCTGAGTCCTCTGAAATTTGCAAATTATGGTATATAGCCATGTTGGTAGTGCCACAATTTATGATCACCTTTGTAAAGTAAGAAGCCTGGTTAAGCTTGCTGTCACATTACGAGTAATAGCTATCTGTATCTGTAATGACACATGAAGTTGGTCAACCTATTTTGAAAAAAAAACCCCAAAAACGTCGTAATATCTTACAAGCTAATATGAAATGGGATTACTAAACAGAAATCATACAGGTATAGAAAATGGAAAGAAATAATCACTCTTTTTTCCAGAATAATTTAGATAAACATAACTTTAGAGATAGTTTGAACCTTCTTTTATCAATACTAATAAAAATGGAAGTATCTTTGTTAGTAAGTGGAAGTTAGACTACTGGAGAAGAGAATATGATCATTTTACAGGTAAACTCTGGGGATTTCTGTCACAATAGCATGCAGTAGCTCATAAATTTACCAGTTTGCCAATTTATCTCAGGGTCTGATAAAATAGTAAGTGACTTTGATAATTAAAGTACTTGTGACATCTATGTCAGTCTTAAATCTCCTACATCAGACTGTTCGAGACAGTTCAGCCTGTGGTCCTACTTGCATTGTCTTGCCCCTCCGCTATGGCAGCATTTATTTCATTGACCTCATCATGAAGGTAATTTGATAAGTTAACCACACCATTAAAAAAAAAACAAGTGGGAAGAAAGGTAATTTAGTTCCAGGATGAGTTTGATGTGTGGCAGGGTGAGAGTAGGGCTAGGACTGTAGGATGGAGAGGACAAACTTGTGGCAGGTTCCACCAACTCTATTTCTCTTGTCTTTACCTGCTATCACCCAACCCTTCACGGAGTCGCTGGAGGAATGGCCTTTGTTTGTGTCCTTTGTCCTTCCATTTGGGTGTTTTATGCCTCTTATTAACAAGATATTTTTTTTGGAAGAACTCTGAACTGGGTACTCAGCACACTTCTATAATAGCCTGCATGTATCAATTTCAGAAAATTTTGATTAATTTTTTGATAAAGTATGAGATCTTTAGTATTGACCTTTTGCTGGATGAATGAGCTTATTAGTTTTAATTCTAAATAATAAGCATGGATTTTGAATTCTATTTTTGACTGCTCAATCAGCGGAAAAGATTTTGTTGCTGAAACATTATCTGTCTGCTTCTTACTGTTTTTAAATAAACTGGCCACAAAATATTTAGAGGTATATCTCAATGTTCATCAACGTTTGCACTTCTGCTGACCTCTACATGCGGGAATACAGGTTAAGCAAATGTTTAATTTTATTCAACTATAACTTTTCCATTGCTCAGGAACTTGCCATAGAAAAGAATGGATTTTCAGATTCTCTTCTAAATCACGTTATTTCCGTTTCTGCAATGAACGCTATTTACTTTTCTTTTTATACCTAATTAGTGTGGCATTTTTGTAAACTGTCAGATACCAACCACTTCCCTGGATGCTCATGAAGTATGTTTTTATTTACCAAAGGCAGTCAGCAACTGAAGTGGTGCAATAAAAATTACGCTGTATGCTTTGCAAGAGGAAAAAAATCAATTTTTGTCAGCTTCCTGTCTAGTCAACAAAGAAACATAAAAGAAAGAGAGGACTGACAAGTTTGTTTCCTTTTGCATCTGGCAAATGTTGCACACTAAAATAATATTTCCTGTAACTATTTTTCTCTGATGTTCCAACATTTTAATTTCTACTAAAACTGAATTTTCAAATGTCAATTTGAAAAAAAATATGGGTTGGAGAAAATTTTGTCTGGTTTTCATTTGGGCCAGACAAGTAAATTAGAGTACATGTGGATAGTACTGCTTTTCCTTGTGACTATGTTTTAAAAATGGCAAAAGCATCCAGTTGACCAACATTACCAAAAATGAGTTCCACAGCTGAAAGATAATAATACGAAAAAGCTACTTGACAGTCAGTCTAGGTTGACAGTCAGTCTAGGTTATTCTTCTGTTACTGATCTTGAAACAAATTGCTCTTCAGTAAATAGCCTTATTTGCTGTACAGTGTGCATTTAGAATGTCACAATCCAATTGCAAGAATGGTTTTGGACTAAGTTGCTAATTTGTAAAAGGAAGAGGTGACATTATAGTTTCTACAAGTATGAATATTCTACTGTGTTTATGTAAGGGTTGAATTCAGAGCAAGTTAGAGAGTTTGGGCCGCAGGAATTCAGGGCAATAAAAGCCACACTGGTGATTTGTGTTGCCTCTCTCTGAACTCTTTTATGCCATAAGGCTCTTAACTAAGAACTGAATCCAGTAGGAGGTGTAACTACCACAAATGTGGATTTAATGGGACAAAGTGTGAGATTAAATCATCTAATTTGCACCTAAGCCCCCTTTCCATGTAATTTTGATGTTCATCAGCTGAGTGAGGAAGACAGCAACATCCTGAAAGGGATCTGATCCATCCATTCCCTGTAAAACTAATGGACACAAATGCTGTGAGTTCTTTCAAGTTATACAAGTTATTGTTAACTTTTATATCCCAGTGTGGTGATACTGCTACTCATCATCTAGCAGAGGATGTGCACTCTTCTCCATACCTTCTAATTCTTAGGAAAGTTTTGCAATCACTAGATAAGGCTGTGGTACAACTCATCTGCCTTTTTTTTGTGTGAAGATGGGTAGAAGTCAGTCATAAACCATCACAGGCTATGGGTACCCAAGTGTGTTTGTTAAAGACAGAGGCTGTTCTTCATCGAGGGAGGTATTTCCTGCTTCTGCCATTGTTTGTGCGGGATCTAGAGCCAACACCTTGCTCCAGATATGAGGTAGTGCCTCAGCCATGGGACAAAGTTCTTGCACAGCAGACTTGTGAACTGAAACAGTGATTTGCTTCTCAATTATCTGCCCAGTTGCTTAACTTTGCATGTGGTTTGAGGATTGGGGTTTGTTTTGGGGTCTTTTTCCTCCTTTTTCCTCGTCCTGTGTTCTTATCTTTAGACCCTTCCTTAAAGGACAACACCACTTGGACAAGCCCCTGGTGCTTCTCAAGGAGGAGTAAAGTGACTTTTGGGATCATTTGTCTGCAACAGCAAAGGAAAGACAAAACACTTTTTTGACTTTTGTTTCATCATCTTGCTTCTGAGTTGAATTTTCACTTCTGTACCAAGCAAGGGCTTTTGTAAAACTGTGAGCTTTACATTTAAGAGAAATACCTCTTGCAAGTTGTGACTCTTCAACAGTCACGGCCATATGCATCTGGAGTCTTTTAATATTCAATAATGTCCTTTGAAAGGTAGCTTGAAGTGAGTGGAGTGTTTCTGAGGTGCCTAGAGTCTTTCAGAGAAAATATGCTGATGTGTTCTGAAGAGAAAGCAGCTTGTTATCAATGACATTCTTGATAGGAGCAAAAGACAAGATTCAGTGGCTTGTTAGGGATCAGGGAAAGCAATGCTTCCCCTTATGGCTTCTTAGGAGTCCAAACAGATAAATGACTAACAATGTCCTTGCAAAAAATATTAGTTTAACTGAACTACAGTTGTAACTCAGAGCTTAAGAGAAGATGTCTGAGTAGATTGATGACTGGCAATTTATTAAAATATTTGAGAAAATGTGCATAGTGTAGTGTTCTGGTACTGCTTCCAGTACAGAAATTATGGTAGAGTTCTAATAGAAATACTTTGAAAACAATTTTCACTTTAGGAAGTATTCCAATTTTAGGCCTTACCCATGATGCTGCAGTTTTTAAAACTGGCTGTCCTCAACAAGTGGCTGAAATCTTTCACTACAGCAGTTAAATGCAGCTTTTTTAACTATAGTGGTGGTATTGTCATCGGATGAACCTGTTTGGAAGCACTCTGAGATCTGTGGGGAAGAAAACTGGGTTTATAGAATAAATTTTTGTGTATTTTGGCTGGCTGCTAAGTAGACTAAACATGCTACGTACTTTTTAAATCCTGTGTTTGACAAGGATGTTGAACTGCTGTGGTTACTACTGCTGTTTCCAGAATACCTTAAGGTTCTTGAAATGTACCAATTAGTTGCTCATTAACAATCTTGTGACTCTTTGTTGAGTCTGCTGGCCAGAGTAAGGCCACCACTACCTTACCTGTTTCCTCTTCCCAGTGTTACTGAGGAGATGAGTAAGCTAGTGTTGTGAAGTAGGAACAATGTATTTTAAATTGTTTATATTAATTTTTTTTATTATTTTATTGCCAGAATTTTGAAAAGGTTGGGACTACTTTTTAGGAGAAAAGACAACTTCACATGTTTTACTCAAGAAGTTGGACAGTTCTGATAAATTTATGCAATAATAATTGCATACATTCTAGTAAAATTTACTAGTCCTTAAACACTCTGTCTGACAGAGAACTCCCGTAAGGGTTTTAATGTCAAGTTGTATATACCTGCAATATGCCATGGAGGTCAGTGGGGTCTTCCCAGTTAAGGTTTTCCTTGCAGAAGCTGCAACATTTGGCAACTCTTCTTGGTGATGTCAGATATGGCTGTGCATTGTGGGTGTTTATGCTGTGCAGGTACAGCCACAGCTTTGGGGAGTAATTGCAGCACTGTCTGTGCTAAGGAACTGCTGCCAGTGTACCTGCAGAGCCCTTGTGGCAGGTGCTGCATACCCACATAAAGCTGCATCCTTTCCTAAGTTATGCAAATTAAGACCCAGGGAGAACCAAAGCTTAAGGAACTAGTGATGGGAAGCAGAGGACTAAGAAGGAGCAAGTGAACACCGTTCCTGCAGCATATATGACATGGAGGCTGGAGGCCACCTGGGCAAGGTCTTCCCTGGGGTGATGGTGTTACCTGCTACTGCACACAGCGTCCTCCGCTGGTGACAGGTCATACTGCAGGGGAGTGTTACAAGGAAATGAGGAGCTGCAACAGCGAAGATGCAGTGCTCAGAGCCAGCCAGATGGAAGTCACGCTCAGGTGGTGTGAGTTCAGGACACAGCAGTCTGTGCCTATACTAGACTGTGTGTCACCTGGATTTCTGCTCTGGACTTAAACCTAGAAGTTCAGTTTATCTTCTTATGCTTTTCTCACATTCTTTGGTGCGCATCCCAACTAACAGTATTTTGCTTCTCCATTTATTTAGTCTAGGCAAGGATGGCAGATGCCAAAGCTCTCCACTTCCCAGCACTGTGTTGCTTTAAAGCTGTTACTTCTAAATGTATTTGTTTATGTTGATGTTCATGTTTGTCATCTAACGGAAGGCAAAGCACAGCTCATGGATAAGCTGTAAACATTTGCAAGACGGCTTCACTGGCTTCCTGAATATCTCTCTTGAGGCATCTTCTTTGCTTTCAGGTTTACAAAAATGTCTCGAGAGGGGCTGAGGCACAGGAGGTCTGTGTCTCCTCTGCAGACTCGCTCTTTCATTGCCCTCCTTGATGTAACAGGGGCCAAGCGAGTGTTGATTATAAAAAGGGAAGACTTAGCAATGGCTATGGACAGTGGGGCAGAGGTGACCTCTCCATCAGGATTCAGGACCATCCCTGCAGCCACAGGGACAGTCCTGAGCCCTTTGTGGCACATGGTGGCACAGCTCTGGGGGTGGTTCGACCATGACAGCCATCTCTTCCCTCATTGCCCAGTTTTCCTTAGAGAGGGCTGCTGCCTCTGAGAGGAGGGAAGCAGAGAGTCTACCTTGGCAGTTCCTTCTCAGCCTAGTTCTGCCTCTGGCCTGGGTTGGGGAAGAACTGGGAGGTGGATGGTGGCTGGGAAGGGACTGCACTGCCTGATGGGCTGGTGGCCACCACTGCCTGTCCCACAGCTTCTGCCTAGTGTTGGTGACATTGCATTTTGCCTTCCTGCTAGGGCTGTTTTGGGGCAGGGTTTCAAGCACACCAAGCACCCATACTCAAACTTATTATGGGCACCACCTGTGCTTGTGAGAATGGGGGTCTGTACTGAACAATAAAGGCACAGGGACCAGAGAAGCTCCGAGACATTTATAGAAAGCAGTGAAAGCCCTGCAGGTGTGGGTTTACTGCAAGGATGGCGAAGAGACTGCCATCTGTCCCCCTGGCACCATGAGAGACAGAGACAGCAGTTACAGGTCACCATCTTGCCAGCTTATATACCTCTAGCAGGTCCTGGAAGTGTTTGTTCAATAAGGCAGCAAGAAAAACAGACTTGTGTGATTTGTTTCAGAGTCGACAATCTCTCTATCACATGAAAAAGAAAGAAGTTTGATGTTTGGTTAGCCTTCCACTTGTATGCTTAGCGCTTGCTAGTTTCACCAAAAAGGCAAGGTAGAAGACAGGGCCTTTAGATCTGCGCCGTGTGGGGCAAGGAGCAGTTTGCTTTGTGCTCTCCAGAGTAGTTGGGTATGAGGCAAGTGGTAAGCTCTGCAACATCCATGGGGGTTCTGAAACAGGATTTTCTGTCCTTCTTGTGGATTTTTTCAGGTTATCAAGATGAGGAATGGGAGCTTCTTCCTTGTATCACCTGGCTCCAGTCTGCCCACTCACAAAGTGGAAGAGCAGAGCAGGGATTCTTAGCAATGATTGCCACAATCAAATTTAGAAAGGGTCATGCCCTTTGAAATATATTCCTCAAGGTGCTTGTCGCTGGATGTTAAAAGGCACTGGAACATGCTCTAATCCTCAGCTGTCATTGAAGTAACACCAGTTGACTGCAGCACTGGAGGATCCTACTGGCACCTGCAGTTTTTATCAGTTCTTTGGAAATTAAAACTGGAAGCGGAGTTCTTAAATAGGAAAAGGGTACAAAACCTACTGAATTGATACTCATATTGGTAAATACGGGCTTCTCAGTTTACTGGAGGCTGAGCAGTGTCTGACAGTCTGTGGAAATAGGCATGCTAGTAGCTAATGGTCATGGGAGGCTTTTTTTTTTAATGATAATACCATTAGTTTGTATTCACAAACCAGTTTTTTGATCTGAGCTGTGCAGAACTGAGTGCTATAATGTGATTATTCTGAAAATTTCCCTAAGTAAGCAAATACTTTGATTGTTTCCAGAGCTTCCTGTAAAAGAATGTGGTTAGAGGAAACGGTTGCTTTAAATGTCATTTTTGTCCAAATATGGAACAACAGGAATAACTATATTTCCTGTGAACTAACTGGGAGCCCCCTGGATTTGCATTACTTTGTGAAAACGATGTTCACATCACCAACAGGAAGTCATGTTCACAGAGCAGCTTTCAGGGGACTCCCATGACCCTACCTCCAGGATAGACCCTTGGGGAATTTGGAAAAGAATGTAAAAAATGAGGTCCCAGCAACAAAACATTTCAGCTTTGGCAATCTGATATTCTTTTGACTAAGAAGACATGACTCTTTTTTCTTTTCCTTGACATATTTTAAGTTAAGTACTCCCAACTGATGCTAATTTGCAAAATAAGTATTTTCAGAAATAATTAATATTAAACATTTTAAAATTTACTAATATTCCCTTGAGTGACTAAAGTACACTGGAGAACTCAGATAAGAATCTGTGGTCTGTCTGCAATTTTTGTTTGAACATCCTGCACGATTCTGGTAATGCTAAAAACAACAACAAAATAGCCCTCCCCCCAGCCAAACAGAAAAGCCCTGCCAAAGACTTATAAACAGCCCACTCACGTCCCAGTAGCCATAATGAATTTTTTTCCAATTGTATTTTATAGAATTTTTCTTAAAATGATGATTTTCTGAAAATCGTGCAAAGCTTTTGACTAAAACCAGAGCTGAATTGTTGTGATTAGTTCAAATTTCATCATGCACAGTGATATTTCAGGCAGTGACTTGCCATTCCTGTCAGATATTATGAATTTATGTTGATTTGGGACTCTAAACTTAACAGTTTCTCTCAGACTAATAGGGATACTTAATTTATGCACTATCATGCAAGTAACCGTAAAGTGCCACAGTTTTCCACTGCATGCGTTTGTTCCAGACTTTTCATCTGGTCTAAAGCAATCCCTAGAAGGCACACTAGGAGAATGGCTCTACATTGGCAGAGAAATGAGTGGGAACCACTTCTGCTTCCTTCTGTCCTACTCATGTGCATCAACCTACAACCAAAGAAGGAAGATCTTCAGGAGAATGAGTATTTTAATTCTTCTTATCCATTCAAGCTTTAATGAACCTTTGGAGATTATTGGCTTGCACTTAACTGCCATTACTTAAACATAGGCATCAGATGCCTTTTGAAATATTTACATAGACCGAGCAGATATGACCAGGGACCTAGAGGAGAGCGAATGTATCCCAGAGGACATCTTGAATGGCACTGTTCTGCTGTGAAAACTGGGTGTACAGGAAATTGAAATGACACAACCAAGAACTTTAAATAGCTACTGCATGACAGAAAGTTCCAGTCATTGCTGACGAGAGCTGAACTTAATTTGGTGACCTAAAGGGTGAAAGATGTAAAACCAATAAGTCTTCCCTTGGTTTGGGGAATTCCCTTAACAGTCATAACTGAGGTCTCCCCATGATTTTCTGGGGAAAAAAGAAAAAAAAGGGCCATGAAAATAAGCTGTTTTGTTTGTTGTTTGGTTTTGGTTTGTTTGGTTTTTTTTTGTTTTTTTTTTTTTTGTTTTTCTTTTTTTTTTCCCCAATGGTTAGAAAACTGAGGAAAGGAGAGACTGGAGCTTGCTGACATTATAAAATCACAAAATGTTCCCTTTTATCCATTATTTATCTCTCTGTAGACATCTGAAATTGATGGGCTTACAAACGAAATGGGAACTGTGCTCAATTTCTGGTCTTTGCTTTAAGTCCTGAAAATATAGGAATGGCAGATGTTTCTTTTCCTGAGCCGTTTTAAGAGTTGAAGTTCAAATCATCACTTCAGGAAAACTGGCTTTGTGTCAAGTCCTGCAAGGGATTATAACTAAATTTTGCTAATTTTCTATGACAGTCTATGGGGTTTTTTTGTTATCCTATTTGTTCTAACTAAGTGTAAATCAGAAGTTTTAGCAACATGTTTTTTTTTTTCAAAGTTGTTAATGGACTGCAAAATCAGTTAAGAAAAATATTAGGGTTTACTGCAATATAACAGTGATTTCTTCTAGTGGTACTTTGCACACAAAAGAACAGTTCAACTAATTCAATAGTTACATCTAAAGGGTGAAGACAAGAATAGTAAGGGAGCTATTTTGACATTCTGAAAAGAGAAGAAAATATGAGAGGAATGCAAGATAAGTGTCCTGCAGTTGGCATCAGCTCCCTATTTCTGTATTTGGTGGGATGTGAAATGTGAAGACATTATTGATCCAGCTCTCGTGTCAGCTACATGAGTTGTATGCACACGTACTGAGGAAGAAATGTGGTGTCTGCTATGTAGGGGTAAATCTCTCTTGACCTTCCCTGTTGAGAGTAGGTTAGCATAGGGCTGGAAAGGGGTCGATTTTGCGGAGGGAAACTTAAAGTTATCACTGTCAAACAGGCATCCTATTGGCACAGCCATTCTTGTGTTTCAGCTTGAAACTGGTATTGGAATTCAACTCAAATTGAGGTTTGAACTATAGCAGTGTATAGTGAGAAATCTACACTGATTAATCAGAAAACATCAGTTTAAGCATCACATCTAAACAGAAAATGTAATTTTATAATGAATGAATCATGAGATTAAATAATTATGGGTATTTTTACTTTTTAAAGCCTTTTAGCTATGAATTAGGAATATTGTGAATAGTCAGAGAATTTTTGTATCTTTGGCTAGTTTCACCATTCACCTGTTCACAGGATTTTCTGTGTTTTGAAAGACATTGTATGTTGTGTAGGAAAAGTGACTACATTCCCGGGAATGAGATTTCTAACATGAGCAGAGTTAAATAAACAGTGAAAACATAATTAAATTTCTACCTTACATGTGTGCTTTACAGGGTACGTGAACTCAACAGATACCTATGCAATTAGCCTAAGCTGGTGGCTAGCTCAGCAACTGAAACTCAGCAAGCAGAATCTGAGGTGATGTTGTGGGAAAGAAAACTGCATTTTGTCTTGAGAAATGCACTTCTGTAAAGAGAGCAGAGCGTCCAAGAACTGACTCGGCCTTTGTATTTTTTTGGAGATGTCTTAGCCTCCAGAAATGGTGCATTTCCAAATATGGCAGTCATCTCCCTCCTAGGCTGCTCATCTGGCTGTTTGCATCTTTCCTGTGCAAGTTCCAAGCAGTAGTCCTCAAATGCCAGGAAAGTAGCTGGATGTGGAAAAACAGGGCAAAATGCAACAAGTCTTTGGTTATGATCTGAGAGTTGACTTACAGGCTGCATTGCAGACCAGAGTTTATTCCATCTACTGCAGAAAATTTAGCAGTCTTCTCAGCTCTGTCACTAACAGACTTAAGGCTTCTAAGGCATGGGTCATAGAAGTTAGGGGTCCAAACTGCGATGCCCATTCATTAGCAGAACCTTTTTTGAACTTACATTAATGTGGTAGTAAATAAATATCTGTCATTTACGCAAATACTCAGTCTGCATGTAGCACACCAGTATGTGTGGTGTTGAAGGAACGTAATCTTTTTATAGTTTAATACTGATTTGCTCGGGTGATTCACTGAGCTTATCAGTTGCAGACAGTCTGGGAGAATGAAATGGAACGGAAATGCTTGTCAAAAAATGAAGCAATTTGTATCTCTAAAATGAGCTTCTGTTTCTGGGTGGACTGATACTCTGTGGGAGGAGTAAGATAAAGTCTTCAAATGTTATATGAGAGGCTGGCCTGTAGTGCAAGGAAGCTAGGGCTATTTGAAAACTGTGAACATGCCATGCAAAATAGGTGAGGTATCTGCTGCAGTGCACCTGGCCAAAATCATTGGATTAGCCTGTAACTGGCTCCTAGACAAGGGATAAAGAGCCTGCCATTTCATCCACCCTTCCCCCTCCCCGAGATTATGCTTCCCCCTGCAGATTATTGTCCAGCACTGTTCCATCTCTGTTTTGGCACTTGGAGGACAGCAGTGATTGTTCCAAGCTCTGTGCAGTTTCTGGGGAAGGTATTGTTTTGAAGAGGATGCCTGAGAGATATGGCAAAGTTATTTCTCTCTATTTGTCTCATTATCTCTAGTCATGTGTAGTGGGAAATCATTAACTGGATTGTTCGTGTCATGAGACTGATTTTAAAACATAAAAGTTTAG
Organism: Xenops minutus; assembly: GCA_035221455.1. Taxonomy (NCBI): domain Eukaryota; kingdom Metazoa; phylum Chordata; class Aves; order Passeriformes; family Furnariidae; genus Xenops; species Xenops minutus. The sequence continues at coordinate 94,725,819 of JAWWEE010000001.1, forward strand.
AAATAAGCAATAATTTGCATAGTTTCTGTTTAATTGCCTTGTGATGATTCCTGTACTTGCTGCAACCATCTTCCTGCCTCTCAGGGTCTCATTACTTAAGTGCCCCTATGACCTCCTTAAATTGACCTTTGATCCATAAGCTTTTTCTTGTCTGGCCCTCCCATCTTCCCAGAGGACCAGGAGGAAAAAAACCTCATACTTCTTCCTAGTATAGGCAGAATGGTATCACATCCCTCAGATTCTAAACACATTTTAGTAGTTGAGGATAATGCTATCCAGTAGTGGTTGTCATTGTTGGCCAACTTCCCATCCACCTGCAGATATTGCAGTCAGTGATTGTAGGAGATGATGATATTGTAAAATAAAGGCAACATTTTGTAAGGCAAGTGTCCTCTTCTGGCACATCAGGCTACACCACTTGCTCATTCTTGCCTTCCTCACCTCTGGTTATTCCAATCTGTGGCTTAAGAAACAGGAAAAATTGAATATAATGCAGTCATTTTTGTGAGGACAAAAAGAGACAAAAACACGAGCCCGTTCTTTTGGCCATGCTAAATTTAAGAACAAAACCCTACTTAAATAACAACATACTTTTTTTCTAAAATGGTGCATGTTAAATAACAGGCTGAAGGAAATATGCTGGGATTAACTTGAAAACAGATGTTTACAATGATTCAGTGACGTATTTTAATTACATTCCCAGATACAATTAAAACAGACTTCTTCTGAATTTAGGGGATGTATTGATAAAACTGATAACATTCTACATGATGCTGAAGGAGGAAGTATGAGCTGCAAGCATGCGTCCTCCAGCTGTGATCTCATCAGGTCTGAAAAACTAAGAAGGGTCACATCAGGTCACTTCTTGTAAGGGGAGACCCAATGTTTTTCCAGGCATAACCATGTACTGCAAGGAGTAAAGCCGATTATTCAGTGGGTGGCACTTTTGCCTACGGATTCGTACTGAGGCTGCATTGCAGCATGTGTTGACATTGTTTTCAGATCCAATTCAGTGGATCTACATATACAGAAAAAAGGATGTCAACAAAAGCAACAAATTTTTCAGGAGCTGGTATTTTGGCTTTATTGGACAGCCTTTAATAATTTTTGCTTTCAGTATTAAACCTCCATTTCTCTTTGACGTGTTAGTTTAAAATAAAATGTATTTAAAAAGTAAAAATGTTACTGCATTATTTAGCTTTTTGGACTAATATTTATGGGTCTCATCAGGGGTTTTCCAAATTTGCAATGGTTTAGGTACATTTTCTCTTCATTTCCCAGGAGTACTGAGACTGCAGTAGACTGTGAAACCCACAGGTGTAAAGGGACAGTGTATCTGTGTTGAGAGCTGACTCTAGGGAGGTGCCATCACTGACTACTTCTGAATAAAGGCTTGAAGGGGCTGCTGAAGGATCTCTGTGCATTGGTGGAATATTCACTGATAATTTGCTTCTTTTCCTCCTAGTTTGTTTCTGACAGGCATGACAGTAAAAGGCATAGGCATGACTGTTGAGTTTCTTATCAATTGCTTCATGACTGTGAAAAGAAAAAGTAGGGAGTAGCCCAGATGCACTTAAGTGCACAGAAGGACTTTGGTAACACGAATCGGCTGTAAGATTTTACCTGTGCATCAGGTAATCTGACTTCTCTCATGTTACCATATGTGCTTAAGAAAACATTCTGTGCCCTGACCAGCCTTGTAGTCAGTGTGGTGCTGCTGACATCCCTGGCTTGTTGTGGTGTATTCTGCCTGTCATCCAGTTCAGACTTTTAATTTTCAATGTCCTCTTTATTTTCAGGGTTGTTCTGGTTGTGGAAAATGTGACTGCAGTGGAGTAAAAGGGCAAAAGGTAAGTCAGCTCTCTCCATTTTATTGCTTATTTCGACCACAGAGTTTATAATGTACTGGGAGTCAGGTGAACCATTGCTTTGGGTGAAGACTTGCACCACCAGGGAGCATTGCCAAGGCCAGGCCACGTGCCCTTCAGCAGGGTTTCCAAAAAGCAGCCACCTTGATGTCTGCAGCTGCAGAGGGCAGGAGGGCCAAAAGCAGCAAGCAGTCAAATGCCTGCCCTGCAGGGTGAAGCCCTTAGCCCAGTGCTTGGCCATGCCCTCCCTCCTTCCTCATCGAATGGGATGCTAGCCCATCACTCTCACCTTTCTTACGCCTCATCTCCAGTCTTTTCAGTGGGTGGCAGGTTTGACATCCTGACCACCTCTTAAACTGAGGCAAGCAGTTCAGTTCAGAAATGCTCCTCTCAGCATGCTATGTGTATTGCTCTCCAGGAAGGCTGTGATGCATCACAACATAGCCTGACCAGGGTTACCCCTGGGAGGCAATGACCTGTAACAGGAAGAAAGGGGTTAATAATCAATTTAAATATGTAAGTGTTGCAGATCAAGAAAAAAAAAGGTTAAGAAAAAAACAAAACCATTTAAAACTTTTTGACGGAACTTTGTGAATGAGTTCCAAACCTTTTGTGTATGAAACAGAAAAGGCTTTTTAAAGTCTTCTTTTAAAGCAGTAACAGTGAAAAAAAATTTAAGCATACTTAAATTTAAGCATTCATTCCATGAATTCTCTCTCTAAATTACCTGCTTTTGTAAATATTGTAGACATTAAATCACTCTCCTTATCTCTTCCAATTTTGCTGTAGAGATTTTAATCTATGGTGTGTTCTGTTGTGCATGCACATGTGCTGCGTATTTACCATTATAAATGAGCATAAACCAAAGGTTTTATCAGCCTGTGATTGCTTTGGGTACATATTTTGAGGTAAGTTGTTTAGGTCACCCAAAGGAATGCTTAGAAAAGGTGGGGGGTTTGTTTTTTGTTTTGGAGATTGTTTTGTTCTTTGAAATAAATAGACAGCTGGTATTCTATGTTGTCTCAAATGCAAAAGCTGCGTATTTATGGATGAGAGTTTTAAGAATATTTGTTGGTGGCTTTTCCTTTGTGTTTTCCAGAACTAGGAATGTAAATTGCTTAATTGGAGACCAAAGCATGATAATTTTCTTTGCAACGAACATAGATTAATTTGTGACATGCATAAAAAGTGTTGAGATTCAAAACATCTTTTAGATGGAGTCTCCTTTTAATGACATATTAGTATCTGTTTAATAGAAGCCAGCTATATATTAAAAAACAAATACAGCAAAGATTTGAAAAAGGTTCAAAACTCTGAATTTGTTCCTTGATATCTTGATCTTATTTTTCAGTAACAAGTACAAATGAGTCATTGTAGAATGAAAGAGGCATGTTATAACTCTTGTTGAAAGACATTAGTTTTCAGTTCATACAGTATGCCAGCATCTTGTTACAAGATCATTTTAAAAAATTATAGCTTGGGGAAATAAATAGTATTAGACCTTATGCTTCATTTATTTCCAGCTGCAGTCCTCTCTGTTTGCTAGAGCTCTTGCTGGCATTTTTCATTTTCATAGTCCACAGTCTCAAAATGCTCTCTTTAAAAAACATATATGCTTGTCTAATATGCTAGAATACAAAACTACCTCACAGTAATGTAGCCTATTTAAAGATGTAGAAGAAAGAAGAATATTAGTCCATAGTAACAGAAGGCATAGTAAATTCCAAATCCCATGCCAACTTCTCCAGCATGTCAATGTACTCTCTCTTCTTCTTAATTCCATCACAAACTTCTTTGACTTTAAGCATGGTGTGTAGTGACATATTTACATAATTTTAGACTATGTAGGAAATGCAGTTACTGACATTAGAGACATCAAGACAGGTGAATGAATAGTTGTACATCTAAAACAATAGCCAATAAAGACATTTGATGGTGTTTTGAAATGCATTTAACATAGAACTTGATTCAGATCAATACTTGCTCATTATGTTAACACTCTGAGACTTTCAAATGTATATTTAGGATTTTGAACAGAAAACTTTTATTAAAAACATCTGCCCCCTGTCCTTGTTTCAGCTTAGAGTAGTTTTTCATCCTGATTCTTTACATTTAATTCCTGTCTAGAATAAGAACAGCCTGCCATCATGTCTCAGGCCTGAGGACAGAAGCTGGTGAGGGAAGGTAAGGGAAGGAGAAGAATCCTTCCTACTTGCCTCTGTAATATTTCTAGAATTGATCTTTCCAACCATTGTATTTGGATTTGAAACGTCTCTGCTAAACATGGTTCCCATTAACACACACATCAGTAGTGGTACCTGTTACCTTCAGAAATCTATGTGAATGTTACTTGTTCAGAGGACACATTAGAGTGACTGACCCTAGTCAAGATTCAGGCTAGGAGAAGGCTGCCAAACCCAGCTCTTGTGGTACCCCAGGGGACCACATTAGAGAACATCTGCTCTCCATTTCTCATGTAGCCACTTGTGTGGGAAGCACATATCCATTCTGCCCTGCACCATCCACAGCCAACATGTTGCCTACACTGGAAACCCTTTTGATCTGGCTTCCATGCCGTGCAGAAGTGCACAGACGCTGAAGGGCCTTTTCCAATCCACCCACACCGATTTACTGCCATGGGAGCTTTGGGAGCTGCGGAAGTGGGTGCTGGGTTTACCCTTTAGTGCCTTAATGACTAACATCTGGAGAGATATTTCCTACTGTAGTGTGGGAAGAAGTTCCAGACCCTACAGTTTAGAGGGGTTTAATTAAAATTTGTTTGGCTAAATAGTCATATTAATGATCTTACCAGAAAAAGTGCTGAAAATGGTAATTGACTTAAAAGCTGTAAAGTGCCCAAGAAGTATTACCCAACAGCATTTTATACAAGGAAGAGTAAATTCATTGGCATATTTTTCTCTCTCATTTGAGAATATTTTCATTCAATATGATGGCCATATTAAGAGTACATTTAATATGTTCTCTCATCAGACTGTTTCCATGAAAATTGTATCTCTATGCCAAACTCCTTTAATATGACTCATACTTTATGAAGGGCATATAATTGACAAGGTCTAAGGTTTTTCATCCCTTTCAGAAAATTTTAGAAAGTGAGCATAATTGCAACAGATGGCCCTTATCCCATAAAGCCTTTATTATTACACTGAACATCAGGCTGTTGTTTTAAGCTATATAATGTCAAGTATGACATATTTGCTGAACAAAAGGTGCAGAAATTTTAGAAAAGCATAATATTCCTAAAACAATAAATATTACCTTACTGTTTTCTATTTGAGAAATTAGCCTAAAACATCTTAATTTGTTACCTCTTATGCTTTTCATTTGGTTTTCTGTGTAATAAGTTGACTGTTCTTTTAAGTCTTGCTGAAGTGTAAGATCTGTTTAAACTGATTAGAGTTTTGAATGCTTGCCTACATTTTATTGAGCTACTCTGAAGTAGACTGAAGATATGTTTTCTTTTATGCCTACCTAGATTTTGAGAACAATTTCAAGCATTTGTGGAGATAAGAAGTGCTAGCCATTAGTGTGTGTAGAAAAAGCATGTTAAGCATTTAATTACCATTTAGAACAAAGACTATACAGAGATGAGTAAAATTCTCCATACACTGATTTTTTTCCAGAATGTTCATTCTCTCATTCATGACCATTTGCACTCCTTTTACTCTCTATCAGAAATATGTGTAAATGGAGAAACACTGAAACCTTGCTGTAATACAGAATGATTAGTCTTAGACTTATCAGTTAGACTGCATTGAAGTATAAATCCTCATTCTTTAGTATAAATATTTTGCGATGATTTCCCTGTCTCAGCATTACCCACTGAAAGCTGAAGTCACAAGGATATCAAACATGCTTTTGTCATTGAGCATGAAGTATTGCAAATTTAGAAAAAATCTTTACTAGGATACTCAGAAAATAGAAAAGAAGACTATAATTAACTCAGCGTAACTGCTGCTTTTGACCTTTTTCCTTTGTTTGAAAAGTAAGAAAACATGAGCAAATAACTTTATTTTGGCTTAATTTTTGTTTCCTTAATTCTGAGACTGTATCCCTATTATTATACCTACATAAAAATTACTTATCCATTTCCCTTATGAGCGTGACATCCCTGAGTGGATTGACCATGCTGCAGAAATACTTAAACTGGCATTGCTTGAAGGATTTTGAGTTTGGAAGCTCTGACTTTGACAGTCAGTGAGACATCTCTGGAGTTCCCTGTAAAGTGTAGCAGTGACCAGTTTTTTTTCTTCTGCACACATCTACAGTCTTAAAAATCGCTCATGGTTTTGCTGTCTGCAGTGGATTGTGCTTTTCTTGGGTAATGAAAAGTTGACTGTTGCAGTGGACTGTGTCCCTGTATATTTTTTATATAGTTTACCAGATTGTGAGGACCTTTGAGGGGTTTCCTGTCATTTTAGGTATCAGAAGATAGAATGAAAATATTTGTGATACTGATGATTTAACACAATATGAAACCTCTTGGAGAGAAGCCCTGGCAGTCAGTAGGAAGATCATTATTAAGTACTTCTGAGTTTCCTTGAAAATATAGCAGAGGGCAACAAATCAGTGCCTTTAGTGGAGCAAATCAATAATCACTAGATCTATGCTTTTCAATAACCAAATTTTATTAGGCTTGTTTCTTAATCAAGAATGGGGTTTTTAAACACTTTTCATTGACACTACTTGTTTTTAGTAAGTACTGCTCAGTGTTTTTATTTAAGTGGCTGCTGTAGGAACTTACTTTGTGTACAGTACCTGTTCACGCCTGAGTTGGAAACAGTATGAATGGAGGACACTACAGAAACCACAACTAAATAATATACCCTGGAGATGGCCACAAAGTTGGCAAGAGGGGTGACAGGCAACGTGGGGGAAAAGGATGTGTTTGCAATCCTGAAAGGGCTAATAGATAACGTGAAATCATGTAATCATTCCTGAAAAGGAAACATCAGAAGACAGTAATAAAATAAACATATTGATCAGCTACAGATCTGATGTTCTACAGGGAAACTTGTGATTCATAAATATTTTTGAAAATCAGGGCATTGTCACAATGTTTGTGTCAGTTCTGCAGTGACAGTAGTATATTTTATTGATTTACCCTTCACTCAGAGAAAAATAATCCTTTTAATTAAAGTCAGGGAAAAAGAACATCCATGTTTCATAAAGAGTGCTGCTATTCTTGAAAAGAACAAAATGTCAAATGACTTTGAATAATACTGGGTACGATATGTTAAATACAGAAAGCTTTCTACTGTTTCCCAACTGTCAGACCAAATTGCTAAGTGGAATCTGAAACCATCAGCTTTTCTTTATTTAAAATAGTCATAAGAACCATTTTCCCCACTTGTCTCTGGCAAAATTTTCTATAGTAAGGTATAATTTTGCACTCAGTACAGTGGTTATCTTTGATTAACACAAACTAGTGGATTACACGGTACATTTATCACTACAGAAAGTGGGCTATGAAAGCAGATATCCCAGTAGTATTGTGTGATGGGGCATGCTCATCTTTAGTCTTCAGAGCTGACTTTTAAAGCTGACTTTTCACAAGCAGTATTTCAGTTCATATAATATGACCTTTTAAGCAGCCGTTGCTAGATGCATATCTTTGCTTGTAAAGGTGTTGCATAATGAGCTCAGGCATTTCTTCATGGAATAAAACAAGCTCATGGGGCTTGATTTTACATTTGTACAGCTGTTGTTAGTGTATGTCTTCATTATGGTTTCTCAAAGGATTACAGGGCCTTAATTCAATCTGAAGTATGTGAGCCTCTAATGAAGTCAGTAGAGTTTCCCAAATGTGAGATTAGAGTAAGATAAGAAAACATAAGATCTCTACTTCTCTGAAATCTTCATGCTTTGGAAGCAGAGATGCCCAGTGCCTTTGCAATACCCATGCATAGCTTGGTATCTTTTATAATTTAAAATTATGTCCATGTGAAGAGAGACACACCTTGAGTGTCTACTGACTGCATAGTGATTACAAAACTTTCATCCTGATGTGCAGTTTTTTAGAATCCAGTCATATGTGTGACAGCAGTCTGCTTTGATTTCTGTGTGTTCATGTTATTGCCCACTACTGCTCCGTCATGCTGACAGGGTGTTGTGGGTGTAATTTAGGAGTCTGGGACAACAAATGTCTGGGGTAAAGCAGTAGCTACATTTTGTAGTTACCCCCTCAGGCTTCAAGTCATTCTAGTCTCCAATTTATACTGTATTTGCTGGGCTCTCAGATCAAGAGATCCATTATAACTGACAATTCTGTGATATGTTGGTTCCCACACAAAAATTCAGTACTTGATGCACTTAATAATTGGTCTCCATCTACACTTTTTCTGTAGCAATATTCACAAAAAGCGACCTGGGCACATATGATTATCACCAGGGAACCACAACAGTATGGTAATCCTAAATCACTTTCTAGTCTGTCTAGCCAAGAGCAAAAAGTGGCTTGGGAGGTTTTGTTTTTATTATTTCATACCTAGTGGTAGTTAGCTGTTTGCTTCTTTTCGCTCAGCTACCTTTTATTTCAGGTTTTAGACACATGCTTTCAATGAGAGGTCATGACTTAGATTAGTCACTGAAAACTTCTGGCCATATGATTTCTGCTTTCAAAAAAGCAGATCTGAATTTTCTCAAAGTTTGGATTTCATTAAGAAAAGGTAAAAAGCCAAATTTTATACAAAGTTCTCAAAAGCACTTTCAGCAGAAGCAATAGCAAAACTTGTAACTATATATACCTGGAAGGACGCAGAGCAATAAGAAGCAGCATGGAAGTGGGATTTTTAAAGAGAAAACCTGAAGTAGCTGTTAAAAACAGTGAAAGTGGAGCACTTTATCACACAGGTAAGTTTCTAACCAGCTGGAGAGCATCTTCAATTTAGCCAAGAAAGAAGTTTAACATCACAGAAGGAACAAAAACAGTTGATAAAGCATTTTTAGAGATGTTAAAAAGGATTTACATTTCCTTTCAAGTAAGCACAACACCTGAGAAAGAGCCACAGAACAGTAAGTTAATTGAATTATAGATAGCACACCAAAGAAACTGGAATGATGAAAATAATTATTAGCTTTCAGTAATAGATAAAGTACTCTCCTATACAGTCTTTGACAACAGAGGAAAAGCAAAATTAAGGGAAACAAAACTTATGCGCCTGTCTGGAAAATCATGTTTCTATCCCTTAGAATATTTAGGAGTGACTAGAATGGCAAAACCTATCCATAAACTTTGTAGCTCTTGAAGAGAGCTTGTGACAGCCTTCACTGAAGTTCAGCTGAAACATTTTAAAATTTATTGATATGCCAACAAAAATAATTCTCACCAAGGTTTGTGTCAAAGATAAGTGTGCACAGCGTACTGAGTTGAGTTAGCACAGTCACTAACATCAAATGGGATGTCCTCTCAGTCTTTTCTCACTGACTCTAAACAGAGGCAACAAAGCATTTTGTGGATAGTGAGCAGAATACTAAAAGCATTGAGGGGGTTTGGTAACCCTTAGTTTTGTTAGAATGTTTTGCCCATCTGCCAAGGAAAGACTGAAAGATGATGCGGAACCGTAAAGCAAGTATGTTTAATTGGTGGTGTTAAAGGGGAGGTACTCTAGTGCAGGGGGGCAGTCTAAAATGCCCTCTGGCTCCAATATTAAGAGTTAGGTGAAAAAAATGAAGGAGTACCAAAGGTCTCTATAGTGGAGCAGTGAACAGAGAAGCCAGTGCTGCCTCCATCTGTAATCAGAATTTTTAACATGATTTGTGAGTTACGGATGTGATTGCAAAACCTCAATTCAAACTTCATTTCTGTCTGAAAGTGTGGAGATGGAAGCTGGAAATCCAGTTAGGACACATTCAGCCTCATGAAACTTCTACAAAGGTATCTCTACAGGAGGCTCTAGGTATTAAATGCAGTGAATTTATATCAGTGCCAAGGCATGAGAACTGAGTGACACTGTTACCCTCAGCAAAAAACAAGGGAAAAGAGAGTGTTTGTGGTAGTGAAACTCTCTAGTATAAGCTTTAGATAGCAAAGCTGCCTTTGAGCCTTCCCTCTGCCTGGGCTCCATCAGTTTTCAAGAAGAGCGGGGGAGATCGGAGCCCGAGGGGGAGGGCTGTGCCTGGGCTGGCAGTGTCCTAGGACCCTGGCTCTGTCACTTCCCCGCGGGGTCCTCTGGGTGGCAGTCATACATCACGGATCATCTTTATTCTGTATTCTGACAGGCCCCTTAATGTGTCTTTGTCCGGAGGGATTTTTTTTTGTTTGGGTTGTTTTTTTTAGGGGGGGAGTGGGGGAGGGGAAGAAAGAGAACCTGAAAGCCACCAGCTCAGCAACAAACTTCTGGTTGGCATTCACTGACAATGATACTGATATCCTGTACTATGTCAAAATAAGGAAGATACTTGTTTTCATTATTATTAATGATTATTGCATCTTTGTTAACTTTATTGAAAAAAAAAACCCTGAAGGTACTGCAAAAATATATATTGCAGTGTCTGTGTTACAACTGATCTGTTTGAGTCAAGAGGTTCGAGATTAAAGTTAAGAGGCAATGATTTACACTTTTGAAGCACAATGTTATCGGCCTTGTGGTATTTGCATGTTTAAAAGTCAGAAGCCAGAATATTTTCTTTAGCATTTGTGGACAGATATTTTACTCCTATGGAACTTTCAAAATATTTCATACTTTAGAAATGCCATTTCCAACCTAACCCAAAAAAGCATCTAGACTAGCACTGTCTCAAATAGTACTGTCTGTCTTGTACCCTCTAAGATATGAGCTACTTCATTATGAGAACTTTATTGCAGTCTGTACTGTCTAGGACCAGCTGCCCATGTTTTTACTATTTATGGAAGAGATTATTTTCTGTAAATATGTCCATGACAAACCTTTGGCAAGAGAATAAAACTTGCATGTAACGTCACATTTCATTCCAGGTCTAGGATCTGAACAAAAATAAATTAAAAAACCCTGAAAAGTTCAGGACGCCTTTTTTTTTTTTTTTTTTCCTGCTGTTTCATCTTTAAATGTGAGCCTTTAAACAATGCCAAATGCAAACAAATGCTAAATAATTTTCATTAATGAAGAAGGAAGGGTGTGGAGCATTTTTACCCCTTATATTCTTGGACCTTCAGCACTGGAAGTGATTTAACACAATGTGCAATAAAACAAAGGAAGAGTTACTCAGACCTAATGTGTTCAACAGATGATTAGAAGGGGTGGAAAATATAGCACCCTTTTGATTCAACCTGTCTCCAGGTGATAGAATTTCCTTTTTTTTTTTTTTACAGTGCAAACACATTTGTCCTTCAAACATCCTCTTTTCTCATGGTTCTTTGAGATTCTTCTAATTGATGGCTCTAACTGATGGGAAGAGGTTCCTTAACCCATGTCTGATAAAAGATTAAAATAAAAATAAAATAAAAATTTGGAGAACCTCATGTGTACTTTTGTAAAAGAGTTTTTGTTACTTCCTCCTGAAACACCATGTTATTGTGTGTTATTCTGTTAGGTTTTTTTTTTTCCCAAAAATCAAGAAAAGTTTAAACATGAGGGAAATGAACCACATAGTTTTGTGTTAAACTGTCAAGCTTGGAGCAGGCAGACTTTAACTGCTGAAAATAATGTTTTCTTGCTGTCTATTGGCTTCTGCTTTCTGGTTGTGTATTCCTGTCCTTCATATACCAAGCCCTCAGTCATGCCATGAACCAATATGTTCCCCTTCAGCATCCTAACAACTTCTGAGTCTGTGACATGTACCTGCACTGGAGGGAAATGTCACACGAAATGTGTATCAACCAAAGACACACAAATATAAGGAAATATCGAGAACTTAAGATAAGAGTGGACATGGCTCAAGAAGTCCTAAAAAGTGAAATTTGGGCAGCTGCATTGAAAAAAACTGACTACCACATTTGGAAAATGAGAAATAACAATGGAGTCAGCAACAAAAGGAATTACGTGAAGAAGACTTGTTAAATTATATAGGGAAGGGCCATTACAGTTGGTTTAACTGAAGTTATACAATGCTGATAGGCAACCAGTTGGTTGCCACTGATTAAGTGGAGGCTGTGTTGGTGGCCATTACTGGCTTTTGAATGTTAATTTTATTTCACTCAGCTTATTTTACTTCTTATTCAGCTTTTGAATTTCTTTTATACTTACTGTGTATCCTCCACCCACTTGAACACCAGCTAAGCACATAAATACTGATATGTAGGGAAAAGGATAATCAAAGATTGTTATTTCTATTTTTATACTCCTGGGAAGCACTTAGCAGCTTCCTGAGGAATGTTCTGTGCAACCATGAAATATGCTTTCACTCTAAGCATTCTTTAGGAGGCAGAGGCCCAGACTCAGTCCCTGAACCTTAAACCTGAACAGCCTTCTAACTAATAGTTTACACTGATAGTGGAGGTTTATACCTCTACTGTTTGGGGTTTGGGCTCATCTTGTATCAAGCTGCACAGGTTGCCCAGTGTTGTGAATTCACAATACTAGGGAAAGGATACTTTCATAAAAGCAAGAGTAATCCTGTCAGCGAATGAAAAACCAGAGCTGAGTGACATGCCATCATTTGGTGATCATGGTGCAGCTTCTGCCCCTTTGTATATGAACCTGTATGACACTGGCTTTTGCACCATAAGTAGTTGCTTTTCAGTGTTTCCGTTCAAAATGCAGCCTGAGAGCTTGTTTGACTGCAGGACTGAAGGAGTCCCACAAGTGGAAGTGGGGAGGGAGCAAAGGAAGAAGGAAATGGCAGAGCAAGCACAATGGCAGAGAGGAGAGTGCTCTTCCCCAGCAGCTGTTGGGGTAGCTCTTTGTCATCATACATGTCCATGTATAATGCAGAGCAGCCCTGGTAATACTTGAAGTTGTGCAGGGGACTCATCCAGCCCACAGTGGAGCTGTGCAGGTGATGTGAAACTAATGGCCACTCCTTCTGTTAGTCATGCCAAAAATGGAAACTCAAGTTTCCGTGAGAGTGAACTCTTTCAGATGCTTCCTGGCAGTGAAGGAATCCAGATTTTGCTGACTCTCCCTCCCCTCCCTCAGCCCCCTCTTCCATTCTACATACTGTCAGGAACTCAGCCCCAAAACTTCTGGGTGAGCCAAGATCTATACAGAGCTCCTACACAGATTCTTTGCATGTCTTCAGAGTTATGTTTGGGTAATTAATTACTTGTTACTTATGTGGCTCCAGAGTTGTATAGCTGTAGTGCAGATAGATTCTTCTGAAGAATGTGCAGTGGGAATTTTGTAATGTTAAACATCCTCAGTGCATTTGAGGACAGATGTCCTGTGAGCATATAGCAGTAATTCTGTTTGACTGATATCTACTTCACACTTTCAATAAAATACTGAAAATGGTAAGTGCAGCTGAGGACAAACAGATGATATTTATTGTACATGTTTATTTTATTCCTGAAATATATTCAGGGCTGGTGCTCCCTCTGGTGGTTAAAAAGACTCTTAATAAAAAGTGTAATCCCCATTCTCTCTTCACTAATGTAACACTGAGGCAATTACAATCTCTAACACGTGTTTAAAAGAGCGTGGAGAGAAACACTCTGAATTGAGGGTGTTACTCTGATTGCACAAGTGTTTCCCACCGTGCAGTGTAATTACTGATCTAACACCTTGGAGACAATTTACTTGAGTTGCATCACCTGAAGGAACAAATGCAGAGCCTGCATTCACCTCTCATGTGGCTTCAGATAGTCTGGGCAGAAACCACGTAGTGCATTGCAAGTCTGTTGTCCATTGCTGTGGATTTTATGAGGTCACACTGGAGCATCAAGGTGTGATGAGTGTTTTGAATGGTGAGTTTTCCTGTTAACAGTCAGACACTTATTTCTCTCTGGAAACTGCATCCTCAGTTTTCATCTTGAAACAGTTGCATTTCTTTGCCAAACATCCTTGATAGAATTTCAGTTCAATGAATGTTAACTTTTGGGAACAGGAAAGAATGTTTGTGTTAGGAATTCTGACTTGTAACACACTGGAGTCAGCAGTGACACTGGTCTGAAGACAGCTCTCCAGTAAGGCCAAGGGTTTATTGGCTCCCAGCTCGGTTTCCCTTGCAGTGAAGGCACAGCTGAGGAGCTGTGGTGGATGAACTCCAGCAAACCCCACTGTGCTGGTGTGAGAAACTGCTCTTGCTGCTTTTCCACCATGTGCCCTACATTGTTGTGTGCTCCTCGCATCAGTTTTGGCAGCTGCCTGGCCACCTGATGAGCTCCTCAGCTCACAGAGGCCAGAGAAAACTCATTCAATAAAGGAAAGTGAGTAAATTTAGTGAGCTGAACTGGTGAGGTGGAGGCTGAGGGAATCACATCAGCTGGTGTAAAGAAGGGTGAGGTGGCACCATTCCTTTAAAACAAGGAGGAGTAAAGCCACCTTCGCTGGGTAGATCAGCTTAGCTGCCTTGTGACATGTTTCCCCAAGACTGAGTTTTACGCCTTTCCAGCTGAAGGGCAGACACGTGTCTGTCCTTCTGTCTCAGCTGCAGGGTGATCGCTGGCAGAGGCAAATCTTAAGGAATGAAGCATCTTTCAAATGGCTTTGGGAATATCTGCACATTGTTATTCACCATGTGCCAGTGTCTCTGGAGAGGCTGAGAACATATTTTTACAGACCTAGACACGCCGTGAGCCTGTACTTCTGGAAGCAGTTGATTTATATATCCATGTCACCAAGTCTCTCATGTCTAAAACCTCCCAGTCCTGCAGTCCCAAGACAAAGTAATAGGGGAAATAATTTATAATGGGGTGTGATTATTTCCTCCCCCTCAGCACTTGATATATTACAGCTGAATCTTCTGAAACTGCTTACTTCATGTGACTCTCTTGCTAGCAATCTGCAGTTGTTCCCTGTGTCAGACTGCATTTAATGGCTAATATGGAAGGGTAGGTGCCAGAATTAGCCCATACAGTTAAGCTCTTAACAGTTTCACATCTGTTTATAAGTCTGTTTAATTTTAATTTCAACTACCTAATTCAAAGGCATTTCACAAAAGATGGACTAACACAGGCATCTTGCTTATTAAATGAGTGCAATGGTGACTGAGCACTTGCTGTCCTTTCACATAGCACCACCACATTTTTAGCATCTGAGTGGCAGAATATTAATTTTTGTGAGCTGAGTAATGAATTCGCCTTTGTGCTTTCTGACAGTTTGCATTGAATCAGCAGAGGTACAGATGACTTGGTTACATCTGTTTTAATTTTTGTGTCTCATGAATTGATTTGTAAGAAGCAGAAGCTCTTTCAATGTTACTTGCCAAGATTGTGCAGCTGTGAATATTGGAACTTGAACAATACATAGACCTTGCAGTCAGTCTCATGCTCTTCATGCATCACAGCTACAAGTCTCAGTGCTGAGTGAAGAATAAGTGGAGTAGCAAGGGTGACCTGATGCTTGCCAATTTATGTAGTCTGGGTGCAGCATAAATGTAGCACAAACACTAGCTGTTGGGCTGTTTGGCTGGAACATTGAGTGAAGAAAGGAACCAGGCAGACAAGTGGTGAAGGGATGCTACTCAAGTATTTTTTTGCAATGCAAGGCATCTTCAGGATGTGCTTATGCCTGTACTGCATAGCATAATAAGTGACAGGTTCATCTGAGCTTCAAGTTCCAAATAAGCCACTTTGGGTAGGAAAGCAGCAGTACAAAAGTTGCTACCTCAGTGGTCTCTGGGGTCTAATCTACTCAGTGACATTAGGATGCTCTGCACTAACATGCCTTTAGTAGAGTTTCTGTATGCTCTTGTTCAGTGTAGATACTCTGAGACTGATAGAATTTTATTGTAGCATGATATCACTGATGCCAAAATAATCTCATGGTGTATGTTTATGCTAACTCAAGCACGAGTATTGAAGTAAGACCTTTGTTCATTAGTGCTGCTTCCCTCCTTACAAGTTTTGGCACCACTAGTTTTCTAAGGCTGCTGTACAAAGAGGCAGACTGATACCTGGACTGAAGAAAGGGACTGGAACCCAGAAGACATCCCTAGGTCTGTTACTGGGTCTTGGTGGAAGAGCTTGTCCTAATTTCTTTGAGTTTGCACGAGTGGCATAGAGGAGTTAAGTCTTATTAATTGTGTAGCTGGAAACTGCAGAAGTTTGGGCTTCTTATCCAATACTTACTTTGGAGTAAAGTCAAATGGGAAGGCATAGTAGAGGGAGAGGTATTTGCAGCCTTGTAAGTCCATGAATAAGCAGCCAAGGTGGCAGGTTGTATGCAGGGTGGGATCAGGCAGCTCTCACACATGCAGTTACCTTTATATTTCCTTACTTCTCTCTGGCAAATCACAGGCGAAAAGATATGCTCAGTTCCAGTATGAGAAACCATGAGTCTGCAGTATTTGGGATGGTACAGCCCTCCAAGTGCTCAGGAGTTACACGTTCCAGGCCTTGGAATGTCCAGTAGCTTGACTGGATATCTGGAAGTTCTGGACAAATAGCCAGTTGTTTTTCTTGTTGGCCTAACAATGCAAGTCAGGAAAATAAAATGTTTCTAGGGAAGCCTGGATGTATCTTAGCCTGAAGTGACTTGGTATGGTCTTGACTGTGCTTCTCCTATGTTTTACCCCTCAGACAAGGCAGCCTGGGAGGTTGAAGACAGCCTTGAATGACTTGACCATAATTGTCCTGAAAGCCCAAGTCTGTATTTGTTTTAAGCCTTTAGTTAACCTCTTTGGCAAGCTAAAGCCGTCATTAGCTTAGTGAGTGCACATTAAGGTGCTTTTATGGTGCCAGAATAATCTTAAGGGAGCCTTAGACTAAGTGAAAATTAATCTGTAAACCTGAGTTTTATCTTTCCTTAAGAATAGAGGAAAGACTATTTCCCTGTGTTGCAGGGTGTGGTAGTTCATAGTGTGGTGAAATCCTCAGATGGACAGAACTTCTGAGTGCAGAAAGTATCAGTCATGTGTAGCATGATGGATCTGAGCCACATATGTTACACATGACTCATATTTCTCTGTGGGTGTCAAAGTATTCTTGTTTTCTTCTCATTTGCACATATTGCACTTTCCTTCAGCAATGGAAGACCCTGTTGTATGTCCTTCAGTGTCTTCTCTCTCCTTAGCACGCCTCCCAGCAGGTCATGAGATCAGGTGCCCAGGATTCAATGTGAAATCCTGGTCTGAAGGGACATAACAACTGATTTTGTACAAATACACTTGTGCCAATTAGTCAGCCAAAGTAGGGATTTTTCTACCTTAGTAATTTGTTTAACTTTACAGGTATCTTTCAGATTGTTAATTACTTCAGCACATTTATTCAGACCTGGATCATGATACATTCTTCCTTAAAATATTTTCCAAGACAGTTTCAGTTACTTTAGAACATGCTGCTGACCTAGAAATTTATTTCTCCAGGCTGTTTTGATGTTTGCTTTGTTTTGCTGTGCTTTCTCGTCTAACACACTGCTTCAGATTTGCAAACTTTATTCTCAAAGCACAACAAAGAATACTGGGTAGGATATAGAGGAGATCATGCCATTTCAGCACTTCCAAGAATAAACTGATTGTTTACCTCAGAAAGTACCTTTTTATTGAAAAGTTTATTTTTGTGGAAGGATTGAGAGGAGAAGGAGTAGGATAGTTTTTTCTGGCAGGAATTTTTAGTAAATGAGTGTTATTTTGATTTCACTTTCTCATGCTCTTATCATCTCAGTTACAGTTTTCTGCCTTCCTTCCTCCTTGGTCTTTTTAACAAAATCCTGGACAAGGAACTAAAAACCAACATCAACCCAGTAACTCCACAAATCTTCCAGTTCCTCTCATCTTCCAACATTGTAACTAGCACCATGTCTGTTGGTCATCACTCAGTTTCCTCTGCCTGCATGTCATAACTTTTTCTTTGCAAGATGCCTGTTATACTTCCTTGATAATTGAGCTCTCCAAGGCCCAGATGTTGTTCTTCTTGTGTGTGCTCAATCCTCAGCTGACCTCTTCGAGTAGCCAGCATGTTGCTGGGAATCTTTGTCCTGAGCAAACAGGAGCAAAGTGTCTTGTTAATCACTGTCCTAAAATCAAATACTAAATTGTTTGTTAGTTACAAGTAACAGCCTCATCACTCACTGTTTTGCTGAAAATCCCTAAATCTTTGCATATCTTCCATTTTTGTGTTTTGGACATAGTTGATTTTATTTTCTTGTTGCTATCCTTTGAAAATTGCTGTATTTTGGGTTTCTAAAACTGATGCCATGTTTTCCAGTGTGTTTTTCAAACTTGTAGAGCTTTTCCTTTTTGCAGTTGCACCCTAGCATTTTATTCATCCAATATTCTCACAGCATTTAACAGTATGAACGGTTTATTCTTGTTTCACATCACACCTTGAAAGGACAACTTTCTACATGAAAATGGAGCTTTTTGATTTGCTTTGCCATTTCCAGGAATTGACATAATTTTTTCCCTCTCCCTCTGTGTAGATTTTGCAGCCTTTATTCAGACAATATTCTTTTTTATTTCACTGGGAGTCCATACACAGTGAACAAGTAATAACTGCAATAATGATCTAGAGTGTGGATGGGATTTTCTGCCTCTAAATTTATCTTATTCAAATACATTTGGAGTTGTAGGTAGATGGGCAGCACAGAAAGCACAGATGTCCCATACAGCATTAAAGAAGAATCTAAAGGATGACACATACAATCTGGGTGTTCAGCTTCTTGGGAAGATCCTGTATCTTGGAGTACCCTGTCTCTGAACCACCCTGAAATTCAAGTCTGAGTGATAAGCCTGGTTTCCAAAATCTGCGCTTGTGAATAGTGTGTAAGAAGAGTGATATTTGCCCTTCATACAATAGTGATTAAATGGTGATATTTGTGGTTTTCAGGAATTTAATTGCTGATTTGGAGTGTTAAATTTTCTACTGGAATTTTAGCAATATCTCTATAGGAATGCAGGTAAGTTTTATAAGAGGAAAAATAACCTTCTGATCCCAGGAGTATAAATGTGCTATGAGCACTGCTATCCAAGGAGACAGAAAAAAGGTCTCATTGACATTCAGAGAGTGCTTTTCTGTT
This sequence comes from Xenops minutus, assembly GCA_035221455.1. Lineage (NCBI taxonomy): Eukaryota > Metazoa > Chordata > Aves > Passeriformes > Furnariidae > Xenops > Xenops minutus. Next base: position 94,744,738 of record JAWWEE010000001.1, read on the forward strand.
ATGCCACACTCAGCCCCTGCCAATCTATTATTGAACCAGAAATATTTATTTATAATAATCTTTCTTTCAAGTACCGCCATGAACTGTTTGCTGTTACATGTAGCTTCTTACCACCTAAGAGGTTTCTTGAGCACACAAATAGGGGATATGTAAGTGGCTTAAAGAAGCAACTTCAGTTGCATAGTTGCTAATTAGTTTTCTTGTTCCACAGGGAGAAAGAGGCTTGCCGGGACTACAGGGTGTGATTGGGTTTCCTGGAATGCAAGGACCTGAAGGTCCTCCTGGGCCACCAGGACTTAAGGTAAGAACTTGAGCTTTAGTATTTGAAACACTTGGGTTTCCCTAAATTGTTGTCCCAAAGAAAGACAGAGCTTTCTCTTTTCCTTTGCAGGGTGATACTGGAGAACCAGGACTGCCAGGAACAAAGGGAACAAGAGTGAGTTCTAGTTTACTTTTTTGCAATTCTCATGTCTTTGGGTTGTTTTATATGTTAACTCTCCATGGCTGCCTTCAAGTGCAAGAGGGGTTTAGTCTCTTCCCTGAGTTAATCAATGGCATCCCCTTGTGCTGCACAATAATTTCAAAATTCTCACTTTTACCTTTGAAGTTCTTGCTACATTGGGCAGTCAGTGACTTTATCCATTTCCATTTTTACCTGATACTTACTACTGCACCAGCAAGCACTAGTTTTAATATACTTTTGATGTACCAAAAGGTTTTTTTTCCAGCTTCAGTATGAACCAATGTTATTTCCTCTTGCAAAATTCTGCTTTATGTTTGCCATCTAATCTCCTAGCAGCACTCCAGCAGAGAAGCTGACACACTTTTGAGCACATAGATGTTAAAGTGTTCACAAGATGCAGAGCTAAATTAAAGGCAGGAAAAAGGATCTCTTGACTTTGCTCGAAAAGGCTCTGAATATTTTTGTGATCTTCCTGTTGTCATTTCTGCTTAATGGGGTACTTATATTGCCTGTATTTTAGCCCATTATATTAGCCAGGGCCATGTCTTTTGGGGTTTTGTGAGGTGCCAAGCTCGTTCTGAGCATTTTCACGTCTTGTAAAGTCATGACAAAAGAGGATTCAAATGACTTGGCCAGTAATGATGCATACATTGTCAGCTATACCCTCTTGTTCACAGATTTTGAAAATCTCAGCTTTGTTCTCTATCTGCCTGCAGTTGCTGCAGTACACAGAAGTTACCGAAACAGCTGCAGTTTCTGAGCTATTGCAGAGAGGGTATTCTGCTAGATCAGAAATCCTTATTTCAGTCCATGATGTTCATGATACCTTGGGATATCCTGAGTGACAGTGTAAACTGGCATCTCCTGGCAAAAGTGCTTGTGTGCTACAGTGCAAGTAGTCTGTATAAGAGCTATAAGGTTTTACAAGATGCAAATATACTATCTGAGCACAGGATTCCCATACATCTTTTCTGCTTCATAATACACGTATTAAGTAATACTGCATGAATAAGTAAGATGATAGGATGAAAATGATTTGCCAAGTTGAACTCCCAGTGCATGGCACTGAAAAACTGTTCAAGGAGAAAGAGTTATCTCAGCCTGAGAGGTTTTTTGATTATAAGGATGAATTGATACCCTGATGACAAGTATGAAATAGAAGCATCTTTACAGTGCATTAACATCATCTCCTGCTATGAAGAAATGTCTACAGTAAATTTCATTTTGGGAATGATGGTTGTGAGAAGACAACACCTCTGCAATCCTTTTTACCTCTACATAAGACTCTGAATCAGTTCCTACTGTTTAAAAAGTTAAAGAGATATAAAAGGTTGCTTTCAGTTATTGATTACTAAGGTGACAGATCTGAGAGGTTTTGGAGAATAGATCTATTTTGTAAAGGAGGTTTAAATGCTACTTGTTTTTGACCCTTGTCACTGGAGATGCAACTTGGGTTGCAGTTTGTCCTTGCTGTTTTGTGGATTTGTTGTTTCAATTTATGTTTTTTCTCAATTGCAGGGCCCCCCAGGAGTATCAGGCTTTCCAGGAAATCCAGGCCTTCCTGTACGTATGAAGTATAGGTATTTTTACAAAGAACTTATTGTATTCATGAAAGTATTAATTGTGACATCTGATCTGGATTATTAAGAATATTGCTAATTTCTTTACTTTCTTATCGTTTAGGGCATTCCTGGACAAGATGGCCCTCCTGGTCCACCTGGCATTCCAGGATGTAATGGCACAAAGGTGACATTTACATATATTTGTAACAGCATCTCTGTCTTGAAATAAAAAACATCCCTCAAGCATGTGTTACTGATTTCTCTGTTTCCCTTAGGGTGAAAGAGGTCCACTAGGTCCCCCAGGTTTACCAGGACTGACTGGAAGTATAGTAAGTAGATTATTTTCTGCTTAATTCACTTTTTTTCAGCCCTGATTCTAGAAATTCAAATATAACTATATGAAATGATATAGAGTATAAGATGTAAAATACACAACACTGAGTCACAATAACATCAAATATGTCTTTTTTTTTTTTTTCCACAGGGACCCCCAGGACCTCCTGGAATGAAGGTACATTTTACTTTAAGTGTATTTATACCCTGCTTCTAACAGTAAGAATATGGGTGAAGTCTGCAACCTCTTAGATTAGCAGTCCTTACTTAAGGACTGAAAAATTGTACTGCCACATTTCACTTCGATCTCTGTTTTGCAACCGCACTAAATAAAGACAATGGGGTAAAAGTGAACATATGTGTTGTTCCTTGCATGTCTTAAAAGTGTAGGTATTACATGGATTACAACAGAAAAAAAGTAGTACAAATCCTTAATTATGTATAAACAATATAGTGGCCACCTATCTGTGTATAAAGATTTAGATAGGTTTTATGATTCAAACATTTGTTTTTATGTTGACATTTGATTTATCTAAAAAATTTCATATAGATGTTTGTGAAGGAAGGTCATATACCTCACAATATCAGAAGCATCCAACACATACTAAACAGTTTTCACAAAAAAATAATCAAGACTAACTAACTAACTAGGTGTCTGAGTATTTTGTGAACTGGAGAATGAAGCGCCAAAAGATAACAGAAAGCTTTTGCTCTTTAAAATTAACAGGTGTTGTTTGGAACTGGAAGTCTAAATGTAATCTCAGATTTGTAATGACATGACAACCCGTGTTATATCTTACTCTTATATGGGAAGAACAAACTTAATCTATAAACACTAAAGTATTTGAATGGTTTTTTTCCCTGGGCATGTATGCATAGGTAAATAACTCCTGAAATGAAATCATTTGCAATACTGCAACTTTTTATAAAAATGCAGAAAAAATGGGATCTTTTACTATCAAAAAAGAGACATAAAGAAGCGGATAATGATCAGACTAGTTTTCTAAAGTAAGACTAAATGTATTCCTTTTTTGAGGAAATAGCTTTCATGTCAAAATTAGGTGTAAGCATAAAGATCTCAGCCTGGGAAAGAAATTGTGAGATTGCCACTTCTCTCAGCAGCCAGGTCAGATTCTCTAGTTGTGTGGTGACAATGTATTACTGATAGAGTTGGCAGAAAAATCATTCTGCCTACCCATTATGGTATAGGAAATGAAGGTATGAAGGAAGATTTGGTACTGGAATCTCTTCAGGTGGCTTTAATGCATGTTTGGCAATTAAGGTTTTAGTTTTTAATATCTCTTACTATGTTTCAGCTGAATGAAAAGAAGTAAGGTGATTTTTTTTAAATCAACTTTCCAAATGATTCAAAACTATGCATAGCTCCAACTTTCCTCTCCCCTCAATATTAGTTTTTGAATGTATTTGAACTGATGTTCAAGTATTCTTTTTCTTTACTTATTATAGGGAGATCCGGGTGAAGTGATTGGTCTTTTACCTTCTGGTGTGCTAAAAGGTGATAAAGGGTTTCCTGGCCAACCTGGACTGCCTGTAAGTCTAAATGATGTTTGAATAGCAGTGAGCTTCAATTAAAATTATATCAGTGTCATGAAATTACCCGGTAAGGATCACTTTTTTATGATGTCATTTGGATTTTTCATAGGGTCCACCAGGAACTTCAGGATTTCAGGGACCAATGGGGCCACAAGGTCCTCCAGGAGAGCCAGTAAGTTTCCTCTCATGGTGATTTGCATGTTACCTATAGAGCTTTATTATAGGAATGTTCTAGAAGGTGTGTGTAGCAGGTCTTGGTTGGGATTTGAGAAAGATGGCCTGTGGTTTAGCCTCCAGAACTGTACCATGGCAGAAATTACTAGGCAACATAGGTTTTCAATAGCAGCTACTCCTATAGTCATCTTATCTTCTTGCACTCTTGGAGCGTATTTTTGTGGGGGAGAGACTGTAATTGTTATTCCTCCTTTCCTCTCTTCCTCAGCTTGATTTTTACAAAGTAAACTACAAACTTTGCAGCCAGACATAAATCCAAATGAGGCTGTTCTTATGGGTAGCTGCAGCAAGTAGTACTGTGGCATCAGGATATCAACTGTCTGTTATTATGGCAATTATTGAGATATTCCAGACAGATTCTCTTTGTTATTATATTTTGTTCTAAGTTGTGAATTATGCACAGTAGGAGGAAAAGACTTTTTATCTTGGTTTAATGAAAAGATTTGCCTTTTTACTATTTTCATAGAATAAGGCATTATTCCATCCAGTGTACCATATACATATACATGCTTAAATGTATTATCTTGTAGGGTCCCCCAGGGCCGCCAGGACTCCCAGGCGAGAAGGTAAGAGTCTTTATTATAAATATTTAGTCTATCTGTTTATTTGTTTGGCATACCAAATCCCCAAAACTCTGGAAATTAGTGGTCCTAAAGGAGTGGGGGTTTTTACATTTTGAGATCTATTTCTATGTCTTAGTGGACATCATAAAGAGAAATATTTGACACTTTTTTCAAATTTTCTGGCTCTGTTATCTCACTTGATCAAATCCATAGTAATTACAACATTCTATGGTTATTTGAATTAATTTTAATTAATTAATGTTGACATTTTCACTGAAGTGTTTGAGAAAAGAGCATATTGACAAAAAATTATCTGATAAATTTCAATTTATTTTTTTTTCCCCACAAGTTGCTGTGACATAGGGCAAAAAAGCCAGCAGGGAGCTTAGGACATGGTTATGTATTTGTTTCACATATGCACTCTAAAGACATATTCTGCCTTTATATTCTCTCTTAGTGTTTGACATGTACAAAATATTTTCATATGTGTATATATATGCATGTATGCATTGCTGATAAAAAGTGACTAAATATGTATAATTTGCATTTTTCAGGGCTACATGGGCTTGGGCTTTCAGGGTCCCAAAGGTGAAAAGGTAGGTCTCTTGTAAACTTCTAGAGAACAACCGTAAGAAATATTTTTGATACTTTATTTTAAATAAACTGTTTGAAGCAATCAGTGGAGAAAATCAGCATTGTAATTTTTTGAAGACTTGAAGAAATCTCTAACTTACACCTAAATGAAGAAAAAGTCATGAACAGTTACATAATTTAATGATGTTGTTATACCTGACATTAATTTAGTTCACTATCCTGTTTTCCAGCTGCAAAACTGCTTGAATTTGAAGTAGGCAGGTCTGGAAATGTTTACTCTGTATATTAGGACTTACCATGAGGTTTTTTTTGAAATCAGTTTATTTCTGAGGGTTGAGATTTAACGTGGTGTCCAGAATGATCATAATTCATTGTGGTAGGACTCTTGTGGGCCTGCCTTAGTTTGATTTGGTAGTGTATAAATTTGAAGCAAACCTTTCAGTTGCCCGCCTTTACTATGTTTTGCCACAACCAGGAAGAGGTTTCAGAGCACACAGTCTAGTTTACTTTTGAATGAATCTAAGCAAAAAGATGTGCTCCAGGTTCCCATTTATTCTCTTACTCAGCATCAAATGGGAGGTAATACATGTCAGCTTTAATCTGTTACCTCTCACACTGAGAGTTCTGGGCCGAAGTGCCTTATGTTGTGTTTCCAGGAGCCAAGAACTGCATGCACATTATAATGTGTCTGAGCACTTCTCCAGAAGCTTCTCATGAGTGTCATTGACAGAAGGCTTTTGGAGTATAAGTAAATTATATTACTTAGGTAGGGGTTTTTTTAATCTACCACCGTTTTTTATGTATTTTGAGCCACAGTATTCCTAATGGATATTTTTTTTTTGTGACATGACATATAGTTGAAATTTAGTTGTTATCGTGAAATTTACTGAAAATTGTTAGTCATAGAAGTGTGTGGAGATTTCCTGTATGTCTCAGGTTTGTCTGTAGCAAAAGATTAATGGCATTTCTGTGCATTACTGCTTGACAGAAATGTATCAAGCCTTTTTGGAGGTGTTTTACTGTAAAAGATAGTGCTTTTGCATTATATAAGCAGATGAGGTTCTGACCCTGCATTGGACATATACATAGTAAAAAAGTATGATCCACAGTTACCACCTTGAAGATTACCTTTATGGACAGTTATAAAGCAAATGGAACACTATAAATTTTGACTAACATTTTCCTTTTAGGCATTGCCTTCTGTACCAGACGTCTTTCCTCCCAGAAGAGACACTAAAAAACTTCTGTACTATTGCTGTAATTAATTGGAAATGTTCCTGATATTTGGTGTTAATCAAACTTCACCCTAAGAGTAAATTCAGAGATCTTTCTTCAGGGCAGTCTCTGTCTAACCAATTACACAGTAGTGACTTCTGTAACTATGTATGTAACCCTTTCTCTTACTGATTTTACGGAAACATTTTTTTAAAACCTCTTTAGCTATAATTTTGAAAGCAAGTGGTAGTTCTCTTTAATGTTATTGATCTTCGTAATATTTGATCTCAGAGTCATGCTGTTTTCAATGGACTATCTTGGATTTGCTCTTAACAGGGAGAACAAGGGGTAAGGGGCCCCCCAGGACCTCCAGGACCAGCACCGCATATGAAAGAAAAAGGGAGTGAAATCATAAGGGGAGAAAAGGTGAGATGTGAAATGACTGAACTTCTTGTACTCTTCATTAAAATATGATCAATAGGAATTAGCAAACAAAAGCGAAACAGGAAAAAAAAAATCACCTAAAGCAATTTTTTCAAAAATTTCTCTCAGTTTTACTTCATGCATGAATATTGAATGTCATTCTTGAAGTCTCCCTAAAAATATATGATAAATGGTAGTTAATCAATGCTTGCATAAAAAAAAGTAATTCATGCTGCAAATGACTTTCTGAGGGAGGATTGATAAGGATAGGATATTCTAAAAATATTCTAAAAGTTTGAATTAAGTAGTAAATGTTGTTTGAACTAAATAGTAAGTTTGAATTTAGTATACTCAATTTTTCATATTCATTCATATTCATGAAATCTGGGTGCTAATGAATTTTTCAATTCTTGAATTAAGCAGTCTAAGCAATATATACTAGTAAACTAAACTACCTTAATGGATTCACATTTTGTATTTTTCTAAATTCTTTCACATCATACTATCAGGCATAGTTTTTGAAATGGAGAGCAGGATTAAGTGTGCTTTTGCTGATATGAAGAGGTATTTACAATCTAAATGACTAACAGTTAAGGTTTTATTTACTAATCTACTTTTTTTTTTTTTTATAATTTCATTAGGGTGATCCAGGTGAAAAGGGTGAACAGGGAATCCCGGTGAGTAGTGAATATTTCTATAGCTATTAGATAAAAGTAAATTTACTTTGGAATTTGGCAGTATTTTTAATATGGTGAGTATTTGTTTTCCAGGGATTGCCAGGTTCAGGTGTCAAAGGAGAAAAGGGTGAACCTGGACAGCCTGGTCCACGTGTAAGTATGATCAGCTTTATCAATACCATAATTGCAGTTATTGTATTGTTTCCATGAGCTAATTAAATTTAGTAACCATTAGTTAAAAAGTATATTTGGTATATTTCAAACAAACAAGTTTTGCTGTAGGACAGGTGTACAAATCAAGGTACTAATAACATGCAGTAATACTAGTATGTAATGTGTTTCACATAACTAAAGAGACTTAACAGCAGCTTGCAGTGCTCAAAATGAAGGCAAAACTCCCATTGATCCCAACTGGAGTAAAATTGAGGCATTCCAGAACACACAGAAAAAGCAAAGCAAAATACTGTCACTGTAGAAGTGACTTTAGTTAAATAGAAGATGTTGAATTCAGTTCAAATGCTCTCACGTTCAATCAACAAAATAAGCCACTTACCTAAAGATACACTTTCTTTCAAAGACAATGAATGGAGCAAAAAATTTAAGTGACTGACGTGCTTTTGCTTGCCAGCTTCTAGCATGACTGTAGATGCTCAGGGCGATAAGGTCTGTTACATTTGCCTAATCTGACCTATGTCATGGTCTTGTCTATACAACTTCTGCATGAGTCATGCAGTATCTTTCCTAGCTGAGCTGGTAGCAAAATTGTACATTTTCTGCATTCAAATGTGTCTAAAGTATTCTAAATTTCTCAGGTTGTGGGTCTTCCTAGATTGTTAGGACTAGCATCATTATAGGCATTGAATTGTACTTCAATCTGAAAAAGAGAAAATCTCCCTTTCTACTGTACTTCAAGGTCAGATGCTCTATTATCCTTTCAGTAAAGATATGTGATGGGATTATCTTTGCTATCATGTATGTGTTTTTACTTTTACTGTAAATGAGGGCTTGAAGCTGGAAGAATGGAGAGATGTTGGCTTTGAACTTATTGAGGAAACCAGAGCATCTGTATTTTTCAAAAATATAGTTACCAGTTTCTGCAAAGTTACCTGAACAAAGTTTCTAAGATATTTTACATATAATTGTTCAGGAAATCATAGTTACTTCTGAAATTAAGTTAAGACTTGAAAGATGAACAGATGTTAAGATTTCATATTATTTAATAGAGTTAAACCATACGATTAATTCCAATCGCAGGGTATGTTTGAAGACTCTCTTGGCTTTGCAGATCATAGATTTAATTAAGCATAACAATTACTTGTAACTCTTCTTTATAAGATACCATAGCTGAATGCTTCAATGGTAACAGCCTGTTCATGTTTTTTATATAATTTTTATCCTTCGGGTGCATTTAGACAGAAGTTTTTGACCTAAACTAATGGGATTACTTTTTATTCTGAATTGTATGCACTGTTACTTTGTATATTGAGTATATACATTTTCTTTGGTTTATGGGACAAAGCTTATGCTACGCATACAATCTAAGCGCTGTGACACCAAATAAAAGCTAGCCTGCAGTGGATTAGGCTTCAAGCTGACATGCCAGTCCTTTTATGGTGCAGAGGAAGAGGAAGGGAATTCTGAAAAGTAGGTTAGTCCATCTAGGTCATTTATCATGTATCTGTTGATTACTTCAACAGAATCTAATCCCCTCTGTAGGTTACCACAGCAGCCTAATAGTTAATAACTTTGTTCTGGAGGAGGGAGTTTTGGATTCTAGCTTCTCATCTGCCTTGTGATTTGAAATTATATCTTTCAATGCAAGGAAAGTGGTTTTTACCACTAGATTACCACACAATCTGATATAGGGCCACTCTTCAAGCCTTCTGCTGAAACGGAATTACCTAATGAGTAAAGATTCTGTGAAGCGGAGCAGTGTATATATAGAAAGGGATTGCTACAAAGGGACAAGATCCTGTATCTGGTTTCAGTTTACTGTGCTGTTGATACATTTTGTCTTGAAGCCTCCTTGACAGGAAAATCACCATGTTATTCCTGGATCTGCAAACAGATTTGCAGGATTTTATTGAATTTGGTGTCTTGGGTATTGGATAATGTAAGGCATTTGCAATCTGCCTGCTTTGTACCCTCTGCTCTGTTAGCTGCATTAACATGCTTGAATTTCTACACTGCAATAGTGATTGTTCTGTTCTAGTGTTTCTTCCACCATATTTAGATATTGCATGTATGTGGTTGTCTGTTTAAGCAGAGTGGAACTTTGTGTTTTACAGGGAAAGCCTGGAAAAGATGGTGAACCAGGACCAAAAGGAGAACCTGTATGTATTTTACTCACTTTCCAGTACTGTTTTTTGCATTCCAAACAAAGAACTGTCTGTATATTATAAAGGGGATGAAATTTTCTGTCCTTCTGAGTTGTTTACTTAAAGTTGTTGCTTTCAGTGAATTAGTGATTGGTTTGAAAATTTAAAATTTTGATGCTGCCACAGCTAAGATCCAACTACATTTGTATCTTCTGGTTTTACTGTCTTCTACACACAGGGTTTGCCTGGTGGGTTTGGGATTCCAGGACGACCTGGGGAGCCTGGTACGAAGGTGCGTAGTAGCAGCTTTTGATTCTGTTCACACAGAATGAGTTAAGATAGATGTGCATTAAAACAATGAATGCACATAAAGGAATATGAAGTGAATGTTGGTAAGCTGTATGTCATCACTCAGAGACTAGGAGAAGTCAAAATTAAGGTAGTATAGGTATCCCATATTTAGATGTTTTAATAAATTGATTAATGCTGGCTTTATTTTCACAAGCTGTTTGTCCAGCCAGCATATGTACAAGTGTACTTCCCTAAAGACTTCAGTTTTTCTTTACATAGTGCAAACCAGTACAGACCTGCAAACAAACTACTTACTTAGAACTGCTTATTATAGTGATCTAGGTACTTATCATTTGGAAGTTGTATGAATCTGTATCAAATTGTCCATTTGTTGAGGAAATATGATTTTGTTGGGAAAAAAATTCTGATCTGGATTTAAAATGTAAATTCTGTTTTGATTTAGGGTGACAAAGGGGAGCGAGGTTATCCAGGACCTCCGGGAAGAGTAAGTAAAATAAATTTGTATTTTATTAAACTTAAATTTTGTGAAAGTGATCAAACAATTAAGGGAAAAAGAGAGACTATACATGTTCTGATCTCATTCCCATCAGTCCTGTCCTCATTTTTTCTTAATGGAAACAAACTGGATACAATTTTTTAAAGTATATTTGAAATTTGGGAAAGGAGCTCTTGAAGAATATGAATTTCAAATATTTTGGACTAGGTTTGAAGTTGTTGTGGTTTAGCCTTAGCTGACAACTAGGTACCACACAGCCACTCATTCACTCACCACCGCTACCGAAGGTGGGATGGGAAGGAGAATTGCAAAGAGGTAAGACTCCTTCATTGAGCATTAATTGAAATAAAGCTAATAATACAAATACTAGTATTTGTACATACAAAGGAAGATAAAAAAAAAAGAGAGAGAGAGGAATAAAACCTGAAAAAGGCAAATGATGCACAATAGAATTGCTCACCATCTTCTGGCCAATGTCCATTGAGTCCCTGAGCAGTGATCAGGCTCTGAGCACAAGAAGAAACCAGGAGAGCCGTTTATAATTTTTTAACACTTCAAATTAAAAATGGGGTTAGTCCGCAACAAATACGTCATTGATGGTGCTGCTTTTCCCAACATGAGGAAAAATTCCCAACATTTGCTAATTTGATTTGAAAAATTGTACATGTTTCTTGAATATTTTATTGTAAATGTTAGTATCCTATATGTCAAGGTCAGCTCAATGTTAGCAGAAATTGCCTTTAAAATGTTAGCAGAAATTTTAAAGGTAATGCAAACTTCATGGGTAAGTGCTTAGACCATGTTGAAGTTTGTTGGCATCATTCTTGTTGAGGAAGATGCTATAAAAGCTCTCCACTTAATCCTGTGACTCCTCTTATGAAGGAATTTTGATAAAATAGGAAATATTTATTTTCTGTGGTAATTCCTTTGCAGCTACAACCCTCTCACAGCAGTGGTTACATTATCACTGAAATTGCAAGTATAACCGTAACTGCTCAAAATTGTTATTATAAAACAAAATGGCCTCTGTACTGTCAGATCAAGATGGGGAAGATACAAGTGAAGGCACAGTTTTATGTTTCTAGTGTCCTAATCTTTGTCCTGTAATTCAGATGATAGATGCTGGGCCAGTAGATACCTTTGGTGAAAAAGGAGACCCTGGAGTTTCAGGCTTGCCTGGACTGAAAGGTCAAAAGGGTGAAAAAGGTATGTATTTTGTTTTGCCTTTTTGACTGAGTTATACTTTTAGTTTTCTTACTAAAGGAAATTAAAATTGTACTATCTGTGAGTTCAGGAGCTCTACATGACAGTGTAATGTTCCAGTTATTTATTTAATTGTTTTCTGGTTATTACATTTTGTAGTAGCTTGTAGGACACTTCTGCTTCTCAACTTAACTAAGACTGCCTTTCAGTTGTAGATGGAAAATTATAAACTAGGATCTGCCTTTATGGCAGTTAAATAATCCAGTGGGATTATTTAAGAAATACGGAAATCAACACAAACATAAAGAGGATAATAATGCAGAGAATCTTGAGACTCCTTTATAAAAGTGTAGCTTATTTTTAATTTTAAGATTGACTTGCATAATTTTAAAAAGTCTTCAGTAAACAGAGAAAATCAAGCATTCCCTTTCCCATTTTCTGCACTACAGACCTTAGTCTATTTAAGAGAAATCAGTGGAGAAGCTTGCACACAGCAGGGCCTTTTCCCTGAATACATTGCTTGCAGATATGTATAGATTATTTAACTTGAAATTTGATTCAGAATGTACTAGCTTGAATGTGAATTTAAATAATATGTGCTAGAAGTTCATTCACATTGGCATTGCTGAATTCATTGCCTAATTGAAAACTTCTCTTTCTAAAGGTTTCCCTGGTGCACAAGGAATCCCAGGACCACCAGGTATGAAATTATGACCATTGATTTTTTCACATTTTTCATATGTTCTTCTTGGGTGAAGAGTTCTGAGAGATGTTCTCATTAGCTGCTGTCAGTTACTGCCTGACTTACCGAACAGCCAAGCAGTGACTTCTTCAGCAGTCTAATCATCCCTGTAGACCCTTTGCTTTTCTCCTGTCCTTGATGTGATACAGGCTTGTTCTTTCTGTAGAGCCCTGACAACTTTCTGGTGAAACTGGAAAAAATAGGGTAGACAGTCTATCAGAGATAGCCCAGAGAGTTTGGCTCCATCAGGCAAGAAGAGTTGTTAAGTATGAATAGGTGTGTGGGTGTGTGCTTATATACCTGAGTATGTATACTCAGATGTAGATAATTTGTTTTACTCTCACTTCAGCTCTATATGTGTTTGCATAAATATAATAAAATAAAGTTTGGAGGAAGAAATAATATTATTAGATCAAAGTAATTCCTGAAGGGTTCCTGTTTTTTTTTTTTTTTGACTGTGTCATTTGATCAATAGAAGTTATTTCTTTTGCCTGCAAATGTTGCCTTTTTCATAATCTTAACATCTTCACGTCTGTGATAACACTGGTTTTATGTTTATATGTATGTGTACATGTGTTTAAAGTAAACCATGATATTTGTTTTTCAAAAATCAAACAATCCGTGGACACACAATGCTCTCACATCCTGCAGTGATACTGCTATGACCGTCTTTGCTTTCATTTTCTATCTTGACAGTGAGCTAAATGTGAAATTAATGTGAGCCAGGGTCAGATAGTTTCCAGGAAATTTTTCACAGTTTAGGGAGGAGATGCTATATACCACAGACTGTAATTATAGCTCTTAGTCTGTCATTACCCTACAGAAATGGAGATTTCGTTGACTTTCATATCTTCCTGCAGCATTGCAGAAGACTCAAAATGGTTTAGTGATCAAGTCTAGTGATGAGTTGTGAACTGAAATAAGTCAATATGAAGACCTATGTGTCTGTACAAATAACTAAAAGGAGATACTTAAGTAGGTTTTTTTCTATCTGTTTAGCTGTTTATTGGCTGTTGTTTGTTTCTTATTCCTACAAACCATTTTGGTTTTAGCATTCCTGAAATCTGCTTGTGTTGTTGAATACTTATTTCCTGAAGTTATTAGGCACACTCTCCCTTTCTAGGTATGTCTAAGATTTGGTTTATTATGAGGTAAGAAAGTATGTAATACTTTCTAGGTGTAATAGCTAAGTTAACTCCTGTGTTGACACTATTTGCTGTCCAGCAAAAGTATATTCAGCTAAATCTCAGGAAGGCACTGGTACAGAGCAAGTGTGTTTATTGTCTAGTGACCTAACAGAAGTAACTCAGCTATAGTGAGTACATAATCTCAGTTTTGTATAAATCACCAGTAATTAAAATACAGTCCCTTTTTTCTTTTACACTCTGCAACCCCATGAGAACTAATGTGTTGATAATGTTGTCTTTTCACTTGTCACTTTTTCATGTATGTTTTACTGTCTCCAAAGGTCGACCACTTCCAGACAGGGTAGGATCACCTGGTGTCCCTGGAGAGAGAGGTGAAAAAGGTGAAAAGGGTTCTCCAGGATTCCCTTCACCTGGAATGCCTGGAAGAGATGGTTTCCCAGGTCCCCCGGGGTTGCCTGGCCCACCAGGACCTCCAGGTGTAACAGGTACATAAAGCCCTTTCTTGCTTTTCATACTGAAGACTCAATAACGCATATAAAAAAGAAAAAAAGAAGCAAGATTATAAAAGCTATAATCAGGATACATCTACATCGTGGAAGAAAATTATCTGAGTTGTTGATGTACCAAGGAAAAGCTGTTCCACAATTCAGGAAGCCACCTGGGACAAGAATTCTTTGCTAAATAAATGCTTTTAAAATTTCTTCAAAGTTCATTTTAGACTGTTAGAATATAACCAAACAAATGACCTTAATACATGTTGGTTTATTCTGTGTCCTTTTGTACCAACCTAGATATATTTGTAGATCTTCAATTAAAAAACAGCATATACTAATAATGTTGTTAGTATAAAAGATAGCTGTTGAATATCACAATTTACAAGTCTGTCTGTGTAACAGATTAAACAGGTGTGAGAATTGCAATGTGAGATACTAGTCTGCCAGAAGTTTTTATTGTAAAATGAAACTATCTTATAGGAGAATGGGGTCATAGAAAGGCTAGGGTTGGAAGAAACCTTAAAACTCATCTAGTTCCAAGTCCTGACATAGGCAGGGATGCCACCCACCAGATCAGGGTCAACAATGCTTTCTAGAGGTAAATGAAAAGCTAGTAATGATATGACAGATAATAATATTTGCTGTAATGGTAACAACATTGCACAGCTATGTTTTTTTGGATTAGGATAAAGCAATTTTGAAGAGAAAAATGATTTAGCTTTGTTCTGCAATGAAACAATAATAAAAGTACATGTGGAAATGGCCCATGCTAAAAAGCCCCTTAGAACTGGTATTTTTAACACTTTTGTGGAAGTAGAACTTTTGTTATACATGATACTGGTATTGTGAGTTAAATTGTCATTTCAGCATCAAGAATGATATCCCTATTACAATAGTTTAGGTACCTTAAAGCTATTGAAAGAAACATTATTCTCTATGGAATTGTTAAAACAAAAATACTTTGTTCAAAAACAGTTGAAGATGCCTACTTGTTGCCATGTTTGCCAATGAAGCAGTACAAAATCCAGCACGTAGAATATGGAATTAAATAGTTAAATCTTGCCTTGTCCTAAAAATAAGAGCAATTCCTGTTTTTCACACAGCATGTTTCTGTCATTGATTAATTATGCTCCTTCCCCAGATGCTTCTTTAGCTTTCTTCAAGTGCATAATGGGAAAGAATTTTTGTTTAACTGTTGTTTTCAAAACTTCACATTAACATTTTGATTACTGGCTTTGGCCAAAATGATGTCATATTATATTGGGTCAGAACAAAAGAAGCAGAGTTTATATTCTCATATCAAGCCTACTAAATATTCTGATTTGTTACCCATTTCAGTTCCTAACATATGAGGTTTGTTGTTTTCAGGAAGCTTGCTCAGCATGATGAAGTTAAATAGGTGTTAAAAAGCTGCTCTTGACCTAGAAAGTTACCTAAAATGTTGAAAACAGAAGTCAGGGTACCAAAACCCTACTTAATGAGTTTTTTCAGAGCATCAGTACCTCTCCATTCTGTTCAGGATCAGCAATTTTTCACCCACAGTGCTTTTCTTAGCCAAAGCTTACAATGAAAATGGATTTTATGTGAAAGTTGTTTCTAACCTTATTATTGCAAAACCTGTCTTTTCTCTGTAATTCTCAGGGTTTCTTAAGCAGTATATGTGGAATCAGAATGCAGAAACCCAGTTCAATTTTTCAAAGCAAATAAAATAAAAGAGTAAAATGCTATCCTGACTTATCACTCTTCATAGGGAACATTTCAGCTACGGCATTGCATAAGTGCAACCCTATAATGGAAACTTGCACTTGCCAAAATAATATTCTTTATTGTATTTCCATTGCAGATGGAATTGATCAGTGCCAGCAAGGAGAACCTGGTGCACCAGGTAGTCCTGGACTTCCAGGAAGAGATGGATTTCCGGGAGAGATGGGAGAAAAAGGTAACAATATTTTGAAGCGATTGTTTTCTAATGTTTAGTATCCTGGAGCTTGGTTATGTAAAGAGGCTGAGCAAATTAGACTGGGTACAAAGAAAGTATATTTAAAGTTGCATAAATAAATAGTTCATGGGCATGGAAGATGTTTCTTGAGTCTCTGGTGAGTATAAGAAGGATATTGTTGAGTTGTGTGACACAAACTTCTCTTACCTTTCACTTAGCCTACACATTGCTGGGAAGACATATAGGATGGCATGGGGCTGAAAGAGGAACTGAAAAGAAGGAAAGGGTTGAGTTGGAGCCCTGTGAAGTATAAATCGAGCTGTTCATGGCAATTTAAGATGTGAATTCTGAGGTGAAGAATTAGAGAGGGGCAGATGAGTTTGGAATGAAAATGGTTTATGAATCATTGCCATGAGTATAATTGAAGATAAAATTATAGCACCTCTAAATAGGGCTGTCAACCACATGTTTTAGTGGCATTGAATAAATGGACATTTAAAAAAATGAGCTGCACTCATTTACATGATGACTGCTTCTTCCTAATCTCATTCTGCTTACTGCTTTTCTAAAAGTGTAAAATTACACTGACTGTAGAGGTTCTCCTTTGTCTGCTATAATCTTTTTATTTCCTCTATAACCACTGAATATTCCTTTTCTTCTTTTTGATCCTCTTCAGACTGGTCCTTTTTAACTGTTCTGTTAAATATTATCCCTAGGATAAGACTTATATTGATTTTCATGCCATTCCTGTAAAAAACTAAACAATATTGAACATCAGTTTGCTGATAAATTCTCTTTGAAGCACTTAATTAGAAGTAACATATTTATTTTTATTCTTTCTACACGAAGTGTATTAAACTGACTTTTGTTCCTGAATCCACCTGCTTGTAGTTGTCTTAAATCTTTTTGTTGTTTATTTGCATTGTTGCTTTCCCTTTTTTCAGGTGACAAAGGTGAAGCCTGTGCCTTGTGTGATAAAGTGGGGCCTCCTGGACTTCCAGGACCACAAGGGCCACCGGGTCCAGCAGGTAAAAACTCATTAGTCACCCAAAAACGTAGTACATAGACTAAATTCTGAAAACGTAGCATACATAATAAAATTAATTACTTTTTTGTCCCACTAATCCAATTGTTTGTGAAAATTCCTATTTTTGGCCTGATTCCAAATTTCCAGTGCAATCAACAAGCATTACCAAGGAAGCAGAAATTGGCCACAGTGAAGGGTCTTTGCAATTTGTGGTGCAAATATTTTCATAGATGGTTAGGAAAGTGAAAAATAATATGGGAACCATTTGCCTGTGTACCCAGGCTTGACATGCATTCCCAATTCTACTATCAAATTCTGTGCCCCCCAAAAAATAATCATTTTTCTGCTACCATATGAGAGAGTGTCACATGCAAAAAATTATACATCATGTTTGTTCTAGTGGCTGTTCAATAAAATAAATATGGATTAGGTAGTTTCAGGACTGCATTTACATGATAGGTCTAAATAGTAAGGTGAATTCATTCCTAAGTCAAATGAACCTTCAACTTCTGAGTTTATGAATGCTGACATGCAATACCTGAGCACAGGAATCCAGAAAACTTCACTGACTTCAGCAGCATTATGTTCATGTAACTGGGGATGAAATGAGACACTTTGAGAAGGGTCACAAAGAATTCACATACAATGAGATACTTGTAAAATTGTGTAATAAATAAAACTATATTTTTTGTCTCTCTGCTAAGGTTTCCCAGGACAATCAGGTTTCAAGGGTGAAAGAGGCTTACCTGGACTTGATGGACTTCCAGGGGTACCTGTAAGTAATCCCTTGCCAAATAGAGCATGTCTTACGAGTCATGCAATCAAAAAACATGTGATGATCAGTGTATCAGTGTGATTGTGTAACAGTTCTGTTTAAAAACAGACTAGTGCAAGAATATGATAAAATTAATTATGCCTAATAAAATAAAGTAGGAAGCAGTGGGGTTGAAGTATGAGGGTGAAAAGAAGAGCTGTCAGATACTGGTTTTATTTCTGTGTTTGCTCATCATATGAACTCAGCAGGACACATCGCCTTCTGTCTGAGCAAGCTAAGCAGTGGAGTTGCGTAAAGAGTAGGGTTGCACAGGAAACAGATGCAGGTCTTCCCTGACCTTCTTGTGAATTGTTCCAGTAACTCTTTTCTGTTTTAGTACATATATAATGAGAGAGAAACAGTGCCATCTAGTGTAGTGTAAGCAATCTAATATTAGCATGCAGCATACTCTGGCAGTTTTTCTGAATTTTGAATAATAGAATATGCTGAGTTGGAAGGGACCCATCACGACGACCAAGTCCAGGTCCTGGTCCTGCACAGGATACCCGAAGAATCACACCATGTGCCTGAAAGTGTTGTCCAAATGCTTCTTGAACTTAGACAGGCTTGGTGCTGTGACCACTTCCACAGGGAACCTGTTCCAGTGGTCAGATACATTCTTGGTGAAAACCCTTTCCCTGATATCCACCCTAAACCATCCCTGGCATGGCTTCATGCCATTTCCTTGGGTATCTGTTCCTTGCTTGCCCTTGTGAGGATGTTGAAGACTGCTCTGAGGTCTCCCCTCAGTCTCATCTTCTTCAGGCTGAACAGACCAAGTGATCTCTGCTGCTCCTCATACAGCTTCCCCTCAAAAACCGTCACCATCTTCATGGCCCTCCTCTGGACACTCTCCAGAAATTAAGCTGAATATCTTCTTTGTATTGTAGTGCCCAAAACTGCGCACAATATTCGAGGTGAGGCCGCCCCAGTGCAGAGCAGAGTGGGACAATCCCCTCCCTCAACCGGCTGGCGATGCTTTGCCTGATGCCCCCAAGGACAGGGTTGGCCCTCCTGGCTGCCAGGGCACTGCTGACTCATATTCAGCTTGCCAGTGACCAGGACCCCCAGGTCCCTTTCCACAGCACTGCTCTCCAGCCTCTTGTTCCCCAGTCTGTACATAAATTCAGGGTTGCTCTGTCCCAGGTGCAGAATCCATCACTTTCCCGTGTTGAACTCCATGTGGTTGGTGATTGCCCATCTCTCTGATTTGCTGAGGTCTCTCTGCAGAGCCTCTCTGCCCTTGAGGGAGTTGACAGCTTCTCTCAGTTTAGTGTCATAGTCAAACTTAGTATTCCTTTGAATCCTGCATCCAGGTAATTAATGAAGATTTTAAGAAATGTCTGAAATAAATGAAATCATGGGTAGGCCTTGTATAAACCTGTCATTTTGACTAAGTTTGATTTTCCATACTGGAACTGTGCTATTTTCCTGGATTAGTACTGCTTCTGCTGGTATTATAAATTGTCATGGAAATGCAGAGATACTTTTGTTGCACTTGTATCAGGGAGATGGGTTCCACAGCGTTACAAGAATTCAGCATTTAAATGTTGGGGCAGACACTTTAACTCTGAAAATGCTTTTTTAAAAGTCTTGTTTACCTTGATGTTGATACTGTATAAATATGCACAATTGAAATCCAGTGAGTAGTCTACAGAAAATTTAAAGTTGTTTTCTGCTATCATGGCCTGCAGTTCTTGTGTAAATGGTGTATGTTTATATGTACCATCTAAAATTATGTACCTTTGATAAGATAAATGACAAAGTAGTTGAGACAAGCAAATAAGATTAACATTTATTCCTGATTCACATCGCTGTGTCTTGGAAAATATTCTCATTTGACCTCTTCAGTCAGAAACTTAGTGGTTGCCTTGATTTGGGTCTGCACTTTAATTTCTGAAGATTTATTTTCTTTTGTATCATTTGAACAGTTTGTAGGGCAACTAATGACATCTGAATTTATAAAATTTCAGGGGCCCCCCGGCACTCCAGGACTTATGGGCAGCCCTGGGGCAAAAGGAGAACCTGGAGACTTTACTTATGATGCTATCCTGAAAGGTGAAAAGGGAGATCCTGGTTTTCCAGGACAACCAGGTATTCCTGGAAGAGAAGGAAGGCCAGGAAAAGATGGATTTCCAGGTCCCCAAGGTCCAAAAGGAACACCGGTATGTGTGTTTCTTAACTTTTACATATTGTCCTACTGTGAGTTTATTTATGTTTACATGCTGTCCTATGCATTAGGTCTTTCAGATCAGAATTCATCCACTTCTGTGCCCTATAATGCTTTATATTTATTAGCCTCATTCATTTTTCCAGATCTTGTTTTCCAGAGCTTGAGTAGTACATTCTTCCTCAGAGGAAGATTCCATTTGCACTGGAAATAGTGAGGAAGACAGTCCTTCAACAACAGACTATTTCAGAGTTAGATTTTGACCATTTCTTTTTACATGTCATGCAAATAAGCGATCTGACTCAAATGCATTCAACATGGCCTGTTACTTTCAAGACTGTAGGGCAAAGTTGTGGACATGGACAACTTTCTCCCTTTCTCACAGGCTTGATAGTGAGAACTAGTGCAAACGATTTAGCTGAGATTTGGAGACGATTGAATGAATGCAGTTATCCAAGATGAGATTGTTAAGATGGGATTCAAGTCTGTTTTAGCATATTTCTCTCCTGGCAGAAACTAATGCTTCAGAATCTTGCACTGATAGAGTTCAGCCAATATGAGTGTGGAGCTCGCATCTGCTCCCAGATCCACCGCTGGGAACATGGCCTACAGGGTCCAGTTAGCTGCATTGCATACTAGGTATGATTTCCATGTGCTATTCCACATGGAACCCAGTTCTGTTTCCATTGAGCTCAGCAGTAAAAAATCCACTTTCTTCAACATTATAGATACCTGTGCTAAATTATAAATTACAAAATATTCAGAGAGGATGATGTGTTCTGTCTTGCCAGTCAGGCAAGAAGTACACTTACACTTTCCAAAATTAGGGTACAGCTGGCTTGAAAGGAGAACGTGGTCCCCCTGGCCAGCCTGGATTCCCTGGAGTACGTGGTGAAAGAGGTTTTCCTGGCCCTCCTGGGATAGGTGCTGCAGGGTTACCTGGTGACAAAGGAGACAGAGGCTTTGCTGGAACTCCAGGTTTACCAGGCCTTCCAGGTAAGGCTAGAGTATGCTTAAAAATACATATAAAAGCAATTACAAAGGTTAAAGGTGCCCTTTAAGTGGTGCAGCTTAGAGGATCACCAGAACTTAAGACTGAAATGAAAAGACTTTCTAATTTAAATAAGTGTTTGCTTTCAGCAGTATAATTGCAAATCTTTGAAGACAGTTTTCTTGAAGAATTTTCTGGGCCAAACGGGATGGTTTAGGTTCATCCTAGTTTTCTGTGAATCTCCTACAAAAAAACCTTCATAACAAGTCACTTGTAATGCTGTGGGTGAACTAATATTGCTGGATAGGTGAAACTGCTTTGTTTAGTTTCATCAGTTCCTGTACTTAATACAATTTTACATTAACAGGAGCAAAGGGTGAAGCAGGACGAACTGTATCCCTACCTGGACCTCCGGGGGCTGATGGCCTCCCTGGGCCACCTGGTTTCCCTGGACCCCAAGGTACAGCAGTCTGTTAATCTTTGGCTGGTGATCAGAATGGTTCTGTTCCCCAGAAGTTAGCCTTTGTGTTAACATTTGTCTTGTTTTCACTTGCAAAGGTGACAAGGGGAATCCTGGGCTTCCAGGTAGACCCGGCCTACCAGGAGAAAAAGGTGCTGTTGGGCAGCCAGGTATAGGGTTCCCTGGACCTCCAGGTCCCAAAGGTAAGATGAAGTTATCCATCTAACAGAGCTGGTGTAACTTTAGTATGAGTGGAGGCTTACACTGTCATCCATGGCTGCATGGGGTTTGGAGGGTGCAACTGAAGAACCTCCCCTGTGACACTCAACAAGCACCATAATAAGCATTCATTTGGTGGACACTTGCTCTGTGCAGTGAAGTGATGTAGCTACAGATGGTGTCACAGCTACTACCAGAGGAGAAAATATCATACAGAATCTTACATTGCAGCAGCTGAGGTTGCTGAGAGATGACCCTTCTGAGAGATGAAAAACACTGTGTGTGTTGGTCAAAATAATATGCTGACATAACTGTAATAGTTTTGGGCCAGAGCTAGTAGCTCTGCTGTGTCCCAAAAAGCTGAGTGTGGTTTGGCTAGAATTTCAGCTTACTCAATGTAAGTTTAGTCTTCCCTCAATGGTCATTCTTAGGGTATACAAGCAACTTGGAGGGAGTCTAAATGTTCATATTCTAGTTTTGGATTTTTCTAAGATGTATTTCATAGTGCTGATACTCATTTAGAAGTATTTCAACAGAGATTTCAGCAGCTGCTTCAATCACCAAAATTCTTGTGTGTCTTCATTATTATTTGCTATGATTCCACACACCAAAGTACTGGAGGGGTTGGAAACTCAATACAGAAAAAGGACATATTTTTTCCCTATGACCACCTCTAGTTCCTCTGAGGCTGCGTTGGGAGAAACCAGAACAGGAAAGGACCATTGTATCTGGAAAAGAATTGCTGTATGCACTTTGATGCCAGCAAGAGAGGAATGGCACATAAAATACATTTCTTTCAAGGACCCTTCCTTAAACTCAGATCTGCCCAATGACTTTCCTGGGGCTTAGCCTAAAAGCTGTGTTTCCCACTGCCTGAGACCTTTGCCCAGGAGAGGAGCTTCATCTAAACTTATTGAGTGTGTGTTGGTGTTGAATGAGTGCTATTTTTAAGTGATTTGCAGAATGTTGTGAGTATTCCTTCCTGCATTCCCAAGGTCCAGGTCATGGGCCAGCTATGGCATAGAAACCTTCTGTATGTAACCCACACTGGGACATGTGTAGGAGATGTCACCAGACATCTACTGAACAAAAGATGCTGATTCACAGGCGGATTTTGTTGTGCCTCCCTCAGTCTGATGGCCCACACATTTAGTTGCCTTTTCTGAAGGACACTTTGGGAATGCAGTTTTGCAGATTGGATGTTTCTCCCGAGGGAGATGGGCGATGAACCTACAAGGCTATTCATTTAAGAGGAGACAGTCAGCATTTGTTTATTCTGGGTGGTTGCTTCTCATCAGAAGCTAAGTGGTGCACAAAACTCAGTGTTTGAATCTTTGTTGGGATGTTTGAGTACTGGCATTCCTAGGAGTTTGACATAAAAGACTACACAGATTTTTTTTTTTTAACATGTCGCTGTGAGAATGTGAATAGTTCAGTCAGAGGCTTGAAGAAACAGCAGAGGCCACCTACAGGCAGAGAGAGTAATGATGTTTTATTTTGTTTTGTTTTCTAGGTTTCCAAGGTCAGCCTGGCTCACCTGGTCTGCCAGGAACTCCAGGAACCCCTGGCCTGGATGGTTTGCCAGGTGTTCCAGGTTTACAAGGTCAAAAGGTAGATGGCAGCTGCTCATACTTTTAGCTGTGACTGCCCATGTTTACAGGAATGTGTGCAAAGAT
Organism: Xenops minutus; assembly: GCA_035221455.1. Taxonomy (NCBI): domain Eukaryota; kingdom Metazoa; phylum Chordata; class Aves; order Passeriformes; family Furnariidae; genus Xenops; species Xenops minutus. The sequence goes on from JAWWEE010000001.1 coordinate 94,768,365, forward strand.
CCCGCTCTTTAAATGTTGGCCAGACTGTCTTTCATCTTATGTTTCCCACTGTGCATGCAAAGGGACAGAGTAGCTGGATGAATGCTTGACATTAACACTAAAAGATTTACAGCTCTCCCCTAAAGTCATGTATAGAGCTCTATACATGAGCTATATACTGCATGATTAAATTCATTTAGTTAATGATTTCTTGGCTTTGATACATTGATTCCAAATGTATTGTGTTTCTTTGGCTAGGGTGAACCTGGTGTAGGTCTCCCTGGCCCTAAGGGATTGCCAGGACCTCCTGGCCCAGCTGGCATTCCTGGAGAAAAGGGAAATCCAGGACTGCCTGGCTTACGTGGTGAGCAAGGCTTTCCGGGAATACCTGGACAGCAAGGATTCAGAGGTAACATTGCCAGAAAAATACAGCTCTATATTTCTATTTCTTTTTAAAATCACTCCCCTGTAGATGCAGCAAAAAGTCTATTATTCATCACTGAAATATCCAACAGATACCTTGGGGAATTGCCTACTTCCCTTATCCTTGTTTTCTCCTACCACCCACCAGTACCAAATGCAAAGAGCAGCAAAGAGCAGCCCTTCCTCCAAGTCCAGGCTGGAAGTCTTAGAGGCTGCATGAGGTCTTGTTGGCCAAATTCTTCCAAAGCACCTTGTCTGGCACTTTCAGCAACCAAGATGTCAGTGTTGGAGGATGCTCAGTCTATGTCTCTGCTGTCTCCCTGCAGGTGACCCTGGCCTCCCAGGTCTCCAAGGCTTGCAGGGCCCTCCAGGTGCACCAGGGCTGGGCCCTCCAGGATTGCCAGGACCTGCCGGGCAGCCGGGACCCCAGGGACCACCAGGTGAGAGGAAAATGCTCACATTTGTGGTGGTGCTTAGGAGCAGAATTTTGGCATAAGTGGTTATTGATGGTGGTAGAAGTGTTGCTCATGAACTGTTTTGCAATGTGAGGTTGGTGAGGGTGGATGGGGGGACGTGCCAGTGAGCTTCCTCTGACTGATTTAAAATGCAGGGTGAGGCTTCCCGAGAGGATGCCTGCCATTTGGTTTGGTCTCCTCCGGTTATTGGTGGGTCATAGATACAGGTTCAAAGACTCTCTTAGAAAACGGGGACTGATTCTGCTGTCTGCTTTTTAGTCTTCATTCTCCATGGCATGTAATTTGTGAACCACAGGTGTACATGCTCAGATATGTTTGTTAACAGTGTTCCTTGTTCTCTGTCAAGGACTAATTCTGTGTCTTCTGTTTTTCCTAGGGTTTCCTGGAGTAAAAGGAGAAAGGGGCTTCCCTGGTATCCCAGGTCTAGACATGCCAGGACCAAAAGGGGACAAAGGTAGCCAGGGCCAGCCAGGGGTACCAGGCTCTGTGGGGTTACCTGGCCCACCAGGTCCACAGGGCGCTGTTGGACTGAAAGGATCAGCAGGTAAACATCTTTTCCTTCAGAAACCTGCATATTTGACAACAGTTTTATTAAGTTGTGGTAGCATAACTTTTCACTTGGTTAGGAATTGATCCATTAAAGAGTCCAAGCTTGGGAAAACGTATGGACTGACATAAGTAAAGCATCTCTGTGCACATGTAACTGAACTGCTACTGAAGTTCTTGGGTGGATCAAATCCAGCAGCTTGTACGAACTAGCTTTTAGCCTGTAATAATAAAAGGGTATTATTCTGCACAGTTTTAGTGACAGAGTATGGTTCTAATAATGCCTTTGTTAATGACAGCATTGTTTGCTGTGATAAGAAGTTTTAAGAATTTGTCAAAAACCCATTATAAACTGTGTTTTTTCTGGTTTTCGTAACAGTATTTTTACTGTTGTTTTCTCTATCAGGCTGTTTTAGGTTAATCATCTTCCTTGTCCCATTTTTTCTTAAGTAGTGCAATTCCTAATGTGATAGGCAGTAAATAATTCTGTTTCTTCTACTTCTATGCCCTGCTTGCTTTATTTCTGTTATTCACTCTTTCACTTTGGCTTCAGGACCCAAAGGAGAAATGGGAGTTATGGGAACTCCTGGATTGCCAGGAACTCCTGGACCAGTTGGAGATCGAGGGTTACCTGGTGAAAAAGGTAAGAGAAAGATTTTCTCAAAATTAAAATTGTAAAATCCACCTTTTTCTCAACAAAAGACAGTTTAGAAATTAGCAAATATAAGAAGTATGTTGGCCTAAGAAATGGTTTATGTCAAGTAACTGTGCTGTAAGTTAGAAAAAGTATAAAAAACCATATCCCAGGAGAAGTCCTGTTTAGGCACCAAGACATGATTTTTGATCCTTTCTTCAAAACCGTAAGGGTGTGGGGATGCAATAGATATTACTTCAAGAAAAATAAAGTATTTGAAATTATAAAAAGCCAGCACAAAGGTCTTAATGAAATGCTTCAGATAATGTTCTGTATTACTGCCAAACTCCTGTCCTTATTGTTCAAGAGTCTAAAATTAATGGCTGTGAAGTGGGAAAAATATGTCAACTTTTTGACAGAGCTATTGTGAAGTCCTGGTATAAAAAAACTTCACGGGACATGTTCCAGAGCATGGTATTTGCTGCTCAAAAGTTGAATAAATAGCTAATTTTATTTGTTGTTGTCTACTAAATATTTTTAATATTCAGTGGTGTCCCTTTACAGGTAGCCAAGGTTTCAAAGGTATAGTTGGACCACAGGGTGATCCTGGTGTCAAAGGAGATAAAGGTGAAGCTGGTCTCCCAGGAAAACCTGGTACAATGGACAACATGGACATGGTTAGTCTGAAAGGCCAGAAGGGAGATCAAGGAGAAAAAGGTAACTTCAGTCTGTAACTGTGAATATGTGTAATTGACACTCATATACTATCAAGCAGTAGTGCTTTGAGTTCAATTTTGTCTTCGTTTTAGACAACAGTTAAAGATTTTCACACAGCAAATGCAGATATTTTTCTGCTATTTTTTAATTCCATAGAAACAAAGATTAATCACAGAACAAAGGGCTTTTGGTTGAACAGAAGGAGGTCAGTTTCCTCTTATAAAATCATTTTTACCTCTTTCATCAGAAGACTTTCAGAAGAAATGAAATTTTAAAAGTGAAAACTAGAGCTTTCAAGAGAAAAAACCCTGTCTTTCATGTAAAACGTATGGTGGAAACCCTGTTGTGGCCATGAAGATCAAATGATAGTGTAAGAAAAAAAAGTGAGCAGCCTCTTTTGACGCACATGTTTTTTGTGACCAGAAGAAAACTCAGGAAAGAAACACATGTATGCTACTGATATCAAGAAATCAATTTATGTTAGTTTAGAAACCTCAGGAAAAATGCAGAAGAAAGGCAATCAGCTGTCTCTTTTGAAAGTTTATGCTGGTAGAGTTATTTGCTTTTTGGATAACACATTCTTCTTGGATTTTTATTTTTACTGCTACCTGAAAAATTAGTTGTTTAAGATCATTCTCTCTCATGCTTTTCTTTTAAAAGAAAAATAATATATATTTTATATATTTTTATTATTTGTCCTTCTTATTATAATTGACTTTTTATTAAAAAATGATGTGTTTTTAATAAATGGCAACTTTTTAGTTAAAATCGAAGTGGAGTGTAGGAAGGGAGCCACTGAGATCATGTAGTCTTTTCTTTCCCTCAACCAAGTCCTTCAAGCTTTCATTGTATGTCATGTTTTCTGAAACATCATTCTTTTTACCTTTTCCGATTTCTCCCCAGTTTGACTGCGTACTTGTTAGGGTGCACATTGCTGAAACAAGCAAAGTACTTCAACTCAGGTCTTGCTAGAATGATATTTCCCTTTCTTGAAACAACAGTTGACTGAGTTTGTGATTAGCTGTAATTCTTAGCCCTTTAGTTCTGGACTGCTGCCTATGCAATCATTTTTCATTTTGTATGCATGCTTTGACTTCTTCTTACGACAGAGGTGGTATATTAAACTTTCTGAATTTCATTATGTTGATTTTCAAGCTTTACTCTGATTCTTCATGATCCTTTCTCACTCTAATCCTGTCCTCTTTTTAAGCCTTTCCAGTTCAGTGTCATCTGTACATTTCATCAGTGTATATTCTCTGTTGAGCCCTAGACAGAGCACTTAAGACTGCTTCCCAGTTGGCAGTGAATCACCAATAACTATACTATATTGTATTTGAACTGTGGAAACAGGAGACTTTCCCAGTCTAGCTACCTCTTATCTCCATGTCCTGACTCCTTGTCAGAATGAGACCTGGGCTCATGTGTTCCAGCTGGGTCTCAGAGAAACCTAGGTATATGGATAAACAGTACCTCCTACCCTGGACAGCCAGGGACTGCAGGCAAGAGCCTGAATAGCTGTGGAGTGCATCTGCCTTTAAGCTCAGGTGCAGCTTCTAAGAGCATTTTGTATTTAATGAGACTCCCAGCCTATAAAGCCTTCACCTAGATTATTTTTACTCATTTGTTTTGGACCTTGATATATATATGATAGTATATAAAGTTCTATAACAAATTAACATTGCTTTTCAATATTTTCTTGTCTACTATTGGCATGTAGGACAATTAATTTTATTTCCAGAAACCTAAATTACGCACACTGGTTACATGTATATAAAGAAACCTTTGCTGAGGAATCCAAATGGTTAATTTCTTTGGTTTCTGACTACTTAATCTTACCTGCTCTAACAATGCACACTTGCAAACTTGTATGTCCTACCTTTTATGACCACAGTCTACACATTGGCCTGGCTCACACACCCTGGAAGAGAAGGTTCCAAACAGATCCCAGCCTGCAAATTTCTGCTCTTATCTTGTCCTCTTCAGCCCAAAGATACTTAGTACCAGCAGAGAAAAATAAGCTATTTATATTCCATAACTTTGCTGATCTTCTAGCTGCCTTCATTTCTCTAGACATGAATATCACAGTAATGTTTTCAAAAGCTTCCAAAATACAAACTGTGCAGAGAAGACATAGCATTTTTTTATAGCATATTGTCAGTGATGTTTATTGAAAAAATTGGGTATGAACATCTTGAAATGTTTTTAATAAAAGCCACTTACTTAAAAACATTCAGTGAGTTATCTTCAGTCACCTGATGTCCCACAGCTGTATGTAATACTAACAGGAATGTTTATGACCAAAAAGTATGAATCTAAAGCTGGAGAAGGGCACACCACAGAAAAAGAGATCAAACTGCCTGGAATGGTGAAGGTGCTTCAACCTTAAATGGAACAGGGAAAACAGCAAATTTTTGTCTGTAAACTAGTTGTTCACATGTGCCTTTTCATAGACCTGAAATCCATCAGTCAAATCAATAATTTCTGTTAACACCTGATACTGTCTGCCACTTCTCAAATAACTCATTAATCTAAGTCAAAAACACATTATTTCAATTTCTTTTAAAAATGTAACTTGCTTTGTAATTTGCACAGACACCTGTAAAATTGTGATGGTTTGCAGCCATTCCTCAGTATTGGTTTAGTGATTGGAGAATTGTGTTTTACTCAGCCATTTACTTGTTCAGCAGAGACAACTAGCAGGGATCAAAAGTCTGGAAGGATTATTATATGTCATTACAATAAATTTACATAAAACTTATCTCACTGTATTTTTCTTCTTGGTATCCAGGGGACCACGGAGCAACAGGAGAAAAAGGACTACGTGGGGATTATGGAGAACCTGGAATTCCAGGGCAGGATGGGGAACCTGGTACTCCAGGACAACCAGGTATGGCTGAAGCTAACAGAGGAGATACTGATTGTCAGGTGTTTTAAACCTTATTAACTAACGAAACTCTTAATTTCACTGTTGTCCATAGGACCTAAAGGTGATCAGGGACCCCCAGGGTACCCAGGGGATCCAGGAGTTCCAGGACAAAAAGGATCAGTTGGTGAAATGGGTTTGCCAGGTACTGATTGCTAGGAATTTCTTATTAGTCTTTTCCTCCAGTTAATATAGAACATTATAAGAGACCTGTATGAAATATTTGTTGGTGTAGATCTATTAAACTGTTGCACTATTTGCAGTTCCTGAATGTTAGGCTTTTGGGACATTGCTTTTCAATCCTATTGCAATGTACAAAAAATAGGATGGTTTCCTAAGTTCCTATATGCAAATCCTTTAGCTGGGTGTTTAGGATTAGTGTATTTGTTTCAGGCAGGCAGTTTTTCAAGTGATGCCTATTTGTCTGTCTCTGTCCCAGCCAGTGTGTGTAGTGTGTGAACTGCATTAAGCTTCTTGTGTATTTTCCACCTTCTAAAAAGTTTGGTGAGTTGCTGTGTACTGCATGTTAATTTCGAACTGTAGTGGTTTGGGAAGAGTGTTGTTGTGGAGGGGATTGGTAAAGAGCAAAATGAAGAATGACCTATATCTCAACATGGAAACCTTGTCTCTATTCAGATGGCTTTATGTCTAGTGTATTTTGGAAATCAAAGGTGAAAGTCTGAAATGGTGGAGGACAAAAAAAATTCACTACAGAAGAGTCCGTTTGTCACTGTAGTCCTGGTAGAAATTATTCAAACAAAAATAAAGTTTTATTCAGCTCATATTTTTAGCAAGAGCTCTGTTTACTCTGAATCCAAGATTATTACCTTCTCTTATGAGGAAAGCTTATCATCCCATAAAAAGTCTCATTTAGAGGCTGAATTTCAAAAGTTAATTTACTTGCTTTTGTAGCTCTGAATAGCTAAGGCAACACTGAAAAATCCTTGGCAACACTGCCAGGGTACTACTGATTCTGAAGCACCCATTTTCCCTTTCTCTTGCTAGGAACACCTGGAGAAAAGGGTCTTCCCGGCGTACCAGGTTCACCAGGCACACCAGGGTTTCCTGGGCAAAAGGGTGAAAAAGGAGACAAAGGAGCACCAGGGTTTCCTGGAATTGGCTTTCCAGGGTCACCTGGTGAGAAGGTATTTATACCCCTAAGGAATTAATTTTCTCTACTAAGCACTTCATTTGAAAAGATGCTCTTGGCCTTTAAGCTGTTTTATTGTATTTTCCATTATGCTAATTTGACTGCCTTATGAGAAACTTGGAAGGTGTGCATATGCCCAGGTTTAAATGCATTCAGTTTGATGGGATCTTTATTTCCAGGGTTCTTATTTATTCTCTGTTCAGAATAGGGTAATTCACAGTGCTAGAAATATGGGGGAGGGGAATAACTTTTAAAAATACTCAGTAAATAATGTGAAAAGGGCATCTTAAAAACAGAGCAAATAATCACACTGAAATAATGTTACTGTACTTTTACAGAGGTCCTGTGAAGTTGAAAAAAACTATACAGTGCTCAGATATTACTGAAAAGTGAACTGTATTAATACTGTCCGCAAAATTTAAATTAATCTCTAATAGTATCTAAAAGGATTCTCATTGGTTTCATATTGCTTTTCCTAGCTGTACAATGACAGTTATCATGAATTTATAAGTAAAAACTGTAAAAATAATACTTACTAATCTGGTAGAAAACTTGCTGAAGACTTAAAAAAAAAAAGCCTTTTTTAAAGGTTTTTAAGATTTTAAGATTTTTTTAGGATTTTTTTTTAAGATGATGAAGTGTAATAAGTTAAGAAGCTAATTTGGAAAAGACTTTGTGTAAGAGTCATAAAAATGCATAGAAAACTGCTCATTTTCATATGTAGGTACTAAGCAATTGCTAGAAGAGTTAAAAACTCTGATAGTCGAATTTAATATCAGATTTAATCCTAAATTACTTTGTTTATGAATAGAAAATGAATGGAATTCTTTAAAAGTCAGATGGATAAGAGGGGTGACATCTGCTACTGCAAAAAGGAAAAACTGTTTCAGAATTAATGTGTGGATTTTATGTGTGCTGCTTCTTCTAGGGAGAACCAGGAAGAACGGGTAGTCCAGGTTTGTCTGGAGATAAGGGTGAAAAGGGTAGTTCAGGAATTCCTGGAATGCCGGGTGCCCCAGGTCCCAAAGGATCCCCTGGCATGGCAGGATTTCCAGGCAAGTGTTTATGGTTTGATAAAACAGAAATTGCAGTGAAAAATTAGAGTGAAACTTATACAAAATATCCCACATGTAAATCCATGTCTTCTTCCTTTGTTTAGGAAGCCCTGGCCGCCATGGAGAAAAGGGTGAAAAAGGACTTCCTGGCCTAAGTGGCATTCCAGGTTTAAAAGGAGAACCAGGTAAAAAAGAAATTTAAAACACCAAATGCTATTTTAAGTATTGTTCACCTCCAGGCAGTGGCAAAACCAAATTCTGTAGCATTCTATATTAATTTTTGCTCAGATATTTCATGGTACATTTATTAATTTCATAAGCAGAAAAAGATGTTGCAGTTTTCCAGGTAAATCTGAGTCAGTGTAGTGGGGGGTTAGTACTTCTTTTGCACTGTTTGAGGAATAGATTTACCAGCTTCCATGAGACTGGTTGTTGCTATAGCCATTAGTTCCATTGTTTCTGAGTTCATTTAAAAACAATACAATTGATCTATATGCCCAAAACTGAATCATCACATTAGCATCATCACAAAGATATTAAAGAGGAGATAGAGTATGGAGGAGAGCAAGTCCATTGCTGTTAAGAGTATAATAACATTTTTGAACTTGGAGTCTTATGTTCTCAGTTTTCTGGCTGCAGGACACACCATCTTATTGGACAATGGACTTGCTATCACAAGTCTTTGCTGGAGTTCCTGCATTCTAAACTCACTGAGTTTCATGATAATTAACGATGTCAAAATCTTTGATACTTGAGCCATGTCTCAGGTTGATTTAATTCACAAGCAACCTCAGAGAAAAGTCACACTGAAGTCATCATACAGTATCTGCTAGGTCTCTGTGGGAGCAAAAGAAAAAGTTATGTTTTTCTTTTGAGGAAAAGAAAGTCACAGGTGAAATAAAATGTCAATGATTTTTCAGGTGAACCTGGTGTTCCGGGTCCTGCTGGTTCCATTGGTCAGAAGGGTGAACCAGGTTATGATGGGATTCCAGGTGCAGCTGGTGCAAAGGGTGAACAAGGTACTGTGACTGTTGTCCTAAGTTTATGTGGTACAAAAAGGCACAGATACAGCCTACACAAGAGTAGCTGGGTTTGGGGTACTTTGGATGAAACTTTAGAAAATAAAGTCAGTATGGGATCTTGCAAAATACTTAGTATCATCCGTCATTGTAAAGCTGATCATTTAGATGAGGCACTGTGTTTAATCAATGTAATCTCAGAAGAATTTCTTTCACAAAAGCTGGCAATACTTTAAAGAATTGTGTTTTGGCATTAATTTCAGCCTGCAACTTAGCTGTGAAATAGTGGAGTAGTCTTGCCTTTATTTAGGGTAGGGTTTTCTGTCATAGAGGACCCATTGTGCTGAATACAATACCAATACATAACGAAAGCAACATCTGCCCTGAAGAACTTTTGCATAAGCCATGTATTTGGAGTTTTTATTTGCTTAATAGAGTTTTATTCATTACAAGTTAAATTTAAGTACTTTCCTGTCTTCTAATTTTTTGCTGTGTCTATATTGCAGGTCTTCCAGGTAGAGGACTTCCAGGATTTCCTGGTGCAAAGGGAGATAAAGGTAATAAAACAAGCAGCAAGCCTCCCTCCCAACATACTATAACCATAATTCTGTAATGCTGTCATACTTTCTACTTCATACTTTTACATGCTATAACTTCTCAGAGCAGGCAGAAGCTCTGAGAGGCTCAAATACTAATTTCTGTTACAGTGGCAACATCTTGGAACATGAGTTAGATATGCCCTAAAATAGGTAATTATTCATAGTGTGGAATTTACTGCAAGCTGTGCTGTGATGAGGTAATATAAATAACTGCTGTATTTGTGTGCTGTGCTTTTGACTCCAAATATTTCTGTTTTTCTACTAATATTGCAAGAATCAAAATCTAGTGAGACTCTGCACCAGACAGCTATAGGCAGTAGTTTTGTGGCCAGGATACTGTAGTAATGTTTTTTTCAGTTTTGCAGCCCAGATTTATTAATTGCTGAAATAGTTATTCTCAACAGCTCAGTGGAGCATGTTTAAGCTATCTATGGTGCATGAGATGAAAAAGGAGCAGAGACTTGATGAGATTTTACTGAAAGTTGTTATTACCTGGACTCAAAACTTATTAGCTTGAATACAGACACACAGTTATCACAATTTCAGGTCACTACACTGTGCTGTGACAATAGCTTGATTGACTCGAGTCAGTGCTTGTTCAAGGTGTTGGAAATGCACCATGCTCCATTTTATTAAATAAGTATGTCTGAGACACTAGGCTGCAATAGGTACAGTAATGAAGAGACATGAAGCTGCTCCTGATAAAGGAAATTGTGTATAATTACAGGATTTTTTATTTTAACCATCCAGAAAACACAAATGATTCAACTAGTCCGTCTATGAAATTGGCATGGAAGTTTTTGAAGAACTTATATAGCTTTAAATATCAATGTCCTACCTCACTCATTCATCTTCTAAATACAGGAAACTTGTCTGGACAGTCAGAACTGATAAATCAAAACTTTAGAATGTATTTTATTTACTGTCTTAGACTAATTAACATTCATTAATTGCTGAGAAAGCCCTAATGTTAGAGAACTTAATAAAATAAACAAATTTTCTAATCATAACTTAGTAGGGCATGTAGAATGCTGGATTATGAGAACACTTTTCTCACCTTACCCATATCTCTCATAATGCTAGCTCAACTCATTTAAAAATATCTGCTTTTAGAGTAGATATATATTCAACTGACATAATTTGTGTTCCAAATGTATTGTAGTTCCAAAGAAACAAATCCAGGATTTAAAAACCTTGTTCTGCTCAGGCAAAGGGCTAGGGATAGTGTTCTTTATAAATGTTATTTCTCTTACTATTGTACTTACACCAGCTATTCTATATTCATTTTGCTCAATCATGACCTAAAATGAGATTGAATTGCAATTGTTAGCTATTTGCACAAGCCTGAAAGTAAGTACAAAGTATCTAAATCTAGATCTTAAAGAAAAAAATACTCCATTTTTCTTCAGGAGCAAGCCCTTTTGTGCTTAGTCAAGCAAAACATCCATTACTTAGCTATGACCATAATAATTGTAATGGAGTAAGGGTTTGGGGGATTTATAATCCTTGTGTAAGGAGTGATAGAGAGGTGCTGAATGTTGAACTATTTTTAGAGTGACTTAAAATAGCCCAGTGATCATTTTAGATAATGAAAGATATGTCAGTCAAACTACTTTTCTCATACTTTATATCAGAATGTAGAGAATAATGCAGTTTTCCTAAAGCTATGCATTTTTATAGAAATATATAAAGTCAAAGTTTCCATTAGGAATAAAACTTACTATGAGTGGATAATAAAGCAGAAGGTTTCAGTCATCATGATTCTTTCTGTAATCATGTTCTATGGTTCTTTCAAATCTTAGGTGCAAAAGGTGATGTGGGTTTTCCAGGATCCCCAGGAAGTCCGGGGATCCCAGGACTGAAAGGAGAACCAGGATATGCAGGTCCACCAGGCCCTAAGGGTAGCCAAGGTCTCCCTGGACTCCCAGGAAGTGCAATTGAGGGCCCTAAAGGAGATAGAGGACCCCAAGGCCAACCTGGTCTTCCAGGTAATTTTTTGTCTTTAGTATTAATGTACTGCTGTTCATCAAAGCTCACTAATTAATTAACAATGTAATCAATATTGCATATTCTTATTTTTTCTCTTCTCACAGGTTGCAGAAAATGCTCCCCTGCATAGGCAGTTTGGCCTTAACAGGCTGATTTTATATCCTCAGGCAATTGGTTTTGTCTAGATGTCTTTCTAAAGTTGAAAAATTTCCCTCTCATTTCCATGTTTTCCAATGGACTTTATCTCCTGAAGCATCCATGGCTGTATGTTCCTATGTCCTGGAGTGTTAATGTGTTTAAAAATGGCCCAGCATGGCTTTACCATGGCAGTGGTTCTGTGCTAGAGGTTAAGGAGGAGAGTGGAGCAGACCTGACATATATCTTTAGCATGTTTATGCCTGAGGACATACTATCTGCTTGTTCTGTACATGTAGGAAACTGCACTATTTTCCATCAGCCCCAGGCTGATAGATGATAGGATGAGGACTCATATGGATCTCCCTGCAAAAAATTCAATTACTTACTTTATTGAAATATTGTTGCGACAATTATTTGGTTCTATCCTTCTGCAAACTGACTCAGTTCTTGCTGCATCAGGCACTGCTCTGCACAAATTTTGCCACTAAATACTCTCTTCTGGCTTGTAGGTTTACCAGGTCCAACAGGGCCACCGGGACCTCCAGGTCAGAAAGGCGCCAAAGGAGAGCAGGGAATCAATGGCTGGCCAGGGACTCCTGGGGGTCCAGGAGTCAAAGGTGATCCAGGTTTCCAGGGACTGCCAGTAAGTTACTTTTGGTACACTCCAAATTGGCTAAACGTTGGTTCTTGTAATTAATGGATATATTAATCATAGAATTTCCTGTTCAAAGTAATGACACCTTATGCTCAATGTGCCTCACTGCTGCTGCTGAAAAGTCAGTTTGAAAACATTTCAGTTCTCTCTTTGGAAAGGCTGCCTAGCAATAAGCCCCAGTGAGCTAATGAACTTATTAGAAATTTATAGATGGTGAGCGGTAACATACAACACCCAAAATACAATTTACAGTGTTTTAACAGTACAGGATGACTGCAGCACATCCATAAATCCTACAAATGCATTAGTAGTTAATTTTAAAGGTTGCATATTTCGTGATAAATTGTCTTCTGAAAATACCTGAACTGTTTGCTTTTGTTATGAAACATTTCAAATAAAGTGCACTTTCAGTACTGTCAGTGATGAAATATACCCTCTGATTTAGAAATACAAACAGGCAATGCTATTAATACATTGTTGTCATATATTATTCATTTTCCCTGGCCTAAAATAGTCCCTTTTCTGCATATTAGGAAGAACGAAATAGAATAGGACAGTCACCCAGAATAATTGGTCTTCTATACCCTTTCTCTCGGAATCTCTGCGGCCTTTTACCACACTGAAAAATATGCTCTATTTTTCAACTATTCATTTCCTCTTTCCTACTACACTGGGAACTGGGGATGTTTAACTTGAAGAAAAAGAGGCTCAAGGGAGACCTTATCATTCTCTACAACTACCTTAAAATAGATTGTAGCCAGGTGGGGGTCAGCCTCTTCTCCCAAATAATGAGTGACAGGATGAGAGGAAATGGCCTCAAGTTGTGCCAGAGGAGATTTAGATTGAATATTAGAAAAAAATTGTTTCACAGAAAGGCTGATCAGGCATTGGAACAAACTGCCCAGGGGAGTAGTGGAAGCACCATCCCTGGAAGTGTTAAATAAAGTGTGTGGCTGGCTATAGTACTTGAAGTTTTTGGTTTAGTGGTGAGTGTGGCAGTGATGGGTTAATGGTTGGACTCGATCTAAGAGGTCTTTTCCAACCTTAATGATTATAAGAAAAAGAAAATAATAACAATAGTAATAATATTTATGGAAAAAGAGATAAGAAAGTAGATAGGTATGACTCAAAAATTCCTCCTGTACAAAAGGACGAAAGACTCAGGAATTAAGTTCTTATATGAAAAGCAGGACTTAAAGGTTCACATTATTCTGGATAATGTAAAGGTCTACTGCATCTTGTTCTGCATCCAGGAGTCACTTCACAGGGACATTTGCTTTAGTGTTCATACCTTTTTATGTTTGATACCATACTGTAGCATGCCATTCCAGCTTTGAAGGTAGTAAATTTCAAAATAACATTCCAGTATATTTTCTCTTAAGAATTTGCAGTACTTCTTTTGCAGAAAGCTAAAATTCTATGCCTATTTAAGGCTTTTCACAGGTTGATATTCCAGTCTAAGACTGTTGATTTATCAAGAATAGGGAATGCCTAGGGATTTTGATCCCATGCCTTCAATCAGAAAAAAATTTTATACTATCCTTGAGCCACAACGCTTAGTAGCAGGTTGTTAACTCGATGTGAAATGCTGCAGTGAGAGTGATATTAAATATTTAACTTCCTCTGGTGATACACACTCAGATGAGTTTCTAATATCTTTATATCCTCCCTAGTGTGACAGACTCCTGCCTAATTACAGCTCAGTTTCTCACACAGGTCTCCAGGTACATGGTAACCTGTATCAAAAGAGAAATTTGGTTACAACATAGGTGACACAGCCTGTCCAAAAATCCTATCAAAAAAAAGTTAATGCAGAAATCAGACTGTGAAATACAAATCCCACAGGGGTTTTTTTTCTGTTCATTTCAATGTTGAAATGAGACAAGAAACATTTTTGTCATTTCACAAACTGAAAGAGGGGTTTTTTTCTGTTTGGAACAGATCCAAAAAAATGTTGTTTGCCAAGCTATATCTGATGAGACAAAAAGAAGTTTAAGAAATGTGTACTGTAGTGGAAAAAGTATTTTGATGGAAAGTTTCCAATATATTCCTCTTATAAATCCATTTTATAATTATAAACTTAAAAAAAAAATTCAAAAACATCTCTTTTAATGTGATTGGCTCATGACTGTCTTCTGAATGAATGTTAGCATTCATGGTTTTTTTTTCAGAAGTTATGATACAAAGAGATGACCATTTCTTTAATCAATCCTCCTGTGTGCCTATTCTATTGCTCTGCAAATATGATAAGATGCATCCTAATATTGGTATTATTTTTCACTGAATATTCAATTCACATTCCATTCTCTGGTTAGTAGGCTACTTAGCAAAGGAATTCTATTTCTTTCTTCCACCTGTTTTCCACATTTCATTATATAGTGGACTATCACTGCCATATTGCTTCAGCCAGGGAGAAACTCTAAACTGCTTAAAAGGTTTTTGCAGATGATCTGCAACAGACAAAAAAAGAAAAGGAAATTAACTATCGTTTGAATGACTGTTTACCGTGTCTTTTGAAATATGGGTTTGATTTTCCTTAAAGTGAGGCTACAGCGAACTTGTTACCATTAATTTCAGGAGAACAGGTTAGAATGGTGAAGGCAGAAAGAGGAGTTTGTGTTTGTTTGTGTTTGAAGTGTTTTAAGTCCTTGAGTATTTTATACCTGTTGAAATGTAGCAATCTCCAGAGGATTATAAATTGTTGAGCATATTTAATTTCACCCCACATGTGAATGTAAGGACTTTACAAGTCTTCTGTGGTCTAGATTTACCCCATTTAATTATCCAAGTAGCAATCGTCTTCTGGGACTGCGCTGAAATTGGTATTTGCTGAGATTTGTGCTTACTGATGTTTTTCATAGCAATATGGTCTATGGTTGAGAACCTTTTTATTAGCTATACTGCCAGTGGGACCTTATTCGGATCTGGTATCTTTGTAAGGCAAAAGATAGTTTAGTAAAAACAAGGTGTCACACTTGTTCCTGTAGGAGAAACTTCTCATCTAAACATGGGGGAGAATAACCATTAATTAAACTTAATAGTTTTCCTCAAATTATGGATTTTTTTCATAGGTTTCCGAAACCACACAGCCTGTTTGAGAATCGTATCATAATAGTACAGGATAACTATACTTCACATTTTCTTTTATGCAGGGTAGTCCTGGTTTACCAGGAGATATCGGTCCAAAGGGTGATCTTGGACCTCCAGGAGTTCCAGGTGTTCCAGGTGAGAAAAAAGCTGACCATACTCCTGAAAAGCATGCAAAAATGTCTCTTTCATATACTACTTCTCTCAAAAGAGACGCTCAAAGAATGTTGACTCTCTGTTATGAATTACTGAAACAGGACATTGAAAACTGTATCAAGAACACTGAGATTTTTCTCAAGGTTTTCTGCCTTTTGCCTGTTCTTGCTTTGCAAATTTTAAATGTGCACGTCCTTTAAAAGGTAGATGTAAAATCAATTGCTGGATACTACCAGTCAAGAATCTTCAAGATTTTCTTGGAAACTGAAGAGGCAAATGTAATAGCTATACATGAGGAAAGATGGGCTCAGTACATCTCAATTGTTAACTATCTTGCTGCTACTGTCACCATCATATAAAGGAAAACACCACGTGTATAAAAAATATAGTTATTGATAGAAGAAAACCCATAATGCTTATAATGTACAGAATGATATTATTAAAGTAAGACAATTTTGAAGAGAAGTAAGAGAAAAAGTAAGAGAAATTTGTTTTCACTCATAATTTCTTTGGTGACTTACTGCTGTTGTTTTTATTGTGTTCCTACAAACAGTTAAAAAGTACTTTTGCAAATAGTCACATCATTTACAGGATTGTGGAGTCATACATGATTATTCTGCATGTACCCTTCCAAATCAAGAAATTACTGAATTTTCATGTAAATATTTCCTTTGACTTCAGGTCCAAAAGGATCTCCTGGCTTCCCAGGCCTTAAGGGTGAGAGAGGTGACCAAGGTCTTCCTGGATCTAAAGGTATAGTATAAAGACTTTCTTTTCTTTTCTTTTTCTCGCAAATGTTGTTGGCAAAAGTGTTGGTTAGAGAGTGAATATATTTATCTCCTGCTCTGAAAAATAAACACTGAGGTATTGTCATTATTAGAATCTTTAAATAATATCCTAGAACCACAGATTCTTAAAATGGTTTGTGTTGGAAGGGACCTTAAAGATCACCTTGTTCTAACTCATCTGCCATGGGCAGGGACATCTTTCACTAGGCCAACTTGCTCAGAGCCCCATCCAACCTGGCCTTGAATGCTTCCAGGGATGGAGCATCTGTAGCTTCTCTGGGTAGCCTGTTCCAGTGCCTCACCACCCTCACAGTAAATAAAGTCCTCCTTAAGTCCAATCTAAATTTATACTATTTCTGTTTCAAACTGTTGCCCCTGATCCCGTCACTCCACATCCTGGTAAAAAAGCTCTCTTAGTCTTTCTTATAAGCCCCTTTTATATATTGAAAGGCTGCAGTGAGGTCTTCCTGGGGCCTTCTGTCCTCCAGGCTGAACAAGCCCAACTCTGTCAGCCTGGCTTTGTGGGAAAACGATTCCACCCTGCTATGGTTTTCATGGTCCTCCTCTGGACCTGCTCAAAGGGGTAAATGCCCTGTGTTTAGGGGACCCCAGAGCTGCATACAGTACTCCAGGTTGTATCTTATGAGAAGAGAGCAGAGTGGGAGAATTACCTCCCTTGACTTACTGGCCGCGCTTCTTTTCATGTAGCCCAGAACTGAATTGGCTTTCTGGACTGTGAGCGAACACTGCCGCCTCATGTCCAGTTTTTCTTCTACCTGTGTTCCCAAGTCCTTCTCTGCAGGGCTGCTTTCAATCCATTCATTCCCCAGTCTGTACTGATATTGGAGATTGCCCTGACCCACGTGTAGGACCTTGCACTTGGCCTTGTTGAACTTCATAGGTTCCCATTGGCTCACTTGTCAAGCCTGTCAATGTCACTCTGAATAGCATCTCTTCCCTCCAGCATATTGACTGCACCCCTCAGCTTGGTGCCATTTGCAAACTGCTGAGAAAATTCCATGGAACATAAATCTGGACAGCTATTTCAGTCCATGGAAGGTCTGTTTGGCTGGAGAAACAATCACAGATAGGCTTCTGTTTGGGAAACCTTGGAGTTTAATTCACAAATAAAGTCTAGAACAGATTGATATCTTGTAGCTATAGGCTGTAGTCTCGGACTACATAAATGCAAATACAAGGTAAGATTGTGGTTTTGTGTTTTGGGTTTTTTTTTTTCAGTTGGTTAGTTGGTTATTTTTATTTATTTATTTATTTATTTTTATTTTATGGTGCAATACTTAATACGTGCGATTTCCTTTGTTGACTTCCACAGGTTTACAAGGCCCACCAGGCCCACCTGGTCCTTTTCAGCTTGTTAAAGGGGATCCTGGCTTACCTGGTCCTGTAGGACCAGTTGGTCTCAAAGGATTCCCAGGACTTCCAGGTCCCAAAGGACAGCAAGGTGAGAGTTTCTAACTGGCTGGTAGAAATGCATTTTAAATAATGTAAAAATAGACCAGTGGTAGGATAGACACTAGATGATTTTTGGTATAATATTATCCAACTTTTTATAAGCCACTTAAATTGTGTCAATGATGAGGAAGAGAATCCTTTTTGAAACTCATACACAACAGATGTCTTCCTAGTTATTTTCTTTTTTCAGGCTGTCACTGTGGTCATCACATCAGTATCTGAGATTAGCAGTGAACAGAATGGCTTGCAGCAGTGTTCACCCTTTCCTCAGGATGTATTTCTTAGGGTATCTTCTCTTTATAGTGTTGAGTCCAAACTTAATTATTGTGTGTCTCTGGGAGAAGAGAAGCATGAGAAAAAACACTTGATTGTGGAGTGGAAAGTGCTTTCTGAGGAAACTTGTTCTGTGGTCCTAGATTTCTTCTTTTAGTGCAGGCATAGCAATTTTTATAAAGAGTAGGTGAAATGCAAAAATTAAGCGCATTAGAAAATAAGAGGATGGAGCAAAGGGTAAGACAAATGAAATGGCACAAGGACACATGTCCTTCAGAATGACAGGACATGGAGAGTGGAAGCTCAGAAGTGTTAAGATTCTAAGGGAAAGTTTTTTGCCTGATTGATTTATGATAAGATGATGGGGAATTACAGTGGAATATATTATCTACTTTCTAGTTAATGTAGTAGGTGGAACTCTGCAGCTGCTGTCCTTTAGGGAATAGCTATGGACTAATCTCAGTGATTGACCACAGCAGGGGTTTGCTTGTATGGGATCTATCACTGTTCACTAGTAGTCAATTCAATACATAAACACAATATTGCTTTTTGAGTGATCAGGAAAAGGACAGCTGTAAGTGTCAAGCTTCTGATGGGTCGCAGAAATGTTGCTATGGTGATGATAGTGTTAACTTCTTTTTCCTGAAGTCAGAATTACTGAGTTTATGTAGGACTCAAAGCATCTCTAAAATTTGATAAAGGGAGGACATGATATGTCTTAAAACCTGCTTGGAAGAAAGTAAGAGGATACCAATTTTCTCACTGTTCATGACCCTACTTTTTTATGGCCTCTTTTTGATTGAGTCATAAGCAGAAAGATAAGAGATTGCTCCCCTTCCTTTTCATATTCCAGGCAAATGCTAGTTATTTTAGAAGAACACCCTCTCCTTACTTCTCTTTTCTTCTCTACTATGATCACTTTGCCTGCAGTAACCCTCATATGTGCTCTAGATGTTGAACTAAATGTACTGCATCTGCATAACTTTAGTTTTTGCTGAGGTATACCTGTGGTATACTGTATTAAAAGCCAAAAAGTCAGAACTAACATGAAATAATATCCAATAGTAATTATTCCTTGTTTCTCAACAGGGGTGACAGGACCCTCAGGTGTACCTGGACCACCTGGTAGTCCAGGGTTTGATGGTCAGCCTGGGCAAAAAGGAGAAATTGGTCCTTATGGTCCCCCAGGTAAGCCCATGAGTTCTTCAAAGACTTGATTTCTTCATAGAAAAATAACATATGAGATTAGGTGTGAATGTATCTAATTTCACGTCTTTATTTAGGTAGGTAGAGTACTTCTGTCTGTAGAAATAAAAAGAAGACTCTTTGTATTCTAGGGCCCAGAGGATTCCCTGGTCCACCTGGCCCTGATGGCTTGCCTGGGGCTATGGGCCCACCGGGTGCACCATCTGTTGCTCATGGCTTCCTTGTTACCAGACACAGTCAAACCACTGAAGAACCATCATGTCCATTTGGAACAAGGCTGATTTACCATGGATACTCCTTGCTTTATGTGCAAGGCAATGAAAGAGCACATGGCCAAGATCTGGGTAAGCAGAGAAAAATTAGAATTCCATTAAAATTAATTACAAGTCAGATGTTCCTTTCATTTGTAGAACTCTATTGAACAAATCTGTATAATTACTCTTAGGTAGATGGTGCTTTATTATGCCTTCTAGTTTGGTACAAGAAATGGTTTGGTGTATAGTGGAAACAGTGTCAGTTTATGTAAGAAAGTCTTTATTAAGGCATTTGAAATGGTCATCTTTAGTATCTTTGTAGTCAAATTAGTGAGATATGGGCTGTCTAAATAGATGATAAGGTGTGTGGAAAATTGGTGGGTCCATCAGGTTCAGGTGAGCAGATGTACAAAGTCTGAGTGGTGGTTGTTGATTAGTGATGTCCCTCAGAAATCAGTACTGGACAAATGTTTAATGAATTTATTACTAACTTGGGTGATGGGATAGAGTGCACTCTCAGCCTGCTCGTGAGTAATGAGAGGAACAGTTCATCCCCCATTGGGCACAGCTGCCATTTAGAGGCACCTGGCCAAAGTAGAGAAAAGGACTGAGAAGAGCCTCAAGTTGTTCAAGAAAGGAAATGCAAAGGGGTATACCTAGAATGAAATAACCTAGTGCAAAAGAACAGACTGGAGACTGGCTGCTATTGCCAGTAGCAGCAGTACAGATTGCAGAAAAGGACCGTGGAGCCCTGGTGAGAAGCACTGAATATGCAATAGCAGTGTGCCCTTGCCCATTCCCCACAGCTCAACCTACAGGACTATATTGGCAAAAAAAAAACAGATGGAGAGAAGTGATTCTTAACCTGTGTTTGGAAGTTGTGAAATCACAACTAGCCCAAACTTGGGCATCCCAGAAGGAGAAAGATGTTGATACACCTCAGTGAATACAACAGCTAGATCCCGTAATGGCTAGTGGGGTCTGGACAGTCTGATGGAACTGAATTTGTTCAGTCTCGACAGGTGTTATGGAGGAAGCCTTTATTGCAGTCTGCAACTATATGCAGGGTGTGTAGAGAAGATGGGAGTCAAGCTCTTCTCTGAGGGGCTCAATGACAGAAAAAACAATGGACACACATATGAGATACATTTCAGTGAAACAGAAATGAAAGCTTTTTTATCATGCTGATGGTCAACTCCTGGAACAGGACTCCAGAGAGGTTGTCGAATCTCTGTCTTTGGAGATACTCAAAACTCAGCTGGCTCTGGACCCAAGCAACCTGATCTTACTGGCAGGGGATTAGGATAGACTTCTAGAGGTCTATTCCAACCTAATGTATTTCATATTTCTACAGGCAAGGATGGACTACTCTTTGCCTTGCCCTGTTCCTTCCTCATGAAGCTAAGAGAAGTCACTTCCTCTGAGAGAACTGGGACCTCCAGAGAAACATCCTCTGCTCTTTTAGCTGCTTCTGGAAATAATTGTTTGGCTGTTGGCAATGGTTTAACAAAATTGTGTTAACAAGTAACCTTTCACTTAACATTTCAGGCACGGCGGGAAGCTGTCTTCGTAAATTCAGTACCATGCCTTTCTTATTCTGCAATATCAACAATGTATGTAATTTTGCATCAAGGAATGACTACTCCTACTGGCTGTCCACTCCTGAACCCATGCCTATGAATATGGCTCCCATCACTGGTGATAATATCAGACCATTCATCAGCAGGTATGGTTTCAGTTCTGCTGTTTATAACGTGAAGAAGCCTGTGAAAAGAACATAGGGTACTTTATTTTTCTGGAAAAAGCTTTTAAGCTGTATATTTTTATTTACTGCCTTTCAGTTTAATGTTTGAGTTCCTTTGATGAAATTTTTCAAAGTCTGCATGTTTTCAGTTTAGACTTTGATCAAAAATAAATCCATTTTAGGGGAAACCCAAACAAATAGAGTAGTCTATTTTGAGTATAATTGAAATGAAAAGATTTACTTTGAAATGTTGTATTTCAAAAGCTACGATGTACTTTGAAGGAGAAACATTTTTGCATTTATTCACAATTCTTGTCCAAAACACTTCTGTTTTTTGACTAGCCATAGCTAGAAGCCTTTTAGGGCTCAGTTTCATCTTGTTTGAAAATGGTAGCATTATTTATCATACAGCAGACTGCCAGGCTTCTTCCATTGTTTTGGACATTCTGCTTGAATACAGCCGTTATTGTCTGAATTAAAGGAAACAATTGCAAAATCAATCATCTATTTTTTTAATAATTCCAGATTCTCAGCTAGCATAGAGAATGGCACTTACATCAGGCATATCCATTTTGCATCAATCCAACATGTTGAACTTTTGGTCCATTTTTAGTTTTAATGCTACTAGCAAAAAGTCTCTTGCCATGGTATGTCCATTGCTGAAGGCAGATTTGTGAGCAAAAGTGTGGTAAACTGTACCACTGTTGTTACGTATGAATCTGACAAAGAAATCTTCAATTTATAGCTTAAGTGATAATCATTAGACATGGGCATTACTATAATTCCTGTTATTGCTTCTAATCTGTATCAGATCTTTCTGATCCCTCTTCTATTCATATATAGTGAATGGGAGTGGAGGTTCCTGGTAATGTTTTCTCAGGTCTGTATATGCATACCATCCAAGAGAAAGGACAATCCAAATCCTCAGTGTGTTGTAGTCTTGACATCTTAGTATGTTCAGAAAACTATATGGCTCTACTGCAAAACATTTGATACTTATTTTGCATAATGGAATTTATCTTGTGTCTTCAGTTGTACTCTGCACTCTTATTTTTGGTTTAGTGTCAAAGAAATTAGTATGTCTTGAAGATGAGTGGGCAGATTGAGGACAAGGTTCTCAAGAGAGCCTATAGCTTTTGTTGGTACATTTTCAGTTGTTCATTGCATATGAATGGAGGGGCCTTGAATTTTAGAAATACTCAAATTACTAACGTCTGAAATTCATGTTCCTTTTATGCCATCTCATATCATGCCCCCAAAATAGCTTTTAGCAATCACTTTTGAAAGTCTTGCTGAAGAAGGTACCCACCAGCATTTTACCTTATGTTAATCCTATGGAGTAGCTTTTACACCCTAAAAACGTGTATGTGTATATATACATATATATATGTATATGTATGTGAATGTGCATGTTTGTGTGTTTTTCTCCTTTTATCCATAGCAGTGAGTAAGATTGTTATACACCTTAAAAAACAAACAAAAAAACCCAAACTAAAATACCCCCAGACAAACAGCATGAATCTGAAAATTATTCTTGCAATTTATTTTATTAGTTAGGGCTTTTTAACCAACAGTTTTCTCAGTTCAAAAGTTGAAAATGTGTAGAAGTGTCACTTGCTGCCTTGGGTCTTGGGACATCTTTTCATATAAGGCCTTCTACTGAAATACCAGAAATCTCTTGAAGCAAAACAGAGCTCTAAGAATAGAGGCAGCTTTACATTCCTTCTTTTAACTTACTCTTTCACTGATGTGTTTCTTAAAATAACTGTCTTGCTTCTGCACTGAAGATGAAGGCAGTAGGTATGAAAGCAGTCAGCATAAGGCAGAAATAGAAAACTTTCATTCTGAATTCGTTCACTTCTCTGAATTTTCAGAGTCCAACTTAATCCATTTTGCACTTGATCCTTTTCACTGCTCACATAACAGAAATCACACTGTTTAGTTCTGAATGATTGTCATGATTGCCAGAAATCAGACTGTTTAGTTCTGAACGATTGTCATGATTGCTAACTGCAATAACCAGTTGAGGAGTTGTACAAGAAAAAATGGATTATGTCTACCAAATTCCTTATTACTAGCCACTATATTAAAATTTCTAGCCCAAATTATATTTTTTTTTGTGATTCTCTTGTGAAAGCATGATTGGTCATTGGATTATTTAATAACCTAGCAGTTCTGAGACACAGTGAATTTATCTAAAATAAAAGAAGTGCTGCATGGCTTTCTGAATAATTCTTTGAAGTTGTTGTTCAAGTTACTTTTCTCGAAATCTCTTACTGGAGATAAAGAGTACAAATGTAAAAAAAAAAAAAAACAACACACAAAAAAACCCAAAAACAACAACAAAAAAAAAACAAACAAAAAACACCCAACCTACTTTAAAGGAAAATGCATGGGGATTAGTCTGCATTAGATTAGACCAGCAGTGGTTACCTTGGTAAGACATTTTTGAGAGAGACAGATGGGTTTTTCTTCTCTGCAAGTCACTCAGATGAATTGCTTTTACTTGTTTCTGATCATAGTGAACCATTTCTAAGCGATACTTGCTGAGTTAAAATGTTTGGCTATTTGCCTCCCATGTTTGTGACATTGAGTACTTTTAGAAACCACAGTACAAATGGGACTACGAAAAGACAAAGACATGTAAATATTCAAATGGGAGGTCTTCTTTGCTCATAGAAAGTCTAATAGGAATAAGACTAAATAGTTGAACTGTCCCTAAGTAAGGGAGAAATTAGAAATTAACAACAAAAAAAACCAAACAAAAAACCCGCAGTTGTCTGTTTTTCTAAATGAAACTGTGGTTTTCCTTTGTTTTTGAATGTAAAAGCATCTTCTATTTCAAGGTTCCTTAAAGAAAGTAACTTCTGAATAAAGAAGAAATGTACAGCTCATTCATCTCTTGGTTTTTCTAGATGCTCTGTGTGTGAAGCTCCTGCCATGGTAATAGCTGTTCACAGTCAAACAATTCAAATACCACCCTGTCCTGAAGGCTGGAGTTCACTCTGGATTGGTTACTCCTTTGTCATGGTATGTGCACTGGGGCACACTCTGACCTGAGGAAAGCATTTGCTTCAGGCATTTGATCTACAATCCTGCTCTGGGAAAGTTAATATCTGGCTATGTCATTTCAGGTCTTACAAGAGCATTAGATCTCCACCATTTTTGGTGACTTTAAAAAGAATCTGACCATTTTTTCAGGCAAGGCCTGGGCAAGGTTTGAGAAACAGTATGGATCCAGAGCTGTTAGCACTTGGCAGTGAGAGAGAGGCCACTGTGGTGTGGGATGAGAGTTGGTTAAAGCTATTCAGATATAAGCCATATCAGTCCTCATGCCTTTTACGTGAAGAGCTGGCCCTGGCCTGTTGCTTACATGGAGGTAGTTTGGTTCTTACTGTCAGTCCAGAAGGATTTCTGTGCATACAGCTGAAGTTGATGTTGCTGATTTATTGCACTGCTGTTAAGTGAGAGAACTCAGTGCCACCTCTGGAGTCCTTCAGCTCCACCTTCTTGCTTCTTCTTGAGCTGAGGAGCAAAACAGACACGAGAGAGGACAAGGAGAGAAGTGTGAAGAAATATTTGTGCAAGAGGGTTCACAGATGGTGCAGCAGAGGAGGTGATGGGTTCCTCTTTGACCAATGTTTTTGCATTTTTCTAGCACACCAGTGCTGGTGCAGAGGGCTCTGGCCAGGCCCTGGCATCTCCTGGTTCCTGCCTAGAGGAGTTTCGCAGCGCTCCCTTCATTGAATGCCATGGCCGGGGCACCTGCAATTATTATGCGAATGCTTACAGCTTCTGGCTTGCCACTATAGAGAGGAATGAGATGTTCAAGTAAGTTCATGGTTTATTTATCAGTCTTTGAGGCTCAGTCAAGCCTTGTCAGTGCATAAAAGAGGTATTAATTGAATGTAATACAGGTTCAAGTGTTCGTTGTCCACCAGCCTGGTTAGTATATGTAGTTAATTATTTTTGTAATAGAAAAAAAATTTAATAGCTTTTGGAGGAATGTATCATCAGTTAGTGTTTATAATCACTTGTACCTTGTATTTTGCTTTTCAGAATAATCTAATAATGTTTGCAGTTCCACTATGCTTGATTGTATTTATGGAGTGGTAACTTGGATAGGCTGACATTGATAGAAATTAAGTTAGAATATATTATTTATTTATATAAATATATTATATATTAGTGGATGTTAACATATAGTAGAACCACTTGAAGTTTGAACAGGTATTGAACTGAGTGAGTTGAACAATTATTTACCTTTCCCTAATGTGAGAGGAAATATGTTTAAATAAAATGCAGCTGGTGGTAGTAGGCTTTGTTCTGATCTCCTGCATGTAAGTATTTTTCAACACAGTCTAATCTGCTCTACGTGAATTTTATTAATATGCTAGCATATAGATCAGTTCCCAGGTCTGCATAGCTTAATTGATCAGCAGACATTCCTCTGGAATGCAGGCAAGCACCCTCTTCCACCACAGTCTGGTCTGCTGCTCCTGGTACCCTTTCATCTCTGTGTCTTCGAGAACTGTGAGCACTGCTTAGCCTATCTCAGTCAAAATGAAGCAGGTTGTTTAGCCAGTTTTCACTGTTTGTTTATCAGATAGTTGTCAACTGAGTAGGTAGAAAAATTGAGCATTGGACTGATTATCACTGGGGCTGTGATAATCTCATCAACCAGGAAAACTACTGGAAATACCCATCAGTGGTGTAAGCACTGGCTCCTTAGGAAAGAGGAAAGATGGTCAGAAGAAAATGTAGAAGAGTCAGTACTACAGTTGCTTGTATTTGTTGAGTCCTTCCTCGGGACCTCGCAACTTCATACCCTTTTCTGGCTACAAACTATACCTCAGATTCATAAAATAATCCCAGATTAGGGAACCTGCCCTACTATCATAATTCACAAACATTTCTGAATTTTCTGTAAACTAATAGTCTTTTTAAATGAAAAACATTACATGCAAGCACACTTTCGTCTGAAAATGCCTTATTTCTAATTGCTAGGAAATACTTTATGATAGGTTAGAAAATAAAGGCTTTGATTTGTCTTTCTATATGACATCACACAATTTCTTTTGCTGGCTTTTCATTTTTCTATACAGTCACAAGAGTTAACAGAAACTCATGAACAGTCAAATGTCTTCAGCTTCTTTGCCCAATTTTATTTTACTACACAGATTTTACCATGTTTTCAAATGGCTGCTTTAACAGATAGTGTTTTCTGGTTAAGAAAATGTTTTGCCTCATGATAGAACTGAATTCAAAAGCAACTCTAAGTGGGTGATATTTAAAACTAATCTTACGATAGTTTGTGACCAAACTTGGAAGTGATTACACATTGGAGAACTCAGGAACACCTTCTTGACTCAGCACAGCTTGAAGAGTCAGTTGGCTGCATTCAAAATTTGTGTTGTCAGTTTCAAACTTAAAACCATCTGTTTGTATCAACAATTGTTAATGGGTGTTTTCATTTTTCTCTTTTTAATAGGAAACCGACTCCCTCAACCTTGAAAGCAGGGGATCTACGCTCAAATGTTAGCCGTTGTCAAGTCTGTATGAGAAAAACATAATGACTTTTGAATTTCAACTAATTTCACACAATATGGTGCTATTCGTTTAACAGCAATGAAGCCTAGACATATATCATATGTACCTCATTGTTGTCAAATATGAAAACAGTAAAGTGCCTTTTAGGAACTTGCATAACTAACACACACTGCTTTACTGGCCCTGTCCTTGCTAAAGAAGAAAGGAGACAACAAAGATAAGCTTCAAATGTTGACATGCCAAATGGCACTTTTGATCAAAGTATATGGATTTTTTATATAAATGCAATGCACTGATAGAATAAAAAGTCAGCATTTATCCAGAAAAAAATGCAAAATGCAAAGGTGCTAGGAGGTATGCAGTTCTGCCTTATACTGTTTGACCCCCCTTTCTCATTCTTGTATTATATATTTAGATTCATTTTTCTTCCCCAGATAAGTTTGTTGTTACTGTTATCTAGGTGTCTTAAAATTCCAGACCCTTGGGTATGTACTTATTGTTCCTGTACAAAGCAATACTAATGTAAAAAAGAGGTTTGGAATTACAGACTGTGGTTAAGCAACATGTAAACATCTTTTCACAACATAGAGTGCCATCCTGCAAACCTTTGCTTCTGTTTGTAGTCTTTAGTGCTGTCAGTTTTAATGGGTCTACATCTGGAAGAGATTGCCAAATTGGCTTCCCAAATAGGCAAGTAAGTGTTTCTCTTATGTTGGTACTATGCAGCTTCTTTATGCAGTAGAACAAACTTTCCTGTGGAATAAAGAATGATCCAGCAATGGTCAAGAAAAATATATATATAAATATTTTAGTAATTTATATAGATAACAACCATTAGGCAAATCAAGCTCTGAGTTTATCATTTCAAAAAGAAGCTTACAAAAATTTTCTTCTTTTCAGTGTCATGAATTAGATGTTAAATGCCAAAATATGTGAAATGTTTGTTTTACATAGACCATTTCAGTGCTGAAGTTGCAGAGATTGAACCCAGGTTAATAGCTATTTGTGTTTATTATAGTAAATCCTGCTTTGAGCTTATAGTCTTTATTCTGTATTTAATATTTTTCAGGGTTTTAAACACTACTCACACACTGAATGACTTGATTTTGAATAGTATAAGGCCTTAATTTTGTTAATAATGTGCCAAAAAATCCTTCAAAGTGGCCTCAGAAATATTTCTAAAGAATTTCTATGCAACGATACCATTGTTTGAGCACGTCTGTGTCCAAAGATGTTTTATAGACTATTACCATGCAAATACCAAAAGATTTTGCAAATGCCAAGGCCTTTGTGTAATTTCTTACATGTGTATTTCTTAAGAAAACAAGTTTGTAATAAAACTATTTGTGTAAAAAAAAAAAACAGAAGAAAAGAAGAAGTTTTTACTAATTTGTTATCATTCATTTACAGCAATGAATTAATTTTTAATAAGCCACCAATAAATGCACAAGCTTGATGCAATCCTAGATGATTTTTGTTTTGCACATCTTTCAGATGTACAAAGCATTTTCTAAAGGGGAAGACAGGACACTACTGACACGTCTATTGTTATCTTGTAAGAACTGATACTGATGGATGAAACATCAGTTATGCTTTTGTTACTGAAATATATTTGATGTGAACACATTACAAAAATATTTCAACTTCATCTTAGCTCATGGGAATCAATCAAATTATGCATATTTTTCACTCTTCCCTTGAATTTTTTCATGCACAAATCAGAACTGAGTTATACAGAGTAAAAACTGAGATACATAATTTTGCTTGTAAGTGGGCAAGGTAGATCTTGGCTCTGGTTGCAGAGAAAGTGGGCCTGCTATCATCTTTCTTGGCAGGCGCACACAATTTGTTAATATTTCTTGTTGTTTTCCCCAATTTGTGAAGGGAGTGCAGCAGCTGCTGCTGTTCTGAACTCGCTTTCACTTAAAATCCTTAAGGGCTTTCTCTGACCAAATGGCTTAAGGCCCCTTTATAGAAATTGGCCATTTCTTTTAGCAATGATTCTTAACTCTCATGGAAGTTTTAAGAGTTGATAATTTTATTAATAAATGACCATTCCTCATAATAGTCACTTACCAGCCTATAAAATACAGGAGTCTTGTTGTGTCTAATCAGCCTCCTACAGGATTTTCTAAAGTGCCACTTGATACTCAGAAGAGAAGACTAGAAGGTGACTCCCTGTGGCATCACCTTATAGAAAAAATTAAGAGACATTCAGTCTTCACTAACTCAGAGGATTCAAACTGCTACTCAGACTTTGTAATCACACTCCTGGTCAGCTAGGGTTTTAATTTGCTATGGTCAAATGTCTCAGAACTGTCAGACAGTTGAGTTTATGAAGTTCTTCATGTATGTTTAAAATCAGATCGGTTCATAAGAGTACAATTCCTGTTCCTACTGAAGGGACTGGTCTACTGGAGCTGGGTGTGTATGAATCCCTCAACTGGGAGCATTTGGAAACAAGGTCCTTTCAAAATTTTCAAAAACTGCTTGAACTGTAGTTTGATGCCTTACTTATATACTAGTAATTATTTATTCCATAACCTCCAGCTCAGAAAATGACCTAAACCATTGTCATGCTAAAGATACTATTTCTACTTCAGTCAGTCAACTTTTTGGTGCTTATCAAATATCAGATCTACTGGAAATGTGTGAATCCTAAATTTTGATTAGGATGCCATGGATGAGGAAGAGCACATGTACTGTGGCAGAAGAGAAGCGTGAAATACTTCCTTGCTTTCAAAAATCTCTAAATATCCCATATTCAGTCATTTATGACCACCATTGTGGCCACAATACAGTTCATTGTGTAAACAGGCAACCGAAAACACATTAGTTACTCAAATTGTCTTGCATAAGCTTCAATTTCAGGGGAAAGCTTTCCTAAAGAAGTTCAGCTTGTTTAGTTTTTGATTGTAGTACTTGAAGCGTTGCTGTCATGACCCAAATAAATACATTTCCAAAACAGCAGGTGGTGCCCTTGCTCTCTTTGTAGTAATATTGGGACTGGCAATTTTACACTGACAAAACCACCCTGGTCTCTAATCCGCTGTATGACTATTTTCCCAAGTCTTCCTCACTATTCTGATGTCTTCCAGTCACCACCAATTTTTCTTTTGAAATAGGAATGTAACAGTTTTCAGTTTAAAAAATAATATTCTATACATATTGCAAAATAAGAATAGAATATAATGAAATTGTCTAATATATATTTTGAAACAAATTATCTCTTAGCCTGTATGTCTTTTCTGATAGATGTACATTCAGTTTATATCTTTTGTCCACATCATAATGGTAACTTCCTTGATGAAACAGAGTTTTTACTATGAAACAGGACTCCTAAGAACAATATCTCC
Organism: Xenops minutus; assembly: GCA_035221455.1. NCBI lineage: Eukaryota > Metazoa > Chordata > Aves > Passeriformes > Furnariidae > Xenops > Xenops minutus. The sequence continues at coordinate 94,798,555 of JAWWEE010000001.1, forward strand.
ATACTGGGCTCCCAGAAAAGTGATTGTATTAAAGCCATACCTTTTCATGATCGAAATCATAAAGATGCATGACTTTCTGAGAATTGCTTTCCTACCTTTCATGTTTTACAAATCTTGAATCTGCACTAACTACACAAGGTGGAACCTAAAGATGTCAAATACAGGACCAGGCACGTGGATCCCAGAGCACCCACTAAACAGAAAATACGGCACCTTGCACAAAGAACGACCACTGACTAGTTGAAATTGAAGTATCTGGGTATTTGCCCATATCTCCATCCCTTACTCTATAAAGTATGCCTTCACCTGGACCTTTGGAAGGAGACCAGCAGTGTTCTTCCCGAGGCTGCACTGGAGCTTCCGCTTTCTCTGCCTTTCACGTAGTGCCATTGATGTGCTGCCCGCTGCATTTCTACTTCTTCATACAGAAATAATCTTTCTCATGATCTTCACATTCTGAATTAGATAACATGACGACATGAGAAATGAGGGTGGATCTTTAAATGTATATTTCAGAATCAGGTGAATGCTGAGACCAGTGATGGACGATCTGGGATATAACTGATTATTTCTAAGAACAGGAGTGGCCAGTGGCTACATGGAAGTGTTCAGCCTCTCTTTTCAGACTGAGGTAAGATGGTAGAGAGATGGAAATCAGTCCACCCATCCATTTGATGCTAGTTTATTTAGCATGAAATGGATAATAGTTGTGAATTTGCGATATTGAGGATGTCTCTACGGCATAATTATAAATAAAAATAATACACACACTGACTTTTAGCACTAACAGCTGAGAAAGAAGCACCACATGTTTTTTGTGAAATATGTATAACAGAACAGGCTCAAAAAAATTTCCTGAAAGTATAATCTTTTAAACCATTCTTTTCCTTTGGAGTATCAGAAGATAGTCTTTAAAAAAAAAAAAGGCGCGAACAGAGGGGTGTGTGGGTTTTGGCTATTTCTCTCTAGCAAACAATAAGCTTGTTGTGTTGCTTGAGGTGTTAATACCTGTGGGAAGATAAATCACTACTACTTCTCATGAACTCAGGAATGCTTCCTATTGTAAAGATATTTCACCCCGCCAGGCTTACTGACACCACATTCTCTCTTCAGTTCCCATTGTAAGAGGACGATACTCTGAGCTGAATATTCTTACATTCCAGTGTTGACTTTTAAAGATACATTCCTTTCCAGCTTTTTATTGTCTTCAGACCAGACAGAACAGAGTATAAACATGCAGCAGATTTTTGAATGTATCAATCCTTTACATATGTTAGAGAGCTGCCTTTATTTTCCTCTGGCTATATGCAGTCAGCTATATTTATTATAATTGGTGTGCGAAGGACAGAAGACTTGACAGAGTGGAAGTTATAGATTGAACATGATCATTTGATGCTCTGTCAACTCCTGTCTCACCTAAGAAAACATGTTAGATATCATGCAGAATTGTGGCAGGCTTCATTTGTCCTCTCAACTCCACGATGAAGTATGATGTACAATGTAGCAAATAAACATGTAAAATGGCCTGGGCTGGTGAGAAAGTCCTTGTAAAACAGTCCAAAGAGCATAGGCCTTTTTGTTATTCTTAATGCACAGCTTTTAGACCAGAGTAACCCATGGCATGTTTTCTCTAGAATGCACCTCTCCATCTTGCACCACAGTGCTTATTTCTCCCTGTTGGTTCCTGGAAGAGATTCAAAGTGGAGAGTGCTAGAACATGCCCGGTGTTATCTTCTGCCAAAGCTTTTGTTATGTTCGTGGGCATAGTAGCTGGCAGTGGAAGATGTGCTCCTCTTCCTATTTCCTCTAAATAATTATAGCAGCATTTTTTCCAGCCTAATTTTGGACATGAACTTGTTTGTGAGACATGATCAAAGTGTCAACAAAATCTTAGGGACTTGAAATGCAGTCACATGAATCCCATGGCAAGAATTGTTTGTACCACTTTCAAAAATGTATGTGGGAATCCCCATGCGAGCCGTGGTGCTCAGACACTGATTCCCAGGGCAGGCTCACTACACATCATTTTATAGTTATATTGAGGTCCGCGTCCTTTTGCCTTACATGGCTCTGTTGCTTTGTCTGTGGGAACCCTGACCGGTAAGGTGAGTACCAGACAGAAGTGAATGAAGACTCTTGTTAGCTCAACAGTTACATCTACAACGAAATTAGCATTTGATCTTATTTCCACATAGTCTAACTACAGCTTTTTCAGATTTTTTGACCACTTTTGATCAATTTGGAACTGTAAACTCTCTCTGTTCAAAGCCTATCCAAGCCTTTTAGTATTGTCCCTGAACTGAGGAAAGGATCTAGCCCGTGGCAATGAAAAAGACGCCCTGTCTTATTCTCAGCCTTCCCATTCCCAATTAAAAAAACACATAGAAAAGAAAAGAACAGAAAGGCTGGTATTTGAAAAAAAACCAAACCAACCAACAAACAAAAATAAACTGCAGCTCTCCTTCTCTGTTCAAAGGCAAATCTGACTTTAAAAGG
>JAWWEE010000001.1:94809770-94851729 GCA_035221455.1 Xenops minutus
TGAGCTACCTGGTCTGACCTCACAGCTGGCTCTGCTTGGAGCAGAGGGGCACAAGGGACCTCCTGAGGTCCCTTCCAACACAAACTACTTTATGATTCCCTTACTCTAACCAACGATATTAGATGTAGGAACATGAAGAATATTACTCCCACTGTGATGTTGTTCCCATCTAAATATGCACTGTTGATAAATCCTGGCTGGGGACAGTAATCCCATGTGTCTTGACCACTGGCATAAATCAATGTACATTTTATTGATTCAAAAGCATTTAAATATAGTAGGGACTTTTGCTCATTTTTTTTAGTGTGAATGGCAAATTTGTCAACAGAATATTTCAAGCTTCTTCTAAAATATGGAAAAAAGTACCAATTTAAGAGCTTTGGTTTTTTTCTCCATCACTATTTACAATTCACCAGCAATATCCTGTAATGGACCTGAGACTTAGAGAGTGTATTTTGCTTCTAATGTGTTCTTTTTTTTTTTTTTTTTAAAGCTCTTTTATAATTTTGAATTTTAATGATCACTCACTGCGACTGGTGACATTTCACTGATTCCTTCAGCTTCTGCTATCTCCTTCCTTTTTAAAGTTAAACCCCATCATTCTTTTCCTTTTATTTTTGAGGATTTCCTTCTCATTCTGTGTCTTTTTCTTTTGAATATGTTGCATTTCTTATGGTTTCTCAATCATAGTGCTTTATTTAGCATCCAAGAACTGTTTTTTAAGCATTTCCTCCTGTGCTTTTTAAAAAGCATTTCTTAATCTCTATATACATTTTAATCTACAATGTTGCAATTAGTTTCAACATTTAAAAATTGCTATTTAAAACTTTATAAAATATTATGTAGATTAGTGTCAGGACTGTGGTCAACTACATTTAACTCAATCATGATCATTGATATACAGGCAAGCACAAATGTTCTAAACTAGCAGTGTCCAGCAAAATGAGCTCTAATATAGCAACTTTCTTATTGTCACCTTCTATGACCATTTTAAGGTCTCTCAAGCACCTTAGCTAACTCAGCTAACTATTCACCCGGACGTAACCATTAGCATGTTATCAGACACCCAGGAAAAATATCTTATTTAATTTATTTGTTGCCACCACCTAAAAAACTGAGGCTCTTTCTCTAAATGTTCATATATTATTTCCTACAATACAGCCAAAATTTGGACAAAGTGAACTCCAGAGGTCACTTCCAACCTCAACATAATATTTATACATGTGATTTCTCTTGCTGTACCTTCAATATATACTTCAGTATTATCTGTGCTTACTGCTTCCAATTTTGTGTAACATCTACCCTATCATTTTTAAAATGTCTCTCCCTGAGTACATTTTAAATGGAATACAAAAGCCTGTGTACTTCAGAGGCCCTTGGATCTGGATAGCATTATGGTTCACAGAATTGGATTTCAGGATCAGAAGCAATATCTGACGTCTCAGTCAGTGGGATCCCATACACTCACTGCTTTAGATCACAATGCTGGTGCCACAGACTTTCTGGACAGCTCATTACCAAGATACCATTCCTTGTTAGCTAGTGAAGCTCTGGTTTCTAGTTAAATGTAGAGCAGGGGCCATGGCAAGAAAACAAATCAAACAGACTCAGAAATGGAGAATATAATACTCTGAAAAAAAAATAAAAATTCTGTGAAGACCCTCCAGTGTTCATCTCTCCCTTCTAATGCAGCCTTGGTTTGATCAGTTATTTCACAATGCTGTCATACCTTCCTCAGCCTAATTTTCTTTTGCTTGCAGAACTGGGGTCCAGGATGCAAAACCAAGGGATTTTTTTTTGCATCAGCTTTCTAGGAAAAACATTGAGAGATCATAGCCACTGTTCCTGTATGGAGACATGAAATGTCCCTGCCATGATCTCTGAACTGTACCTTTCCCACCAGGGTATGATGCCTTCAGTGCTCCTTGTTTGCTCTACTGCTTCTCTGCCCCCTCCCTATCAACTGCTTCAATCCACTGCTTGAGAAATTGCATTCTCAGCAATTTTAAATGCTCCACTAAGTATAGCCTGGCCTGTGTAGTTAATCATTGATCCTTATTTTCATTAATTTAGCACTAGAAGTTCAGAATAAGAGACTCCTGCATCTTCTGAGAATTAAAAAATACAGAGGAGGCAGGGAAAGGTGTGCTCACTCCATTACTGACCACGTTCCAGCGACTGACACATCTCTGGGTGTAACCCACAGCAGCCATTGGAACCGCTGTAATTTCAGGCCATTTATCAGGGATTTTCCACGGGCCTCAGATCCTCCAGACTTACAAGCTATACAGTCATCCCCCTTCTATCTTGGAAACTTCTTTACCTGGCTTGTGAAAGCAGCCACTTATTTGGTCTCTGATCTACCTTTCTGAGTAGAATCAGACCTCTGGAGCTCATGGAAAATCCCTAAACGCTGTTTGGTCTTTGGGAATATGTGAGAGGGGTACTGAATTGGTCCTCTCTCTTTCTGAATTATATATCCATGGGATGTGCATGGACACATGCATGTAGATTCACCTGCTTTCAAAGGCAGGATGCATTTGCACCTTAGTGAGATAAGACAGCTCCCCTCTATGAAGCTGAAACAGTGGACTGGGCTTAATAGAAAATGAGCTCTCCACCCATGAACCATCCACATATGTGCATCAGAGTTTTGATGAACTTGTAATTCAGGTTGTGCAGATGCCTGTGATTTAAAGGAACTGGACAAAATGTGGTGAGCAATGATATGGCAGATGAGAAAAATATTAAAAGGAAAAAAAAATTATGATCTCATTGATAGTAAGTTAGTGCTGTTACTTGGGGTGAAGTGCATGAGGTAAGCCCATAGCTTTGAGAGAATCACTGAGAAGTTAACTTCCAACCCCACAGCGTCATGCTTTCAGTCAGATTTTGAAGTCAAAACTTGCTGGATAGAGGTCACCCTTGTAATGCAAAGATGCATGAAAGTAAAATGCTTATGCATTAATGCAGTACCCAATGCAAAAGAAAAACACACAAACCAAAGGACAACAAGCCATCAAACAAAACACATAAAACTTAAACACACATACCACCTGCCTCACTTCACTAAGTAACATGGCCTGAATCTTACCTGAAGGATGCATTTGTAATGACCGGATGCATTTTTAATACATTTGTACCTCCTCTCATTCAGAAAGTGCACTCCTTTCCTTCTTCAGTCTCTGAGAGAAGGTTCTCATTAAGCTGAGCCCTCTGTGCCCATGTTGTGCAGTCCTGTACACTTGTACAGCATCTCATTGTCATTAAAAAGAGATGAAACAGCAGCACAGAGAAGATTCCTGGCAGTGGTGTTTTATTGTGTGTCAGTGCTGTAAATTGCAGGAGAGCTACAGAATGGCTCTGACCCCTCGGATCCAACCAGCTACCATAAAACAAAGCACTTCATTGTCATTTAAATATAGCACATTTACATTTAGGATCTATTCTGAAGACTTTCCCGGTACTGATGTGATCTGAAGGGAAGCTCCTACCATGCCTTAGGGCCTATTTGCTTTCCTAAATGTGTTATTTTATTAGGAAAAGGAATATTGGCAAAGTTTTAAATTACTTAGAGCAACTAATTCAAAAAGATACAGAGAATAAATGAACCAAAATCTGTGCATTAAGCCCTTACTAGTGTCTGTGTTCACCTCGACAAAGAGACAACCTACAAAGCAGAGCCACCTGACTTGAATTACTTTGAACCCTTGGCAGTCCAGGGGTATGCTAAAAAAAGAGACACATATACACTGATATGTAAAATATGAATTATCTCTGCATATTTGCTAGAATTGTTTCATAACTCAAAAGCTACTACATAAATTTACTTTTTTATTAGGTGTAGGAAGCTAATTACTATGAAATACAAGAACATAGTAAATGTTACAATCTCTGAAATTGCAAGGCCATATAGTTTTGGGTCAGTTACATTAAATCAGAGGTCTTATCAAGTGAATTTGTCTATACCTTTAAGAACCCTTAGCAAACATCACTGATCTCTAGATCAGTGCGTTGAATATAAACAAGCCCCTGTGTCAGTGTTGTAAAATCTTATTCTCCCAGCAAGCATAACATCTTATTAGAAGTCACTGTGGTTAAATCAGGTGATTGTGCAATTGAAACCTACTTTTGCTTTACATGTTATTTAACTAAGTTCTAAGTTCAGCTTTGTCCTGGATTCTGAATATTTTTTCTGATACTGAAGTGCTAGGGAGTATGGAACTGGACAGTGAGGTACAGTCTAGTGGACATAAACTCAGCCAGATGGAAAGGATCATGTATTTAACCAACTAAATCCAGCCTGGTAGAAAATGATCCTATGTAATAAGGTGCCGGTTAAAAAAGGCATGGTGGTCAAGCCCAATACAAAACCGTATTAAAATTATACAGATAAAGTCTGGACAATTCACTCCCAGTACTTTAACAGACACAGAAATGGTTGCAGCATGAAAACCAGATCTCCCAGTCACAGTGAAACCAGAGGTATGTGTAGAAAGATTTGGTTTAAGACTAAAAATTAGCCAATACTCCCACACTGCTGCTCAAACATGACTCTAACCATGTAGTGAGCCCAAAATTGCTTCACATCCACACTGTGGGTTGAAGGTAAGCTGGGGAAGGGGGAGGTGCCTGGTCTTGGATTAACTGAGTTTATGCATGAATTTACTCTTTACACCAAACCAGTTCTACCTGGAGTCTTTAGTCCCAGCCTGAGAAATAGGCTGGAAGTGTGCAAGAACCATGAGTGAGGCTGCTATATAGATTAGTTAATAGACCTGTTATAAATATCTCATTAACACCATGTAATCATTGTCACTTCTGTTATCCTTAGCTAGAGAAGAAAGCATTGGGAATGATTTTTTCAAGGGACTTCTCTGCAGGCTAACTGAAACCAGTTAGATTACATGTGAACTGGTGTGCCCAGGCACACAGACAAAAAGCCTTTTTCAAGCTCTTGGCTCTGATGGGGGAGTGAGGAGCAAGCAGGTTATTTCTAAACTTGGGCAGCTAGCCTGCATTAGTTAGATCCCCTCTACATGCAGCATGGACACTCCTGAAATGTCTGTCACAGGGCATAAACATTTATGACTTTTTTAATGCCAAGTCCTTGGGCTGAGAACCAGTTAACGTTAAATGAATACCTGCTATTCTTCTTCATTATTTCAGGATAAAGCAAACTCAGCATGCCTAGCTATTCAGCAGTTGGTTACTTCAAGTTTTTAACAAGTGTGAGGACAGTCATGCCTGTCTTGCTGGTTCACAGCACCCTGCAGACAGTCTCAGTTTCTCAGTGTGAAAGAGTCCACAGGGCCACCCACGTTAGCAGAAGTGCCACTGTGTTACTTCTACTGAAGTAGACCAAACCCCCCTGTTATAAAGCAAAAAAACCCTATTGATATAAGGGAGGGCTGGAGGAGACTCCTATCATCTGGCTATTTCTTATGCTTTGGGTATAACTCCCTGCTCCACACTCTTGTCTTTCTTGCTGAATCTTTTGTCCTAGCTTCACTCCTCCGCTTCACTTCTTCTACAATACGCAATCATATCTCACACAGGGCCACCGCCATGCAGGTTGTATGCAGTTATATGACTGATGAAATCAATAAGCAGCAGCCTTTTTTTTTTTAATAGATATTATAGATTTTCTTCTATAATAACAGGGATTGAGGCTTTGCTAAGGAAACAGCTTTGCTTAGTAGGAGAATATTGCAGCCAGTTTCAAATCACATGAGAACTATCAAGATAATTGTAACATCTTCAAAAGCCCTGTTTGACTTTCTATTTGCATTGGTATGTTCACATTCACAGAATTATCGGTAAGAAGTATTTTAATTTTTTTTGTTTTTCTTTTTGTTTGTTTGTTTGTTTGTTTTATTTTAATCTTTATGCCAGAACTCCTTTCTTCATTATTTGTTTGGTACTAGGCCAGACTTCAGTGGTATAGCGTAAGTGATTTTACTCAGGGTAAATACCATCTATTTTTCTTCTCTGAGAGTCTTTAGACTGCAACCCCACCCTTCAGGGCTGAGTTACGATGACACCACTCTCTCAGAGAGGATAAGTCAGGTTACAGCACTCACTAGATTATCCAAACATAAAATGTGAATGCAACAGATCGCAATCACAATTAATAAGTGCCCTTGAGAAGCAAGAGTTCCACTGTAGCAGAAAAACAGCAAATTAGCTTGTTATGAATAACATTTACAATAACTTCACAAGTGAAGCTGCCATTCTGTTCTGCTAACTATGTAAGACAAGAAGTCGCAAGGTGAAACTACCAACTGCTAGGAAAGAGAATAAAATTCACTCCTTCACAGCAGGGCTGATTAGAAATAACAACTATTTCATCTCAATTTGTGTTTGTTTTAACCTGCTGTTGCTCACCTAAAGATCCTTCCCACTGATGACAGTTCTGTAAGATAAATCTTGCAGGTGCTGAACAGCATTCAAAATTCATGTATCGCTTTGCAGACTAATAAGGGGGTGAACCCGTTCAAGGATGATTTTATGGATCTTTTCCAACCTGAATGATTCTATACTTCTATAAGGAGTTGAAAACTGTAATCTTGAAAAAGCATGCCAATTATCTCTTTGATTTCAAATGAAAGTTATGATGTGATTAATTTTTTCATGTTCATATATATTTGCAAGATTAGATCTGAAGCATGTAACTTTATGCATGATTTAAAAAAGAAAAAAACACTTTTTTGGTGAAAGAAAGGAGGAAATAACACCTTTTGAGGTTTTACTGAGTTAATGTATCTTTCTGCTTCAACTATGTATATGAATTACTGGTTTTAATTTATGTGCATAGTGGAAAGGAGCTCAGAGTTGCAAAACCAAGTAGTTAACAAAAGCAAGAAACAATGTTTTTTATCTTGTGAGATAGAATAGTGATGAAGGTGCAGAGTTTGGTGCTGAAAAGAAGCCAGGAGGCAAGACAACAGCAACACTTTGTCTCTGTTGATTTTAGGGTAGGATGATGAAGCAACAGGTTTTGAAACCAACATGGGTAGCAGCTGTTACATGAAAAATCCTAAGCAAAGACACATGCAAGGCAGTGGTCAACAACATATTCATCCCCCTCTTCCCCACGTTGTGATTTACTTCACACAGCTTAATTCAGAAAAAAATATTGTTCACTATGCTTTTGAATGGCATGATTATGTAGTGAAAGCCACACCTTTATATCAACAGCAAAATGTCTGTCCAGAAGCCAGACTTCACCACAATTTCTGCATCTGTGGGCCTTGACCCCAACCTCGTTAAAGAGACTGAGACAATGCCCTGACAACATTTCATACCTATGCAGATTCTGCTTTTTCCTTGAAGGACATGTCTGAACCACAGGACAAAAAGTAGGAGGACAAAAGTTTTCAGAGGTGTGACAAAAAGGACGGATAAGAAAAAACTCATTTAAGCAGCAGCATTTCATGGCCAAGGTAGAAAAATTATAGAGACTATAAGGAAAGACCACAGGCATACAGTCAAGATGATCTTAGCATTAGAGGCCAAATTGAGGGACAGAGTGAAACGCCCAAAAGTGGTAGGTGGGATTCAATTTGAGTCTAAGAGGCCTAAATTATGGTTATGGTATGTCAGTGTCACATATGGGCCACTTGTCTAGGCTCCCACTACTGTCAACAGAGGTTTAGTCAATGGGACCCAGAAATTCAGCACATATTGCTTGGGGCATGATTCGGCTGCCTAAACATAGGCATCTAATGCCAGGTGAGATGCCCTAAGCTGTGCCATCTGGCCTACAGCTGTGGCTCCTGAAACAAGTAGGACAAACAGGTCTGTATTATCTCTGGCAGCCCACACAGGTGTCTCAGTCAACTGCGTGCATATGAATTGGATGCTGGACACTTTTGTCTAGAGGTACACATGAACTAGCTGAATTGAGTCTTAGATGACTGCTTTAGAATGAGCCTCTGTGATGGTCTCCAGGCTCTTCTGAATTTAGGTGTTTTAAACCTGATGTGTTTCCCATATAGGTGCTAATTCCAAGTTAGATAGTATCATGATCCTTACAAGCATACATATAAACAGGCTTCTGCTGAAAGTGAGCCATGTAATCTGAAAATGGTTGATACTGAGGGTTACCCACTGATACTCTCCAACATACTTCTTTCTTTTTATTTTTTTTTTTTTAAATTAGCTACAAAGGAAGGTAAAACTGAAGAAATTGCACTTGATATCTGACTTCTAAACATCTAAAACCAGACAAAGTGAAATACACAGTAGGGTACTAATTCCAGAAGAAGAATTGACAAGGTTCAGGTCTGGTCAACAGAAGAAAAACAATTTTTCCATGGAATTCATGGTGCAACTTTATCTGAATTACTTCCTACTGGTATGAACACTTATTCCAGGACCATTTTCCAATTTTGCTTATGCTGCTTATGAGGAGGCTGGGGTAAACCAGTTCCAGGGTAAACTGGTTCCAGGGTTAGTACGCCTGTGTGGTATAATTTACAACATCTCACTTCAGAGACAAAGGCCTGGGAGCAGAAGAAGAGAAAGGAGAGAAGGGCTGGTACAACCAGTGTCAGGGGAGGTTAGTCAAGCCATGGGCAATTAGTGATGATAAAATATCAGTTCCTTTTGTTTTCAAATGGCTTATGTTTTTATACTTGCTGGTTTTTCATGTCATTGTGAGCCTTTTGTTTGATAGAAATTGTTTCAATATGTTATTGATCTGCCTGTTTGAACACAAGACTTAATTCACTCCCATTTTCAAGAACAAAATATCTCAAGGACTTAAAAATATTTAGAAATAGCTCCACACTCATAAAACATTAAAATATTTGCAAGTGCCTAGAGTAGGAAATGTTGTTGGCTTGTAAGATGTGCAGTCTATTAGAAAATAAACTGTATGTTTCATTTAAAATGAGAGTATGTAAAAATAGTTTGTTGGCTTAAAGCAATTTTAATTTAAGCTGTTCCTTGAAATTGCTTCCATCCTCAAAACTTCTCATTTTTCCTGTCACTATCAGCAGCCTCCAATCCTGCAAACACTCATGCACAAGAGGACAAGTGGTATAATCTAATTGACTCTAATGGGACACTATCTAAGAGTAATGTTAGGCCTGACAGTTTTCCAGAAGCAGGGGTTCTATACAATATTCCCTCTTCCCTATCCTCAGGAACAGAGGGACCTAGCCTCAGTTGCTTGCGTGGTGTGTTGCAACCATATTAGAAGGTTTCTTATACATGAAACCATGTCATTTGATTTTAGCAACCAATCTTACTGTGAATGTTCTGAACAGATTTTTAATCTTTAACCCCATTAAAATGTCTTTCACACTTAGTAGCCACTTACTGCTCACAGTGGAGTAACCTTTCTCCTGATGATGGCATGGATTGTGATCAGGCGAGAATATATTTAATCTTGGGGTTACAAATATGCTTCAATATATATATCTGTAATGCTGCTAAGACAAGGAATAGTTTGAGGTATCAAGGACCTAATGCACAATTATGTAAAAGGTTTTTGTAAAAGGTATTACAAAGGAAGGAGAGAATAGTATCTTTCAATATCTAGTTTGCTGTGCCTTGTTTCATGGGCCTTTAACCTTACAACTTTAATTTAAAGTTACTTTGTATAGGGTAATTACTTTTGGCTTTTTTGTTTTGTTTTGTTTTGTTTTGTTTTGTTGGCAAAAAGCCCATAGAATCATTCTCTCCTAGAAAATGTCTGAATCACAGTCTTCAGTGTGGAAACTTGTGAAGTCTAAGTCACCTCTACCAAGGAATCCCTTCTGTGGAAAGTCTGGAAATTTTACAATGTTATATGCTATACTGGCTGAGGCATTTTTGTTCCATTAAAAACACATGTATTAAGTATTGAGTAGTACTATTAAATAGTATGAAGACAGATTAATTTCACAGATACAATGGGATACTATTATAACAATCTGGTTTTGTTTTTAAATAGAACAATGTCATCATATGCATGATGGCTGGCTATAATATAACTGCTTTGATGTGCAAATGAATATCTGGAAATCTAACTTTCTGAGAGTATATGTAAAAGATGGCTATACTTGTAGACTCTAAAAGTGGATTCAACTGTACAAATGTTTGAATACATACCATCTATGTTAAACATATGTTTATTTAAGGCCTGAATTTGCCACCGCCACTATTTCTTTGAAATTACTACATTGCACTTTGAACTGATTGGGCATCCCAGAGTTCACGATTAATTGACATCTGTCTTGATATATATTGATAGCAAGTTGCTCTGCAATTAACATAAAAAAAAAAAGAGACTTTAAGAATTTGATTAGCTGTCAGATGAGGCACTTCTTGATGCTACGAGGAGTGTTTACTGTGGGGTAGAGCCAGCCTTGCACAAGTCTGAGCTTCAAAAGTGATGAGAGAGAACCTTGGGAGTGTGAGCACAAAGGCAAGCAGAGAACGGCGAGCAGCCCACGGTATTGTTGTCACATCTGGTCCCAGAGATGGGAGTGAATGGAGCTGAGCTGTGGCACAGTTCTCCTGCTGCCTTTCCATGTGAGGTATCTTTTCAGTAAACAGAGGCTTTGTTATGGAATTTAGTTCCCTTTCAAGAACATCTGTGGCTTGTTTTTCTAATTAGAAGGGCAGTCCACAAACAAACTGCTTTCTATCCTGGGAGAAGAAACAATGTCTCAAAAAGAAGCCCAGGCGTTTGAGAGATGCAACAATTCACAAGGAGGAAAAATAATCAAGTAGCGGTGCTTTTCAGAACAGCCACATCACTTTTTGATAGTGTCATGTCACTGAGCCCTGACAATTATACGTGTGATGTAAAATGTCACTGGATCTTCCATTTATTATATTCTGTCATAATTGATAGTCTGAGCCTTTTTAGTGCTGGCTTTGATCTTCCCGTTTGATTTATGTGAGCTGACTCTAGAGCCTTGGGAGACCTCAGTTGAAGCCCATGGGGCTACAGAAAGGTGTATAATTTTCCCCTGCAGCCTAGGCTGAAGGATAGGAAGGTAATTTTATTAGACTGAAAATGTTTTTGACTTTGCTACTATGAAATGCCAGACTACTGTGCCAAAAATTTTAATTTTCATAAATACACCTGTTGGTACATGACTAGTGAATGTGAATTTCTGGAATGCAGGGTTGAATCACTATGCATTGTCTGGTCAGCACTGCCCTGATTTGCAAAGCATCGAGACTATTGAATGGATAAATAACTCTGTATCTAGCCCATGAAAATAAAGTTGACTGTAACAACAGCAACAACAACAACAGATATTTTTATTTTTCATATCAAATGGTGAAAAAGTTCTCATTATTTTGCCAGTGCAGGGAATCTCAGGTCTTACCTCTCATAGCCCACTAATTTTCTCAGACTTCTTCTCTCAGTGATTCCTTACTCAACAGAAAACTTAATTACCAATTTATAGACAAGCAGCTTTCACACCCTACACCACCTTTGAGATATTCATTATTTCATATTTTATTTTATATATATTGCCTAAAGTAGGCATGAAAGACATCCTTGGCAAAGTAGAACCATGTTAGAGAACACTTCAGACGTATTGAAGTCCAGGGAGCATGAGAAATTGTATCCAAAAGCACTGAAGGAACTAGTTGATGCCACTTTAAAGCCACTCTTATCTTTGCAAGGTCATGGAATGTTCAAGAAAGGAAAGAACAAGGATCTGTGGACCTACAGGCTGGTCAGCCTTAGCTCAGTCCTTGGGTAGATGATGGAACAACCAATCCTGAAAATCATTTCTAGCCATGTGAAAGAGAAAAAGATGATCAGGATTGGTCAGCAAAGATTTACAAATGGGGAATTGTGTTTAACCAACCTGATAATCTCCCATAATGGGAGTAGTTTGGTGCATGAGAGGAAAATAGAGAATGTTGTTTAGCTTGACCTTAGTAAGACATCTGGCATTGTGTACCACAGCATCTTCATAGACAAGCTGACAAGACACACATTAGATAGTACACATTGAGGTGAATTGAAAACTGGCTGAATGATTAGACCCAGAGGATTGCAGTCAGTATGACAAATGTTAGCCTGAGACGAATCACTTGGAATATACGCCAGGAGTCAATACCAAAACGAATAATACTCAATATTTTCATTAATGACTGCAACAGTGGGGCATAGTGCACCTATAGTGAGGCTGAAAGCAGCACAAGACTGGGAAGAGTGGTGGGTACACCAGATGGTGTGCTTACATTCAGAGGGACTCGTTTATGCTGGAGAACTGGGCAAAGATGAATTGGAAATGCCAAGTCCTGAATCTACAGAGGAATACGACTGTGCAACAGTATTTGCTGGAGACCACCAGGCAGTACAGCAGCTTTGGAGAATAGCATGTGATCATCAACAAGCTGAACATAAACCAGAAACGTGCCTTTGTGAAGATGGCCAACAGGATAGCATTAGCAAAAACATTGCCAGCAGGTTGATGGAGATGGTCCTCCCTCTTAGTGTTGGTAAGGTCATTTTTAAAGTGTTGCATCCCAGGCTTCCCAGCACAGGAGACATAGACATACTGGAAGGTATCCAGCAAGCAGCCAAAAATATGGTAAGGAGACTGGAGCAAAAGGCTGAGGGAGCTGGGACTCAGCTGAGCTGAAGCCTGAAGAATAGAAGGCTGAGTGGGATTTTATCAGTGGGTATAAATGGTCATGAACAAGAGGGAGACAACATCTTTTGAGCAGTGCTTAGGGACAGGGCAAGAAGTAATGGACACAAATAAAAGAAAATTCCATCTGAACATCAAAAAAAAAAAAAAAAAGTTTTACTGCAAGCGTAGTCAAACACAGGAGTTGGTTGCCCAGAGAGGCTGTGGAGGCTCCATCCTTGGAAACATCTAAAACCTTATTGATCAGAGTCCTGAGCAAACAGCTCTACCTTACTGTGCTTGAGAAGTAGGATGGACTAGATGAACTGAGGAGACCCTTTCAGACCTGAACTATTTTGTGATTCTGGGATATTCTACAGTAGATCTGTTACTGTGTTTAATTTCATTTACTCATCAGATGCAAAAATATCTGTGGAATTACCCAGTATCAGAGCATCAGCATATAAGAATCATTTTTTCAAAGCAAAAGCTCTTTTACTACTAGTTGCAGCAGACCTACAGGAGCTTCCTAGGTGACAAGGGGTGATTTGACTTCCCCATAGTGACTACTCACTGGATTCCTCCGTGTTCTAGTTTTGTAGCTCTCTAATACAATGCAAATGGTACTTGCCAATTAAATAAAGTTGTAGCTACTTTGTTAGCTACTTGAAACGGTCTCCAATAGCATCTCTGGAAGCAGGTTATAAAAATGAGGCTATGACTAGACTGAAAACAGAGCTATCACATAGGATTTCTGCTTTTCTTCCTAGTATGTAGCTATGCTGGGAATTCTGTCACAGGGCTGGTATGTTATGTCAATTCTATAGAGTATTTTCCATTTATGGTCATGCTGTGTTGCTCATCTTGCTGCTTGTATGAACATTGCTGTGACTGCTTGGCGACACACTGTAATTAATAGTGTACTAAGTACCACTGCCTTTAAACCAGGATTTTAAAAATGCAGCTATTTATAGGAGAATGCCAGATAAATAATTGAAGCACTGGAATTAGGCTTTCTTAATACTATATTCTATGTTCTTTGGTGACAAAAATTTATCTTATTAAGAAAATTAGTCTTCAACAGCAAAAAACAACATTTGAGTGCATCAGACACTTCACACAAAGACAATTACCTTGCCACATACACCTCTCTCAATAATGCTGAAGAAGACACTGTCCCTTTTCTTTTTTCTTAGTGCACATTTGTCTGTTATTTCATAATCACTGCATTGAAACAGCAACCATTGCCATATAACTGAAAAACCCAAAGATATACATGTCTCTTGAAAGAATCAGATTTTCTATGCAAGTTCTGTCCAGTTGGTCACTTTCCAGAAATACTGGACTGTGCAACCTATGCATTTTGTTTTTGGGAAATCCCAGGAAAAAAATGCAACATACTGTATGGGTATGTGCACTCCAAATGAGACTCCAAATCAGACCTCCCTGCACCTCTTTGAAGCCTCTCTCAACCTCTCACACCCTTTGTTTTTGTCCAGAACAACCATTTACCTTCATACTCCTTTTCTCTAGACACTCTTCCCAGACATGATCCAGTCTATGGACACCACTCCCTGTCACAATATCCCAGTCCTCAACTCTCTTCAAACCACTGACTAATTCCCATACTCATCTTGCACAATTGACAGCTGACCCTCTGCTCTGCAACACAGGCCCAGTATGCAAGTCCCAGATCCTGCACCCAGAAGCAGCATCTGCTGCTTTGGCAACTCACTGTATCCACCAAAACAGGTGGTACACGCTGCTGTGTGTCCAGCAAGAATAGTTCCACTTCTCCCTTCTCAGCCTCCAAGACCTTTATTACACATTAAATGTCTCCTTGGTTGACTGACTGTAAGGTTATCTTATAACTGGATCTGCAGTACAGGTATATATTTAATACAGTATAGGTGGGAGTCTATAAAGAAATGTAATATACAGACTGCTTAGGGCTGAACTAGCCATGAGCTGTGTGGGCACATGGAGACACAATAGATCTGCCACTCCCCTCTGCTATTCTTCTAATGCCAGAAAAGGCATCACTTTGTAAGAGTAAGGAGAAAAGAACCTCAGAGCCTGGAGGAAACACAAGTGATGTGAGAAAAATCTTTGAGGCAAGATGAAGAAAAAGGTAAGACTTAAAGATTGCATGTGATTTGAAGCTTGTGTTTGAATCCCATACTGGGGCATAGTTTTCTATCCTATTTAGACAGCAGTGTTCTTCTTAAATTTAGTGATGCCAGCAGTATTTGCTATCCAGAGGGACCCAGACAAGCTCTAGAAGCAGGCCCATGGGGATCTCCTGCAATTTAACAATACCAAGTGCAAAGTGCTGCTCCAGTTCCAGTTTACTTTTCTGTTGTGCCCAGGTAAAACTGAAATCTTTCTCTGCCCTCTGCAGCTTCCACCCAGAACATGTGCAGGAAGGGTGCAATTTCTAGACAGCTAGAGATTTCTAAAGAACAGGTGAAATAACTGTTTTTAAAAGGCTTATAAGTGGATCATATCAGATGGAAAAAGGCAGAAGATTTTTCATATGTAAGCCACTCATCCTCCTTTAGATTTCAAGTGACTCATGTGAAACCCTAGCTTTAAGAACAGGTTTTAGAGGTTTTAAAAAATGCACAAAACACTATCCTTTCTCCACACTGACTCTTGTGGGTGGCTGGATTTTGCCATATCAAATTTTCTGCAACTATTTAACATTCAGTGTCCACCTGAATCTGAAATATTTCATATATGTAGTTAAGAGGTTGACAAATCCTACTATGGGAAGTCTTGTAAAGTGTGTTATCATATCATTATCTTGTCATTAACATGCCAGGCTAGTTGCTACCAATTCACTTAGTAGAAGGAAAAAAATAAATCAATCATTTACTGATTTAAAACGCCAACTACTGAACATTGTAGTAAAATATGTTACACTAACATTGTGTTTTCATGTCACCTCATCCAAGACTTAATTAAGACAGCTCAAAAAGCATATTGACTTTTATCAGCTTTGTATCCAGTTCTGACTTGATACTTGAACAAACAACTGCTCATAAAAGATGAAAGATAATAAACATGGCCAGCCTTTTTTTTTGTTTTGGTTTGTTTTTTTGTTGTTTTTTTTTTTTTTTTTTAACATGAATTTGAAAGAATAATGGGCTGAGAAATGTTTCATTTTTTCTTGTCAGGGTGAAAGAAAGGAAAAATACACCCAAAATGTCTCTTTAAAAGATCCATTTAAATGGGACCACTGTTGAAGGAGGTAATTATTTTTTATCATAAAAGCTTGACAGCCCCCTTCTAAGGCTGAAATGCAGAAACAAAATGAAATCTTTTGTATGATGGATTGAGTTAATGCACAACAGCTTTCGGAGTGGGAAAACCTGAGAAGTGATTAAGTTATTTTTATTGCTTTAGCTAGAGAGACTGGATACTGCTGCTACAACTAGTCACTGGGGTATAATTAATAGACCATTTGATAATAGAGTATAGAGCTTTAAAAGCAGATGGTCTTTGGGATTTCATCTACCTTACTGCATCTCAGATGGTTGTAAAGAGTGCAGAGGTGTGTGGCAGAGTCTGATTTGTTTCCCTGGACCCTAAATGGTTAATCTGCATTGCTCTGAGAGACCTTTGCTGTGAAGAGGTCTAGACAGACTGTGGGGCCATCCTGGCTGGCCTGCAGCTGGGCTGTGAGCCCTTTGGCAACTGCAGACCAGGGTGTGTGCGCTCGGCCGCCAATTTTGCCAGGTGCCAAAATAAGTCCCAAACTCAGCTCGGCAGACAGGAGAGGTGGGGCTGTTTTGCAAGAGGAAATGAGGAACAATTTTTACCATCCTGGGCTGGCTTGAGAAATGAAGAGCTACCTGGAGCCCTTGTATGCGCTCTGACCTGCTGGTATGTGGGGACATCTCAAAGTACCACAGAGTGAGCTCCTCTTCATGTCACCCCATCACAGTTGCCCCTTCTTTCTCATCCACTTGCAGATGCAAAGGTGTTGTCTATTAAGGCTAACCCAAGCTTAGCTGAATAGCCTTCAGTGTCTCTGGGTGTTGCAGGTGTTTACAAAAGAAGCGGTGAGAGAGGAACCTGGTCTCAGCTACAGTTGCTTTGCATATATATGCTGGCCAAAAGGGAAAAAGAAGTAAAGTTAGCCAGGAACTTCAAACTTGCATGTGTTGAGGGCTCCCTGACAGAGGCAGGGATCTTGTCCAGTGTGGTTTAGCACACCTTATCCCAGTCTCAATATACATGTCAGCTCTGGAGACTCAGATCTGGGGACCTGTGAACTTCAGCTGTCCCAGTTTGTGCTGGAGATGGGGTCAGTCTCCCAGTAGGGTCAGAGTACAAAGACCAAAACTATGTCTCACTGGCACTGTATCCTTTATTTCTTATTTTGCATGTAGATAGGAATATGGACCTAAGTGTTTATTTACCTGTTCCTGATTATAATGTTGTTTACGACCGGAGAAAGAGAAATTAAGATAATGTGAGGGGGAAATATTAAGAAAATAAGTGTAATGAAAGATCTGAAGTCTTCTTTTTCCCAGAAAGAATGCTAAGAGGGAGAAAAAGAAATTTATTGTGGATGCAGTGTAACCCTTGAAGACATCCAATCAATTTCTCTGCCTCTGACATATCCTTCAGGATCTCAGAGATTCAATAGTCTCCAGACCTTTTTTTCCATTTTATTCTTTATTGTTTGCTGTGCTTTAGATGTCCCTAGACTGTTTGTATACCTGTTTACAACTTCTTCCCTGAATCCCTGAGCCTGCAGTCAGCCAGGGAAAGGAAATACATGTGGCCTCCTTAGAATCATAGAATTGTTTAGAATTCCTTTAAGATCATCGAGTCCAACCATTTAATCTCTCTCTCACTACACATCCAGTTTCTCCACTTTGGTGGAGAAGAGAGAGATGAACAGGTGACTTCCAGCAGCCCCTTCCAAATTAAATTGTATGGTAACTCCAGGCATGAATGCGAAAAATGATACTGTATGTCTCCTATCCCTTGCTGCTTCTCTGCTGTCCAGGTTTTGTTTCACAGTTTCCGTTTACTTTTCAAGTCCCATGGACAGAGTACATTGAGAGTTTGCCACCTTTCAAAGCATGGTTGCTTTAACAAGTGAAGCAACTTAAAGCCCATTAGTGGTGAGAATGCTGTGGGAAGTCTCCTCGAGGGCCTCCAGGACCACTTTTCTGCTCAGGGCCCAGCCAGAAGTGCCTGCTGGGGCATTTGTGCCTGGTTTGACTTCAGACCCGCTTGGGTGACTGGGCATCTCAGCAAGATCTCTTCCCCTTGACCCTCCCCCTGCTCTTGCTCCCCTGCCTGCACAGGACAGGCCAGTGGTGTCACTGGTCTGACACTCAGATCTGCTTCAGGGCTGATGTTTTGATGCTGGTATTTTTTGTCCATTGGTACAGCTAGTACCACAGCAGGTAATCCTATCCGCAGTTTTTGAAAGCTACCACAGCAGACTTAAGCATACCATGAAGTTCATTTCCAGAGCTTAACAAGCTGCCACACATCAGCTGCCATGGTGGCTGCCTTCCTATGCTCTTAGGCTGCAGGAAATGCAAGATAATTCAGCTTATCTTAACTCTTTATTACTACAGGCTCAATTAAATCCAATTACCTCACATTTGCAAGATTACACTCACGCACAGGATTACTGCCACTCAGCTGATGGTGGAGAATCTGACAACAGCTGAGCCCAGCCTGAATATTTCTTACTACTCCTAAGGATATTTTATATGGCTGTCTTCATCTCTTCTGAGCTTGTTCACAAAGAGCTTTGTATCTGAGATAAGGTGCCCTTCTTTTAAGTGCCAGCATCTCTAGTAAAGGAATTTTTGTTAGGCTAAACTGGTGACTGTGGTGAAAAAGGACCAGCCTCTGGAACAAATGGAAACTCTTAGCCTCAGGCATTGAAAGGTTAGAAAATTTCCTTACAGGAACCCCAGGCTCTGCACAGTTAGCCAGAATGTATCAGAGATGTTTCTAGGGATGAAGTCATGCAGTATTTTTCTGTTACTATTTGGTGTCTGTAAACAAGAGAGGAATTGAATCTCAAATCTCCCCAGTATATTTTACAGTTAAGTTTTGGAGACACTTACTGTTAAGCAGGTACACAGGATGAAAAATTTAACCAGAAGAGATGGAAGGATCCAAGGATAATTGAAAAAGGATCAGTTTAGCAGAAAGTGTTGGTGCAGGGGAGAAGGCAAGACAGGGATCCTCTGAAGAGACAAGGAACTTTCTATGAAAAATCTGACCACAAATAGAAGATGGACCATTTAAATAAGATATATATTCTATATTTTGAGGTCCTGATGAGTGAGATATTTATAGAAAAAAGTTGCACACATGGGATGTCCTGCCCTCAGAGTCTTAGCAGCTCCCAGAAATCTGCTACTTTGTCAATCCATTATTTGCAGCATATTTGGAACATGTGATAATGAGTACAAGATAAATTGCACAACTTTAGGAAGAGGTAATACATTATGGACAACTTCAATTTCAAAATAAGTGGAGAACCAAATGTTTGATCTATACATAATACAGAATGCTTTTAAAAGTTTTGGTTATTGTTTACTGATAAAAACTAAAAATTAGACAAGAATGAACTACATCCATGTCAATTTGTTTGTAAAACACTCTTCTTGTGTGTGGTGGGTTGTGAGTCAAGTGGCTTACTCTATGTTCAGTGCATACTACAGGGATTTCAATAAGGTCAGAACCAGTAAGGTAAACCTTGAAAGTATTTGCTATTTATACATCACTGAACTTCAAGTAAGTACACATCATACACTGGAATCTGACCTAGCAGAAATAAAATCTAAAGGGGATTGAAACTCACTGAGTGGTTATATCACTTCTCAGATGATATCATATTTAAGGCAAGTTCTTCTAGGACCTTCTCCAGTGAATATGGTTCATAGGTCAAAACATTCAGCTTCATTTATCATAGCCTTCAATACACTTAAATATATGAGTGACTTTAGAGAAAAACAACTAATGAAGAAAGAAATTGGGACATCACATTTATAAACTTTTCAAGATAAACTCAAAAGCAGCCTGAGAGGTATAATCCTAGGGTCCAATGCAGTCTGGTTTCCTCCTGCCAAGTGGCAACACTGGGAATGACAATCTAGACTTTTCAGCTCAAGTTCAATTCTATCAAGTCTGAAATGCACTCAGTAGTGATTTTTTTTCTATTGATGTTTATTTGTAAACATCATTGATGTTTACAAATTCTCATTGATATAGAATTTTCCAGCTGCACCCCAGAAAATATCAGACCTTCTGTACCTGCTTTCTGTGGTTTTACATCAGCTATGCACTGAATCTGATAGACCTCATTAACTGCGGATATGATATAGAGTCACAAGACGCACAGGTAATTTTCACAGAACAGCAAAACTCAGGGCAAATACATTCAAAAATGTTTATTATCTGCAAATCTTCAAATTCTTAAGGCAGTTGTGGATAGGGAGGTATGAGAAGACATCCCTAATGCTGGCTGTGTTGTAGTAGCAAAAGAGCTGGGAGGGAAGGGGAGCAGATATTATCTTCAGCTGACCTGGATGGATTTGAAAGAGGGTATACGTCTACAGCTTCAACCAAGGATTCTAAATATGGGATTAAGTTCCCATTCCTTTATGCTAGACTTCCATCTAGGAAGGCTGAGTTACCTCAGTATTTCCATAGTTGTGAACTAGTGATCTTTGCCATAATGGCTAAATAGTCACGTTTTCATTCTGGAGCAATCCGTCTACCTTTTATAGGTCACCCATTAAAGTGACTCCTTTGGCGAACTTTTCACATAGCAATTATAATGGGGGATCAAATACTTTAGGTGGAAAAATATCGTTCCTATGATGAGCACTTAGTCAATGAAAGACGTTTCAGATTTTGGTAACAGAGATAAGAAAGACTCTATGGGATTCTTAACAATCTATCCAAAATGTGGATAATATATTTAGATAAGAACAATGTTACAGCCATCAAAGAAGATTTGTTAAGCTGTTTGAAAGGAGAAGAAATTGCAGAAATTAAAGAAAAGGAACAGAAAATTATGTTCTTCATGAGACTGTCATCAACCCATTTGCAAATGTCCTCAGCTCTCTTCATACACAGTATGAAGCCCAACTGTGGATCAGCCAAACTATTAGTATGGAATTAACTCTTGCACTATATTTTAATCATGGCAAAGTGACTGCTAGCAGGTATGATCCATACTTATTCTTGTTGAAAAAGAAGAAGGACAAAATAAAAATAACACACTCATCTGAAGAGGAGCATTTGTGCTCATGTTGGAGATGGAAAGCTGGTCACATCAGACACCATCATGAATAATCAGACCTTTTGTGTTCACGCGGAGGCAGCTCCTTCAGCTGAAGCATTTTCCAGGTTAAGGGGTAGCTGTTGAGTGACAGAAATCATGGGTTAAGATGCCAGAGCGAAGGGATCATTTTACACACTTGGCCTGTTAAAATGTGAACACTCCCCATAGCATATTTAAAAATCTTCATAGTCTTAGCATGTTCCAGTCTTGCTGGCCAAGTTCATGTACCAGCTAGAAAGATAAGCACTTTGATGGAGACTTCAGTCAGGACAAAACACATCAGGGGTTGCTGCTTTACTGTTACCATGCAGGAGGCAGACTTCAGGAGACTAAAAACAGCAGAAGAAACACTGGATTATAAAATATCTAGATGCACCTTTGCTTCACAACTTGGTTATTCTGTCAAATACTGGTAGAGAAACTACACATGCTTGTTTTTCTCAGCCTGGAAGTCAGAACAACTTTCTGATACTAGACTCTTTGTGTTAAGTTTGATAAACACCTGGGGCCAAAAGGAATGACTGTCCATGCTGAAATCTGAAACAAAAAGTCAGACAGATATTTTATTAATGATAACCCCGGGGTAAAAGAGTCCTCAGATAGCCTTTTTTTAACATCACATTATACTATGAGCAATTGTGCTGGGATTCAGGGAAAGATGAAGTGATGACTTTAACAGATAGAGAGTGAACTGTGATTTGGAGATAAAATGTCTTCTTTCCATTAAAAATTGATGGGGATAAAATTTATACTGACTTCACTAGGAATTTGCCCCATGTAGCATCACTTAAAACACTCTGAGTCTTGAGTTCTGGAAGTTTGGAAGCACTGAGTGGAAATTTCAGCTGTTCACTTTGCTTTCCTGAATTTTGCCTTATTTCTGTGATTAAAGGAGTACTTGTCACCTCTGCCCTTCTTTAAGTTTTCATTTTTCCAAGATGATTATGGATTTAGAATGCATGTGGAGGTCACCTACCACCTGAAACACACAGGTGTGCTGTGTTTTTGTGCTGACAGGACCAGTCTGTGATCTTCAAAATCTCTAACTGTGAAATGTCCTATAGTAACCCACTGACATGTGAATGTATTTACTTCTCAGTCAGTTACGAGAGTTAAAAGCTAAATACAGCAGATAAATACATTAGGTGAATCTGCAACATTTTCTGGAAGAATCTGGGTCCATAGACTTTTAGTAGCTTTGTTCCTACCCATTCTATGGCAAAAAGTGGGCACAAGTTTTCTAAGGATTTCAGAGTTCTTGTTTCCAGGAAAAAAAATTACCTTAACTTTATAAGAGCTGTTTTCAGCCAGTAAGTAGACAGCCACATGCAAGAGTCTGGCTGAGTCTCTGATGCAAAAGAATGGAAGTTCAGTAACCAACTCTCAGCCCAAAGATTAGTGCCGCAGACTGGATTATGTCCACCCTACCAAGGGCTAGCATTGCTAGGTGTTATTTGCTGTTGCAAGGGCAAATGGGAACCTTTGAAATGACAGCCAAACAGTGAGAATGATAAAATCTCCAGGAGCTGAATTGATTTGCTCGTCCTCTTGCTGAACAGCAGGGACTATGTTTGAGATTCATGAGGGACGTGTTTCCTTAGAAGATGTATGAGAAAGAATGGGCCAGCCCCTGAAAATAAATGTTCAGAAAGGAGTACAAAAAATGTACTTTTAGAGATGCTAGCCTTCCATGAAATCTCTGTGTAATATTTCTTCACACTGCTCTGTTCCAGAGATCTTTATCCCACATGATCCACCCAAAGAGAAATAGATATGAATCTACCTACTTGTCTTCTCACACCAGGAGCTCAGAAACACTCCTGGTACTTGCTTCTGCCTCCCACTTCTACCTATGAAACGGGAGCTTTGCCTTCAAACCAAAAATGTCTGGCTGGGGGTTCTGAGCACTATCTTTGGCCCCTTCCTTTGGACACCCGAGTTTGGAATTGTGCTTTGTACTGCAGAGAAGACCAGTTTGCTAGCATGCTTGGGTGTTTTTCTATTTTTGGATTGCAGCAGAAAGTATTTCATCTGGGATTTGTTTTCTTCTGCCACCAAAGAACTGTGAAGTTGTTTTTTTGTTGTTGTTGATCTTCTATATCAGCTGAAGGAATTAAACAAACATACTTTATTTGTGAATCTGGCAAATGGAAAGAAAGAGAAAAAACCAAACTGAACATCACAGGATGCTAAGAAAATGACTTCTATCTTTAGCCTGGTACATTTTCAGACATGTAAACACCTCTGTTAATCGCAGACCCTGTGGCAGTGCCCTAGGGATTATTGAATTGCTTGGAAAGCTGGCAGCCCTATATGGCATACCAGTGAAGTACTTGACAAGGCTAATTGTGTTCCAAGCTGTTTTCAGCACCACTGGGAAATGAGGTCTGTGTCCTGGATGTACTGTACAAACTAAGTAGTAATGACGGAGGAAAGGGAGGTGGGAAGAGAGGGGTGCTGAATAAAGGTAACAGGATCCATAAGCATATGACATTTCACTAATATGTTTGGCCTCTGGAATTTGAAAAGCAGTTATGTGTTTAATGGAGTGAGATGTACTATCAAGAGCGCCTGCATTTTCCTTGGAAATTTTAAATGGCTGTTAGCTTTGGAGTACATCTTACTGCCTCTTTTTGCTGCAACAGGAAGAATACAAAATCCATTATTAATGAAGTTTACCCTTTAGACATGGGATTTTTCAGGTCCTGAGAATTTCTTTTCGCCCTCCATTCACTTATGAAGCCTAAAAGTTATGTCCACAGTTTCAAGTTCTAACTTTTCAGGATTGTCCTCTTTTGCAGATTCCCAGTAGCAGCAAACATTTTGCAAATACCTTTTGGCTTGTCTTCTTGCCTTCACATATGTATTTCCATCTAACCTAATGCTTGAGTAACTTATCTGTTGTCCTATGAATTGTTCCTTAAAGAGTACTTAAATCAAAACCTTTATGTGAGCAGGTGAAACTTCTACAGTGTTGGCACCTGTTTATCTCATATTTAAAATTGGTTCTCTTCATCAAATTCAGTATATTTAACCACACTACTTTCCCAGCATTTGGAATGCATTCAAAACCCATTTATGTGGCTCTTTGGATTCTAGTGGGAGGAGGCAGGCAACCTTCCATGGCTTAGAGCTCCAGGAAAACTAGCTTGCTTTCCATGCTGCAGGAAAAAACATGTCATAAAAACACCTAATTGAAACAGATTTAACAACATTTCCTCTTTTTATGAGCAATGTAGCAGATTTGTGCTAGGTCGGCTTTGGTGCCTTCTTGTTTTTTTCTGTCACATGCTGCTAAGCATAAAATGAACTGCAGACAGTGGAACGTTTCTTTTCTCCTAGGGCATATCTGCCAGTCTTACAGTGGCAATTGTAAGATTGTGATCGTACTCGAGTGTGCTAGCTCTTATGAACTGGTGTTATGTCCCTCTCCCACAGGATTTAATAACATGGAATTTTGGGGAACACCGTCTCAGAGTGAGATTGCTGGCATCATGAGATTTAGGAATAATCTATCTAGCAGAATAATAAAAGAGAAGCCAGATAAGAGTGAAGGGATGTGGACAAGGTAAGGAGGAATGGAGGCTTGGGGAAAACAGCCAGGAAATGAGAGAAGGTCTGGAAGAATATCAGGAGAGTGATGGAAAGAGATTGTGAGGAGATGCATTTCCAGAAGGGAGAAGCCTGGTAGAGAAGTATGAAGTGGCATTAAAGGGAGTGATGTGTGTTCTGGCCTGGAGGTAGGAGCAGGCTGAGACTTGTAAGCACTCTCTTTCTAGGGCTCTGGACCAGAAAACAAAAGGATTTTTATGTTTGGGAGCAGGCTAACAGGCAACCTGTAAGCCCATCTTCCTGAAGGTTTTATGCAACCTTTTGTTGGTGCATTTAAAACAAATCGATGAGGATGTTACTTCCCATCAAATTTCTTCAGTTAAGTCTGGAATGGGCAAGACCTGAAGGATACATGTATCCCACCACAAAAAAAAAAAAAAAAAAAAAAGCAATGTGTGTTCTCTGGCCCACCAAGCAGTGAAATGATAGCACTAATATCTTTTATCTCTCAACCAAATAAGATGCTTTTATCAACTGACTCTACTAGCAGCATACCTTTGACTACATTCTCCCCTGAATCATGCTTCAATATTGCCTGGGAGGACTTAAACTATCCTAGGGAGCCTACCAACACTATGGCTGGTTCATGGTAGAGTTTAATTTTCCAGGAAAGTCATAACTCATGAAAGTGCCCTGGAGTTCAGAAATAAATGTGAGAAGGATGTCTTGCTGCAAGAATTTTTTGAGTATTTCTTTATCTCTAAAAATGAATGCAAAGTCTTCAAGGGATGTTTTCAGGCAGTGCAGGTTTTCCTGGTTTTTATTGTGCCTGACATGAATGAGATCAGCATCTAACACCCACACAAGAATGAATAAGGTTTCTCCCAGTTTCCCCATCAGAATGATGATGACCAATTGACCGTGGTGCCAAGTCACCAACAGAGCTTTGGAATGGTGCCAATGCTGTAATAATTTTAAAAATAAGTTTAAAATACAGAAAAAAGCTAATATAGGGACGACAGGTTCAGTATAATAGTCTACTTCTGTAGGGACCCTGAATATTTAGAGACCAGTTAATTGATGAAGAAGGATTAGAGAGATTGGTCTCCCAATACTAAAGAAAGTATTCATAATAATTTTGCTATACCACCAAAAAATTAATTGTAATCTGTATTGGTGTGTGTCATAGGGTAACCTGCAGCATGGTTTCCCGATGATCTAATTTGCAGTCATAGTTGGACAGTGTATCTATCCCACATGCCCTGTTCTTTACATCAGATAACAGGGCAAGAAAAGTATATAGTACATCTCTGCAAAACAGAACTAGGATGTAGGCTAAGTACCTGCATAGATCCATAAACTGAAGAGTACTCAAATCTTCTCATGATACTCTATGCATCTGTACTGCATTTTTTTGTTTTTATGAAGCTGAACATTAAAGTAATAATAAATTAGTTCATAAGACTCTATTCTGAGAGAAGCTGTAACTATGAAGATCAAGAGCTGCTATGATTACTCTACAGACATCAGCACAAAAATGGAAATATATTCTGCCAACAAAAAAAGGATCTGTTCCATTGCTGTAGGACTATCAGCCCCAAATTGCCATCTGGGTGTCCTGCAGTGTTCAGTGGCCCATGTGGCTAATGAGCTGGCATATGCCATCATGTGAAAGAAGGAATTGTTCTGTCTTGTTGGAGGGTTTTTTCTGTTCAGAATTTAATATATTTACACTTGTTCATCTAAAAGGTAAAGTATTTGTTATGGGAACTATACATGTTCCAAGTACTGCACAGAACAAATAGGACACATAAATCTTGACGGCAAAAAATTTATCTAATTTAGACAAAAAGCTTAGAAAGGGAGATAGATGACTAGTTGTACATTTTCAAAATTGTTTCAGACGGAAACCTAGGTTTTCAAGAAAAAAAATTCACAAGAAATACTTGGTTTGAACTGACTTGGTTTTAGATAGGAACCGACCATAAGTTTCAGTTCAGATAGTCTGCTGCAGTCTTGCAAAGGTTGTCATTAGGCTGTTCGGGGTTTTATTTCTTCTTTGTTTGTAATTCCTCTTCCTGAACTGAACTGTAGTCCCACTGATGCAATCTCATTTCTTGCTAATAGCAGACCGTGTACTGTCTCACAGAAGATGTAGGCTAGACAATAAAACTTATTTACTGAGAAGAATGTACAGCAAATACTCTGTAACTCCCAGTGGAATAGAAATATTTTGCCAAAAAGAGATTCACAACACACTTCCATGAGGCAATTTAATTTCTCTGGTTTTATCTGTCTTTCTATTGTGGAAGGGCTCTTGTCTTCATGCCAAACAGAAATCAAGGAGCCAGAATGGTGGGGGATTTTTAGTTGAAAGGATGAAGAGAGGAGACTGGTTTCTGAAATACTTGGAGCTGACAGTGCTGCTAATAATCTGTGGTTGTTTTCCAGAGAATTATAACCTGGCAGACACATTCAACTTCTGCTGACTCTAAAAGGTTATTGAGATAAATATATGGTTGCTTACTTTAGCAATATAAGCTTGCCTAAATAATTTTTCAAACCTTAGAGAAAGAGAAACTTGGCCTGCAACCAAGCCTAACCTAACCTAACCTAACCTAGCCTAACCTAACCTAACCTAACCTAACCTAACTTCACTCAAGAAGCAATGAAATCCTGCCTAGATGTATTATCTAATATTATTCAATATGAATATGTATTGACAGTTGTATTGCTAAACTCATACCTAGTTATAGTTAAATGCTCCTATTGAGAGTACTCTGGAATACAAACCACCTTTTTCTATCTGGAACACAAGGGCAGCACTGAGCAATTCCTGATTCATGCAAAGAGGTTCAGTTTAACACAAAATTCCAAAAGAAGCCCTAAAGGCAGTGGGAAAGTGGGATGCAGCAGTACAACTCCTTCTTCAGATGAATTTTCTTGTTACTTTAAGAAGTTAAGAAGCTGGTCTAGCTATATCTGTCTGTATCTGTCCATCTGAATCTTGTATGAAATAATTTACTCTTGCATGTGGTTTAGAAAGTAAATATTAGGCCAAGCCCAAAGCAAATGCAGGGTAAATCTTCAATAATTTAACTGATCAAAACATGTTGGGTCTCTGTGGAGACCCACATAAGATAAGTCTCATGATGTTCTGCCAGGCTTTCAAATCCTATTTACAACATCAGAACTACAATAGATCTGTAATAATTCACCTCATCAGCCTTTCTCAGGAGCTTTTATCCCAGGTAGCTTGCCAGCTTTCTTAAATATGCTTTACTGTACTGTACTGACACTTCAGCTTTTTGGGTATTTCTGTTTCTTTGCCTGTATGAACCACTCCTTAAAATGGTCTGTTTCTCTGGCACAGCAAATGAAACTGGAACAGCTTGTCCTGGCAACTGTTGCTAGTCTACAGTAATTGGATGTATTAAAAATAAGAACAACAACAAAACAATTGTTTTTCCTCATTCCTTCCCAGTAGAAATCAATTAGTCACGGCCTTTATTTAGCACATGTGACATTTACCTAAGCAAGGCAACTGGTGAGCCAGTTATATGTAAGAGTCCTGGGGAGCACAGTTCTTACTCATGCTCCAGACTTTGTTCTGTTGTCCTGTTTGTCATCAAGGGTTAGTCATTATTCAGGGCAGTGCAGGATGTTTCTGGTAACAGGACAAACTGCTACGAGATCATTATTGCCATGAATTTGAAAAGAATTGGATGGGGGAACCAGTTTCTTTAGTTGCTGTTGGGAATATGCTACACTAATACCCCATGCAAAGAGTCTTTCTTGCTGGGCTTCATGCCAGGACCACATCTTTGGCATAATTTGTCACCTTCAATGCTTGTTGGCTGCTGTCCATCAGATTTCTGTGTGTTCCTGCTCATGTGAGGGTTTGTGCAGTAAATTACACACTTGTTCCACCATCAGATGGTACCTTCCTTGTCTCCTACTCATTCCCATCCCAGCAAAGCTTATCTCCAGGCTCTAGGGAGAAGTTTGGGCTCATTTTGTTTTCTTGACAGACACCCAATTTATGACATGTGGATATAGTTGTTTAGGGAAGGTTGCTCAAGTCAGGTCAAAATCTGGGGGGAGTGCGGGGTGTGGGAGGAAGGATAATCAGGAAAGTCTTAGTTTAGTTTGTGTGTAGCTTCATTTTGGTTGAGGCAAGTATTGTGGAAGTGGAGACCCTAGAGCAATTGTAGGTCTGAACTAGTTTCCCTTCTTGGACTAGTGTCATCTGGAGCTACATCACCGAGACAGAAACACCTTAGCTACCTGGTGCAATGAAGATGACTTCTTGATATGATCTCTGAACAAAACATGCAATTTTAACTCTCTAACCTGCTTGTAGTGGTGCGCATTTGGGCAGTAGTATAGCTGGGGTCTAGATACCTGTCCTGCTACATGCCCTAATAACTGTTGATTTTCCTTTCCTGCAGCCTCCTGTTAATGTTGTGACTCCAGCTCATTATTTTCTTTGCTTTTATTACCAGCATCAAAGAGACAATTGAGTCAATTAAAATGTCTAATGCAACACTGGAAGGATTTTCTCAAGTTTTACCTTTCCTTCAACAAGAAATACCAGAAATAATTCTTGGTTTGTGCCAAATTGAATTATTCTTTCAATTTTACCTCCATTCTTGTCATATTAGACATTTTCTCTGTGTCAGTTCTGACCAGCCTTGTGTGCTGTCTATGTTTTGTGTTTTGCCTGTGTTTTGAAGGGTGGTTTCTGTCTGTCAACTGTCCCACTCAGAAACAGGCTCTTTCCTTTATCTAATGCTATCTTACATGAAAAATAATGCTCTCAACCTCTCAGTTTCATCTAGGTATCACCCTGCTTCTGCAAAGCAAGTTATTTTGGCATGCACATTCACATGAGGACATTCTTTAGCTCTATCAGCTGCTGAGTAATCATTACTTAGATTCAGAACATATAAAATTTTATTTTTTAAAGATACAGTGCTATACATAAAAGCCTCCAAGGGTGACTTTGAAGTTTGAAGATAATTATTTGGCAAGCAATGTGGGATCTGCTGACATGGTTGGTTAAAGAACATGTTGTGCTAATTTGCAGTTATATTAACAGAGATAAGAAGCCTGAACTACAGAATTGAATACAATCAGAGGTATGTGAATGGAACCTATACCTGCTGTATCTCCTGAGGTTCTGGCTCTCATTTAGAGCATTTCTTTATTTAAAATCTCTCTGTTGAAAAGCAAAAGGCGTTGGATGTTCCAGAGGAATGTGAAAGCTGGACAACTCTCCAGAAAATGAGATTTCCCCCGAACACTTGATAAGTGATTCATCTATTGTTACCTGCTTTTTCTTTCCTGGCTAATTACACAAGATATGAATTTTCCCTATTTTATCTATCTATGTTAAGAACTTTATTGAATGAATTGATAGGTTCTGAATTTCACAAAAGTTCCATAGACAGGAGTGTAGTCCAGCAAATACCTGAGGACACTGATCTCCTATTTTGGCCTTACTGAGAGTACCTTAAGAAGAACTTTGATAATTTGTGTAGGAGTGATTTAAAGTACCTACTCCATTTTTCTGCCAGACATTATTACCCCAGCAGCAGAGGCAGCAGAAAGGGTGACATACCCTTCCATCAGCTACAGAGGTCATAGTCTGGTGTATTCACTGAAACTGCGATGTCTTAACTTTTGGACAGTCATTTCTTCCTGGCTGTGTGGGCAGGCAGTTGAGAGTAATAACCTCTTCAATTATTCTGGCTTACATTGCAAGAACTTGTTTAGAAGCACTCTGCATAATCTTGGGCCCATATTTTTTACGGTGCACTTGCTGTCATGAAGTTTTTTATACAGGCTATAAGTTTACGCCTATGTACATGTGATCATTAGACTTTTCATCTGCACACGAAACTGCCAAAATGCACTCATTGTCTTCTGTGTAGTGTGGGTAGATATCCACAGTGGTACTGATCACAGGAATATCCTGATGCTTTTAGAAATTCTGTTCATCTCTCCTTGTAAGGTGGTTCATAACAGCACCATGCTCCAGTACCTCTCTGAGAACCTTGAGACAGCAAATCAAAAGGCAGATATTTCTCCTTCACACCAGGCTTTGGACATGTTGGGCTTTAGACATATCACATAAACCCCTCAAGGTTTCCTTGGGCTGTCACAGAAAGCCAGATGCTTCTCTTTCTCTTGCAGGAGCTGAGAACTTCTGCCTTTCAGTGATGTTTCTCACAATGCCATGTTCACAAATCCCCAGCCCTGCCTTGCACTATGCCACTCCAGAGCTCACCTGCATGACAGGTTTGGCATCTGTGCTGCTAATTCCTGCTTACAGGTGGAGCTGTACTGTTCAATTACCAGTAACTGTGGAAGGTATCTTATGGCATGAAAACTTCGTGGATTAGGAGGCAAAGGCTGTACAACTCTACAGCTGTGATATTTGTGGGTTTAGATAGTTTTTTTTTTTTTTTTTTTTTTTTTTTTTTTTTTTTTAGAGGGTTATTGCTTTGGTGTAATCCAATTTAATTGTGACATTACTAAAGGATCCCAAAAAAAAGATTAATGAAGTTATTCTGGAATAATTATTTTGATGTTATTTACAGACAAAAAGCAACAGCAATAATCACAATTCAAGAGGGAGCAAGCTATGACACTCCACATACCTCCTCACCAGCTCCTCTGGTAGTCTAGTCCTTCATCAAAAGCTTTTAAATAGGCTTTTGAAGTCACATTGACCTCAATTCACTTTTAACTCAGAATTCTCTGAATGGGTATTACTTGCCCAATTAATTCTTGGGATTTCCCTAGGAACCTGTGATTTGACTGAGGCCTATGCCTTTTTCAAATCTAAGTCAAATGATAATTTCCCTAGACTTTATATGTATTTAAAAGTATTAATGTCTAAACAGCTTCACTTGACATTTCATTCGGGATGGAGGAAAAACTGACTAGTGGTTTTCCATAGTAGATATATATATTCAGGAAATGCCTGTTGGAAGCGGGACTTCAAGGTTTATGTTGGCATATCCAAACTTCTGCTGAGAAAGAATAACTTCAGTCATGACTCTAGTTTTTGTTGCTGCTAAGAATTTGGTCATTATTAAAGTGTAGTATACACATATAAGGACAAAGATACAGTATCAGTGGAGTTGTATGTGAGGTTTGCAAATAGCTATCAGAATGAATAGTTAACATGTGAATCATGACACGTGACCCTCCACTCATGTTCCTACTGCTCACAGCTGAAGTCACATAGTGAATACAAGCAAATCTCAGTTAAATCTTAGTGACCATGTAGGTAATCAAATCAATAAAAATGCTGACCTCATTTACTGCAGTTTGAGCACAGTTAACCTCAGATGGGCATCTGGAACTGGAGTCCCTTTATGACATTTGACAACTGCAAGGCCAGAAATGTTAAGAGCTTACTTTCACCCATAAATGGCCCTCCATTTTCTTCTGGATGACTTTTATCAACTTAGTTTTCTGGTTTCAATTATTTTCCTCAGAAAATGAAGATGATTAATGCAATCCAAGTACATAATAAATTTTGAAAGGGATAATGTTTCTTTTTTTCCTATATAATCTTTGTCTGCCTCTGCCTTGAAATATTTCTGTTTCCCTCCTTCTTCCCTGAAGTATTCTGAGAATGGATTTGGGTGAAGTCACAAAAAAAAACAAACAAAAAACCAAAAAAACCAAACAACCAACCACCAGTGAAATACATGAAAAATCAGAAGGGTCTTTACTTTTTCTTGGATTGCTTCTTCCAAATAAGGTCTGAAGCAATTGAAGCAAAATAAGATTTTTTTTTCCTTCTTCTTCTACTGGGGAAGGTCAGTTATCAGTAGGTTAGACATGGGTAGAGAAGTTACCTTACCTTAAATATAATTTCCACACTTATTCCTTCAGTTTGCATTGTTGATAGCCATGTTACATTTTATAATCTGTGTAATCATAACAATTTTTTAAAATTATCTGTAAGCACAAGCTGATTAAATACCTTAATTACTCAAAGCTTTCAGCCCGGTTTAGAATTGCCTCACAAGCAGAGTGTAAATGTTCCAGTTAATAAAAACTCAAGATCTGCTTTTCTTCTTAAGAACACTAATCTTATGAATGTCACTGACTTTCTTCAAATGAATAGAATCAAAGCAAGAGATCTGCTACTGAAGAAACTTTCCCTCATACCTCTTCCCCCAAACCTCATTCATCTGGGTCTCACCTTGAACCTGTTTGCAGTGACTTTTATACGGTATTTTCAGATTGGGGTGTGTGTGGATCTTCAGTGGAACTGTGGTTGTAGAGGTGGGTATCTGGTGCCTAACAATATTTTAGATGTACTGTGTTTCAGGGATATGGTTGTCATGGACTTGGCAGTCTTGGCAGCTGGGTTAATGGTTGGACTTGATCTTAGAGGTCTTTTCAATCTAAACGATTCTATGATTGTAAGGAGTGCTGTAGACCACCTGCACTGATTTTCAGGGTAGACCTGCAACAGAATGTCTCTGCTGCACAGCGATCGAGTGTTCAGAAAGCAAACTTGCTTTCTAATTTGCCAGCTTGCTAGCAAACTGGCTCTTGAGAATCAGTTAATGACAGATCACATATCTGAAGTTGGCACTGCATTGTGGAGTGCAGCCATAGCATTAAGAGCCTTTAAAGGTTGAGTGGCTATTACTGATCCATAAAACATTATTGCAGAGCAATTTATTCACAAACCCTAAATGATACAAGCAGAAACTGTATTCATTACATGAGCAGCAGTCTTCAACAAACAGGATTGACATTCTATAAGCAGCATACACGTAGGAATGAGAACTTCATAAAACAAACCATGAAAGGAGCAAACTGTTACAGTCTCACGTAATTTCAGTAATTTTGTAGTGGAGAATTTCCACCCACTATGTGTGAAAGGAAAAGTACACGTAGTGCTGCCACACCCATTATGCATTTACCTCTTTGATAGTGGCAAGCATGTTAATGCTTGAAATGATAGCTTTGCATCCATTTTGTTATTCCTTGACCATCCACAAAGATGCCATTTTTCTCTAAAGTTAGCAAAGGGAAAATTTTTATTTTGATAAATAATATCATTCCTAATTTGAAGAAAACAGAAACTTTAATTAAAAAACCCAAACCAAACAGGTTTTTTTTGGTTTGGTGTCTTTCTGGTTGGTTGGTTTTGTTTTTTGTTTGTGTCTTTTTTGTTTGTTTGTTTTTGTTTTGTTGGTTTTTATTTTGTTGTTGTTGTTGTTTTTGTTGGTTTTTGCCTTTTTTTTTTTTTTTTGGTTGGTTCATTGGTTGGTTGGTTTTTGTGTGTGTGTGTGTGTGTGTGTGTGTGTGTGGTTTTTTTTCCCAGCAATACAAAATAAGCTTATTGGGAGGAAAATGGTATGGTAGCTTACAGGTGGCTTCTTTCAGACAGCAGTAATGGAAACCGTCTTTTTGAATATAATTACATATGTGTATAGTAAGGGAGATTTGCCAAAGTTTTCACTACTGGGAAGTTAATAGTTCATTTTTTTCAAATATTTATTTATAGATCCATATCAGTTACAGGAAGAACAACAGCAGAAATGGTCTCAGTGTTTGCATTAATTATTAGAAAAGTATACACACAAATACACACACACACACACACACAATAATATTCCAGACACACAAGAGAAACTTCTGTAGCACTGAAACTAAAATCAAGCTCATATTTTCCGTTTCCAGTTTTGAACCTACTTTTGTATTATGCTGCAAATTGTACTGACTTAGTAGGTTCAGACACTTCTTGTCATTCAAGTTTAGGTTATTCATACAAACAAGTCAGAACATCAGTTATTGGAAGGTCTTTTTTGGCACCCCACTTCTGGAAAGATGTGAACCAGTTGGAAAGAATCTGGAGGAAGGCAACAGAAATGAGTAGAGGTCCAGAAAATATAACCCATGTGAAAAGATTGAAGGTACCAAGGTTGTTTAGTCTAGAGAGGAGGAGGCAGAGGGGGAAAATTTTAATAGTTTTCACATATCTAATAAGCAGTTTTGTTTATCTATTTTCCAAGCTCATGGCTGATAAAGCAAGAAGGAATGATCTTAAACTGTGGTAAGGGAGAGACAGATGAGACATTAGGAAACACACTATAATAGTACAGCCAGACAAGTACTGGAAGAGTGCTGGAAACTTGATCATCTGGAGATTTTAAAGAGCAGGTTAGAAAAACGTCAGCCAAGAGACAGTGGAAGGGGGGGGAGGGTAGTGGAAGGAATGAAAGGCAATCTTTTGATGATCTTCTGAAAATTCCTTGCTTCTGGATTACATTACTTCACATCTTGGACTGTTACAGTAGGGTATCACACTTCCTTCAGTACCTTTTCAGCATTCAAGATAGCCTGGAGACATGTTATTTTCCAGATCAACACACACTGATGGAAAAAGTTACCTTCCCATATTGTTGCATGCAGTGGGAGCATACCATTTCTTTGTTCTGTCTGTCCAGTCAGCTGCCAGAGTGGCTTATGGGAATGCTCCAAAACCATTTCAGTAAAAATAACTAAATTAGTAAAGACCTATTTGAAGTGTCTATGCTAATCTGGCTGTCTCATTTGACTGAGTTTTGAAACAAAGGTAAGGAAAAGGTTGGGACTGTGAATCTTGAGGAAGACAACTGAACAAGCTGCATGCATCTGAGAATATAAGACAAAAACCTTCCCCAAATAACCCTTGGGTGTCTTAGCGATGTCTGTACTGTGATGTGCTCATTTTCAGCATCTCCTTCACTGGCCTATTTGGAGGAAGGAATATTCTGAAGGACTGGAGGTAAAATGCTGATGATTTTGAAGGGATTTTATCTTAGTTAATTGATGTATCTTTTGAGACTATCTAAAAGAGAGAAGGGTGGAACTGTGTTCTTGACAGGGATAATTGTATGGCACAGGTATTGTGTTAGGAACCTCATGAAAGTAGAGGTTTAGTTTTTATATAGCAATACATTGAAGACTGTTAAGCCTGAGTCCATAACTCCTAAAAGGCTAAAATAATGGCCAAAATTTCTTCCCCTTTTTTGAGCCCTAATATCAATTTGCCACATCTCTTGCATCTACCTTGCATTTCTCGGCCTTCTAAAAATCCCAGGTGTGTATAACCATGACTCACACAACCTCCATCTGCTCTGTGATCCATGTTGGGCATGAGAACCTTATATCTCTGTCAAGAAGCCAAAGGACTCCATTCAAACTAAACATGGTTTTTGGGTGGGTATAATGCCATCTTAAAGGGATACTCCCATCTAAAGATTTTATTGCATTTACATGTAACTAGATGATGCAGAGGGCTATTAAGGTTTGTGTCCTTATAAAAAAGCAGTAATGTAATGGAAGATGAAAATAGATTCCAAGAAGCCGAAATTTTTACAAGAGTTCCTCAAGATTTAGAATTGACATGGCTGTTCATTCTTGAACTAAAAATTTAAAGTTACCATTTTTCTTCATGCTATTTGCAAATGCTCATTTTATAAAGAGACGCTGTACTAGGTTCTATCTTTTGATGCTGGCTACCTGCTTTCGAAGGCAAATACATGCAAAGATGCATTTCATTCAGACTAGAAATGGAAATCCCTGCCAGATGCAGCATAACACTAATGAAAGTCAATACAATTTGTTCAGAGTGCTAGAAATAGCTCTAAAAATGGAAGTTCCATTTTTTAAGTCCTCAGTTTACAGCCTGACTTACAGTTTACAGAATTACTCACATTAATCTAATGAAATTTGACAGGATATTTAAAATTATATCCACATTTTCTTTTAAATTTCTTTAAGTTCCTTTCCTCTCTAAATCAGTTCTGGAAACATTGTGTGACAAGATAGAACTTAGAAATCAATGGCAAAAGATGTGTGGCAGGGGAAACTTGTAACACTGATATTAAGAAGGAACTTATTCAGCATGTGTGCTGGTCAGAATAGAAAAAAAATTTACCAGAAAAAAAACACTATCTAGAAAGACAGCATCATCTATAAAATTTCAGCAACACAGACAAGGAGTAAGTGACTCCAGGAAATGAGAAGTAACTATGGTTTAGCTCAGGAAAGCCAGCTCCTTCACTTGAAAGAATTTCATAACCCTTCACTTGCATATAAATTGCAAGTAGAAAGAGAATTTTAAGAGTTGTACATGCATGCTTTGTATGATGAGTAGCCTCCTCCCAGCTGCAGTTTTTGGGGGCAGGGAGGGGGAACGTAGCAGCATTCTTCGTAGGATCACCATACACACTTCAATCAGGACATATATGGGAACTAGAATAATACTAGTTCATTTCTGAATGTATATTAGAAAG
Organism: Xenops minutus; assembly: GCA_035221455.1. Lineage (NCBI taxonomy): Eukaryota > Metazoa > Chordata > Aves > Passeriformes > Furnariidae > Xenops > Xenops minutus. The sequence continues at coordinate 94,846,580 of JAWWEE010000001.1, forward strand.
TACCAAAGTAGATATAATTTATCCCTATGGCATCTAGATGCCATGGAAATCCACCCCATATAGGCAAGGATGTTTCTTTTATGATTTAAATTCCATTTCTTCTGGCCCACACGAAACATATGAATACTACTAAGGGAGAATATAAACTACCCAATGTTTCTCAGCAATTTCAAACCTTTTCCAAAGTGACAGTAAGATCATTTATATGATCCCTGTGTACTGTACATTTTCAATCTTCTAGATGCTTCAGGAAAAAGCAGAAAATTCTTTTATGTAAAGCTTTATTTATGGCATTTTACATGAAACCAAATTGCATTGTACTTCCACTGGATGGGGAAGTGGCCAGGACAGAGTATAATGAAGATACTATTTCCCTACAGAGCGACTAAATAGAAACTAAAAGTTCTTAAAATCTTCCTTAATGGTTTCAACAACTTTTTATTATCTCTTTTTGTATCATGGTTCTCAGTATCAAAAGGTTTCTATTTGTTTTGAGAAGGAAAAGTAGATAATTTATGTGCTGAAAGGGAGTATAAGATATCTCTGTTGTTGGAAATCTACTTGAGGAGGAAAGTTCAATTTAATTTTCTTAGAAAAGAGAGAAGCTGCATTGAAAACTGAGTTTTCTGTAATACACTTAGAGTGCACTGAGAACCAGATGAAGATTTGATCAGCTTCCTTGTATTTTTTTTTCAGAGGCAAATTATCAAAGTAACTTGAACTGTCTCAGTCCTCCCATAAAGTTTCTGTGGCTGAGTTCTGTAGGTTTGCTTTGTGTTGCAGAAGACAGACATTATCTCTCAATCACCACCTTCCAGTTGTATCTTTTGGCTTCCTCACAAATCTAAAATGGATCTTACTGTGTTGAAGCTTAGAAAACTCTCTTCTATAAAAGTGTTTCTTGTTAGCAGATGACTAATCCGTGCCATCTTTGCCTTCTTATGTTATTAGGAACTTCATAAAATGGTAGAATTGTTTGTGTTGGAAGGGACCTTAGAGATCATGTAGTTCTAACCCCACTGCCATTGGCAGGGGCATCTTTCACTAGATCAGGTTGCTCAGAGACCCATTCAACCTGGTTCTGATCACTTTTAGGTATGGGGCATCCACAGCTCCTCTGGGTAACCTGTTCTAGTGTCTCACCACCTCCACAGTGGAGATTTTCTTCCTAATAGCTAAACTAAACCTGCGCTCTCAGTTTGAGACCACGTCCCCCTTGTCCTATGCCTTTGTAAAAAGTCCCTATCCAGTTTTCCTGTAGACTTCCTCTAGGTGCTGGAACACTGCCATAAGGTTGTCCCAAAGTCTTCTGTTTTCCAGCTGAACAAGTCCAATTCTCTTAGCCTTTTGTTATAGGAGAGGTACTCCATCCATCTATTTACCTTGATGGCCCTTCTCTGACCTCATTCCAACAGGTCAATGTCCTTCCTGAGCTGGGGACCCCAGAGCTGTGCACAGTATTCCATGTAGAGTCTCATGAGGGTGGAGAGGAAGGGGAAAATCACCTTCTTTAAGTATAGCTTCCCCTTGTACTGCCTATATTTTCCTATGTCCCAATGCTACAACACTTGCATTTACAGGTATTCTATTTTTTCACTATCTAGGACAACTGCATTGATAAAAGCAGTTTGTGTATATATAGATACCTGTGGGAAAAAACTGAGTACCATGTTTAACGCTCTGGGACACTTTCATAATGACAACTGCATACTTATTTTCTTTGAGGTGGATCAATAGCTGTAGGCAAGGTGGAGGGATGGATTTCTTCTGTCAGCCCAGCTGGAGCTATATTCTTCAGTAGAGTTTATGCACTAATAAGCTCAAAGCAGAGTTTATTCAATGATATTTTTAAAATATTTACACAAATGTTTTCTTACAAGTTCTGAGACTAACACTCTGTTGGCTACAATACATGCTTTGCCTCCAAAGGCTGTTTTGGAAAAGGCCACATTTCTTTCCTGCTTTACTGCTTAATTCCCCTGTTTTTGAAAGGTCTCTGTCAGAGGAGGTCAAAAGTAGTCTACAGAGGTTCTTTTGGATGCTGTCACCCCTAACCACCTGCATGAAGTTATTACCTTAAAGAGGGTGAGCAGAACAAAACATGGGCCCATACCTTGGCTGTTCCAGTTCGCACTTAAGCTGCTGATGGCAGTGGGTTCTCATTAAGAAGCCAAAGTGCAAAGTACATGGCTTTCTTCCTGGTTTCTTTTGTGACACTGCTGATGATCACCAGCAGAAGAAAAAGCAGGTACAGAGCTGAGGAGACCCATAACATCTTTAGTCACTTCAGCTGTTCGTCAGTGACTGTGATCATCTGTCAGAGCAGCTGTAGTCAGGACTGCCATTGCAAATTGTACAGATGGATCTGGACATGCTTTGAAGTAGCTACCTTGGACACGGCCAACAAATAGCTGAGGCAGCATGGGATTCAGTGCAGGCTGCATTTCCAATTATTTGTTCAGCTTCTCAGGTGGTTTGCATAACCCAGGCTGAGAGTTGTGCTGCCATAGCTACACAGTAACATCACTCCTGCTAGTTTAAAGTTAGACTGGGCTTGTGTGCATGAGCTATAGCCATGGCTCCACAGAAACAGACCAGCTCTGCCCTTTTTTGTTTGTTTCAATTCCCCAACGAGATCTTGAGGCACTACTGCAATAGAAACAATAATGAATCATTAATAACTTCTGCTGAATCATTTGAAAACTATTTGCTCTGTAGTTGATGTTTATTTATTAGTGCAGAGTAGGTGATGCAACAAAAGACAGTAAACAAAATGAGCTGTGGACTGTTTTGCTTCAATTTATTGAAGATTTTCTTCTGGGGATAATTATGTCTTAAAATGAAAGCAAATTATCTGCATTTGTGGTTGGAAAGATTCCCATTGCCTCCAAATATCTTCTGAAAGTAGCTTTGTTTAATAATCTTGGTATTGTTTTACTATTAATGCAGTGCTGATAAAGTGTCTTGAGAGAGGCAAGTTTTTTCCAAAATAGAGTTATGAGATGTCATAACCAGGTATGTTCTGTCCTTCTGTTAATATTTCTATGTTATTTTGACATAAATTCGTGTAAATTTTCACATTTGGGCCCAAAACAGCTAGATGGAGCTCTTTCCTCTCTCATTAGTAGGATACCATCTTAAGTAAGTAATTTAAAAATCTTCTGACCAACCTGCCAATGAAAATATTCTCATTTTTTAAATAAGATAGTTCTGAGTAAGAGCTATGTAGGAAGGTTTTGCAAGATTAGACCCAAAGGCTTAAACTGGAGAGATGTTAATAATGAGCATGTGAACAGAACTAGTTCTGCAGTACAGGGACTAGTGGGAAAAAAAAAAAAAGAAAAAAAAAAGAATAAAGAAATATAACTCGAAGGTTTCCTGTCAAGCAGTATCTCTGTAATATATACATATACATACAAAAGATTGGATTATATGATATAATGGTCTTTCTCGTCTCTGACTCAATGAACTGAGACAGATGCCAAGTGTAATCATTAGCAAAGATAGCTAAGGCATTGCTTGTAAGAAGCTGTGTTGAAACAGGCTAGGTAGACATCCTGTGATCTAACACAGCATGGCCAAGAGAAGACTAAACATAGTCTTGAAAATTTACAAAGCAGGGCAGCAGTCTCAGATATTTGTGCTAGTTGGTCTTGCTAAATTAAGATCTACCCTAGTATAGATATAATTCCTCCTGAAAAGAAATGAAAATGGAGAACTATTTGCCTTACAAATATGCACAGGAAAGATATGCATAATTTATATACATTTAATTAGGTATTACATTTTGGAAAAGGTAACTGTAATAAATATAGATCTGAGGATGTTTATTCTTTATTTTCCTTTGCAATGCAAAAACTTATGCTGGGGTTTTACTGAAACCTTTTAGAACTGATGGAAGATTTTCCCACTGATTTGGGAGACCTAAAAATAAACTTTATCGCTTAATCGATTTCACAAACCATTCATCAAATGCAACTCATGAAACTGTGCTTCTGCCAGCTACTAAGGCATCCTGATTATTGACAGACACACAACTGAACTGTCTGTTTCTGCTTTGTTGTCCCCTTCCTAGTCTATAAACACCATGAGTTAGCAAACAGTGTTGCAGTGACACCCATGCATCACCTCAGCTTCAGAGCACACATGAGTTTTCCAGAGGCTACCACAATCTCCAGCTCCTTATGCTGTCTATGATCTGGACCTTGTCTTCCTAGGCAGCTGAAGGGTGGTAGGTATATTTGCTTCCCTTAATTACGTCCATGGCCTAGAATGGAAGACTCCAAAGTGGACCATGACATTTTCTCAGCTGTACATGGCACTGTGGGCCTGAAGTAGTCTGCCTGAGTTCTGTAATTCAGTCTCATGCTATTACAGTTGGTCATAACCTTTGTCCCTCTTCACCTGTTAAACTACAGCTAACAATAGTTTTTGTTTGCTGCCACAGCTCCTACTGGAAAGCTGCTCCAGGATCTCAATGCAATGAAGATTAGAAACATTCTAGTCTCCAGGTATAACTTATTAGTAATCAGTTTATACTACTTGGTCTCATACAACTATACCTGAAAGATTAACTGACCTTCTCCCTTCATGGTGCTAATGAAATAGTCACACTGTGGCTACATGGGCAAATAAATTGCAGTAATAAGGCTGGACTAGTAGACAAATGCAGTCAGTGCTGAGACTCCTGTGTTATATACTTTACAGGCAGTTTGGAGTTTAATTGGAGTATGATTTATTTCAGTTGAATAGCCCCACTGTACATGTGATTCAAAGCTTTCCAAAGGAAATCTGCACTTCAGAGCTTTTCTTCCTCATGTTTGGGTTCTCCTACAAAGTGCCACACTATCCAGCTCCCTCATGCAGATTAATTCTACTACTCACAGCAGTGTCCGCGCTGCTATTTTCTGTCTAAGGCCAAACACCTGAACGTATCATGTAGCGATCCGACGGGATACAAGGTAGCAGTCCCACACTCATGGAAGGTGAAACAGGAGTGGAACACTTTATTAAGGGAGCACGAGACTTATAAAGGGTTCGGGGCAGAAGCTGAGAGAATAAGGACGGATCGCAACAAATAAGGGAAAAACGGGGTGGAATTATAACAAATATGGGAAAATAGGGGGTGGCTAGCCCCTATATGGTATTAG
>JAWWEE010000001.1:94851829-94896074 GCA_035221455.1 Xenops minutus
GCAGGTGTTCTTCTCATTTTGCTGACAGCTCGACCCACTCGTGAAAATCCTGGTGTTCGCTGGACTCCCCTCCTACAGTATCACTTCTGTTCCTGCTCATGCTTTGCATGACACCACCTGCACCTCCATCCACCTCCCTCCTCATAGCTTGCACAGTGTTCACTGCACTGTGCCGCAGTCAAGGAGTGAACCCTGTGGCTTCAGCCTATACCCCAGTAGGACAGCAAGAATGAACTGACACTTGCACTATTAGCTTTCTGTCTGATGATTTGCCTAGGCTGGATTGACGTTGAGTTGAAACTACTGGGACTGCATTGCCATTGAGATGAACAGTAGCGGGTATGAAATTTTCCACTGCATTGGAGCACCACCAAGAATCTCTCTTGTGAGCTGGTGTCAGGGCCTTGCCATCCTGACATGTAGTTTTGCAAGCTGATATCTGTATTCAGAACAGCAGCTGTAACCCTATGGAACCTTACAAACTTCAAAGCCTTGTCTGTGGCTAACCAGTATGAGAAAGACAAGTCCACTCCAGGCAGCGTGCAGAGAAACTCTACAAGACCATTCTTCACAGCTGCTTCCTCTATGTAGTGCAAATAGCTGACGTGAGCAAAATTGCTGAGACCTTTTCAATTCAGGGGTTACATCACTGTGTGTGTTGTGGAGGAGAGGGACATGGCCCTTCTTTCTCATCCTACTTCCCAGTGTATGGCAGCTATGGTCTCCTAAACTGCAAGGGCAGCCAACACTTGTTTTTCAGGCCAAAGGCAGGAGAAAATGCTTTGATAGAGTTCGCCAAAAGGACTGAGGATACTCATGCCTTCTGCAGCTCTGGCCATGCAGTCAGTGGGGTGCCGGCACTGTACTTTCAAGCTGAACAAGGATCATACAGGTCACTCAGGCCAGGTAGTGATACTGCTCATCCATGCATCACTGGGTCATGAGTCTGTGCTGAGGACTACACTGCCAAGAATGGGAATGGTCCCTTACTGCAGGGAATTTCTTACTGTGTATGCAAGTCATTTACATTTCACCAACACACTACAGGGTGGAGAACCATGCAGACCAGCCTTGATGCCAGTACCCTCCAAACTATGGGTGCCTGCTGTATCACGCAGGGTTGTGGGAGAACACATTTTGGACAGAAAATTTGAGGAACAGTTTCTTCAGAAAAACTATACACTCTTCATATGAAACACCCAGGATGACATGCATGCTTGGGATGTTATTTGTTCCTTCATTGATGGAGTACATGTGAGACAAAATGCTTGCATGCCCCCATCTTTTCCAGAAAATAAACTTCATAATGGAAATCACAGTGTTTAAAAAAAATGTAAAAAAATCATGAGGTATCTTTTAGATCTTCTTAGCCTTCCTCTTCCTGCAGGAGAGGCTACAGGGGATTTCTGTAGCCCTAGTGGGAGACTTCAGCTTCTCACCTGTGGCACTCAGTACAGTATCCCTTTTTAGAAAGATGGTTACTCTAGCTGAGTCTTCTCTAGTTCTCTGCCTCCTATGGCTTTTTCTGCATATCCGTATGTGCTTTGACTCAGTAACTCTCAGGAAACTACCCTCACTCTCTTGAGATGAGTCTCCTGCCCTCACAGGTCTTTCCTGGAGTAGCTGCTAGGATGCAGCAACCAGAATATACATGTGATTCAGTTGAAAGGGGCAGCGGGTGGGTTTGTTTTTTGCTGCTCAGCAAAGATCTGACAGGAGAGGAGGGTTTTGAGGGTGGTTTGCTTGCATGTGACGCCGCAGGGAGCTGGCAGCAGACACAGTGGTGGGAGAGAAGCTTATTGAAGTTGCTTGGGAATGGGACAATCGACAAATGTTGGAGCACTAAATCTAGCTGGTCCTGAGCAGTTGGAACGGACCCCTTAGCAGGAAGATTCTCCTCCCATGTCAGACAGTACTCTGTCTTACTCCTTCATTCTTTTAGAGATAAATCTCCCATCTGTTCTGTGCCTAGGCTTTTCCCTCAAATGCTCAGTTCACAGAGAGACTGAGCCCTTCGAGGCTCATAAATTGACTGAGTTCCTTACCCCAGAGGAACTTAAATCTGGAGTCCCAGCTTTGTGTGCTTGCCCTCCCACTCATGAGCACTTAGGTGTCAACTTTCTGCATTGACATAGCTATTCAAGGAACCACTCTACCCTTCCCATGATGGGCCAACAGTATCTACAACCCACAGTGCCTTCTCTGGCACCTTGCTCTTATGGTATGCAAAAAAACCCAAAAAGCACTTCACATGCTAGGATGGCTCAGAGCTTTAGATCAAAGTGAAATAGTGGTATCTAAGCAGAAATAGGTTAGCATGGATGACTTCATCTCCTGGGCTGACAGGCCTCATCACTTGTAAGGAGATCAGTGTGATAGGGAAATTGTTAGTAAAGCCAACAGGGCCAAGAACTGCTTAGGAGCAAAGACAGAGAAAGAGAGATCAGGAAGAGATGCAGGGAGTGCAAAAAAACATAGTCAAGAATAGAAATATCCCCCTGGGGAACAGTGCCCACCACTTGTCAGTTGTAACACAGCTCAGTGGGGACAGTGTTTGTACAAACGGGTTAACATGGCTGAATCAAAATGGCAACACCGTGCCAGTAACTGTGTCTGACAGAAAGAGGGAATCAGTAACTATGCTGTCCAGAGCTTTTTCTCTCTCCACCAGGCTGTCTACATGACATTGTTGTTCTGTAGGTCCCTCTCCAACTCCCTTTCTCCTTCGGTTCCTTCTCTTCCCAGGAACCTGGGTTTGAAGCTCTGAAGAAAGGTGGAGGAACAGCTGTTGTTGACACTTCTCCTGCTCCTGAGATTCTGGCTCTTTTAAGGAAATGTAGAAGAAAGATGGAGAGGAGTGGTAGCTGCTGTCCCAGTAGCATCTTTGTGTTGTAAATACAGGAAAACCTTTCAACATATACTTTTCAGTCTCATAGCTGAGGGTAGGAGTGGGAACAGTAGTGTTCTTGTGCACTATACCTTCAGATAATAATCCAGTGGATACAGGAAGGGACCATGCAAAAATGTCAGTTTACAATAAGCTAGGAGGGATGAAGCACCATAATGTGCTGCGTTCTCAGCTTTGCTGGCTGTCTGGACAGAGCTAGATGCTCCTGCTGAGTGGAGTTAGATGAAAGGTTTTGGACATGGAGATCCTTGCTACATCAAAAAATTCTTTGACAGCTTATAGACTGTGGAGAACACTTTGCAAAAGTGATCAGACCAGCAATATGCTAAACCACAACTCTAAATTAACTTGTAATACAACTGCCAGAGATTCACTCCTTCTCTTCCCAGCATGGAGACATGAGTATGAAATTCTACCCTTTACCCATACTCAAATTAACCTGGACAGAGGATGACTATTGCAGGTCATGCTGGGAGTGGCCAAAATAGAAGCCCCTTTGAATGTCCTCAAATGCCTTCTGCAGGGTTTAGGTGTGGGCTCTGTACTCAGTACTGGCCTGGTGGCACCATGACAGAGGGCTATGGATGTTCAAACAAGCAAACAACTTTGTGGTAAATTTCCAGTCACAGAACTTTTAAAGTTGTCTGTAATGGACACAGATCTTCCCCTGTTCTCACAGTGTGATTGCTTTCTTCTGAAAAGTTACTATCTTTCTCAAATTTCAGGCAACATTGCTAGCAACCCACTGATACTGCCACTGTGTTATTCAACTGTCCAAGTAATTTTTAGTTTCACAGTTTTATGGAAGATGTCGTTTCATCAAGTGCCTGTGAATCTTCTAGGAAAATGGACAGTTGTCTGATACTTTGACAGACAAAACAAAGATTGCAGGTTGGAAAAGGAAACCATGGCAAGGTTGGACTGTTAACCAAAGGAGAGGGTATCAAACCCAGGGATGCCTCAGTAGAAGAAGAAATATAATTTGCAAAAACAACGGAGGCATAACAGCTGTCAAGAAATAGAGAGACAGAGATGACACTTGTTCATTTGAATGTCAAGAGAGATACTTTATGGGATCTGTGGAAGAGTCAAGAGCTTCCTCACAGCACAGATATTTTATATGACACCTAGTGGCAATGTGGCCCACACCCTGGCTCAAAACACACTGTCTTCATGGAGTGTTGGAACACTTGTGAAATTTTAGTTTTCATTTTAGTTTCCTCCAAGGGGAATTTAATTTGTGTGCACCAAAATCACACTGCCATCTGAACCAAGATGCTGGAACTGAGGCAAACAGGGAAGTATTTTCAAAACTTCACAACTGTTTCAAGCCACAGTGTCCATGTAGATCTTAACCCACACTTCTCAGACTTTAGAGGGTGAGAGGAAAGAAGCTAAGATTTTTACACTGGTGTCCTGCCCTTATAGCTGAGATGTCACACTGGTGCAATACCTATCCTGGTCTAGTTTCCACACTCACTTTCTCTTCTGAGGAATTTGGGCTTAGGGTTGCTTTTTAACATCTGACCCACACCAATATAAACTTGGTATCTGGACTTAAGAACTTAGGAGCATCTGCAGGTCAGTAATATGGGCATGACTTGTAGGCTGCCTCCCTTGAACCTATTATGCTCATTATTTATATGGATAAGGTGTGGGGGGTTTTTTGTTTGTTTGTTTGTTTTTTTTCATTCGGCAGCAAACAATACTAGAAGATGCTGCCCAAAAGTCCTATAGTATTGAAAAGATTGAACACATGCAATCTAAGTAATTTCAAACAATAAACTTATCCCATTGGATCTATGAGATTTTTTTAATTTCTCTCCTTAAATGATGCTTTTGGAACTGAACAAAGTGAAAAAAAATGGACTGGATTTGTTTGTTTGTTTGTTTGTTTCACCAAAGTGTAACAAAGGGCTCTGGTTTGAATAAAATCTGTTTTCTCTTTTTAGGAGATAATGCCCAAAACCTTTGCACACAGTAACACATATTTTAAAAGCAAATCTTTGACATAGAATTATAATCAATATAAAATTAAATGAAAGCTTTCCAGTTTGATGTCTGGCATTTCCTCTTTACTACTTTATATCTTTCAGTTGGATAGGCATCAAAGAAGCATCACAAGGTGTTTGCCTGAGGTTCAGCTGTGTGATCACATCTAACTTTGTTCCTTGCACCTGAGGGATTAGCAGGAACACAAATTAAAATTTTCATCTACTTCAACTATTAAGCACAAATATTCAGGTGTAATATATCTTTTTACACTTATTGTGTGATGCTAATCAATAGAGGATTTTTGTTTCATTTTGTTCTTTTGATGCATTTATTTGGAAACAAGATACTCCAATATTTCAAGATGAATAGTGACTGAGATTTTGTAGACTGTGAGGCCCCAAAAATCTCCTGAAATGCCTGACAAAGGTATTTACAATCAGACTGGTTTAATCCTAAATCGATCAAGTCCCAGTTCTGTGTAAGCTAGAAGAATCCTTAGGCTAACAAAAGAAACCAGATAGACAGATATTTGGATAAAGTAAGAAGGTATTAGCCAGGCATGAGTGGTGTTCTGCAAAACAAGGAAGAGTAAATGCCAGTTCAGAGTTCAGAAGGGCAGATAAGAAATAATATTGCATGCATCCTCTTAACAGTAGGACCTGGAGTGAAAAGTCCTTTGATGACCATTGGCCTTGCAGGAAGCTGCTGGCAGACTCCAGCCACATGTGCACTGAGTCAAAGAAGATTCCAGGACTCCACCTGGGACACAATGAAGTAATTTCTGGCATGCAGGCACTCCTGGTTCATTGACAGAGCCATAGGAGAGATAAATCAAGGCAAATCCAATTTTAAGCCTCTTTTGGCATCACTGCCATGTTGTGCTGGTAACTCATCTTTGATGTCTTTGTTTTTTATTTCTCGCATTTTGAGCAGGGTAAGGAGCACATTCCCAGTACAGTTTATGAAGCTGCCTGCTACCTGCTCCTCCCTGAGCCCTCTTCTTACGATATACCACAACCCTGGGGGAAGCCACTTACTTCCAATGGCAGTGGGGATTCCTCTTATTAATTAGTTGACAAGATATTGAGCTCCGCATGATCTGGACTTCCACAGTTTATCTATGTTAAATCATGTACTTAGAAATAATGTGCTCATCATCCTTCTCCTTTTTAATATTGTTTTTAACACTCACTTGTGTTATTTCTGATGGTAAAATATAGGATGTTATCAGATGCCTATGGAGTGGAAATAAGCATGTCTATAAAGGGATATTCTACATAACTAGATGCTTCTCTGAGGTGTGGGAGTATACTGACATAACCATTTGTGCATCTGAGCCTCCTCTGATTCCTTCCAGACCTCTTATCATACACAACATGCTTCAAGTGCAAGAACATTTCTGAATTTGCAGTTGAATATTAACCATTTCCAGTTAATTGTCTTAGATACCATGGTTGAGGATAAAGTGAGGGAAACAAATGGTGAAGATACTATACCACAGGGAAATCAGAAAGACTTCAAAAATTGTCAAAATAAAATAAATCATTCCTTTCCAGGCAGCAGCCAACATCAGATACTTCAGGAAAAGTCCCATCTAATGTCCACAGAGATTGTTTCTAATGCTGCTGATGGCATTCTTTTGTGATTCAATGGTGATATAAAAAATTTCCTATCCTTGTATATATCTGAAAAATACATTCTAGAATGGATCAGAATGTTCTAAAATAGAAAATCAGGAAACCATTTTTTCACATGGAAACATTGGGATTAAACTTTGTGTGATGGTGTTAGAAAAATCAGCTGTGAAAAGTCAACAGTCATACCTGTAAATTAACACATCCACAATCTGTTAGGGAAACTATTCCTTCATTCTCTTATCTGTGAATTTCCTTCCTTCCTTCCTTGCTCCGTCCCTCTTCTAAAGAAGGGATCTAATTAGGGTAGAGAGGCAGTTAGGAAGAGAGGGAGCAGAAACATCTAGTAAAAAGTTATGGCTGTGCAGGTTGGCAGGCAGGTTAGCCATGTGATGAATGATACTCAGGAATGTTTGCACACCGTGCCTCATTAATTGCTCTCCATGAAGTAGTGAACTAAAGAAGGAAGGTCTGATTTTATTTTGATCTGAGTTGCTCACATGACCAGAGTTTCATTTCATCAGATCCTTTCACTTGTCAGCCTCAGCAAATTATCATTATATCAATGAATATTCCCATATTTTTCTGCATTTTATATGTCTTATGCATTTTGCTATTCAGTTTTTTGAATGATAGAGATGCTGGCTGATGGATGCAGAAGGGAAGGAAAATGCATGCTTATTGTCCTTAAATCACCTACTACCTATGAGAGTGTAGTACAAAACACTGTTTGTGTTATAAAATCAGAGTATATCAGAGTAAATTATTAAAGGAGAACTTATTCCCTACAACTCCCATACATTCAGTTAAAGTCTTATGGAAGATCCTATATAAGCATTTGAAACATGAACTCTGATACTATTTTATTCCTAATGAAGGACAAAATTTAAAACTTCAGTTAGGCACAATGTAAATTAAGAAACAAAAGTCAGTTGTGGGCAGTCTTTCTTCCGAGGTAGAGCTATGGCAGGCTGTAGGCAACTGTAGAGTTGCACAGGTACTTATGTAGTCTAGTTTTTAGGTGCTAGCACTGGACTTTTTCCCAATCCCTGTGTCATTAATGCCTGTGCAGACCCTGAGGGGCTCCCTTACCAAAGGGACCCCCTATAGGGTCTCTGTACCTCTGTAGTCAAGGCTTTGGGACTAAGCATGCCCACTGACTGCCTCCCTCCTCAAGGCATCTTTGTTACTCTTCTTGTGGGCTGGAGGTGAGGATGAGGAAAATATCGTTCCTGAGCAATCTGGCAGGGGTAGCATGCTTCTGCCCTTTTCAGCAGGGGCCTGCATGTTCATTTCCTCAGGTGAACAGGCCTTTTCCTATTTTAAGCCATGCAACTTAAAGTGCATATTCAGTAGAAAGTCTTGGATAGTTGCAGTGCAGTCCCACTTTGCTAATTAAACCAGAGCTGTGGCTAATTCAATTTGACAGCACATTTCTTCCCTCTGTTCTATTTCTAACAGCAGGAATCCTACTTGCTGGTTAATAGTTCCACAAAAATATGCAATTACAGAAATTGCCCATCAGTCCTCATTTTTCTTGCTGTGACCAACACAGTGAAAGCACCAAAACTTATCTGACCAGATGTGAATTGGGTGTGTGCCATGGAGGCTTTCCTGTTCCTCCTGGCAATCATAGGCAGTATAAATCTGAGCGTCAGGCAGGGGACAGAAGCATAACTAGAGATGTTCTGAATTGCTGTCAAATTCCTCAATTCTATTTAGAAATAATCACTGTTCTTTCTGATCCCTTGAGCTAATGTTTAGAGTAGATTCAACTAGTTATCTAACATATGAAGTGAAAAAGAGAGTAGGTGTATGGTGTGAAGCCATGGTGATGCACAGACAAGATATTAGACAGGGTAAGAAGAAATTATGGTTCCTTCCATCTATCAGCTAACAGAATGGTAACCAGAGAAAATACAGTCTAGTAGGGAAAACTGGAACATATAACAGTGTATTCCGTTGTGACCCATTAAGAAAAGATATAAGCAATAACATCTGGATGTGTGACAGATAACAAAAAAAGAAGCATTGCTTTTTCGCAAAAAGAAAAGCAGATGATTTCCTTCCACCTACATCTATATATCCTGTGTCTGTTCATTCACCATCGCAACCCTCGGGTGCACTTAGAACAATGTTCCATAAAAACATTCACAATTCCAGAAAAATGTTTGAAAGTGCTATCTTTGTCCAGTATACACAGTATTTTAACCTGCAGCTGAAAATGCAACTCAAGAATTCATTAGGTGCCACTGCATCCCTGTGAGACAGGAAAGGGTTGTCTTCTCTAATTTGAAAAGAAACAATAAACAACAACTATTGAAGCTCAAATATAAACATACAATGTTATTAACAAATGTCAAAACAGTGCAGTTTTTCTCTGTACAACTGTTATCTTAATTTTTAATGCATTAACCAGTTAAAAAAGAATGAGGATTTCAAGCTAATAAAATACAGGGAATTATTCATGTAGGCTAACCACAGATGAGTCTCTCTAAACACTAAATGGAGACAGGATAAGCTGCCTGCTAAAGCAGACTTTCTCTTTCTCTCCCTCTCTCTCTCAGCTTCTGAACATGCATGGTCAACTGCACATGGCTCATAAACACTTTGAAGAAGACACACATTTAAGAACAGTGCTGAATGCTTGAGGTTGTGCAGGAGCCAAGGCCAGAGGGCAATGCCAGCCTGGGAGTGGGGAGGAGGCTGCAGATGCCAGCAGTGGCCTGTGACGTCTCGTTCTCTTCTCATGGTGAAGCAATGAGACCCTTGGTCAAAATAACCTCCATCCTCCCGTGACTAGTCCTCATGTTTTTCTTCTCTTTGGATTTCTGATGTATGTGGTGGGTACTTTATGACTTGTGATCATGAAAATACACTTTCCAGCTCCTATTGACAGGAGAACCAATTACTCTGCAGTAATTTCAGAATTATGCTAAAATTGGCAAGGAGCTGTCCTTCAGGGTGGGATATGGTGTTTAAAATTTATTATTAGACTTTTCATTTCAATTTTAAACAGTCTTTTAAAGTATATGAATACCTGACAACATGAAAGTTAAGTGCCCAAATACCTTTAAATCTGTAGTTCCTAATCCATGCTGAATATGCATTACTACCTTAGGTGAAACAAGACACTTGAAGGCTTAATGTTTGATTTAAGCCCTCAGCTGACATATATCAGAGCTGGACAGGTGCCTGTTCCTTTATTTTTTTTTTCCAAGAAAAGTATTTCTTCATTTGAAAACAATTATTTTAACTGTTTTCTCTGATGAAAGGGTTGAATTGACAAATATTTCACAAGTCTCACCTTTTTTGGCTTGTTCACTTTTTGTATGTTTGTTTGTCCTAGCAAGCAGAGAGCTGGGACATCACAGCCAACGTAAAAGCACAACGCTTTGTTGTTTTAGTATACAATGACTTGCCCAGTGCCCTGGAACTTTATTTCCATGACAGCCTTCCTGAATGGCATATCTGCTATTTTCAGTTTACTCTGCACGTGTTTAAATATGTGTGTGTGAGTGTGCATATGTGGGTGTGCCTGAAGAACAATTCTCATTGATGAGAAAGGCCAGGAGCAGGTTTTTAGGAGATGTTATGAAATACTTAGAAGGAAATAGTGCCTGTAGCTGCAAGGGGGAATTAATTATTAATGTTTACTGCTTAAAGGGTTTTAGAAGCCCAGCTGTTCAGAGTATGTGTGTGTATACCTACGTGTATGTGTGTGTGCATAAGTGTGTGTATGTGTGTAAATATAGTGGTTAATGACTCACACTGTGTTTAGTCAATGAATGAGTAAAAGTGCCCAGGCTTCAGGCAACAACTAGCAGACATGCCTGAGAACATCAACCCTGGTAATCATCACCCAGAACCCATAAACAGTGAAATTTCACTTGCTTGGGACTTTTCAACAGCCTAATTTTTATCATTGCTGTTTATAAGGTCCTTTATGATGTGACATAGAAAGTATCCCTGCTTTTTTTTTTTTTTTTTTTTTTTTTTTTGTATTTTTGTATTTTTGGTAAAAGCATCATGCATGTTTACAGGTGAATGGTAGTACCTAAGATGGCTGACTATGTTTTATGCCAGGAGAAGCCACTTAGCTGGTTTGAAATGGTAGAAGTTTGGTGTTCCCAGAAATTGTATTTAAGGAAATGATTGCACAATTAGCCAACATTCAGCTTGATATAAGAGCTCATTCTGTCTCCATTTCTGAATAACTTACAGAAAACTTTCTTATGGAAAAAGCCTCTCCTTTACCCAGACAAACAGTTAAAAACTAAAATAAAATTAAACCCCCAAATATTAGGAAACCATAGCTGAGCACAAAAAGAGAGTTCTGATATTTTTTAAATTAATTACTTATTTTCAAAAAGGAAAAGAAATCTTTTTTTTCTTGTTTTCACTCCTTCTCCGGGAGTAAAAGGTTTGGCTCCATTGCCTGTTTAAGTGGATTTTCACCAGACCTTCAGCCCCATAAAAAGTGAGTTTTCTGAAAGTTGTTCTCAGTCTCTCTAGCTAAGAGCTGAATCTTATCTATATAGGATCCCAAAACATGCACTAAACCTGCAATTTAAAGCCATGTATAAACTCCTTCTAAAACATCCAGAAGTCTATTCTCTCTGAATAAGTGAATGAGTATTTAAGCATTTTTTTTTCTAATGAGAGAAAAGGGTTCAAATATTTCCAGAAGGAGGAGGAAATTGAACCTATCTTGGATGTCTGCAAAAGTAATGATAGATTTTTTTTTCTCTGTCATTTTTCCAACCAATGTCTAAATTTATCTTTTGTTTATCATTATCTTATTATTCTTTTTCATTACCTTACTTCAAAATAAGTAAAAAGTTTCATTCGTTCTACAGTATTTGTTTTTTTTAATTGATCATTTCAGCGAAATTCATGTCACAGTGATCCCAAGCTTTTGAGAGCAAACACTGGGTTGCACCTGTTCTATTTTCCTTACTTAAAACTGCAGCAATACTAAACCAGTGTTCTTTGATGGCCAGACCATGTGGTTCCTGACTGTGCACAGAAAATACCTGAGCAAATATTACATCTTCCAGATGTGGCTCCAGAGTGTGAACAGGAAGGACTCATTCACAAAGCTCTGAGGTCCTGATTTAGAGAAAGAGTAAAAGCCAGACTAGGAGAATTTTACTAACCCTTTGGTCCCATATATAAAAAGAATTTTTGAATTTTAAGATTTTATATGTATCTCTTAAAGAGTTTTAGTAATCAGCAAATTCCAGTTAAGTTTAGATTTCTTTCTTCTCTGTCACTTTATCAGGTTTAATCAGGAATTAAAACCAAGACTTGTTCACCCACAGCTTCATGCATAAGAAATTGGGGCAAAGGAGAATTGCAGATTCTGCTGTAGCAAACTCAGCCACACACCCCCTTGAGCCCGGAAAAACAAGGAAAGCACAAACAGAAGATCTGTGTCTGAGAAGGCCTGCTAGGACTGCAGATGTAGGCACTGAGTACACCCAGCTGGTGCAGAGGTGGTTAAGAATTTGTGTCCATTTGCAACATACCAGTTTACTGTTCACAGGGGGATTAGGTACAATTGCACCTGAAAAGGTTAGAAGTTAGAGGACAATATGCTCCTATCAAATTACATCAGGGTTTGTAACTCCAAAACTTGACTGATTCAGCTTCTGAAGTCCAGTTAGCCAAGTTTTGTGCTGCTTATACATATAATATACACAATATCCAGAAGCTCATCTTCTACTGTCTTCATTTTAGTACTCTCACTTTCAAGAGTGAGGACAGCAAGCCAAGCATCAGCAAAGATGAAACTTTCATCAGTTCCCCTCTAGAAAGACAAAATTCAGCCTTAACTTGTGTGTGTGTGCATATGTGTATGTTTGTGGAGATGAGAAAACAGCCACCACCGTTATGACAATAAAGACACACTTTGCCAAAATCTGGGGTGGTTGAGGGCAGAGGTTTATTGTGAGCTAGAGAATAATACTGTGGGACAAAATCCCAACATGATATGGAGGAAGCATGTCATTCCACTTTCCACACAGAACTGCCTTGACAAGTCAGAGCTGAACAATAGCAATGTACCAGATATTGTTACACAAGTGTTAAAAACCCCAAGGATGCAATGCTAAACATGCACCACGTGAATGCACCAGGTGAAACCTGCTGAGCTCGAACTCATGGAGGCCTCACATCATGTGACAATGCCCTTGAAAAGAGGAGGGTGCCTTACAGCCTGTAGGGTCATAATGCCAGCTTTTGTCCTCGTGCTTTATCAAGTGCAACTTGAAAAAAATATTAGGGGAATTCCTTCAGTATTCCTGTGTGTTCAGTTTGGGGGTGCTCGGGGACTTTGTGAGTCTACACAGTCTGTACACTAAATGTATTTGTAAAGTACTGCCTAGGTGCTTGCGTAAGCGTGAGACACCTCAGGTTTCCAGAGCAGTATAACTCTCTTTTAAAGTTGTTTTGTGCTACAGTTACAGATATAGTTTGCATGGCTGTTGGCAAAAGCAAATTCAGCTTGTAATAGACCCACCTCCATCACGATTTGACCACCCCCAGACAACCTGTGGTGTGAGCTATACATGCTTGTTGATCTGTAATTTCTTGACTCTCAGCAGCTGCTTGCCCTCCTCCCACCCTTTCTTCTCAGGGTACTTCCTTCTTGAAAGGTATCATATGTCTGGGGCAGACTTTTGCCATCCCTGCTGCTGAATCCTGTCTTGGCAACAGAGACTCATTGAATCATGTCAATTCTGCTGCCAGCTGTACAACAGCCTATTTCTCCGTGTATAACCCCTCTAAACAAAAGGCCATGAACTCACATACCTTGCCAGTTTTCCTTTAATTCTTTTATAGCCAGCTGTGAAGAAAAAAAAATAAAAAAAATAAATAAAATTGTCACTGTGGTCCATGAAGCATGTGAAAATTAAGAACTCCATTGAAATATATCTCTTAATAGAAAAGCAAGAGGGTTGCCAGGAGAAGTTTGCTTTCTTTTTACAAATAATAGTTAACCTTCATTAATGAAATCTAACACAATTCTGTGACTAGATTTGGGGTAGCAGTTCTGAGGTACAGGAGAAAAGAAGGATAGAAACACAACACAAAGTACTAAAATCTGTTTCTGAACCAGCCAATGTGACATCAGTAAATGTATCTTTCTTTCAAAAATATCATAGGGATGTTCATGAGAAACCAGAGGAACCAGTTCTTCATTAACTAGTACATTAATTAGAGCAGTAATCAGAATTATTAAATGCTGTAATGAATGTAATAGGGGAAAATAAGTGCTGTCTTTGCAAACAAAATGTCTATTTCTGAAAATCTCAGCATACTGCAGATTCCAGGGGATGAGAGAGAGAATTGCACTTTGTATGAAAATTTGATTTTTGAGCAGTTTGGATCCTTTCAACTTCCAGCTGAAATGCCAGGAACTCCAGGTAGAACCAGTAGAACCAGGCACACATTCATGGACTTCAACACTCAAGAGTAGAGTCTTGAGTCTCAGCTCTCTTCATCCTGGGAAACAGATGCAACTCTACAGCACTGGCAATCTTCCTCCCTCCCTGTCTTGTTCTCACACACACACATGCACAAACATACATGCTTATTTTTGTCACAATTTCGTGTGATCTTAATTCAGATAGAAAGTTTACCACTGAATGTTTTTCTAGAAGGGCAGAAAATTTGAAATAAAGGTTGAATTTCAATATTAAAATGTTCTGTTGAAAAATAAACCCATCCTTAATAGAAAGACATGCAGTCCTGAGATCCAAAGTGTTTTCATTAAAGCCTGTTACAGAATTTTTATAATTGTGGTTATCTATAACAAGTAATATTATCTATTTTGGATTAAACAGAGCTTCTAGAGACTGCTGGAAACAAAAGGTCTTGTCAGCATGCAGGAAAAACATTTTTTTCCCCATCATCTGAACTGCAATGAGAATCTCTGCTCATAATGCAGCATCATTAGTAGATATCAAACAGTACTAAGATAGACAAGATAGACAGGAATATGGTTATATAAACTGAGAGTATGCCAAATGTTGGTAGCCACATCTAAGAACAACAAAGCAAAACAAAACAAAGTCTGAACTGAAGTTTTGTAGCCATGAGCTAAAGTCATGAGCATTAAGTTGAAATCTCTGCATTGTGAGAGCATGAGATATTTCATGAAGGAGAGAAGTTAAAAGATACTAAGTGAGAGAGATAAAATATTGGAAATTTAAACTGAATGTAAATTGGAAGACTCCTTTTATGGGTCTCATAATAGAAGAGAAAGGGGATGGCACGTGAAATTGGGAAGCAACACATTTAAACATGGCTTAAAGGAAATGCAATGTGTAATTATCCATTAGGACTGCTTGCTGAAAGATAATTGAAGCAAAGGGCTCAGCGGGATTTGAAAAATGATTCAACTTTTATACAGATAATAGGGACATTCATAGTTAATTAGACAGGATAAGTAATGTACAGGATATACTTATGGTGTGTAACAGCATAAGAGAACTACGGGTTAGTGGAGGTTGTGTTGATATTTCCCGCATGGATAGATTATTCTCCACCTGTTCATTCTGGGGTTTTATTCACCTTTTTCTGAAACATTTTCTCTCAGACTTAGGATGACAAACCATTTATGGATCAGTACTGTATTGGCAAATGGCAATTCCCATACCATAAATACAGTAAAGTTAGATCTGAGAGATCTGGGAGACACTAAAACCTGTACAAACCCAAAATTTTGCTCTGCTCTTCTGAAAATGCTTGGAGTTGTTGAGTTCTTCATGAACTTGGAAGCCTTTTGTCCTGTGCTGAGCTTGGGCAAAATGGGCTGATGCCTTCCCAAAAAAGTCTGGTAGGGCCAGCATAGGCTGCTGTGTCTAAGTGAGGTTTTTCAAAAGCAATGACTAGAGGCTGATCCAGATCAGCTCTAGGTCAGTGCACAGCTGGGACTGTTGAATGTACTGTCTGGCAGCAGAGGCAATGACAGCTCAGTGGCCGCTTGCAGGTCACTGAGGGTCTCACAGAATCTTGGGGTCTTGGTTCTCTACGTTCCCTTCCAGTTCCAAAACTGTGGTGTCTTCTCAGTGAAAGTAAGAAAGAGGGAGAACAATGCTTTCTTTCTTTCACCTCAGCAGAACTGAGGTCTGGCTGTAGCACTTCCCTACCCTGAGGATTGGGAAGAAATCACTGATGTGGTAACAGACAGTATCAGAGATGAACTGGTTCATTTTTAAAGGATTAGAAAGTTATAGCTCTCAGCCTGATCCACAGTGAGGTATGAATTTCTCTACTTCTGGCTCACAGTTTTCTTTTACTTTTTCAGGGAAACCTGTAGAAAGGACTCTTTTTATTCATTGGCCTCTATTCTACAGTATTTACACTGATTCTGCTGTCCAAAAAGTGTTGCAATGATCACAGAATTGACAAACTGAACTACTCTCAATAATGAGGGGATACAGATCTGTTCAGGGTGACAGTAAGTTTTAGTCTTTTAGAAAGGCTGGGAAATTATTTTAAAGAGTGCAATAAAAAAAAATTAAAAAAAGAGGAAAATTACTACCCTTGCTAAGCCTAATTACATCAGCATCATGAAGTAGATTACAATAAATATATAAGACTGTATGGCTTTTGTGGGCCATTGTATGGGTCTTAATGAAGGATGAGATAAGATTAGATATAGTTCTCTGCTGGCTGTTTTACCAGCAGTCTGGCATCCGATTATTTTACTACCGTTCTTAGAAGGATGTGAAAAATTCAGTTTGTTTTTGAGAAGCTCTGTTCATTCATTATTTCTTTTTTCTTCTGTGGTCTGGCCTAGAGGCAGTAACAGAGAACACTGTCTTCTGCAACCCTCTGAAGAAGAATTCTTATATTAACTAAAGTTTTTAATAAAATCTTTTATCTTAAAAATTACTGTAAAAATGATTTTGAAACTTTGAAAACTGGACCTTGAAAAGACTTCTATTCCTACAATAACTTTTAGAAGTCCATTTACATGGCTTGTATATAATAAACAAATAAATTGTGTTAAAACTAACATCAATGTAATATAATTCTCAGTTGTCATAATAATTGGACAAAATGTTATAAATAACCTTTAAAATTTAAAATGTGGAGTCACAGACAGTATACATGTGATTTAACCAGACTAGCATAAAATGACTTAGTCAAATGGTTTTTTTCACATAGTGAAATCTGACGGATACATGAAACTAGTCATACATATAACCTAACACAGCTGTTTCTTTACAGATGAAGGATTAAAATCTACAAAGAAAAATGTGACATCTTCAAAGGATTAAAAAGTAATTGTGGTGTTTCTCTGCACATTTCCATAATAATTATAGAATATTTTTAAAACTCTATTTTTCTTTTTTGGGTTTTTCTGCTACTTTCTTAAAGAGCAATTGAAATGTTGGGATGTGTGTATGAAAGTTTGTGGGTGTTTTTAGGAATTTGCACTTTTCCAGCTGAAATCAAATATACGTATGATAAAAACCATGTCAGAGATTTATTTTTCTTGTTTACATATTTTCAACAATTTGCATTCTGTGTCTGTACATTTTGTATGTTTCTAGTAAACAACATGTTTTGAAAAAAGCAGAGATCTCAATACTGTCCCTGTGCAACAGAATACTGAGATCCCTTTATAATTCAATTACAAATGATACGGCTGAGTGATGTCAGATGCCTCATTTTTATTTAGAAGTAACTGAAATAGAGACAAGTTTAAACATATACCTGTGATCAGAGGTGGTGCTTTCTGATGAAACAGCAGCTTGAATACATCTGTATAGGAAATCATTAAAATATATATATGTCTACAATAACATCTTTTGAGAAGCATCTTTTTCTAAGCTGTTACTAAGATATGTCCTATGAGAAGATTTGTTTTTTGTATTTTTTAAAAAATTGCTATTGTCACTGGTCATATTTAGTGCTGGAGAAACCTACCAATAATTCCAGGCTAGCTCATGATATTGTCAGTGAGTGAAAAGGGGAATACGCTCATGTTTATTAAAGAGCCAATGAGGCCAGTTCTGATCTAAATTACACTACTTGTAACCATTTGACTTATTCTGGAATTAGTCCTCAAATACTCCAAGGAAGTTTCAAATCAGCCTTGCAGCCCTTGGAGAAAAACTGCCAAAGAGTTGTCCTCTCATTCAGCTGTAATCTTTCAGTTGTTTTTCTGACGTGAAATAAAGTCTTTTAAATCTTCTTGAAAATGGTTTTGAAATTTAAGGAATTAAATTTATCTTGTTACCACTTTCAATAAGACTCAAGCCATTTGCCTGTTCCTGTTGCTCAAGTTACAATAGACTTAAAGATATCTCATAATCTGGTAGGAGTCTGACTGGTGTCATTGAATATGAAACCATTCGCCATCAGAAAGGCAATGACAGTTTTTATCAAAAAGCTTTGATTATTTTCTAAATTAGTTTTTAACTATTTAAGATGCCATATTTTTATCTTTTAAATATAATTTTTCCATTTATTTTAACATGCTGTTTGTTTATATACTCCATTCTCATGGCTTCTTGTTAGTGTTCACTACCCAAATTCAGGCTAATGATCTTCCACTGAGCCAAGGGAATCTAAAAGAAAAGGAAAAGGTCCAGAAGACAAGGGAGAGGGAAGCAGCAACTCCATGGAGTGCAACTGCATGTTAACATTAGGCAAATTAGTCTATGTTTGTACAGTTTCTGAACCAAAGATGCGGAGAGAGGTGATAATTTTCCAAGTTCTTTTCATGCTTTTTCATGCTTTCATAAAGGTCTGGTGGTATCAACATTAATTATATGAGACTGTATCACTGTGTATAAGGTTATCTACTTCACAAACATGGTGCTTTCATGCCATTCTTTCATCCTGTCTTGGTTAAAATATGACATGCTTTTCAAATCTGGTCCCCTTCCTTTGTCTCAAATGCCAAGAAATCTCTCCATCCCCATGAGTCCACCTTTCCTGCTGAGGGCCAGTCCTTTCTCAGAAACAAAAGTTAATCGGCTGGTCAGGTAAAGTACAATTTGTTGCCTTGTTTCAGATAATCCTTCATGGTGCCAATCCATCAGCACAACTGGCCCTGGACCCACTGTGCTGTGCCAGCTGTGGGGGTCTGCAGGCAATGGGCAACCTCCCAGCTGCCATCTGGGAAATGAGCAGATTTTGGGGCAAAAGTAAAGTTTCTGTGGAAACTTCTAAGTTCTTCCTCCAGCCATCACTGCATCTCCATGTGTGTGCATGTGCCATGTAATTTTTTAATTTGACAGAAAATGTATCTGTTCTCAAGGAGCCATACTGTTTGCAATGTACAATATCTTCATTTTTTTCCAACAACAGTTTTGTATGACTCAGCTCTGATGGTAATTCTGAAAAAAATATTGGTGATAAATAAGATGATATTCATGAAAGCACAGGGAGAGGTAATTCAGAATACACTGTTTTCTATTAGGTTGAAGGGAGGTATCTCTCTCTTCTTACGTGACTCTTTTTTTACTGCTGTGCATATCGTGTAAACATAAACCGTTTCATGTCTTGTTACTTTGTTCATCGTGTGGCTGTTCATATATGTACACAATTTCTTAATTAAAAATTGCAAAATCTTTACAGTTTCATCTCCCTGGTCCTGTCTCAAAATTAATCTGATGAAAGAAAAGCTGCCATGCCAGCTGCATGCCTTACAAGGGCTTGAATAACCAAGGTGTCTTTGTTTCACATGTCCTGCAAACTTGCTAAAGTAAAACAGGTTGAACAAATGCATCTTCAGTTGCCTGTGAGATGCTCCTCTTTGCTGTGGAAAAGTTCTGTCTCTTCGTTCAAGCATCCCATGCTGATACTGGAAACTCCCAGAGCAGTTTCATCTTAGAAGTAGCTAGCTGTGGATAGAGAATTTCTTTGGTACAGTCTTTAAATATTTAACACTAGGAAAATAGAAAAACCCTGAAGTTCTGTTCTCCTGAACATGTAAAACTAAGGAGGAGGCAGCTTCTATTTTCAGGAATTCAGACAACCTTTTGGTTAGTACTTCTCTGACAAAAAACATTGTTTGCCCAAAAAAGCACTGCCTGAAGGCAACAGCATTTGGATTTCTCTTCTCCTTCTGGCATTGTACTCACTGTCTCACACCCAGCTGCAAAATAGATCAGTACTACCAGATCCTGTTTCTGCAAGCAATTCCCTGAGAAACCTATCAATTCATATAACTTTGGTTTCGTTTCTGCTTTTTTGGGAATTATCTTAGTATTACAGCTGCCACCGACCACAGAAATGTTTAATTGCTGCTTCAGTATACATTGAAGGAAGGATGTTTAGTATATGCATTACCTTTAAGCACATCTATACCTGTTGGTAGCTTTTACCATCTTTCACCTGGTTTTAAATCTTCCATGCCCCAGTGCACTAGGTGTTGTACATTTGTCCCTAAGACTGGAGCTCCCCCTTCACATTAGACCTGAAGAACTGGAAGATACCTCATATACATGTGTTATGGGAAGAGAGAGGTTTTGATGTGAGACTGGAAGGATTTGACTTTTTCAGCATATATTTGAGTTTCTTTCTGCTTCTAGTATAATTGTCCAGTTGATCACAGAAACGGCTGACCTGTTAATATGGATAGAAGAGAGAACATGCATAAATTCATGGGATAGGGCCTCAGTGGTGGGGAAAGTGGGAATCATATGCTGGAGTCAGTAGGACTTCATAAGGCTTGTGATAGACACCTGTGTTTCACTTCAGGAAGTCACCAGACATACTAAATAAGTTAACATGGCTTCGTGCCATAGGATTATTAATATTTCAGTTTTGGCCTGAACTGCAAAGGAAAGTCACCCTCAGAGATGCCAATTATGTAATGAAGTCAAAATGCATATATACATATAAATGCACATACTTGTCTCGTTGGGAGAAACATCTACAGAAGAGATGAGGCACACCCCCTAGGCATCTCACATCTCCTCCTACCCTCTTCTGTAGGGATTCTTTCTGTAATCTGATGAGTGCTTAGTCAGTTCTCTTTCATTCTCACCTATAGCAGAAACAACTTCCCACAACTGTCCAACCCTGATGTAACATTTACTGAAGACAATAAAAAACCTTTGATTTCAGGCCTGAAGAAGATATGCTTATCCAAAAGGCTGGTTGTCTTTTGCTTGCTGGTTTAATAAAAGATATTATATACTCTTACAAGGTTTCCCCAATGTACCTTTTGGCCATTCCTTCTATAGCAATACAAGAGAAGCTGTGCTTGGCATATAGAGACTCAGGATTAAGGACCTATGCCCCTTTACATGTGCTCTTTTTGGACCCAAGCATCTCAACAACCTTAAGCACAGTTAGGCTCTGAATGCAATATTAAGTGCAAATGGTGTGTAAATAAACATAACCAAAATCCTAGAGAATCTTCTCAGCTGTTTCAGCTGCAAAATGAGTTCCTCAAAAGATTGTTCTAGATATCAGTTCTTGTTTTAGTTATGGTGAAACACAGAATTACATTTTCAGTGCATTTGCATTTTAGCTAGAACTCTGTTGCTAGTTTACCACACTAAAATTAGACTGAGAATTATAATTTCTGTTTTCATCAACTAGGTTTATTAACAGTCATATTTTTGTGGTTGAGCTTTCCCAAAAATACACATTTATGTTCTGTACCACTACTCTTATGCAGATATCACCAAGAGGAATTAATTGCGTGTGTTCCTCTCTCACACTCCCAGGGTAGGGCTTGTTAGGTACCAACGGGCTGAGCACAGCATAAGTTCAGTAATAGAAACTTTCACTTTAAGGATTGCTAGGTCCCCACAGATTTCAGCTCCAAGAGACCAACCACACATCCTCTGCTGACAGTAGCAATGCCTCAAGTGGGAGTTCTTGGCAATCCCCACCACTGTCCCCTGTGAAAATTTGCTTGTGCTAGCTCTTTTTACCATGTTTCAGCTTTAATCTGGCTCATTTTGATGGATGTGGGTCAGGGACTGACTATCCAAGTAGTTCAGCAATCAGGCCCCTAAGACAATAATCTCTAGCAGTCTGGCAGTGACAACCCTGAAAGTGGGCTCTTCACCAGTGCCCTCTGCAGCTGCCAGAAAGGGAGTGGTGACCTAATCATTGAAGGTCTTGGTCCTCTTTTCCCTTCTTTTATCATTTTTGCTGTTGAATTCTTTCTAGCACAAGTGCAACCACTGGAAGTCTAGTGGCAATGTGTGCTAAGGAAAAGATATATGATTTTGTACAGGAAGGAATATAAAAGGAAATATTCAATCTTAGAATATGGAGGTGAATATAAAGGTTTTATTTTTCCAGGCATTAGTGAGATTATCCAACTATGGAGGAGGACTGTTTTCATGCTCCCCCTGAAATTCTTTTCTGCAGCTCATTGAGCTTCTGACTCATTCATTCTGTGCAAAACAGAGTGATTACAGATTTTAAAAGCCTGTATCTTTATTGCTGTGTGTGTGCTCCCTTTATAATTTTTATATTGTTGGTGTTGCTAAGCCAAATGGGTAAAAATAATGATTTCTTTAATCTATCTGTTAGTCCAGAGCTCATTATGGGCAAATACTGAACAGTATTTCATAATTTTTAACAGATGAAGCCTTATTGTGTGAGGTGTGAAAATGTGTGCCTTAACAAAAGTGTCTTTCCTTTTTTTTTTTTTTTTTTTTTTTCCGGAGGAAAATCTGTCATCCTGCTTGCTGGAGATCAGATGAACTCAGATTTCTTCCTGCTTGACTAGCACAAGGGCAGACCTATATAGACTGGCAGAACACTTCCCTGGGAGAAGCTGGCAGCTTAGGCGTAGTGGGAAGACCAAAATACCTGCTTCCCACCTCTAGGTAAAAAACCCCAACCAACCCCCCCCAACAATAACAACCACCACCACAAAAAAACCCCAAAAAACCAAAAAAACCACAAAAACAAAACAAAAACAAAAAACAAAACAAAAACAAAAAACCAAACCCCCAAAACAAATAACAAAAAACAAACAAACAAACAAAACAAAACACCATGGAGAAAATAAGTGATTTGTCAAAGCAGCATTTTCCAGCCCCTGCTACAGTTTTGTAGGGAGGACAAAGTGAGTGGGCAGGTGATGGCAGCATGTGATGATCCCATTGGCCTTTTGCATTGGGAATTGACTGGCAGGTCAGCACAGGGATGCCAGGGACAGAAATTTACTGGTGGCACTGGTTAACAGATGCAGAATAATTCTCCCTGTAGGTTTTCTGTCTCTGAACAGAGGTCACAGCCAGGTGAAAGTGGTGTGCAATGCCAACTGCTTTGCAGCAATCTGATGCCAGCTGTTTGAGCTGGAGCTGCATTGCCCTCCACTTCAACTTTGGCTCATACCTAAGGAGAATGCAGGAGGAAGAGACTCCACCTGTTCTCCATTTTTATTTTCTTCCTCTGATCATTTCTTCTTTCCCCATCTCTCCACCTCTCTTATATCATGCCTATTTCTTCTTATGTCAAGTGGCTGTTGGGACATCACATAGCTGATCTTGGCTGTGCCTTTATCACTGAGGTCGCCTAGGACTCCTGACATCTTTTATTATTTAGTGAAAGGTTTCAACATCTTACATTAATTTTTGAATTGTATGACAATACTAAATACTTCACACCAGTTTAGCACTGTCATCAGGGGTTCTCTGACTATTTTCAGTAAGGATGGCAGGATTTCTATAACTTCTACCCTTCCTAATGCACAGCTGAACTGAGGCAAAACCATGTAATTTGTCCAGTCCATGAAGCAATTTGTCCAAAATCACACCGGACTCCAGAACCTTTATCATCTGTCAAATTGAAGTTACAATAAGATAGTAGTGCTATAAAGTGACATTAACATCTCTCTTCATTTAAAGTAGTCTAACAAAAAGTGTGCAAATGTTCAAATTGCACATAAATTTCATGATCCTGAGGTAGCCAGGATAGGAAACAAGTTACCCTTCTGAAGGGGAAGGAGTCTGCATGCACTCACATCCACCAGCACAGATTTGTCTCCCCTCTTCAATACCATTGAAGCATGATGCCACCAAAGCTTTGTGCCAATTAATATCCCCAGGATATGGCTGCTTACAAGTTTCCCATTCATGAAATTCTCTAAATATTCACTGTCGTGTGTGATATTTCAAAGGCATAGCAGAAAGAAAATGTGTGCTATTTTACAAGGGTGACATAAATGCATTTCTTTTGCCCGGTGCTTGAGATGAAAAGAAACCAGGGAATTAAATAAGGAAGTCTGGGGCTCATTTTATGGCACTGTATGTGACCACAAAAGGGAGAACAGTAATTGCCATTGGTGTGTGATATCCTTTAGCAACCTGACTCAGAATATCTCTGGATCTTCCAGTGTCAGTGTTCTATAAAGCCTGCAGGCACATCAGTCTTCAATAAGAGAGCTCACCGCATTAAAGCATTTAAAATTAATTTTAATCCAGGGAATTCAACTCCTGTCTTTAAACCTTTACAAACAAGTTTAAAGCTGCCATGTGCCATAAATTCATGGTGGTCTGTAGAGGTTTTCTATAAGCTGAACAAAGCATAAGAATTGCATGGAGGATTCAGCAAGGCCCAGTTGGAGTGTATAGATAATACACTTAGAGAGGAGTTCTTTCTACCTTTTATCATAGCTACTGTATGTATAAAGTCTACAGGAAAATGTCACTGTGAAAACAACTATCCCTTAAGTCAGGCATGTTATAATGAAAAGACAGTGCTGCTCCTTTATCTATGTGACAATAAAAGAGCAGAGTAGGTATCCTGTCCTATAGCCAGCACATTGTAATATAGGTGAAGTAGTCCATATATCATAATGCTGAAATTTGTCCTGTTCTGCTGCAAAATATGGGAAATCCTGCTGCTTGACTTCAGGTGCTCCTTCTTAACTGAAGTGTGCAAACAAATCGTGCATGCTCATAGCTTTAAGATGAAAAAAACACATCATTTCAGCTGTTTCCCATTTAACTTCACAATCACGAGATACTGTGCTGACAATGGCTAATATGCAGCCAGTACCTAACTTACCAGGCTTTGTCTTCCAGATTGTTCCAATTTTCTTCCTCTTTGGCCTCATATAGTAAGGCAACATTTGACTCCCACCTCTTTGTGAAAGACTCTGACCTTCATTACTTGCGATACTTCAAGTAAGTCCTCAATGTTTTCACTGCTGCTGTTTCATTTGGTAACACACCATAATGGTGCTGAGACTCTTCCCTGGAGCTGACACACTGGCACTGCTGCTTATTGAGCTGCCCCCTGTGACCTTGATGGGTTGCTGTGTTCTTTGGCAGCTGTGCCCTGTTGCAATTCCCAAGGCATCAACTCCATTGCACCAGCAAGTCTCAGGCTGAAGCACCAACTGCTCCCTTGGACAATACTTGCCAACCAGGTTTGCTGATCCAGCTCCCTGCGAGGATTTGGACCCACACTCCAGACCTGCAAAGGGAAATCAAAGCTAACAGCTCCACCCCCAATACTGCACTAAAAGTAGTGGTGGTGTTTTTTAAATGGAAACATTTCTTCAATCCTAGAAATAAGCAGCTGACATGAAAGAAGATGGGAATCTCTTAAACCTGCTTCCCTGGAGAAATCTTAAGTGAACCCTTATGTTCATTTATTTTCTGTTGGTATTTACATGCTGACTTCAGTCATAATTAAACTGCAAGTTCCTTAGGGCAGAGACTAGCCTTTTGTTCTGTGTTAATTAGCAGTTTATGCAACAAGGCCTCTGTGACTTGACTTCTGAGTGATACAAAAATCAATGTGTTATGTTTTTCAGGTTTGGGGGAGGTTCTGTCAGTCTTCACACAGAGAAGATTGACAGCTGATTGAGAATCATAATGCATGCACATTAGTGGAATGCTGCTGCTAAATGATAAACAGTTATGATTCAGTAGATGTTAAGACTTGAATGATCCTATTAAGGATTTTGAGTTAGTAGTCTACTGTGATCTAGTTGCTTCCATCTCTCCAGGCTTTATTTCAGGCTGTCTGCACAGTCAGTAAAGGAACAATGCATTGATTTACGCCCAGTTCATATTTTCAGTGTTTTCTGGAGTGGTTAGGGTTGAAAATATATTTATTTTCCTAAGTTAAAGCTTGGATTCCTGGGGGATTCCAATGAGCTGCTAACTTTGTAATGGCTGCCAGGAGCAGCTACTGACCAAGTGTCTGCTCTTCTGGCTCAGGTCTCTCTTTTTACAGAAAAGAGTAAATACTTTCCAGAAAATTTTACAAAAGAGCTGCAAAACCTTTCTGAGGGGAAAAATAAATAAAATAAGGTATATTTCAAATTTTCTGTGCAATACTAAAACCTTTTGATTCTGAACACTGGAAATGTTTCAGCTGTTTGACTGGCTCCTAAGAAAAAGTGAAAGAAGGAAATACACTATGTGAAAATTTTCTTTTCAAAGTCAGTTTTTCATTAAAACTTTTAAATCATCTGTACTTGTGACAAATAGAAAACACATGAGGATTTAAGTTATTGTTTGTATAATATGTCAGAGGAAGAAATTTAGAGCTTTTTCCAAGCATCAGAGAAATGCTAGGAGTTCAAAAACTGTCACCAGTCTCATTAATCACCATGAATTTTTAAGTATATATTTATAACCATGGTAAACAATTAAATCAAAGTTAAGGCCAAAGCTTGCCTGTGAATATGCATATGCAGTACCCATTTAAGTCAATGTGAGGACAAAATTTAGCTCTTAAGCCTTTTAACTGATAAAGTCCTAAAATAGCTTTACAGGCAAGAATTTCCTGGCAAGACCAGAGTTTTGTAAATCTAAAAGCATGCAATCATATTTCAATGTAAAATAGCATATAAATATCAAGCCACATCTTGGATTGTAGCCAAATGCAACACTACATCAAGCATGGCTCAGAAGTACTATATACAATATTTATACTTTGTCAAGTTTCTGTATTGGTACATAAACGCAGAAATTTGCAGATACATAAGTATCATTGTACAAAATTGAAAGCAGCTGTTGTTCTTTTTGTCTCAGTTATAAGCTGTTTTGCTAAAAAGAATATAACATTTAGCTTTTAAAGTCAGAACAGGATGTAATTGAAGAGCATTTCAAGGAGAACTTCATATCTAAGGACAGGTTCTGGTTAGCTTACTGCCACTATGTAGTGTTTTATTCCTCTTGGGGTTGCATGCAGCTCAGTCAGTGGCTTTCTAAGAGTGAAGTAAAATACTTAGTAGTTTAAGTAGCACAAAGGTTTTTATAGCCTTTTGTCCCCACCCAGTGAGAAAATTTAACACATCAGAAAGTAATAATAATCTTTCTCAGCAACTTTTCAGCTCCTATTTGGTTATTACAGTCAACCTACATATATCTATCCTTATTTAACATTGTATACACTATAACTTCTCATTTCCTTTGCCAAATGTGAAGTTTGGTATTATTCATTTTATTCATTACTGGAGCTCCATCCTTGAAGAAATGTTTACCTCATGGAACAAGTGATTTCTCTATAGATGGGATTTGAAGACAAGTGCTTAGTGACTGATGCAATTGGTAAAGAACAAGTCAAGTTGGGATGTAGCACTGAGAGTGATGTCATCATAATGACAAATCAAAGCCATCTCTGCAGCAACAATGTGCACAGATGTTAGTGTTTCTTGTTTAAGTCCTCTTGAAGAAGAGCACCTTGTGGCAGTCAGGGTAATAAGAGCCCAGACTACAGATCTATCTGTAAGAATGGAAAAGTACAGGAGACATGAGACCAAGTGGAAATGAGCTCTGAGACCAAAGAGAGTAATTGCTAGAGTATCTTCAGATAAATGAGCCTTCTTTCCTTGACACAGGTTGTCTGGTATATGTTCACATTGTAGGTCAGTATGTAAGATCACTGGAAATACTCATAATGTCCACAGTTCAGCAGTTAAG
Source organism: Xenops minutus (assembly GCA_035221455.1). NCBI lineage: Eukaryota > Metazoa > Chordata > Aves > Passeriformes > Furnariidae > Xenops > Xenops minutus. The sequence goes on from JAWWEE010000001.1 coordinate 94,879,255, forward strand.
AATCCTGGAGAGAGAAGACAAAGACAAGGGACACCAGTGGAACCTGTTTGGGCTGTAATTGACTGGAAAAGAGAGGCATAACTGATGAGATCTAAAGAGGTCACTTAACTCTCATGCTCAATCAGCTCCTCCAACTTGAGTCCACCTATCACTTGGTGTCAAACTCCCTCAGACCGCTGCCTAAACTTCTCAGGTAAATCAAAGCAAATGACAGCTACCTAATACCCCTCGGCAGTGCTTCCAGGGTGGCTTCACAAATGGATCTGCTGTCTGGGCATTAGCAGAGGATAGAGGATGGAGTGGACTGCTGGAGGTAGTCTCTCCCAACTCACCTGCTCAAAGCAAGATCAGGGTTTTGTTTAGTCAGTTTTTGGGTATCTGTATGGATGGAATGTCAACAACCTTCCTGGTCTCCTGTCTGACCAGCCTCATGGTGCAAATATTTTTCTTGTATCCAGTTGGGAATTGCCAGTGCTACAACTTGCACTCATCAGCTGTCCTCCTTCCACCTTGCCTCTCTGAGAAGAGTCTGGCTCCATCTTCTTTACACTCTTCTAGGTAGCAGCTGCAGACAGCACTAAGATATGCCCTCTGCCTACTCATATGGATGAGCAAACACAGTCCTTGGATGCAGCCTGGCAGGGGGCTGAGTCTAATGACCTCAGACATCCTCAGCTGTGCCATCCCCACTAGTAAATCAGAGCCCATAACGGTGCAAATGGGAAAATAGCATCTTGCTGCTTCCACTGTGTTTACTGAAACAGGACTTCTTATGAGACCACTTTGTAAACTAATACTTTCTTATAACCGAAGAAAAGGGGCATTGTATCAAAGATCAAGTTCTTATTCTAGCTACAACTTATTCAAGACACACAACAACTGCTAGCCTTTCCATGAAATGGTAGGAAAAAAAAAAGATTCCCATAAATCCTGCTGTGTATTTCTAAAAGCAGTGGTACAAAAAACCTTCCCTTCAGTGAAAAGTAAGTTAAAGCAGATTTTGGTTTACGCATGTCTTTTTCTCTCTCAGAAGAGAGGATTTTTTTGCATTCCTGCTTTTGTAAAACAGCATGCACCAACACACTGAGAGGTTTAAAATATATAATAATGTTGGATTATTTTCTGGTTTTCTCTTTGAAAAAGTAGTATTTCTTGAAGAAATTTCTATCCAGCACACTGGTCACAGTTGTATTCCATCTTCCACACACACCTATCTATTCTAGCATTCAATATTTAGAACACCATAACTTACTTAAATAAATGGAATTCATTTTATGGAACAAGTGAAAGTACTTCTCTATTGATTACTTAGTTGGTTACATTGGAAATTTATCTGCCAACTGACCTCATTTTAAATACCAAGGCATGGAGGTTTTGCTTTGTCTTTCACCACTGTTTATTTAAGAACTACTTAATTCTGTCAGTTCCACTGAGGCTTTCTTGTCTAACTCCACTGAAAGTGAGAAAAACCCCCACATGTTTATTGAATCTGAAGGCTTGTGCAAACAATGCAATCACAGATAAGGATTCATGCCATTTATAAGTCTACATCTATATATACACACAGAGAGAATATGCACAGAAAGCTTTTAAAAAGGGATAGGATAAAATTGCACTTCAATAAAGAGTAGATTGCAAAAACTTCACTTAATAAAATTTGGTTTGATAACATTCAGTTTTAGTGTTTTTATTATTATACATCTTTTAGAAAAACTTTTCAGAAAGTCTAATAATGAAAAAGCTATAGAGCCCCTGCATGCTGGTCCCAGTCCAATTCACACATCTCTCCCACTTATGATTTGGGACATTCATAGGATTGTTACTGTTATGCAGACATGTCATCATACAGACACTGATTTTCTTTAATGTTTAAAAACCATGCACATTTTTTGAGAAGGACACTTTCTAATGGCATGCTCAGTTATGTTCCCAGTCTTGCTGTTCTTTCAGAATCCAGCTTGATCAGTGTGTTGTCTCAGATACCACAATGAGTTTAAGAGCTCTTCCCTTCCTCAACTTTGGCTGCTCATTTCTATTGCTGAACAGCTGGTCACTGCCCTCTCAGCAGTGCTGAAGCAACAGTTATGTCACTGAAATAACCCGAGGATTCTTTTATAACAACTTTGTGTATTTGTGAGGTTTTGTTTGTTTGTTGTTTTAGGTTTTTAAACCCAGTTTAGTGGCTGGTGCACTTCCACAGAATTAAACCAGTACAGCTGAGCAAGTGATCAGTTAGAGCTATGGGGCAAGAATAAGCAGCAAATGCAGGAACCTCTTAAATCAGTTGCCACCTGAAAAAAAAGTTCCTGTAACTACATTGCTGTGTGATGTGCTGGGGGAGTAAAAGAGTATTTTTATGAATATAACTGCAGTGATTCATGTGTTTGGTGTTCTGGAATGTGTTGAGCATATGGTATTGCAGGCTTTATGTAAGTGACCTTGCAAGTTTGTATTTTTAAATCTATTATGGAACAACTAATGAATAGATTCTGATTTTTCCTTCCTACTGATATAAGTCTTGAGCTTCTGGTATGCATACTCTTTGGGGCAGATCCCACAACCATTCCTGTAGGACACGCATTTCTCCCATCTTAATGGAATGAGGAGTTCTCCACAACAAGTCTTGTGAGATTTTTGCTCCTAGCATATATTACCTTGGGTTTTTTTTCTGTGGGAAGAAAGGATGTGAGCCATGATAGCAATGAAGAGATGTACTGTATACAAAGTCTCATCATTTTTCAACAGCACAAATAAAGTAGGAATCATCCTACTGTTCTTATTCCTTGACAGATATAAGACCGTGATGACATCAGCAAGTGACAGGGTACCAGGGTGCACTACTGAACCCAGAAAGTCCCTCATCCCTGGTGCTGTGCTGGTGGACATTTCCACTGTGGGATTCTGGCTTGGCATTCTGAGCATGCTGTGCTGAAGAAAAGAACTTGGTGTGAATTTATCACTTAGCTTGTTGACCACCTCGGCAAAAACCCAGTGCCGACACCCAAGGGCCAGCTGAATCTTTCTCCTGAGTTTTAGTTTAGCAGTGGATACCCAGCGTGTCATGGCACCAAGCACTTTTCATGGGAACCATAAAGGCACTAACAGCACATTGTAGGCAACTACATTTCCTCTGTATCTCACTGAAATTCCTACACTAGGCACTTAATGATTATGTACTGTGGCTAACTTGCTTGTAAATAGTGCCCTAAAAGTGTGATAACCGTGTTTTTTCATTATAAATAGTTAATTCTAAATATCAGATCAAATCATGATGAAGTCTCATAACTCAAAGGCCTCAATTAGTACTTTGTGGAGTTCTGGACTGCCTTTGGTGACACATATGGTCTGCAGGGCCTCAGATGCAGAAATTGATCAGAGTAGCTCTTCCAAAATAATTATTCCTCTGAGCTGTTCTGCAGGCACTTATCCAAAATGTAAATGAGCATGTTCCAGAATAATTACTCTACTTACAAAGCAGGGTAAATATCCTAAAATGAAATAATTTCTATTCCAAATTAGACTGTCTCTAGAGAGAAGTCATTCTGTAATATAGGAATAGCAAGAAAATATGAAAAGTGTGTGAAGAGTTTGATTACTCATATAATCCTGTTGTCAGTAATTTCTCTAAAAAATCTTATATTTCTACATTGGTAGAGACATTTAGAGCATGTGAGGTTGCTACAAGCACATCTACAAAGTTAGATGATTATATCAGATGTAAAAAATAAATTGGGTTTGAATCCCCAGGTTTGCATATTTACTATGGAGATAAGGATTTTTTTTTAGTTTGAGTACAGCACATCCAATGTAATGAACTAGTTTACTTGCTTGAATGATAAATTGACTAAGGCCCCATTTAGCTGAACATTTATTTTTGTGGCAGAGTGAGTTCACATGTCATATCTCCCCATCTGTATGCTCTCCCATTGTACAGTTACACAGTGAATCAGACTGAGAAACTGATAACTCAGAAAAACACACAGAAAAATTATATTTTTTCAGTCTGTATTAATTCATCACTCCACTTTAGGGACCTTGTTTGGCACCTGACACAATTGTAGCACATGTGGTGTACAAAGGCAAATGAATGGCAGTCTGGCAATAGAAATCCGTTTTTCTTCTATTTTCTTGGAGCCTTCCATTGCTTTATCTAAATGTAGAAAACTTTCTGCTGTTAAAGGTGGTCATGAATAATTTCTAAAGCAAAATCCATGTGTGTCTGTGTATGTGTGTATATCCAGTTGCTGTCAATCAGTTCAAAGGCACAGTTGTGGAACAGGATCATATTCCTTCATCAAATTTCAATATAAATATTAATTAGTTTTGTGTTTAAAACAATGTTAGCTTTTATTTGTTTTCTTACAAAATACTATGCTGACTTGTCAGTAGTTTAGCTTCTTTTCCTGATGTCCTCTGAGTTTTGTTCAGGTCTCTACAAGTAACATGGCCTGCTTGAAATTATAAACCCTCACAGTTCTAATTATTTGCATGCAAAATTAAAATGCAAGAGAATAATTATGCCAAAAATGCTGTCTTGCCTAGACAAAACCTTTTAAGTTTGTCAGGATGGGGGAAGGCCTCTGTATTTGTCTCAAGAAATTCTGACACCTACCATGCACAGCAAGCACCCCAAGGACAGTGCCTCTCAGACAAGTCAGACCCGATGATTATCCCCACACGTGTACCATTAGTTTTTGATAGTGTCAGACTGACTACTCACACATAAGGCCATCGTGTTCTGGCTTCTGCTGGCTTTACTTCATACCTGACTTTTGTGTCAAAAATGACTGTTTATTATTAATCAAAGTCTTCTTCAACCAGGCCCAAACTTTTAAGTTATAAAAGACATCTGGTCTGAAAATACATGGATATATCAGGTCTGGCCCCACTGTAAATCTAATATTCAGAGAAGCCTTTAAGATAGAACATTTGGCTGTGAAAAGAACCCTGAAAATGTCTTCTCTAAGGCATCTGGCTAATTAAAGAGCTGAAATTCAAGCAGCTACAACCTTAGGAAATGTTTTGTGAATGTCGAGGCACATCTTTGTACATGTGCCAAATTTTTGAATTCATAACTTCCCCATTTCCAGGGATGTGAATGTGAAAATGCCTAATAAGTAAGCCTTGAGCCAAGCATAAATGAGACAGACAAAAAAATCTGGCTAACCCAAGACACTTTTTGATATTTCTCTCCAGAAGACATCTTTAAAGCACTATATTTTAGGACCAAGGCTTTTTATCGTTCCTGAAGTGTTAGCAGGAAGGCCACAGTAAAAAGCCAGGCCTAATAAATCAGTATGAAAAATCACTACTGAGCAGACACAGAAGCCAAATTAAAAATAGGACTATCATCACTTTATTAAAAGTCATATTTTTTTAAATGCCTGCGGGGCAGTGCTTCTCTTACTTTTGCCCTAAGACTAAATCCTGGGTTTGCACACTATTAACTCCAGACAAGCACACACAAACACTTACAGACAGCTTTATTTTAATATGTACACATACCCAAAACAGCAGAAATTTTACATGCCATATCTTGTGAAACATATTCTGTCCTCAAGCTTAAGCCATCTTTCCAGGAATGCGAGTACAGGCTGTGAAGTTACTTCCATGACTATAAGATACCATGAACTGGGTCAAATGATGGGTGGCAGTGGTCCAGGGTGTGGGAATCATACGCCTGATGTGTGTGCATGTGGCTGTGTGATGAGGGCATCTCAGGGCACTGTATGTCACATGCTGGGACGGCAAAAGAGAAGGGAAGGCTGTACTGCCAGTCTGTGAGATTCCCTGTGGAGACACGATGTAACCGGGTAACTAAATAATTGGCTCCTTTCCAGCTGACAAATGCTGAACACCAGCTGTATCCTGCAGTAGGGAAGTAACCATGGCACCACCCTCTCCGTGCATCATGTTGACTTGTTCAGGCAAGAGATCATCTATGTACAAACACAGGGCTGACAATTTCTGACCTTTAAATTATACCAGAAATCCCTGTTCCTGCTCTGTCCTTTTGTAGGAAGTTCTTGAGGGAAAAGATAACCCTCTGGCCACGTGGCATTTGAAAGCATGGACTTTGCAACAGCATCTGCATATAACCCAAGGTGATGAGACATTAGATTATCTAACAGGGAGGACTCAGTTCTGAAGGGAATAAAAGGTAGAATTTGAAGTTACCTTTCTCCTATGAGCATGAGATGTCAGTAAGTAATAGGGCTGAAAAAAGCTGAGATTGTACTTGGGAACCAAGTGTTTTCCAGGCAAATGGTAGGGCTGGATGACGGGGATATTAATTGCTCTTGTTTATTTTATGGACACCTGACCTGTTTCTTCCAACAATAAGTGGGTCTTAGTGTTGTTTCATATTTGCTGTGCCATTCATTGTCACACTTTCACAAAACTGTGGTTAACAGTAAGCATAGTAGAAACTTCCTGCACTGACAGGAGTCCCAAGGAGGCATTATTACAAATTGGGCTAAAATGTAAGACAAGATTTAGGGATCAGAACCTCCAGAAAAGCCAGATATATATGACCAGACTCGCAATTTTTAGATTCTTGTTTAGGTACTGCCTTGCTTGAAAGCATGGAGGCCTTTGTTCCTGTTTCCAGGACAATTTCTATGCGCCAATCCATGGATATTCTATTTAAAACACAAAACTAAAGCTGTGAGAAGGGACTGGAATCCATGAATACTCTATTGTGCCTTCAGCAGCAAGCCAAAGAACAAATCTTCAGCCTGTATTACATGCTTGGTCTCTAGTGCTGCCACTTCTGTGATAGCTACTGCTTCTTTTTTCCCTGTGAGGTGAAGGAAAGGTAGATCATGGACTTCATGGATATCACTATTAGCAATCTCTGAAAGAAACCCTTGAAGTAATCTGATAGATTCAAAACTTGACTTAGGGAGCTGAGAAAAGCCCATATTCTTCCCTCCAACTCTGCCACACATTTGGTAGGACAAAAGTCTTCTAGCCTATACCACAAGCCACTAGTGGGAAAGGTGACAGAAGGAGCTGGACTGGTGAAATTATTGCAGTTGACTTCCCTAGACAAACACTGAAAAAGGAAATGGGATTGACAACTGCTGATTGAAAAACTGTGGAGAAATCCAGAAATACCAGTATGATAGCAGAATTTTCCCAGAGACAGCTGTCCACAACCAGGTCTGCCATAAGAAAAATCAGGTGAAAGTTACACTCCATCAAAAGCTGAAGCAGGGAAAAAGTCCCATGACACAATCATCTCAGAAAAAGTTGTTCCTACCAGCATTTGGATTGAAAAAAAATAAAAGACATAAACAAGCCTGAGATGCTGTGAGTCAAGAGATACCATCATTTTACTAACTTTCAGTTTGCTTTATACCTTCACTTCTATCCTGCTGAAGCATATGAGGCACAAATTTCCTAGGATTCCTCTAGAAGAGGAGATGTCACAAATGTTTGCACTGCTTGCTTGGGGAACACATTGTAAGGTGGAAAGATGAAGCACAGCCACCCAGGGAGTATGTTTGCAGTGGCCGTACAAGCAGTGTCACACCACTGCCAGAGAGGCACATGCCTCACGGCAGTCTACTTTGGGCCCTTTGCCCAGTCACTTCCACCAGCCTTCTCCCCTTCTTCTCTCATGGTGGGTGGAGAGCCCTGGGTCTGCAGATATGACCTGAAGGGGCAGTCTGGAGATGATATCAAATTGTGTTACTTCTGCTTTCTCTTACAGCTGTTGTGGCTTGTTCCTCTGCTTGCTTCCAAGCCAACAGCAGCCTCACCTGTTGTCAGTATTCAGGCTCTCAAGCTCTTTAAGCTTTTTGCTGAAAGATGCTCCCCAAGTGTCAGCTCCAGTCATGCCTGAACCACACGAGTGAAGGTGCAACCTCAATAATAGTCTGCAGAAATTCTACTGAAGTGATAAATACTTGAATGATTAATCATTAGTCATCTGATTCGCTCTGATAAGCTAAGCTAGAATAGCAATGCTATCCTGATTCTGGCTCTGAAAGTAAGCTGATGGCTGCAGCACCTAAAGTCAGGCAGCTGTCCCATGACCAGCCCCTCTGGGTTTCAGGAGGCTCTGTCACTTTGTCCTGCCTTCTCACTGCCTTGGTGACACCTAGGCACTACCATTTCTTAGGTTTTCCTGGAAACAGACCCTAGGATCTGTCATTTCTAGATTGTGAGATAACCAATTGGCCAATGAAACCTGGCACCCAACTTACTCTCAGTAGTAATGTGTTTGCTAACAGTCTTCCAAACAATGTTACTGCAAGTATTTTTCTGTATTATTAGCAAATACCTCCCACAAGGCCAATAGAGACCTGGTAAATACAATGACTGTGCTAATGACTGATAAATGGAAGTGAGAACCAAGTTATAAGGGCACCCGCTTTTCAAAAACTAGCAGCAGCAAATATGATTGTTGCTTTTTGACATTTCAGTGTGTTAATCCTGCTGACTACTGGGATTTGAAGGGAATAGAATCACATGGATAGTTGGACTATGCAGCCACCTCTTCCCTCACAAGTTGCAGCAACCCCAAGCTCAGACTTCTGTAAAAACAAGAAAAGATCCTGAGCACTCCCTTAGAGCAGTTAAAATGCTGCAGTGTATGTGTGTATTTAAATATATACGTGCAGGTATGAAAATGTGCCTGTAGTAGGGACAATTATATCAGCACCGTAACAGGAAAGTAGATGGCCTTTCTTGTTTGAGTACAAGTAGTCCTTCAAGTAATAGCACGGTTGTGTAACAGCACGGAAATTTAAAGCTGATCTCTGTTTGCTCTAACAAATGTAAGGCTGGCACCCTGTCACTTATGACTCAAGCAGCACATTATAACACTTCAACCATATTGAACTGTGCGTCACAAGAAGACTTATTTCATACTCTGTTTTCTTACTTATGGAGGAAGTGCAAGTAGCAGAATGGATTTTTTTTTTTTTTTTCTGGTGAACTGTGGGTTTCCATTTGCTTTCACTGAGATGCATTGTAATGTAATACGACTGCCAGACTGGCTTTCTTACAAAAACACTACCTGAGTAACCGTGCGGCTTCTAGAGAAGAACTATGCTTTACACAGTATTCTCTACTGTAAGCACTGGTGAGGTAATCAGGTCATAAAAATCAGCAAAATAAGACATTTAAGGGTTTTAATTTCACTGTTGACCATCGTGAGGAAAATAACTCCATTTTTCTCTCTCCTTTTCAACAGAGGTGTCTACAGTCACTGTTACTGAAGACCACTGAAAAAGCAACGGAGTTGGAGCAGTTGTGATTTCATCCTCACTTTACCTCTGTGCAGTAATATTGCCCCATCCTTTACAAAAGTTTGTGATAGTCCAAAACATGTAACACTAGCAGTTTACTGTCTTGTTGTGGGGGTTTCATGTTGGTTTTGTTGTGTGTATTTGTTTTTTTAGGCTTTTTTTGGGGGTGTTTTGAGGGTTTTGTTTGTTTGTTTGTTTATTTTGGTTTGGATTTTAATTTTTTGTTTTTGTTTTTGTTTTTTTTTTTTTTATTCTATTTTAATTTTTATTTTCAGAATTAGGCAGCTTCTCATCTTAACTTCTGTCCTGAATAACAAATATCTTTAATTCATTCATGTATTTTCATAATTTTAGAATCTCTTTTCCTCTTTTATATTGTGGATACAATACTCATGTATGTCATAACTGGCTGATTAATCTCGTTTTCAGTTCAATACACAGTTAACAGCTTTTTTAAACCAAGACTAGCTGAGTAAGTATCCTCCTTTCTTCTCCTTTTGTTCTGACAAAGGCTCTTTCCTCTCTCCCTCTAATGTAGCTCCAAGCTCTGCTACCCAAATATGGGAGTGGAAGAAAAGCTTTTTGATTTCTCTTTTGCTTTAAGTACTCGAGTTTCTCTTACCCTGTATAATTGTTCACCAGGTTCCATTTCACCTATGGAAGTCTTACAAGCAGCAACAGAAGGAGACAAGCCAAACTACAGAGCTTGTCATGGGCATCAAGAAATAGATAGTCTTATCCAAAAGTACTTTTAACTAAATGTGAGTCTCCTTTTGTTTTTAAACTTTTTAAGCATCATTGACAACACTCACACAGAAATCTTATTCTTTGAAGGCCTGAAATCTTAAATCTCATTAAATTAGACCTAGATACAAAAGGGACAGGTGTTACCTTTGAATTTCTGGATCATTTATGTACTTTAGATATTTAGATATTTTTTGTGTAAACTACACAGCTACAAAGGAGGTTACACTCTATTTCAATTGTCAATGCTATAGTGGAAACACAGGACTAAGATAAAAGCCTATTAGTAGTTTTCACTACTTTGTAAATCAGTGAAAGAATTGGACAGTTTCAGTATACACACTGCTTTCTAATACTGGTCTGATGCACTTTATAGTCCCGTGTAAATGGTACTACAGGTAAATTATGTCAGAAATAAAAGTCAGATTCCCATGGGAATGTTTGATGCAGAATAAACATGGATTATTTACACTACCAGTCTCACAAAGCTTTTTTTCCAGAGGATATTTTAAAAATAGACTTCAAATCATTCTTAAGTGGCTGTTGTCATCTCTGGTAATATGCAACTGAGTCTCTCAGTCACAAAGCAGCCTGAAACTTACTGTTTTCAGCATTATTGACTTCAGCTGAAGACTGCTTAAATCTGGGCTTTGGCTTGCATTTAGAAATAGCTTTACCTGGGAAGTGGCCTTTATCCCAGCTGTCCACCCTGCTCAGAGTTTCGACCATAATAACAAAGACATTTAAATAGGATTGACATCCAATCCTCTACTGCTGTAATTTCCAACATGATATACTATTGTACAGTTGGCATTAACATAAACTCACTACCAGTTTCTAACTGTAGGACAAACTGTAAACAGAGGTAATTCAGATATCTGTTCTGCTCAGCCACTGCCGGGATATGGATGGGATAGCAGTGGGTGCAAGCTGCCTCAGCTATCCCAGCTAAATTGGCCAGGGAGCACAGCCTGAGCCTTTTCAGGAACTGTGTTGTCAGTTTATTGGAGATGGAGGTGTTCATGTGCCTATCTAGAAGCTCCATTCAGAGATTATAAATTCCCAGACAAGCAAGTAGATAAATCCTAGCTAGACTAGAATTAAGGCTGCTAGTATATTTCAAAGGCCTAATTGTTACAATAATTGCATAAAAGATGCAAATGTAAAAAAAAAAAAAGGAAAGAAAGAAAAAAAAGTAGTAAAAGCTTTTACAACAGTTGCTCTTCCAGGTGACTTGGGTGCTTCTCCTGCTTCTTTTTGCATTTTCCTAGACAGTCCTGTTAAGGCTGTGAGATAGCTCTGGGCTATGTCCTTTCAAATCACACCTACCAGTCATTCCTTCCTCACTTACTCATTATCTCATCACTCATCCACTCACATCCATTCATTTGCTAAGGTCGTTCATTACCTACTTAAAAATTATCTTTCCATCCTCTTACTGAATGAGGGATTCAGATAGCTCAAGGCATTTTATTTTCCGTTTTAAACTTATTTTTCCTGCAGTCCAGAAGAATTCCTCTCAGAGGTGAAATGCAGAAACCTGTGGAACTTGGAAGGAGCTTGCTCCTGGCACAGTTTGCACTCCCCAGAAATGCCTCAGGGCACGGAGCTTTTGACCTTTTCTATTTTCTTCCCTGTTGCCATTGAATATCAGAAACTCTATAAGAACAGGATGAACTTCTCTGCTTCCACGAGATTTCTCACTCACCGCACTTCCAAAGCATGCACTGATCCCTGAAACACATTACATTTAATTCATCCCTAAGGTTAGTCACAAAAGTAAATCACAACACTTTTTTATTAGTCATGTTGGAGCTCAGACACTTTCTGCAGTGTACCCTGCTCAAAATTATTTTATAGGCAAACCCCAAAACCTTAAAAATGAACCTTTTTTTAGACTTTGAAACCCAACAACTGCATTTTTGGTGGTGAAAGTTACAAATTTCTTTTCACAAAGAAATTTCTGGTTCTGAATTTACAACACAATTCCAAAACTTTAGATAATACTTCATTTTACAGAGCTTCGTAACTTTATGCTTCTCTTTATCATTATGCATTTCCCTTAGACATAGAAGAGTCTCAGGTTTTTTTATTAGAACTTTTCTGGCTATCCTTGTTATTGAAAATACAAAGAACCCCAAATTTATCACAGGTAAAATTTGATGTTTAAGCCAATCTCATTCATTTTTGCTTGATTCTTGACTGCTGTGTTTGGCAACACTAACTAAAAGTGCATTTAGACTTCACATTTTTCTACCAATGGCCTTGAAATATGACTTTTTTTTTTCCCCCTAAATACAAAAACTTTTCAAGGCTGTGAAAATCTCAGTTTTAACCGACCCCTCTCCAGGTAATTTTCTAGTGAGTTTAAAAATTATTTTTCATTTCTTGCTTCCAAAGGACTTATCTAATTAAAATGAACGGGGCAGAAAAAATATCATCTGGCAGCATATTTGAGCTCAAGTGAAATTTTCTTGGAGATTTAAGAAAATAAGAGAAAAAAAATCAAATTTTAATCAAGCAAGAGTGAGAATTATGGACTTGCTGTCACCATTTCATTTTTCACTTGCAAAATTCAAATATAATCCCATTGACTTGTTTGAAAGATCACACATCTGAATTACAACTGGCATGTGCCATAGCCTTCTGAATAGTCCTGTTTGCTTAGGATCAATGTATTGAGTGGCTGAAGGAGATATGTCTGTCACTGTGAATGTTATGGCACACTGTTAATCTGTTGACAAAATGCATTTATGTATACAGAACTGGACCCTGGATGTTTCATATTTCCAGGTATAAGATATCTTTATAGCTGCATTTATATTTATGATTACTTTAGATTATAATTATGCTAATGGATCACTTCTGTGACCATGGACAACTTCTACAGAATGACTTACAGGTAGAAAAAACCCAAGGTTTTTCTAAAATTCCCTGTAAAACGAAGAGGTAGATTCATTTACATCTTCCTGTTAGTGTGGAGGCTGGGCTGTGTTGCTGAATTTGGGGTCTGGTCAACAGGCTTTGGTTTGCTGTGGATGTTTCCTCGCAGTACTGCCTCATACACACCAAACAGCTGCCTTTGGTGGCCTAAGAGCAGAGAATAAGCTTATCTTTTCCAGCTGCATCTCCCATGCTCAATAGAAGGCCTTTTTTCCATCTGTTTTTCCCTAGTCCCTCCTGACAAGTGGCAGTTGTACTGTAGTATGTGCTCCCCTATACAACCCATATGTAGATGAGCACAGCAAAGCTTGTATCCAGCAACTCCCTCTCTCTCACTGAAAGAAAATATACCAAAGCAAACTGTCCAGTGGAGTCACTGGACCAGGTGGGCCAAGCTGAGCCTCTTTTCCTTCAGGTGCCAGCCCATTTTTTAGCTCTGGTACAGCTTTGTGAGACAGAGTTTTTAACTTTGCCCTAAGACAAGAACTGTTCTGGTCTATAAATAATAAAAAAAAGGTAGTTCACCAGGGTTTCAGGGTTTTGGTTGTTAGTCTTTTTTTTTTTTTTTTTTTCCTGGAAAAATAGCAGGAGATACTTTTCTGATAATTTTTAATTTGGTTTATATATCAAGACTGCAGTAATATACTGAAAGCTAGTAAATCATAGGCTGAAACTTTGCGGCAGTGAAAAGTTTTGAGTGAAATTTATGAGATTTTGTCAAAGAGCTCCTAGCAGGACCATCCACCAGCAGTCACAGGAGCCACACAGGCTGTGTGGAGTGGGCGGCAGCATCCATCTGGACCTGAGCTCAGCACCTTCCTGAGCTCAGGCAGCAGGTAAGGAGGTCATTTTTAGCTCACCAAGGGGAGCTACTGCTTCAGGCTGCTGGGGAGAGCTGGAGCACGAGTCTTGGCTCTGCTCCCTGGCTGGACTCACACACAATAAGCTTGTGAGGGCTCTGCCAACTCCCTGCTGGTGTCTGGCCTGCTGGCTGGCAGATGTAAATGGCTCCTTAGCTGGAGGGTGACCATGGTATTCAAAGCCAACACACATACACACACAATGAATATTTTTATTCCCTCATATAAATTGTTAGACATTTGCTGCCAATTATTTGCTAGAAACTGAGGCTTAAAAGCCTTCTGCAGTCCTTTTCTAGCTCTTTTTTTCCACACCCCCAAAAATGCATCATTAATCTTTGTCTGTCTCTGAGAATTTCACATTTTATTATTTTTATTAAGGTCATATCTGGCTGCTGGTATTTTGTCTATATGACAGGAAGAAAAAGATTTTTTCCCCAGACAAATGTTCTACCTCTCATACATGTTCTGTTAGCAAAAGAGGACTTGATCCCCCAAAGACAACAGCTACTCAGACCTAGCTTAGCCTAGACCTTCAGAATGAGTGTGGTTAATATTTTGGCACTACCAGGAGCCTTGCCTAAGTCAAGAACTGCAGAAATAGGCCAAAGTTTGCCCAAAAAGTGCAGAGAGCAATCCTGTCCTTTGGTACCTCTTTTGAGCCCTAAGAGAAGTATTACATGAAAGCTGAAGTTCTGATTGATATTTTGCTGCTTGTACAATCAGATATTAACAGGGACAGGCATTTGGCACTCTGTTTCCACTTCGTACAGAAAACAGGGAAAAAAACTTTAATAAGAAATTTATTATTTACAGGCAACATCACTGCTGCTTTTCCTGGCTGAAAGAATATCTTACACTCTATACTAGAAGTACCTCTCCCTTTCTCTCCAAAATCTGTTATGATATTTTGACAGAGCCTCTACCTATTAAAGAAATTCATTGACTTCAAGTTATTCTTGTTTCTCTTCGCATTCTTATATCATGACAGTTACAGAAGTCTTTTGAATTTTGTTTTCTTCCCTAATTTTACTGTCAACATACTGGCATGAGGACAAGAGCTTTAGAAAGTATACTTACTTAATATTTTGATGTATTAAAGATACCTGCTCTTTGAAGTTAAGGTGAAGGGGTTTTTGACTCACCAAGTAACTTGTGATTTCATACAAATAGTATCCTAATGGTCTGCAGAATTTATTTTGCCTCATAGTCATTGCTTGTTGTTTTTTTTTTTGTTTTTTGTCTGAAATGGAATGGCCTTTTCATTTTGTTTATAATGCTACTACTGCTGTTAACTTACTACCAGCCAAGTACTAAAATTAAAATAAAACACAAAACATGTACATAGAGCTCACTGCAGGGAGAATATTTGATTACAAGTCTGTGCAGACATAGAGAGGAAAAGGGACTAAAAATTGCTAAGTAACTTAGTGTTGTGGCAAAATGCTGTACAGGTGTGCTACATAAATGCAACCTTTCTTGAAGATGAGTTCTGTTGTCAGCAGGCCAAGTGAATATTTTCTCCAAATAGTGCCATATTTGGTTTGCATCAACAGCTACTGACAAATGTATTTAATCTTTATCACCTTGTAGTTGCCTTATAAACTTGCTGCTAGTACAATCTTCCTACTGCTCCCACATAAATCCTATCTGTATCTCGTGACTATTCCTGACTTTTAGGCTCTGATGTCACTCATTTTAAACTTGGAGATGCACATTGTACACAGTGTCTGCTCAGTTTTGCTGCTAAAATCTGTTCACTGCAACAAAAAGGAACTCCATGAATTCATCACAAAAAGGAGGGGTTAATAAAATGGAATGAAACCCTTTATTAATTTAAGCTCCTGTATCAGTGTTCCGGGACTTCCATACTGCTTGGACTTTTGTTGCCTGCCAACTGTATCTCAGATTAAAGCTTTGAAACATCAGAAGGGATGTCTGTAACCTCAGTAGCATTACTCTTCACTGGTATGAGTGGAATGTTGGCTCTGCACAGGGAAACCATGTCTCTCTCTATTAACTCCTACTGATAAAGCAGTGCATGAAAGCCATAGATACATCTCATAAATAAATGCTTTTGGTTTGTTTGAACTGGAAACTATCATAGCTCAGTAACCTTTTATTAGTTTACCAACAGAAATGTAAATGGTGGGATTTGTGGGTCAATGCATGACAGAAATATTACACCCCAGTGCAAAATATGAGGAATTTTTTCTTTGATTTCTCTTTTGTTGTCTAAAGGGAATAAATAAATACAATAAACTTCTGTTTTGCCTTTTCACCTGCTGGTTTTCAAAGCATCTCCACATTTAAATGTGAACTGTATATATTTAACTAAAATGTAAAATTCTTCATTACAATAGCAAGAACTAGAAGAAAATGTATTCTGTATAGGTGAAAAACGCTATGTCAATTCATATACTTTCCCTGGGTAGTAGGTTACTATTTGGTTGTCACTGATTGCTTAAGGGCTATATACAAACAATTTAGCTTCCACTGAAATCACTGTGAGACTACCTTTACTTCATGATCAGGTATTGACAATAGTAGTGGGTTGAACCTGCCTGGATGCCAGGTACTCACCAAAGCCATTCTCTCACTCCCCTCTGCAACTGGACAGAGGACAGAAAATGTAATGAAAGGTTCATGACTTGAAATACGGACAGGGGGAGATCATTCACTAATAACCATCACGGGCAAAACAGACTCAAAGTGGGGATATTGATTAAATTTATTAATAACAGAATCAGAGTAGGAGAATGAGAACTAGAAATCTTAAAAACACCTTCCCCCACCCCTTACTCCTTCCCAAGTTCTACTTCCTCCCACCCTGCAGCTCAGGGAGACAGGGAATGGGGGTTACAGTAGGTTGTTGTTTCTGTCGCTGCTCAAGGAATTGAATCCTTCTCCTGCTCCATCGTGGGGTCCCTCCCACAGGAGACAGTCCTCCCTGAACTTCTCCAATGTGAGTCCATCCCATGGGCAACTGTTCTTTGCAAACTGCTGCAATGTG